>CP136064.1:54467982-55083653 GCA_032622095.1 Siphonodentalium dalli | reverse complement strand
ATCCATCGAGTCGGTCCAGGCGATGGATATAACGCTCTACGCCACGGCAATTTCCCACTATTTAATGGGGAAGCATATAATAAATCAACTCACGGCCTACCATAATTATGAACGGTCTTTATACTGGGTTTTCAATGTGGACGGAGCCACCCAACGGAATAACGTGTTTACGTCCACTGAGGGCTTAGTTCATAATCAAATAGTCCAATATTAACATATTTTAATATTTATCTATTTATATATGCTCATAAACCTTATAAGGGAAGAAAGCCCCTAGCGACCCCTAATTCCCTTTTTATGATATTAGATTTGGTATGGATATGTGAACTTTATGTCACTTTAATAACAAAAATAGTAGCGCTCCGTGATTGAGACATCAATTCTTGGGACTAGGATGTTGATAATATGCATATATATATGGAAAGAGGGTTTTTCTTCAATTTTCGAGTCGATATAGGCCAACCATATGAGGGAAGTAAGCCCCCAGTAACGCCTAAATACCATTTTATGGTACAGGTCGGTGCATGAGATGTCCCTTTACTTAAATATACTAGAGCTCCGGGGTGAAGACACTCATTCGTGGGACAAGGATGCTGATTATATGAAAATATGGGGTTTTTTTTTTTTACCTAATTTTAAGTCAATTAGTACACCATATGAGGGAGGCAAGCCCCCAGGGACCCCCAATTCCATTTTTATGACCATGGATATTGTATGTATCTGTGCAGGAGATGCCCCTTTAATCAAATACACCAGAGCTCCATGGTGGAGTCACATTCATGGGACAGGGATGCTGATGATATGAAAATAGGGAGTTTTACCCAATTGTAAGTCCATAAGTACACCAGGGACCCATAATTCCCTTTCTATGACCGCACATTGTGTCGCTTTCGGAGCGTTACTAATGGCGCATGTTTTGGGGGTTTCGGCGCGTGCCGAAAGCGCCAATAGGAAGTGGCCTTAAAGGCACGTGAGGCCTTAATTGTCGAAAATATTCATATTTGTTCCAAACACCGTAAACAGAAAAACATTAAAACGCCTACAGTACTAGTTTCGTTCATATATGATATATACCATGACCATCGCGTAAGCAGCATGTTATCATAAATGCCTACTATATTTTACCTAAGCAAGAGCCTGATTGGGTTACAGAGGACAGCACAATGCTACTGGCTAATCACACAAATGGCATAAACGCTCTTTATTAGTTCCATATCAGGAATTCACCAACAAAGTACGCTCTTAATGTTTACCATCATAATATAATCAAACACCAGAAAATTTACTTTTTATGCTTTTGTTTGCATAACAATGGTTAAACATATGAGAATAACATACTGTTTATGCGATATTTCTTATTTATATACGGACAAAGTCTGTCTACATTTTGATGTTCTTTCTGTTTGTGGCGGTTTTTGACGCGTGGAAATATTTTCACAGGATACCCACCGCCAAGGCCAACCGTACCTTTAATAGTATTCCATATTTCAGAGATCAAGCTTAGAAATTATAGACGTACCATTTTGTCAAATTTCTTAGACATTCTTCGACGTAAACGAAAAAGAACGTATATAGCACATGGAATTGTACGCCCACAACCATCCACATCGTGGTAGTGGTTGTGTCAGTGTTGACATAGAACGGTATTTTTTTTGTCTTTCAGTATACCAATACCACCCCTTTGTCAAGTAGTCCTGCTAAACTGCTATGATGTTGGTGGGTCCTGCTGATTAACTATGGTGCTGGTGGGGCAAAATTATGCTGTTAAGTTAAGAAAACTTGACTTCTAAAATGGCGACCAACAATCAAAAATAGAATACAGATTCCATGATGAATCTAAGTAATTATGAGATAAGAATATATTAAGATTAAACTTAGTTGGATACAATTATTAGGAGCAATAGTTCTATTATTTGAGGAATGCTTTTTCCAAATGCCAGTTTGCATAAAAACTGTAATCTGTGGGAACAAGTACATGAACGTGTAGTTACATTAATTCATTTACTATTGAAAGCCATCCTCTCCGTGGTGTTTCGTTGGCCATGCATTGGAAGCCCTCCGCTTCGTGATGTTTCATTAACCATTTGGAGCCTTCCGCTTCGTGGTATTTCATTTACCATTGGGAGCCCTCCGCATCGTGGTATACGGTTCATCAACCCATTTGGGGAGCCCATGGTGTTTCCTCAATTCTATGTTATTTGTTGGACATGAATGTGAGACCGGAACAAATCATTATTGGTATATTTTGCCGGCATATCATGGAATCCTATCGTATAATCATATCGAAGTCACTTAACATCCACAGTTAACTCCTTTATACTCGCTGTCTCGTGAAATCCACTATGCATATCAGTATCTCGTGTGACTATATATTGCGTCATTTGTGTGGAATTATTAAGGATCCTTTGATGAACTATTCGTGACGGTTCTATCACCTAATAAAAACTAGGGCATTATTGGATCAGCAAAGGCTATAAATTACACAAATGAGTTAAAGTGATGTGAAGAAACACTCCGGTGTGGTGATCAAATAGAAATGGTGAATAATCTTGTTCAAAGTAGTTATTTTTTACAAATATTTTACCTAAATTGACAACACACACCGACATTCTTATTTATTATTTAAATGCAGTGACTGCCGATGGCGAAATCTTTTTCGTTAGTTTATCGCCGATAGAAGCGTACCGATTCGAGTAGTAAATATTTACAATCTAGCGTAGTTCAGGCAATGTTTTCTATGGAGTGGTACGGTCGATTTGCTTGAGATTTTCGGTTATGTTGGTAGAATGATACATTCCTCCAGTTGGCATAGCACCTGAATACTAACTTATCGGTTTCACGCACCCGAACAAGTACATAATATGTCTTTAACTGGCTGATGAAAAATATCTTTCTCATTGGACATTTTCATATTAAATTCATCGTTTATTTTTCCTGAGTTCGTTAGTAAATAAATATTAATCAATTGTCAGTTATTACATGCAAACAGGCAAATGAAGTTATTTGTATACGTTAGAACGTTACCGTTACATAAAATGTATATGTGTATACACCTCAATGATTTAGTTCAATGTGGTTCTGTATCTGTATCTGTATGAGTACGTCCCAGTGACCAGTTTGGCTTTTATAGGACGGTGGAGAGAGCGCATTTATTTTTCTCTCCTAGTGAGTGCCGCTTTGAATATTGCAATGTCTGCGGCGTTGATTGTGTCTTCTTCAAGTTTATTCCATTCCAAGATGGTGCGCGGGAAGACGGAATACTTGAATTTATCAGAGTTTGTCTGGATTGGTTGAAATGACTTTTCGTTGTTAGTCTCAGACCGTTCCACGATGTTGGTGTAAACTGTCGAATTTCTTTGCCTTGATCTTACTTTTCGATGGGTTTGTTTGTTTGTTTCAGGTAGTTATCGGGTGATATTGCGGATGCCGACCCCTGATTGGTTGGTTACCATTACATAACTGGGATAGGATGACCGAACCATCCCCTCTTTTGCAACATCAATGATATTTTACTAGTATTAACTGTACTTTAACCCCAGCAAATGCGTCAAGCAAAAAGAAATAAAAATCAGCATGCCTACTGATTACATGATCATATACTTGAATCCGTAAGTATGGACCTAACAAGCAACTTTATTTTCAATAAACACATAGACCGTATAACTACATCAGCCAACAAGAATTTTGGTTTTCTGAGGCGTAACATCTTGACAAAACACGAGAAAGTAAGGCTTTTGGCTTATAAATCACTCGTGAGAACACTCTTATAATATGTGACCCGCCATATCAAATCCAGTCGTAAGTCGGGAATTTTTTACCCTGTGCCAATGCATTCTCTTATATATGCGAGTCGACCATAGGTCGCCTCGCATATATAAGAGAATGCATTGGCCTAACAATTTTTTACAATTTTAATAATTTTTTCTTGTATTCTTTAACAATTTTATAATTTCACCCATACAGAGCCCCAGACAAACATGAGCAGACGACACTCTTCTATATGCTTCTATATATGTGTGGGGCTCCCTGCATGTTAATGGATGTTTTTTATGTTATGTCCTAAAAATTGTAAGAAACATTTATTAAAAAAAAATTATAAAAAATTGTTAGGCCAATGCATTCTCTTATATATGCGAGGCGACATATGGTCGACTCGCATATATAAGAGAATGCATTGGCACAGGGTAAAACAAATCCCGACTTACGACTGGATTTGATATGGCGGGTCACATATGCCTGTACAGTCTTGTCTCCTTACACAGCTAAACTAAAAATCAAGCTTCAGAAAGTTAAGAACCGGGCATCCAGCTGGATCCACAGGAAGACTCCTGGGAAACTAGTCCTAATTATCTAGCTCACACGAGTGGCACCAGAGACGTACAAGGCAGAACTTATGCCAGACTTAAATTGCTCTCTTTCACAAGACTATTCATAATAAAGTTGTCATAGCTATTCCTGACTACTTCGCCAAGTCAGTCCAGCGAATGCCAGATATGAACAGTTATCACTATGCGACAATTATAAATTGTCCTTTCCTGACACATTATTGAAATGGAACAAACTGTCCTATCTTCAAGTAACCATGACAGATTCATCTCTATTTCAAAACATTCTGCGCCTTTGTTCCATTTACTAACATCCTTGAAACACATTGTGTGCACTCATCCTATAGATTATGTGCCATAATCAAATTTATTAAGTTTCTTATCTTAACCCTTTCATGACGGGAGCTGCGCTGGGGACAGCATTAAATACCATGTGCCAGTGCATTTTCAAATATAGCGAGTCTCCCACCGGGAGCCCCGAATATATAAGAGAATGCACTGGCTTGCAAGATCAATTAAATATTGTAGGGCCAATGCATGTTCTTTTCATACTTCTACTTTTCTCTCCACGCATATATACCCACTGGTCAACATGTTTAGAATGACCTGTGTGTCGCTAACAGGGACTGTATAGAGAGATAGAATGAATTGGCATGAAGCTAGCATGGGGGGGGGGGGGCTGTTTGTAGATATTGTCATACGAATCTACTGGTGTCAGATTATGATTGTACATAATGAATTTGCTAGACTTTAATAGTATTACGGCATTGGTCACTCTGGGTATTCCGGACCCGTAATGGTAATAAGTCTGGGTAAACATCGAGAGGAATGTTGGTCAATAGATCTGTTTCACTGGATTATTACTTAGCACTTATCATTTACAATATAATAACATCGATGTTACCGTATTAGTCCAGTGCATTTATGGTTTTACCCAGAACTAATTGCAACAGAATTTTTTTTTGCTGGAATTGGTACATATACCCTCCGTAAACAACATACTAAAAATCGGCAAAAATCGGAAAAAGGGAAATTAGTGAATTTCGTGGAAAATAAATTGGGAAAATTTGGTCAAATCATCAATATATGGATTTTCATGAATGTATATAAAAAATTCAAATTTACAAGTCCTACAAATATCATGCCTATTTTGTCGACCACATTTTCCTGAATCCAGAACTGGAAACCATTCCCAGATTCCTTAAGTATTTTTCGAGTTGTGTGCTTTCAAAAACGCGAGTTTACCTGATTTTGGAGCCTTAATTTCGCAGAATGAGCCAAATGCCGTATTATATGGTTAATTATTTAAAAAACTAGTGCCAAATTAATGACTTTTTCACTGTTTTAGCAATTTCCTCACTAGATTAAACACAAAATATGATTAATATGTGCATCTATGAATAAGGAGAATAAAATATTCTCAAACAAAATGTGTGTTCCATTGTATGGACTTAGCCAAATTTGCCTTGCCACAGAACTTGTGTGATGAAATGCCATATTTGACGTCATGTAACTCAATAAATTAATATCCATATGCTCTGCTTTTCTCATAACATTTTGAGAATACTAGATTGAAGAAATTGTGAAGTAATTTCCAAATACATTGGTGAATAAAATAAAATTATGGTCCTATGAACTCTTAGTCTAGCCTCTTTTCCGAAAATGCTATTGTGGGGCGTTTTTGTCAATTTTAAAAGGATTTTAGGCATATTAAGAATAATTAACGAAAGTTTATTGTGTAAAATTATGTGATCTGTCCTCTTAAATCATTTTTTTGTTGATAAAATAGCATTTCAATGGTTATACCAATGAATGTCACTGGATTTCACTCATCATTATGGAAACTTACTCCAAATTTGAACGGCAGAACAATGGGGTAGGGGAAAGCATATCAACAAAAACTTCAAAATTATGCATCTTGAAGCATAAAACTTTATATTAACAGCTTCTGCTTACATTGTTCTTCCATGCATAATTTCATATTTGCTTTGTTTATGTTTATTGACAGAGCTATAATATTTGTTGTCATAATTTGGCAGTGAAATGTCAAATTGGCATTTTGAGATTGTTTTTATACAACATAACCATAAAGTTCTAAATCAACGTCCGATAACGTATTAAGCAGTTTTATAATGCAACAGGAATGTACACAAACTGGAAGAAAACAACATTGTGTCTGAAATGGCTGTAATTTTGTGATAAGATTGCATTTTGTGATTTTTCCTACCCCTATACCAACGTTAAAATTTGGAGTCAGTTTCCTGAAAAATGAAAGAAATCTAGTGACATACTATGGCATAACCAATGTAAGGCTAATTTGTTATCACTTAAGTGTTGTGGGAGGAAAGTTCAAATAATTTTACACATTAAAACACCCATTGTTTTTTGTTTTTATGGCCCAAATCCTTTTAGAATGGACAAAAATGCCTCAAACTGGCATCTTTGGAAACAAGCTAAGACTAAGTATTCAAAGGGCCATAAGTTGATTTTCTTAAATAATGTCCTGTTAATACCTTTACAATTTGTTCAATCCAACATACTTAAAAGGTTATAAGAAACGCATGGCATATGGGTATTAAATTATTGAGTTACATGACCTCAAATATTGCATTTCATCACACACGTTCAGTGTCAGAGGCAATACAATGGAACACACATTTTGTTTGAGAATATAATCTTCTTCTTAATTATAGATGCACATATTAATCATATTTTGTGTTTAATCTAGTGAGGAAATTACTAAAACAGTGAAAAATCCCTTCAGTTTTCTCTAGTTTTTTTTAATAATTAAACATTAATAAGGCATTTTGGCTCATTCTTCGAAAGTGAGGCCCCCGAACATGGGCCGAAATCAGGTAAACTTGCATTTTTGAAGGCACACAACTCGAAAAATACGTAATGAATCTGGGACTGGTTTTCAGTACTGGGTTCAGGAAAATGAGGACGACACAATACACATCCTTTTTGTAGGATTTGTGAATTTTATTGTTTTTATAAACATCCATGAAAATCCATAAATTGATGATTTGACCAAATTTCCCCAAATTTATTTCACGAAATTCACCAATTTCCCTTTTTCCGATTTTTAGTATGTTGTTTATGGAGGGTTTATGTACTTACTCCAGCAAAAAAAAATTCTGTTGCAATTAGTTACGGGTTTGGCATTTTTTCTCATAAATTCACTGGACTATATCAGCAATAGATATAATACCGTACGGAACGCTCCTTGTTGTTTCTTGCTGGAACCGTTATTTTTCTATAGTCTATGATCACAGGAGCTTGGGTGGGACCAAAGGTCCCGGGTGGTGGTTCTGCCAATAAAAGAGGTTTTTTTTACCAAATTCCAAGCTCCTGTGCTATGATATAGTATTTCCGCCGAATAAAACACGTCGGTGCAAATGTATTTCAAGTATATACCGACTTATTTATATGTTACATAAATACTTATTAAATCAGTTCAAAGAGTTTACAAAATCCGGACATTGTATAATAAAGAGCGTTCCTTATTGATATATTCCTGGTATGGTAATTATAAAGAGCGTTTATTGTCTCAGTTTCGTGCGAACAAAAGAAAACAGTTGGCCAATTACTATCAGCGTGGGGAAGTTTTTCTCAGAGTATATATATATGTATGAAGTATGTATAGGTCGGTATTTCATCATGCCATTCTTAAGTTTTCATTGAGTTCAGGAACATGTTCGAATCTTGATCTAAATGCAGAGAGCTACATTATTTTTACGCTGGATAGTGGTAATAATGTAGTATTATCGGAGCATGCAAAACGTACGTGTGGCAAGTTAGAACATAGTTTTGTGTGAAATGGTAATTATATTTATTTTCTTTGCATTTCGCAGCGCGAATATCAGTTGCTGTGCCCATAATTATCTATTCGAGTTCATACGCGCATATCATACATAGCATAAGCGCGATAACTCAATATGTATATTGTATCTCACGTGACTTTGTTATTGAAATCAAGCTTTCCGATTGGTTGGCTACTCGACTCTATTAGTCGTAGTTGTATACTACGCCTTCAAGTCTCTCCCATCGTGCACTATGCATATGTAGTTTTGACTACTAAAACTAGTAACGAACACTACATCAAACTTTGTTCTGAAACTACTTGTTATTTCGCCGCTGATCCAAATTAAAGCTTCAGTAAGGCGAACATCAATTGTCTGAACTTAGTAAAAGTTGAAAATGTCTGCATTTGTTCGATACAATATAATAATTAGAGCATGACTTGTCGTGAAATACGCCGGTATAGTGCATAGTGCGGTTGTGTAGTTCACTCCGCTTCGCGTCGCGAACTACACAACCTCACTATGCACTATATCGGCGTATTTCACTCCAAGCCATGCTCTATTTATTAAGTAGAGCCTGTTGCAGATGTGTTTGCAAGTCATGGTAATTCCACATAAATAAATTTGTAAAGTGTGGTAATAGGGATTGCAGTTTGCGAACTAACAAGTTCCCATGCATACGTCTAACGCCAAGTTGTAAATTGGGTGAAAATGTCACCATTAATATCGTTGTTCGATTACATCGAATAGTGTGCGAGACACGATTATCCGATATACATTCAAATGGGCGGCATGTCATATTCGATCGAAATATCGAATGGTCTGTATTGGTTAATTTGTTTGACGAAGAAGGTTTGCTACATATGTCTTCCGGGGTATACAAAACCTGCTACATGTATATATGTCATTCGGTGTATACAGAACCTGCTGTGATATATCCTGGATAGTGGATACAATTTCATTGTGACGATCGTCTTATCATCTCATCGCACACAAAATGTATAATGACGCGTAGATGCTAAATGTTGGGTGTACTCATCAATTAATACAATATTTAAGACCCACTATCCCATACAAGTTAAATATTTCCCCATATACTTATAATTTTATAAACTGGCAATCGGGGGCATAACAGTTATACGTTTGAAATGTGTATTTCTGGTGCTTAATTTAGCGTTATGCGAACTTGTAATTAGCAACCATGCAGCATACTATCTATCGAACGCGAACTGCATTTCGCTCGATCACACGCATGTGATATTGCTAATTTATTTCCAGTTTCTTAAATAGGCCATCTTCTCATGATATATGCTACTTTCTGAATTCGATGTCTGAAACCTTTGTCAAATTTCACCCGAGAAGGTAATATGACGACACACATTCTCAAGTTCCAATACTCAACATTAATGTCCAGTAAATATTTTATTTGGAAATTTTATTTCGCTCGATCACACGCATGTGCTATTGCTAATCAGGTTTTGAAAGGGCAACTGGCATTCTGGCACCTCTATGTATGCCTTCCCATTTCTAAATTCTCTAGATTATCACCGACCTCAGTAAAACTTGGAACTTGAAAATGTCAGAACCTGGCCGCATGCGTGTGACATGACGTAAACACTAAGATTAATATTGTGATTAATATATCATTTGTATGCATATTTATATAACATGTATATATTTGTCATTTGTATATATTCTCTCCTAAATTGAGGAGGTTAACAATAAACTACTAACGTCGAAGTAGTTACTGGGGTTGACGAATGGACTAAGCAGACGAAATATGTTCAGATGTGGATCATGAATAATAATTTGTAGGAGTGATTGATCGATTGATGCCACGTTTTCTAATAAGGAATATAATATACATTTGTTGCATGGTTTCGGGGTTGAGATGAGGATTCAACCCTTCAACTTCCTTCAACCCGAAGAAGTTCATATTCACCGAGGCCGCAGTCGATCTGACAACCAAGTACTACGGAACGACTGTTATAAAGAGCTTACCTAAAGTAAACAAAATTATCAGTTTTCTTACATCCGTGGCGCGTGAATAGAGAATCGTCCATTCCCATAATTTAGCACAAATCATAGCTATTAATGCTATCTAATATAGAATGTAATCAGACATTGAAACAAATACCGGTTCATACCAATAGTTCATATAACATACCTCATTTTATAACCGCCGTATGTTTTGAATACACTGACACTTGTACTCGATGGTTTGTTTATTTTATCTTAGGGGTAAGAGTTGTCTTCCCTGAAAAATCTATTTTTGGGACACATTCTGAAGCGGGCAACAAGCAAAATCGGATGCCCTTTAATTTGATATATAGAAACCTTTGTTGGAGGGGGTGCAGCCAACTTCTAAACAAGAGGCTTTCTGATAGTTGGCCCACGGACTAGTTCCAGGATAATTTTACGAACTCTATTTTACTGTGT
Organism: Siphonodentalium dalli; assembly: GCA_032622095.1. Classification (NCBI taxonomy): domain Eukaryota; kingdom Metazoa; phylum Mollusca; class Scaphopoda; order Gadilida; family Siphonodentaliidae; genus Siphonodentalium; species Siphonodentalium dalli. The sequence continues at coordinate 55,073,086 of CP136064.1, read as the reverse complement.
ATTTTATAAAATAAATGTTAGAACAATAAGTGCTACAATAAAGACACTGTTTTGTTTGCTATTTATTTCTATTTTATAATTTCGATGTTTTACAGAGGGACACCAATGTATCTATAAGAATGACGTTGTGTAGTGACCAATTTGGGTATAAAATCACGAGAATAACTACTTTGAGGAAGAGTATATACTCTCCGTTCCAATCAAATTTCCACATTACTATAACAAGAGCAACACCGGGTCACCCTGCTAGACTAAGTGGATTCACCCATTCAGTTATATAACTATACATCAGTCTACATGTACTATTCATTTAGAGGGATGTTTAGGTAATAAAAGCAAACGACAGAAAACCCGACAAGAGTAGAATGGTGCATATTCATTGGTGGGAAATGTTCAGATAATAAGTTCAACAAATGACGATAAGGTCATTTGGTGAACTTATTATCTGAACATTTCTTAACCCTCCATGACTGGAATTTTCTGAAATTTTGCGAAAACAATGTGCCATAGTGAGCCCCGCAGGCCAGTGTGCGCATTCCCTTATATATGCGAGGGTTCCCTATGGGAGACTCGAATATATAAGATAATTCACTGGCGCGTGATCTTTATTGCTGCGCGGCTACCATCACAAAAGGTATAAGGGGACTACTCGTCAATGAGTTATTTACTATAGATGTGGTTAGTTCAAAAAATAAAGATGAAGGAAATAATGATTTATGTAGAATATCACAATAAATTATATACACAAGTCAAACTAAAATATGCTCACACAGCGTAATCGATGCGAGGATTGTTGTGAACACGGAGGATTCGATGTGATGCCAACGAGGGTTTGAGCGTTTTTTGTGCATTTTGTTGTTATTAATTGGTGGTAACTAATACAAAGAGGTTCATTGCTTGACAATAAACTAATAATAATATTTAGTCGTTTTCGAATGGGTGTATATGGATATGTTGATATCATTTTCACTAGCCAGGTACTGTCAACGAAAAAATAAGTGCACTTGATAAAACGCTCGGTAATTGCATCTAAACTGTCACAGTTTTGCATTATCTAAGACACGTGCGTACATCTTGCCAGATATTGGTGTCCAATAGCGAGCGCTATTTCCCCTTGACGGTCTTCTGAACAGCAAGCAGGACTATTTACATGCGGCCTTGGTCAATAGTCCTGCATGCTGTTCAACACCAACTCTGGAAATAGTTCTCGCTATGAAATTTGTGTATAATATTGTCGTTTCTAGGGTGTTATATGTTAGAGTGTGTCGCTGTTGAAACCTGTTCCTATTCTAATTTTTTTTTTCGACAAATAATAGCATCTTACTTCTTACTTCTTACTTCTGCAATCCAACCGTCCAGCATCGGACAACCTCAACTTGTTGAGTGAACTGTACATATTTACAGGTACCATATAACGTCACCATATTAGGGGATAAAATGTATAAAATATATAGGTTAAAATGCACCGTGCACGGTCATTCGTCGCCACCAATGTTCTTTCTGTCGATCGAGTACTTCTTTCTGGCACAGTGCAAGCGATAGCATAGATGCATACAGCTGATCTTTAGTCTTGATAGCAGAGCTGCAACCCCTTCGCAATCCTCAATCTGCAATCTGTGAATCCCATTACCCAGGATGACTGTGAGTTTGTCCTTTGTCGACAAGTTGTTGAAATCCTCTTTCGTTATTTCATCATATATGTTCTTGATATGTTGAAGACAACCCCCTCTAACCGACTCTAAGATCTCACATTCCAACAGTAGGTGTTCAATAGTCTCTCTCTTCAAGTTACAGCAACGGCATATCCCTTCTGACTTTGAGATGTTGAATTTTTGGTTGTGTATTTCTAGCGTATATGTGTTAGTCAGCATCTTCAGCTTCACCGCAATCTTTGCTGTGATGTCATTAGCTGAATTCATACCACCAATGATGTTGTTGATCTTTCCTGGTGTATAGGTAGTAGGATCTAGTAGTTGTAAGGTGCTGTACAAATGGCATCTAGTAGTAATGTAGCTCTTCCAGTAGCGGTTGACTGAGTCTTTAGTAATTTTCTTCCAGGCATTTTTCTTCACGGGGTGATGTAATAAGTTCAATGGAGATGGTAGCTCGTATTTATACAGTATTCTCCTGACCTCAGAAAACCAGCTGTTGCTTTTCTCATCTTTCAATATTAGTTGGCGGAGTGCCAGTTTTTTCTCTATTGAAGATTCATCTTGATGGGTGAGATTGTTGAAGAACGTGAGAGCCTTCAAGTCGATTTGTGCCTCTATCGGGAGGAGACCTGACAGTATGTATATAGCAGGATTGGCTACATTTGGTGGTAGAGATAGCAACTGCTTAACGAACTTCTTCTGATATCCCTCCAGCATGTTGACGTGTCTTTCTTCTGGTAGCAGGATTTCACATCCATATGTCAAGGTGGGAATAACATATGTCCTATAAATATGAAGGCATGTCTCTTGGTCCAAACCATTCTCCCCATGGAAGCCAAGCGGCATTAGACTATAAGCTGTTCTTCTCGCCTTTTTGATATTATTTTGTATGGTTTCCATGACTGATTTGGTGGCTGTTGTTGAGCGGAGTATACCAAGATGGGCTGCCACATCGACGTTGGGCATCTGTGTCCCAGCCAGATCCCATGTTTTGTCAATATTACACTTTTCTTCGGTTGAAGGAGATACCGATGTAAATTACTGTATTGATATGCAGTGTTGATCAGGATTTGGAGATCATTTGGATCACTGCTCATCAGTGCGATATCATCTGCGCATGCTGTGGAGTTCATTCGGATGGTTCCAATGCTGCTACCTAGACTGTTCGCCAGCAGTGAATGCAGTAGATCCTCTATATATAGTTTGTAGAGGTCGGCGCTTAAGATACCACCCTGTCTCACTCCTTGATATATCTCGAATGGTTCCGATCTTTGGTTGTTCCACTTTACAACGGATACAGTCTGTGTGAAGGTTATCGATCACTGACCAGAAAACAGCGTGAGTGTTTGTGAGGTATGTTTTTCTCATCAGTATTTCTTTTGTGACAACGTCAAAGGCTGACTTCGCATCCAGGAATGCTACATATATCGGTGTGTTGTTATCCAGGCCTTCTCTGACTATCTCCTCGACCATCAATGCACTATTAAGTGGAGACGCGTTGGCGGTGAATCCTCTTTGAGTTGGAGCTTGTGTAGGTAGAGTACATTTTCGTAGGTATTCACGCATGATGACTTCCACAACTTTCAGGATAACTGGTAACACAGTGATGCCCCGATAATTGGAAGAGGCTGTCTTGTCGCCTTTACGTTTATATATTGGATTAAGTAGGCCGATCTTGAGATTTGCAGGCACTTCTTTATTTATCAGGATACAGTTGATTATGCTCGTTAGAATACCTAGCAGGTCCTCGCCACCAAAGATAAAATGCTCCACTGTTAGCCCAAAGATGTCCTGGGCTTTTCTTCTATGTAAAAATCCTAATGCATTGATCACGTCCCCACGGCTGACCTCTTCTAACTTGTCGTCTGGTAGACATTCTGAGATGTGTTGATAGTCCCTTTGACATAGTTTCAGGAAATTGTGATTGTAGCCATTGGCTGCTGGTTTAGCAAGATTGCTGAAGTGCTGATGCCAGCCTTGTAGTACTTGCTCATTACTGTACACTTGTCCGTCCACATTAAGGTCAGATATCATTACGGCTCCAGAATTTCTCTGTTTACTTATTAATTTGTAGAATGTTTCAGAATCAGATGCCCTTGTTGTCATGATCTTGTCCTTATATCTTGCATCCTTCATGCTGACTGCTTCTCGAACTTTCGTGCGGTAGAGCTTACGAGATTCTTTCTTTTGTACTAAAAGCATGTTATCGTGGGCTGATGGTCTTCCAGCTTTTACCCAGCTGCTGTGCGCATTTCTATTTGAATATATTATTCCTCGAAAAATAGCCACTTAAAATTATCAATGTTTAGAATTAAGAAAATGCTCAGTGCATAGTAGACAAGGCTAAACTATATCGTATATACCGAGCATTATTTTCAATCGATGCATATAGTGTCTTCTAAACAGCAAACAGGACTATTTATCGGCGGCCTCGTTCAATAGTTCTGCTTGCTGTTCAAAAGCCACCACCTCGGGAAAATAGTTCTCGATACTTTACCACAAGGCAAAAAAAAAACCGCTCGAACCCTTATTGGAATTAGATCGAATTCTCCGTGATCACAACGAATCATCGGATCGATTACGTCATATGATGTTGACAAATAATAAAGCAGCAATCACATAATCTTCCAAATGTATGAACTAAACATTTAACATCGTGCAATAATATTACCAAGTGGTCTGCTAAAGTGCCAGCATACCTATTCGTTGAAGAGTTAGTTAGAATAATTTCCGTTTGGAACTTTGGATATATGGATTATACTGCATACACGAATTCGAGCCGAGTAAGAATGTGATTTCAGCCTCTCCGAGTAGAGTGCCCACCCTTCGAAAGACTAACCACTCGAAGACAGCAATATTGGCCACACTGGGATAACAGTTGTACGATAGTTGTCATTCGTATAGGCGCTCGAAGCGGCTTGGACACATCCGCGGGCTGACCCAGGGAAAAAACGCGACCACCGTCCCCATGTGATCCGCCGATTCACCCAAGACCCCAGTTCGATACCCGGATGGACGATCATACGCAGAGAAGATGATACCACATTCTTTCACGACACGCACCCATGTAGCCAATCTAAAGAAATCATGGTGGCTAAAATCCAAGCTTGCCGATTTTTGATGGAGGTAATTAAAAGACAAGCTTTGCTTGATTATGTCATCTCCTCGATTTAGGTATTGATCTCATCCATCGTGCTTTATTGTAATGTGTAATCTCTGCTGATGCATCCGAAGCTTCTTCTAACTGCTCGGGCAAATCTTCGGCATTTATTCATTTTTCTTGGAGAGATTGGGACATCTCTTCCAACAACGATTGTGGTATTCGTCTCATCTGAAAGAGCAATATATCCATCATTGAAATTTTATACGCGAATGAATACAAATAAGGAATTATAAGAAGAAAAAAAAAACAGAAAGAAATGTAGAATAAAACTAAAACAACAACACACAAACAAAATAAAAAACGAACAAATAAGGGGAACAATCGACGTCTCTATGGATTTTCTCATATTAAATGTCTAGTTCAGACATCACATACCGGTATATACATATAATATGCCCTAAACATAAGACATATTCTATATATTTTCTACATTACATAGTGATTGTATTTAAATTCAGTAGACATGCACAGTTATCTCAGAATAAGCATACATGAAGCGCTTTAAGGGACAACAGTCGGGCCTCAAAATATGATGAGACATTTGCAGAATGATTCCACAGAGGGTGAATTTAGTGGCGTTACCGCGCACATTGGCTAGCATTATATTACGAAATTCCCCATATGGGGACCTCATTCTATATGGCCTCATCTGCTATGGGATAACTAGACTCAAATCTAAGATGGTAACGTGCATCCATTTGGGCACCTCTATTATGCATTGTGTCGTCTGCCAATTTGGGAATATAGAGAACTTAACTAAAGATGAAAAAGAGACTAGCTAAAGAAGTTTCTAAAGAAAATAAAAAGCTAGTTAATTTGATAATAAAGATAAGTTCAAGAGAAGATGAGGACTAAGCAGGTAGCGTCACTAAATTCACCCTCTGTGGAAACGACCAGCTCCATATTTTGAGGCCTGGTAACAAGCTTACCTGTGTGTCCAAACAGCCACCCGTAGGTTGGTGCAGATTGACAAATATTATCGACATTATAGGTCACATCAGCTTCCTCCAGACAGCCAACCGGAATGGAGACAGATATATCTGAGAGGATAAAAAATAAACACTATACCCATTAGCGATCTCAGTGAATTATCGACAGCGAAGAAAGTGATTAATATAATTTAATTGTTGGATGGGGTCCATACAGACGTATGGAATTGAACACTAGTGGGGGGGGGGGGGGTAAATGTCAAAATAGTTAAGTCGGGATGCTAAATTTTGAAGGGTTTAACGTCTATGATAAATCTGATAAATGTCAACTTTATAACTTTTGCTGCTAAAATTTGCATGGAAATTCACATTCAAAATCGGTCACTTGACCTCCCCCTTAATATACTCACCATCACATTCCATCATCACAGCCAGGGGTGTCCAGGTCTCCGTTACATCGTCAACCGAACCGAATTCAGCCAGGGCAGTCAAGGTCTCCATTTCATCATCACTCGAATCGAATGCAGCGGAATATGCTATCTTCTTTAGTTCGAGGTCCATTTTCAAATGTTGTCTTCCGTCACTGAAATTAACAGATTCGTTAGATAATAATATGTATCCCATTTATTCATCATAAACGAGATATGCACATTCCAGTTGTGAGTACGCCAGCCATTGTTATAAAGGGATGCGCAATGATGAATTCTCCCTCGAAACACCCAAACCTAAAAACAATTCCTAAAATACAGTTATCGCGCGCTATAGCGCAATAAAAATCGCGAAATTCACATCATATTACAATCGCACATACATTCTATATTCATCCTTCATTTAAATTATATAAACCCTTTTTATAATAAATACTCATTGACGAGTATAGTTCACTTTGTAAATGTCCGGATAATAATTTCAACAAATGACCATAGGACTTTTGCTGAACTTATTACCTGAACATTTCCCACCAAAGAATATGAATCCGCCTTCTCTTGCATTATCTATTTTCTGTCTGTCGACTTCTTCTTTATCACGACCACACCTCCAAATTAATATTATACCATTCATGCATACATTTGTTATAACTAGGTTGGAGAATCCATTTAGTATACACATGGTTCAAATAGAGACTGCATGCATGAGCTAGCTTACCTTCTGAAACTAATTGATTCCATAACTATATAGTAGAGATCGTTGTTCTATTACTTCTAATTTAGCGGGTCGGTTGGTCAAAGCAACAGAATGAATGCTGATATATGTCATATAATTTTAGAACACTCACGCAACGTAATGTACCCTTCGTTTATGACGTCACGTTTCTAACCCGAATTAGTGGCCTAGTTACGAAGCGGTTGTGTGGAAGTTTCGTCGGACATGATATCTGAATAGTAGCTCACAGATAAAATAATGAATTACATGTTCAAATGAAATACATGTATCTTTATTTTACTGTGAAGTGGTCTAGATATTATTATTATTTAATATTTATTGGGGTTTAACGTCGGTTTCAGCAGCCAGGGCTATAACACGACGTTGCAGTTTTATTGGTAGAGCTAAAGTCCGCGCACTAAGGTAGATATAGCTGTGAGTTCATTGGCTGGAAGAATGACCCAATGTTCCCAGCGAAACCACCGGCGAGTAACTGGCAACTCTTCCAGATAGCGATATGGGATACAAAGTCAGTGATGACTCCACCGGAAATTGAACCCATATCGCCAGCGCTGGAGAGGCAAATCCCCTTACCGACTGAGCCCCCTGGAGGGTTCTAGAAATTCAGCATCTGGATAGAAATTACGGATCAAAACTTATAAAAATTAATTTTTTCAACACGTCAGCTGCAGGAAGTTTGGCACGACCCCTCCTTCGAGTCCGATGCAAGTGTTTTTTAAGTTTTCAATGTCATTTCTGAATTTAGTACCCTCCTCCGCCGCTATACACAAGGTAAAACGTTCGAGCCAAAGGTTCGTTTTCTTATTTAAACACGGTGGTTGTACAGCTAAATTCAAATTCTGAGATTTAAATTTATAAGATATAAAGTCCGTCCGTCCTAAAGTTCAGCTTGAAAAAGTGTGGCATGTTTGTTATATTATAGTTTCTTATCAACCGATCGGCGTTAAACATAATCCTCCTTAGCCTGTGAACTAGACTGATTGACTCTTGGTACGCTTTAAATCTGTGAATATGTAATTTGATATGTGCACAGTACAATAAATTTCCCATAAAGCTTAAAATGCCAGTGCTCTACTGCTTTACGATTTTCCAAACGGAAAATGCCATATGGTTGTCATTTTGCTTTATTTTTATATCCGTTTTCAATTTATAAATTTGTCCAATTTGCGATTTAGTCACACAACTGTTTACATAACCATCAATAGCCATTCGGTGACAATACTCTACATAATGATCTGCTTAAATTGAGAGAATGTTAAATGAAATCAACCCAGGAAAATGTCAGGTTCTAACATAACTCGGAAGAAACACCCATCCCACCACCAGTACATATTACGTGGACAAATTCTACAACAGGTCAGCTCAGTCCGTTACCTCGGAGTTGATTTAACTAACAACATGTCCTTCAATGAAAATATAAACATGATAACAGGTCCAAATTATTTCAGATTTATATTCTTTCCGACAACTGCAATTCTGCAACAACCTAAGTTCCGATCTGGTCACACTCTCCGATCCTGATATTCAGGAAGATTGTTTGTCAGCAAATCACATAACTGGCTCATATCTGATCATTCTTTTAACTTGACGTTTTAAAACTATTTTAAAAATCTCACTATTACGTAAATCTTAACCTCAGCTACATTGTTTTCTATCTCTCTATACTCTCTATCTCTCTATACTCTATACTCTCCTTTCTATCTCTCTATCTCTCTATACTCTCTATATCTCTATACTCTCCTTTCTGTTCAAATGCTAACATACACTCCGCTCTTGGACTGACGCGCACTGGACAAAATCTCCCAAAGGAGGTCTCCAGAACAAATAGATCGATTGATATATAGTCTCGATAGAAATACATTTTGGTATTACCCGTTGCCTTAAGGCTTATGTTCTTTTCTATTATATATAATGGCATATTTTTTCTATGTTGCTTATAAAAACTGGCTGTTTATTTTAAAACCATCTTGACGGTCCGATTTCGGAATCAAAACAAAGCGTCCACGAACGGTGGTCCTATATCTGTATCTGTATTATTACGCCAAAATAACTATTTGTTTGGCATCATAGGATTGGCGTTAGCAATATATAACAAACACGTTTTTTATATCTCACTTGCATTGAGAGGTAATTTTATTTATAACGACAAGCCAATGTATCAATGGAATACATGTAATTACAAGTGATATTAAAAAAGAAGATAAAGCTTACCTTTTGATTGAATCCATTACTAGAGTCACGATTTTTCGTTTAGTAAACGATAGATCAAGAGAGTATATATATAAAGATTGCTGATTACTGGAAAACTCTACGTAAAGTCAAACTTCATACATTAGAATAGATCTCGAGACTGAGCTTACCTTCTGAAATTCAATGAATCCATAAATATCTAGTCTCGATCGTTGTTCTATTACTTTAGCGAGTTGGTTGGTCAAAGCAACAGCACGGATGATGATATGTGCAGGTTATATAATTGTTATTAATGTATATGAGTAATATCACGAGCCGACAGGAAACTCAACGTATAACGTACCATTCGTTTATGACGTCATGTTTCTAACCCGAATTCGTGGCCTAGTTACGAAGCGGTTGTGGACGGAAATTTCGTCGTACAAGATATCTGAATAGTAGCTCACAAATAAAATAATGAATTACATGTTCAAATGAAATACATGTATCTTTATTTTACTGTGGAGGGTTCTAGATATTATTATTAGTATTTATTGGGGATTAACGTCGCTTTCAGCAGACATGTCTGGCTATATCACGAAGTTGCCAGTTGTATTGATAGAGCTAGGAAAGTTTGCCCTAAGGTAAATCTAGCAGTGATTTCAGTGGCTGGAAGAATGACCCGTTGTGCCCGGCGAAATCACCGACCATCGTCGAGAAACAGCCACTCCCCCAGATAACGATATTAGATACAAAGTAAACGATGGCTCCACCGGGAAATGAACCCATATCGCCAGCGAAGGAGAGCGAGTCGGGCTGGAGCAGAGCACATTACCGACTGAGCCCCATGGAGGGTTCTAGAACATCTGGACAGAAATTACGGACACATACTTACATAGTTTTTTTGTTAACATGTCAGCTGCAGGAGGTTTGGAACAACCCCTCCTCCAAGTCCGATGCAAGTTATTGTTGATATTTTTCAATGTCAATTCTGTATTTAGCGCCCCCTCCCCCGCCGCTATAGGCAAGGTAAAAGTCAAATGTTTGTTGTTTTTTTTCTTATTTAAACACCGGGGTTCTATAACTAAATTAAATTTACGAGATTAAAAGTGCTAAGATAAAGTCTGCGTAGTGTTTACGGTCGGGCCTTCTTAAAGACTCGCCTGAAATAGTGTGGCATGTTTGTAAAATATATCTTCTTATCGACCGATCGGCGTTAAACATCATCATCATCGTCGTCTTTATCTTGTGAACTAGACTTGTTGAATATTGGTGCCATTTAAATATGTAAATATATATTTCAACATGTGCACGTGACAATAAATTCGCCGTAAAGTTGAGAAATGTCAGCCTTCTACTACACTTTATGATTTTCCAAACGGAAAAGGAAAATATAAATATACAGTTGTCTTCTTGATTCCTTTACAGGTCCGTTCTCAGTTTGTATAATTGTTCCATGTATTTGAGATTTAGTACGTGCATAGAGTCTCTATTGAAATACATGTTCGCATTACCTGTTGTCTTATGTTCTTTTCTATTCTAGATAACGGCATCTTTGATAGTTTTTCTATAGGTTGCTTATAAACTAGTGCGTCTATAACCATAATTTGTTCCTGCGCTGAAATAGATACAGAAACCTGTTTATTTTAAAACCATCTTATGATTTTAACGTGCCGGTTCGGAATCAATTGGTCGTTAACATCTGCATCTGTGTTTGTATAATTCTGTATCTGCACACTCTAAATCGCGTTGAGTAAAAGTTTACCCAACACAATGGTGCATATATATATATGTATACAAGCTTGATGCGTGTTGTTTTCGGATCTAAGTATCGCACTCACTCTCCAGTATTCAATATAAATAGTAGTCAAATTGAGAACTTTAAAGATTATATATATCTGGGAATACAATTTTCAGATGACGGTAAGTTTTCCAAAGCACAAGAGGCTCACTTTCAGAAAGGTACTCAATTCTGAATGCATTCAGGACCCTGTGCAACAGCATTGGCTTCGGTGAATATCTTACTATACGAATATGAAGTGTGGGACACCACGAAGTAACCAGTATATATATGTGACCCGCCATATCAAATCCAGTCGTAAGTCGGGATTTTTTTTACCCTGTGCCAATGCATTCTCTTATATATGCGAGTCGACCATAGGTCGCCTCGCATATATAAGAGAATGCATTGGCCTAACAATTTTTTATCCTTTTTTTTTAATGTTTCTTACAATTTTTAGGACATAAAATAAAAAACATCCATTACCCTGCAGGGAGCCCCACACATATATAGAAGCATATATAAGAGTGTCGTCTGCTCATGTTTGTCTGGGGCTCTGTATGGGTGAAATTATAAAATTGTTAAAGAATACAAGAAAAAATTATTAAAATTGTAAAAAATTGTTAGGCCAATGCATTCTCTTATATATGCGAGGCGACCTATGATCGACTCGCATATATAAGAGAATGCATTGGCACAGGGTAAAAAAAATCCCGACTTACGACTGGATTTGATATGGCGGGTCACATATATAGTTTGAGTTACGTATTCTAAGCATATATCGGGAGTAAGTACGCTCCAAATAATGCAGTCAGAGAAGAGCTCGGTAGGTATCCATGAATGGTTAACTATGGTGCAAAATTATCAAATGTATCTAAAAACAAACTAATGGCATCAGCCGTCTCTGAACATGTGATGAGGAAAGCCAAATTCAACTCTTTATTCAGGACGATAAACGCATTTTGCTGTTAAAATATACAGGTTCCATTCAATACCCAAAGATAATAGTACCAATATACATCTCAAGTGTAAGCTTCAGGAAGAACATGTGAAATATTCAAGATATCTATATTTGATGACTCTAAACGAGATGACCATAACATAAACTCAGAACATATATATTGTTTAAAATGATTATGTCTTAGAGACTTACTTAACAAACACAGCATCTTTAAAATATAGGATTAATTTTTACAAAATTCCGTATTAGTGATCACAAACTCGCTATTGAAAAAGGTCGACATCTGCCTAATTAAGGGGACTGTGCCTGAAATGCAGGATCGGTTCTGATATAGAAAATGAGAATCATTTCATTATGGAATGTCCACGCTATTGCGATCTCAGAAATGAACTTTCCCAATTGTTGGTAGATATCACAGTACTTTTACAAGTATGTCAAGCGATCAGGAATTTAGTTTCATATACCATTGGAAATCATCCGCTTCGTGGTACGGTTCATCAACCCATCGGGGAGCCCATGGTGTTTCCTTAATTCTATGTTATTTGTTGGACAGGACTGTGAGACCGGAAAAAATCATTACTGGTATATTATGCCGGCGTATCATGGAATCCTATCGTATAATCATATCAAAGTCGCTTAACATCCACAGTTAACTCCTTTATACTCGCTGTCCCGTGGAATCCAGTATGCATATCAGTATCTCGTGTGACTATATATTGCGTCATTTGTGTGGAATTATTTAGGATCCTTTGATGAACTATTCGTTACAGTTCTATCACATAATAAAAACTAGGGCATTATTGGATCAGCAAAGGCTATAAATTACACAAATGAGTTAACTGGCTGATAAAAAATCTCTTTCTCATAATTGGACATTTTCATATTCAATTCATCGTTTATTTTTCCTGAGTTCGTTAGTAAAATTATTAATCAATGGTCAGTTATCACATGCAATCAGACAAATGAAGTTATATGTATACGATAGAACGTTACCTTTACAAATATATATATATTTACATACATCTCAATGATTGTAGTTCATGGTGGTTGGTTCCCATTACACAATTGGGATAGGAGGGCCTATATAACCATCACCCTATTTTGCAACATCAATGACTTATTTTAATGGGGAAATACTTCACACATCATATATTAATATTAATGCTATAGATATAAATGCAATGGCATCTGACAAAAATGAAAAATTTAATAGAATTTGTGCGCCTGGCACATATAAGAGAATGCACTGGCTTTCAAGATCAGGGTAAATATTGTTAGGCCACTGCATTCTTAATTATGCGAGGCGCCCTATAAAAGAGAATGCATTGGGACAGGATTTTCGCAAAAAAAATTAGGAAGCTCCAGTCACCAAAGGGTTAAAACAAATCGGCGTCTATGTTCCATTTACTAACCTCCTTGAATCACAATGTGTGCGCTCATCCTATACATGTAGATTAGGTGCCATAAACAAGTTATTGTGTCTTTTATCTTAAATATATGGGGGTGTTCAATCAATCTGACACCAGTACCCCACCCTTGACATCTCCTGCATAACACTTGCAGCCATCATGGGCTTATCCGAGCTAAACTCCCAGAGATGTTGCATGATGGGGACAGAGGGCTTCGTAGAATTGTGAATGGAATGTAGCAGGTATTGTGTGGGCAATGGACCAAGAAACTCTCTGCCTCCTCTCTCACTTTCCCTCCCATGATCTACATTATCCTTTACTCGCGCAGTCACTTTCTTCTCACACTTCTACTTTTCTCTCCATGCATATATACCCACGTGGTCAACCTGTTTATAATGACCTGTTTGTAGATATTGTCATAGGAATCTACTGGTGTCAGATTCTGACTGTATATAGCATGAATTTAAAAGGTTTCTGAAATGAATAGTATCAATGCATTGGCCACTCTGGTTATTCCCGACACATAATGGTAATACGGCTTAGTAAACATGCATCGAGAGGGTCATTGGTCAATAGATCGGTTCACTGGATTATTACTTGGCACTTATCATTTGCAATTGAATAGCATCGATTTTACCGTATCAGGAATAGATATAATACCGTACGGGCCGCACTCTATACCTTAAGCGCGCCGCACTCGACTCGATATATATCGTACGACAAATATCGGGCACCGGTTACGGGTCAAATCGCAGCGTGTGCGGTGGAAAATCGTACGACATTTTGTCGCACGATCGGCCCCGCAGGGTATCAAATAATTTAGTTTTTCTGCGATCGAGTCCTGCGATATATGGGAAGTAGCCAATCAGATGTATCTATTAATATGATCACGTGGCGATCATGTGATTTCACAACACAAGTTAAACATGGCGTCCAATTCGAATGTCCTTGAAGTTGAACAAAGTCAGACTCAAAGTGGTGCCGTATGTTCAGAAGAAAGGGGTGCGTTAATAGAAGCATGGGCAACATATCCATGTCTGTTCAATACGACGGCAGCAGAATATAAGAATAAAGCCAAGCGGGCAGATTCTTTGGCTGCCATTTCTGTTTGTATGGGAGAGTCAGGTACAATTTAATTTTAACTTCCAACTTCTTCTAGTAAGTAGTAACTTCTTTGAAACGACGACGAAATTATGTACAATTACAATTTACACGTACTGTTAGCACTAAGTATTGGTAGTACGTACTACAAATATAATAATAATAGTTATTAGTTACTATCGGCCTCCAATTTCCAAGTAAATAATAGTGTGGGTACTTTTATAAATTTTCAGCCCTGCACATTATTTTGGGTATGCACATTTATTATTTTCCAATATTGAATTAGGAGGTTATATTTATAGTTCTTAATATTGTCCCAAGTTGTCAATTATTGTGATTGCTTGTTGTGAAGAGAACCATGTAAGCCTTGTAAGACCTGTTTTAGTTGAATTTAAGTCATCTTAGCCTAGAATAGATAGTAAATTATTGATTAAAGTTTTAACAGAGATGAAATGCACCCTGCACTATTATTAAATTGTGTCAGGATTTCCTCCCTGCACATTTATTTGGGTCTGCACTTTTATTTGGAGCCCAAGAGTATTCTGGAGATAATTATACTATATATCACTTCAACAATTCATGTCATGAGGAAATAATTCATTGAACCACCCAACCATCCATCCACCTGGTTATATGATATTCATAATCCAATATTGAAATAATCTCACCATTCCATCTATCCACGCACCCACACACTAATTCATATATTTGTCGGTCTAACCTATGCATCCATCGATGACACTATAAATTTTGAATTGATTATCTGGGAGAAATTCCATGTTAGAGTTTATGCAAAATCAAATTTGGTTTAATATGGTAAACCTGTACAGTTTTTATTTGTTCCATTAAAAACATGTTAGTAATTGTATATTGAACGTTTATTGAATTATCAAGACACCACGTAAAGATGGATTATCTCTTCCTAAATATGTTTTATATAGTTTATTTCTAGGGTATAAAATAAGAATGAGTCAAAGAGACCTGTCCGGAAATATTTCTATCATTTATTACTGATTTCATACTGAAATTTTCTTTATAAATTAATGCGATAATCAATTGGGACATTTTGTTGTTACTATGTTTACAACACCGTGCTGAGACGTTCAAATATATCAGATAGAGTTATCCCGCTTGCTACGCTCCACAAACTATAAAATGAGCCAAATTGATCAAATGTATTATACCAGAAAATTTGAAATAAAATCAATAGTAATTGAAAGCAGTGTTTCCAACAGGGATCTTCGATTCATATTAATTATTTTATACCAAGGAAATTATATAAAACATGTTATAGGAAGAGATAGATCATAATTAACCAGGGTGATTATCAGAGCAAAACATAAATTGAAGCATATTATACTGTGTACTCACAGGTTCCTAATAATAGTGTCAGCACGATTAATTTGGGAGAAAATTCCCAACGATCACTATTATTTGGTAGTGAAATTTCCATCACTATTATTATAATTTCAGCCTAAATCGCCACCAACACTATTATTAGGCCATCATGATTATTAGGCACCTGAGAGTAATCCCATTCAATAATTTGTGAACATCACAACATAATTTGATATCAACAATTTTTTCGGACAAAGAGGCAACTGAGCATGCGATGAGGGGGCTTTGTGGACATCGAGACATACAACTGCCCAACACTGTGATATCAGGTTATTACATTGTAGAATTTCTTAAAATTATCTTTATTATGGAAACAAAAGAAGCCCATAGAACTTCACCTTTTTTACTGGGCACAGGCAAAACTAATAGAGTTTCTGAGACTGAAACCATACTATTTTAATTTCATCTTTATATAGGAACGACATGAAGACAGACATTTGGCCATGCCATCCTTGTACAATATAATATTTATTTTTTATAATATAACAATAACATAATTTTAGGCCCTAATGGATTATGAATCCTTTCTATTGTCACAATATTTATAAAAGTATACATTGGATTTGTCTATTATTCATTTGTAGGGATGTTCAGGTTATAAAATAAGACAGACAGACATAAAGCTAATAAAAGTCCAGAAGGATCCATATTCTTTGGTGGAAAGTGTCCAGATAGTGAATACAACAAATGACAAAGTGTTGTCAGTTAAGCTTATTTGAACATTTAAAAAGAACTACTCGTCAATGAGTATTTAGTAAAGAAAGTGTTAACCGCCTGACACAGAAATTATTAACAGCTCGAGGACTTAATCCTTCTGAGAGGGCCGTTAATAAACAATGCCAGACAAAGCCATGTTATTATTGTCACAGACTAGTTGACTTACAGAACAGATAATGAGCAGAGCGTCTCATCAGCCTGTGGTACCCTCCCCGGGTGGTTCGATTAATTTACACTATTTGACATACCCTGAAAAACTGTTAATGGACTAGAGAACACCTTATAAAGTGATAAAACCATTGTTAATAGCTTATTATGTCTGCAAAAATAAACAACGAATCAGTCAAACCATTATCACTATAAAGAATGTGAAAAAGATCAACATTGTATTTATTTTCATTAATCATTCATTATAAATGGTATCCCAGTAACAAGGTTGCATGTTGAAACCATTGTTATGTAGACATTACTGCTAAAGATGAATCGAAGTGAAATTTCATACATCCTGTTCAAGTTCAAGTCTTTTAATAGAGCAATGCAACTTTAAATAAATGAACAATATTCATTCTAAAAAGATTTGGGTCAAGTGCTGATTGGTTCGTAATTAAAGGGACACGAGGCTTTAGTAGTTGACAAACTGATACAACTGTAAAAGTCTACATTGTGATAAATATACCGAACAAAGGAATGCTTTTAAGAAACTTGACATTGTTAACGTCAGTGAGTTCATGGCCTCCACTTTAAACTTTCTAAAAATCCTCCTAATCCCACAGACAGTGAAATCAGCAAGAGCCTAATATGGAGTTCATTAAACAATGTTCAATACTTTAATTGATAATTAGCAAATTACATATATATTCATCATATAGTATTCTTCTCCAGACTTGCCTTAACCCTTTCATTACAGGAGATGCACTGGTGCAGCATTTTAAGATCCTGTGCCATAAATGTATTACATGTATTCGAATGCCTTATTCGACAGCCTTATTCGAATGCCTTATTCGCTGCCTTATTCGACCCATTTGATAAACAATTATGGTTCTCCGTGGCCTCATCCACATATTCATATTCCACATGTTTGTACTTTATATATCACATTGCAAACTGAGCGATGAACGACCAACGAATTCTACTATTATTTATAAAAACAGACGTTTACATACCAATGTTTAAAGTTAACAAGACAAAACCTAGATAAAATCAAATTATTATTACATGTATAGTTATATTACTTTTCAAAGGGGACGGCAGGTAGACAACCCTATTGGTGATGCTGTCCCCGATAGCTCATTGCATGTTATAATATTACACTGTGTAGATAATCGTATATATTATATGAATGAGTTATGAATAAATAATTATAGTCATGGTGCATTCTCTTAAATATACAAGTCTCTCCTAGGAAGACTTGCATATATCAGAGAATGCACTGGCTTACACGGTCACAGCAAATATTGCTAGGCCAATGTATTCCATTATACATGCAAGGCTCCCTATAGATGGGAGACTCGTATATATAAGAGAATGCATTGGCACATGGTTTTTCGCAAAATTTCAGGAAGCTAGTCCTGGAAGAGTTACACCCATCCTACTGTAATTATTATACAGATAATAATTCAGAATGTGGTATTGAGTGCTGTTACTTATCTCTTTATTTCTATTTTGTATTGTATGTGGCAGACATCATTATCTTGATATTGCTTTTAATAAAATGTTAATGTGTTAACATGTTTTAGAATAGAATTACACCCGGTGTCTAAAAGTACACATATGGTTGCACGAGTGCACGTCATATGCTTACAAGTAACGAGTATGAAGAGGCACATGGTCTGGTGTTAGATGTTAACAATCCCTAGAAGCGGAATCTCTATTAAATGCACATCTGGTTGTTTGAGCTACCACTTCAGATCACCTGAATCATATCATAATCCAAGCTTCCCAGGTGATTTATTTTCAATTTGGATGATAAAAACCTAAATAGGACAAAGATATATGCCACACAAAGTTTGTAATGATATTGAGAATAGATAAACTATTAATTATTTTTTTAATTAATTGTTATTAAAGCTATCCAGTCTAGTGATTTAACTTGGTATGGGGAAACTAAATAAATTACGTCCTTATACCTAATCATTCTTGAAATTTTGGGGAAGGGAAAACAACTATATTTTTAATTATGGCCTCATCCATCCTGTTACCATTAAATTTCATTTTCTCTTACTTTTTCTAACTGTATTACATTATATTATATTTTTTTCCAGTTCACGATATTGAAACGAGAATGAAAACACTTAGGACACAGTTGTGCAAAGTGATGAGAACAGGAAAAGGTGGAAGTGCGGCACTAGTCTAAGTGCAATTACACATAAATCAAATGCAAAATGAATGCAGCGCTTGAATTTCCTGATGCCTTACATAAATTCAAGACAGTCTACTTCGAATCGTTCTATGTGTAATAATTCTGCTGTTCAGCTTTCTAATTGATATGAATGTAATTTAAGCAACTAGACCATGACCAACATAGTCAATTTACTTGTAGAGGGTTAATTTTAACATAACATCTAACAAGCAACTGACAAACTTACTCATATTCAGTACACTAATCATTAATATGCCAAATAATTAAGCTTGTGTTTGGGGTATCCCTACATACTCTAAAAAATCAACCCGACCCATAACTTTCTCTTTTATTTTTTCTTCTCCATGTTGATAAATGATGACTCAATTATCCACAGTTAACAAACATCTACATAAGATTATTCTAACAAACTATGGTATTTCAATCTATAGTAAATCCAGTAAGTGACATGCTCTACTGGCATATACTGAACATTATATTAAACATAAAGTATCGATGTCATGTTTTTAAACATACTGTTCTTTATATATACGTTTCAACAAAAATCTAAGATTGCATGTCTTGCCCATGTCCCTACCTACCCTATTTTTTCAGAGAACGTTGCCCCAAACACAAGCCTTATTTTTAAAGTCTTACTGACACATCTTCATTAACGAGATGCCGACGATGATCATCAGATGCCTAACCCATACCTTCAACCATACTAACTTGTCCATGGACAAAATGGTTTCGAACTTGATCCGAGTTTGTTATTACCACCTTCGCTGCATCCGACGCATTCGAGGATACTTAAGTGATGATGTCATGAAGCATGCAGTTATCTCACTTGTATTGTCTCGGATCGATAGTTTAAACACTGTTTTGACGAACATCACGCAAGAGAATATTCGGCGTATTTATCTTGTGATAAATAGCTGCGCCCGATTGATAAAAAATGTCGCCAAATTCGACCATATCACACAGACGCTAATACAAGAGCACATTATGACATTCGAATTCAGACTTAAGTTCAAATGTGCGGTGACTATATACAAATCATTGAGAAAGACAACGCCTGAGTACATATCTGATATGTTTGTCCTAAAATCCGGCAGAGTTACGCGTTCAACGACAAGCGGTTTAGACATTAGGACAATAGCGAAACCCAACGTGAATTACGGTACAAAATGTTTTCAGGAATTGGCTACGCAGGTATGGAACGGTCTGCCACAAACTGTTCGACGATGTTCTACATTGAAGGATTTCAAAACCGATCTCAAAACTCTACTTTTTAGACAATGTTTCCCGCAAGTTAATCGTTAAGTTTAAATCTAGTTCTTAGTCATCATCTTAACTTCCTTTACCTTATTACTATGCTTTTTAAATTTTACATTTCAATGTTATTTTTGTCGCGCTTTGTTGTAAAGCGCATTGAAACTTTATTGTATAATGCATTTTTAAATGTATATAATAATAATATAATAATAATAATAATAATAACTACAACAGTTGAAATCATCAATCTAGAACACAGTATATAGATATTCACAAAACGTGAAAATGATTGGAAAGTGATATTACATAGCATAAAACCAGAATATATCCACTTGTGGGAAACATTAATCTGGATTGGAATTATGACAATGATTACAAGTCAGGGGTCTTACATCATAAACTAGTTGTGCCATGAAGTATAAACACATTTGGATATCATCAGAAACCTGCACATAAAATATGAACACGATCCGACAAATATACTTGAGTTACCGCATGACATAGAACATGTCTATTGGCGGTTGGAAAGTGTTAATAATTTCTAAACCGATCAACCAATCGATACCAAAAAATACACAGGTTTGGGCAGGGACCAGCCTAGAAGTTTCAAATTGGGAGAAGTCACTTCTCCCTGTTTAGTTATTAGGGAGAAATAAACTGTTATCAGCGAGAAGTAACAATGTATGAAGTTCAATTTACACCCATGTATGACCCAATAAATATTATGCAACACAAGAGCCCATTTATTAAAACCTTTATAGTCAGAAAGGACACCATTATAATCAGTAAATATATTTTAAATATTCTGTTTGGTATATGAGAGAGGTCACTTATCCCTGTGACAAAATCGGATAGCATGTGTCTACGGACAGACGAATGATGGATGGTTCATCCAGATGTCAGCATTATGTGTACCATACATGGTATGGGTACACATAAAACTAGTTGATCATATCATGTCATCTTGCCATAGAACATAGCCCAGGGTTGAGCTGAAATAACAGGATAATAGGTATCTTTGTGATTGTGCTGTGGTCTTCGCATTTCTGTTCTTAGTTGGCTGTAGATTTGTAAGCTGATTACCCGTCCTCCAAACACCATCGGCCGAATTCTGGTCCCTGGTCTAGACCACCCTAATAATCACGGTGTTCCATGTCTGGACCTGGTCTCGCGAAACCACCTGGTCTCGATTTAGATTAGGCGGATTATTGTTCAATCAACGACGATCGGTGTATCGACGGACAAATGCACGCTTGGTGCCTCGAACAATATGATTGCGTTCACGTCGCGAATAGTTGAGCATTAATGTAACGGGTTATCACCGAACACGTGCGGTGTGTCGTCTTTACATGCATGTGATTAGAGTGTCTCCATGTGGATAGTGGGGTGTTGTCCATATTTCCAATCCGCTCCATCCTAAGTTGGGGGGGGGGGGTGGGGGGGGGGGGTGAGACACCCCAAGTTCCCATGTCGCCACGACCCTACCTTTATGTTTATTTATTATGATAACCTATTTTGATGTCAGCGGTTTGAGTAAATGTTTTAGTTGAGTAAAAAAAAACTTGTTTCACGGCCGATGGAACCACCCATGGCCTATAAGTGGCTATACATTGTTTATACCACCTCCCCATGCACCGAATAATCAGTCTCAGAGACCGCCCTTTTAAATCTAGACCCAAACATATAATGGGCTAAAACAATTGCGCCCATCATTCAGTTGCCATCATTCCAATTTCCAAGAATCCAAATGGTAAGACATTATTGGAACAAGGACGATTAACAAAATGTACGTTAAAATAAGAATTTCTCAGAGATTTCTAGGGTTTGGTTTGGTTTGTTAGGGTTTATCGTCGATCTAGCCACTAGGCCACACACGACGTTGTCAATTTTACGGGTAGAGGAAAGACCACGCAGAGGCTTAATTTCACCGAGAAATCGTCTCACTGCGTGTAGAAACCACCGATCCCGGAAGCAACTGACAAACTTGCCCAGATACACGATTCCGGTCACCCTCCGTATGACGGGGTTCGAACCAGCTTCGTCAGCGCTGGACGGCCTGTGACGGTGTAATGCACCTGACACTCTGCCGACTGAACCACCGGGGGCCCCGATATTTCTAGGGACACAATATAGTAAACTCCATTCTTGTATTTCTTTTTCAGCAAATGCGTTTAAATAAAAGAATCATAAATTTATATATTTTGATTTTTGTTCTTCTATTTTTGTTATGTTTTTCATTTTATTTTAATGTTTTGAAAAACAAATTCTTTTGTTTTTTTGTTTTTTTTGTTTTTTATAATTTTTTTTTCGCCTTTACTGTTTTTTGTTTGTAATTTTTTTTTTCGCCTTTACTGTTTTTTTGTTTGCTTTACGTTTAAAATAAAATTACTTAAAACATCAGTATTATTCTTGTTCAAAATACTGGAATAATCTACGTGAATGGGCGGTACGAGTAATCCCCATTAAGAAGCATTCCAACGTCAATTTTATAAATACGCCGGGAAAGCCCGCATCCCGCCCATGCGATGTAAGATGAAAATCCGATGTGCCATTCACTGTTATGCCGGGTGGGTTGCCCATGCTCATCCACAGCAAATCGCCGGTGTTGTACACGCACGCATGATTGTTACAGTTATGATAGGTGACATTATATAAACACAGTTACACTAGATCATTTCTAATGTCCAGTTAAAAGCCAGCTTGTGATTGCTCAAACTATTCACCATCGTGCGAATGACTGGCTTACAATCAAACTAATAATCCGTATTAGAGTTCTGCACCATAAATATATTCTCGAAACCAGACTTCGCTATTCTCGTCTCAGGATCAAGTCTCGGTTTACACAAAAATCTCAGACCAGGGGGGGACTAGGTCTCAGTTGCAGACTATTACCTATAACACACATAATTGTGGATTATATTAAATCTTGTCCTGTTCATATATAATTATAATCTTTACACTACACGACATACAAATATAACACAATTACAATTTGGTTAACATAAAGATAAATGCTTCCAAAAAATACTTATGTTTCTGTTACCAGAACTTGTACGTTACCACATGTTTCGAATTATGAACAGACCGACAAAGGCTTGAATGACAATAAGAAGGCAAACCTTGGTTTACGTAAACCTGAGTTTCAAAAAGACGAGAATACGGACAAGTGCTGACCAATAATCCCAGCTTACTCGCCTCGAAGCTGGGTAACACATCGCGATCACCGTGGTTTCGGCCTGGTCTAGACTATAGTTTACATGAAACCCTGGTCTGGACCAGAATTCGGCCGCATGAGTTACATTGTGGTAATCACCCTCCTGATCACACATAATATGTTATCCCGGCTGATCGATTAAAAAGTTGTGCAGCACACAAGCCAGAGCAATGCTTTCCATAGCATATGGCTGTAAATTTGAACTTGAAAGCAAAAACTGGATTCACCAGGACAATATGCCAAAAGCATTATCAACAACCCGTCCAGCCCTACTCAGTCTATACTTGAACACTTTGTTTGATCTTATTGAAGTGGTCTGGGAGAATGGTTGTATGTTATCGTTTCTGAGTGGAAAGGCGTCGTCTCCAATGATGTGGTAGTGTAATTCATTAGACGTACCATTTAAATTCTCTGGCTTTGGGAGATTTAGTTAGCCTGCTTCCAGAGCCTTGTTGAGTGCAGTATGCGCAAAAGCACCAGCATCCCCAACCCTGTCATTGGAACCAACATCAACATACAGAAACCTGTAATCAGTTCCAACTAAAGCCATCAAAATAAGGCTGAAAAATTTCTTATAATTGAAATAAACTGACCCACTGTTTGATAGCTGTTTGATTGCAATGTTTGCCACCAATGGCCCCAAGACAATGTGGATGATTCCACTTGTTTTCGAAATCGTTGCCGATCTCTCGCCACTCATGTTCGGTGGATGGCGCCTGAGAGAAAAATCGAAAATCGCATACATTAGCTGAAGATGTACATCGATTTATATCTAACTTTGTTTCTCGCTGGAACCGTTATTTGTCTAGTCTATGACATAGTATTTCCGCCGAATAAAAAACGTCGGTACAAATGTATTTCAAGTATATACCGACTTATTTATCATTTATATGTCACATAAATACTTTTTTTTATTTTATTTTTTTTATTTTAATTGAAATTGGAAGAGATTAGGCAACAATACAGATTTGTAAAATATAAAAGACATGTGTGGACGTGGCGCACAAGAAACTGCCTGAAAATAGAAACTAAAAGACAAATTAAGGCATATGTATACAGAGACACAGCAAGTACCTAAAATAAAACGGTTTAGAACAAGACATAGTGCATGGAAAAACGGAGACGTACTGGTGTCGTATTAAAATTTAAAAGAAAGTAGGTCATCCTTATCAAGCTCGCAAATGTCATCAGATTGAAGCCACAATGCATTAAAGCTGGGGGTTGATAATCGATTTTGATCTATTAGGACCCGGGTGCGAATGCGTGATAAAAAGCGTAATACAGGGATTTGTGAGGGGTATACGGTTCGAGTAGACTTGCGATATTTGGAGGCTCTCTAGGAGTAATGTAGGGGGTTTCGGATATACCAAATCGTAGCGATAGCTTCCGTAATTAAAATGAGTGCCAGAGCACGGTGTAATGGATTACGTGCTCGGACTATGAGAAAACAAATATGGCCTAAGTGAGTACGAAATTTGTTCCCGGGAATGATATTATTAATCCAAGTAAACACTGTATTCCATAATGGAACAACGACCTCACATGCTACAAAAAGATGTTGTAAGTCTTCGGGTGCCTTGTTGCATAATGGGCAGTTAGTATAAATAGGGTGACTTAAAAATCGCTGAGCGCGAGTTCTGGTAAACAATACCCCATGATTGAGGCGATATAGGGTACCGCGAATGGCGGGGTCGATGTGTTCGTGGTGAAGGTTAAGCCAGAGCAAAGTAAGGGGTAATTTTGGATAGAGGGTGGTGATATTGGGAAGAGAGGTATGGGGGTAATTAAGTGAGTGTAAATGGCCTTAGAGTCGACATCCGGTAAATGCGGATAATTGGGGAGATCACGAAAAGCAGCTAAAGCACGTAAGCAGGCTTACTTACTCAATCAGTTCAAAGACAAAATCCGGACATTGGATAACAAAGGGCGTTCCTTGTTGATATATTCCTGGTATGGTAATTATAAAGAGCGTTTATTGTCTCACTTTCGTGCGAACAATTGAAAACAGTATGTAACGAGTTTGGATATGGGGTCTTTTGATGTATAGTTTTGGTAGCGTGCAACC
The DNA here is from genome assembly GCA_032622095.1 of Siphonodentalium dalli. Lineage (NCBI taxonomy): Eukaryota > Metazoa > Mollusca > Scaphopoda > Gadilida > Siphonodentaliidae > Siphonodentalium > Siphonodentalium dalli. The sequence goes on along the minus strand of CP136064.1, from coordinate 55,047,751 downwards.
ATTTACTTCTCCTTTTGCTCGTTACTGTATAGTCTTTTATCCGTCCTAGTCTGCGTTCTTAACTTGAGATCTTGTATGTTGACCTGGATTCCTTGGTACCATACCTATGACTATGAGCCCCTTGGGTATAGGGACCTGCACTAGATACTACTTTAGCCCATAGGGATACTTGTATTGTAATGGATTTATAGTCCACACTTGGTAGAAGTAATGATCAAGTTTATATTCATAATTCTCATCTCAGACAGTAGGATGGATGATTGAATATATATAGAATCAATAACAGTAGTCAATAACAATTAACATGTGGATGCCATCATGGTTTGCTTATATATTTCAGCTATGAAACTGAAAGAGGATCTCTCTTCAATAAACATTGCCAGATAATTATGTCTTTTTTCCAACTAAACCAACTATCTTGAGCCTGAAAGCTCTGCAAATGCGCCCAACGTAATGCTCTATCTAATCGTTTACAAACACCTTTAGGCATAACTAGGTCAAACGACTCAATTCTATATCTGTGTTGACAGTTAAAATATTCTGCTTGCGTTTTCAAATAGTCGTTACTAAGTGCCAACCACCGGAAAATGGTTGCCTAGCGTTTATAGTAGGTAACCATATGGTTGTAAATCTGACCATATATTTGGTCGGTTTCCGACCATATGGTTGGAATCTGACCACAAAATGTGGTCGGATTGCCGCGAGCACGTGGTTGCCCCGGTGAAACATTGACAGTTGGGAGGAGCTCAAGCTACCCACAATCCAATAGTGCCACCTGCGAACCAGGCCATGTTGACATCCAAGTGCGAAAACAATTAGAAGTAATGGCAAGGATCATAAATAACAGGATGGCTCACCCAATCAAATTTGTGTAATCGTCTTGGCAGAGTTATCGATCCTCCTGGTAGGAAAGGCGCGGACATTCGAACAGATGTCAAAAGTGTCAACATTAATTTTGTGAATACACATGTAAACAAACGCTAAAAGTCGTTATTATAAACATGGAGATATTGATAGATCGATTGATACAGTAATTAACGATATATGTTTTAAATTTTTATGATTATTTAATTTGAATATCTGCGATGAATTTAATTTTAGATCGATTTTTTATGCTCAATTTTGGCATGAAATTCTTGAACTTTAAAGTTTAATGATTTGTTTTGTTTTTTTCTTCCAGTTTTGACTTCCTCTCAACTAATTCCTATGTTTTGACAGTTCCATGATCTTTATGTATGATGTCTCATCCGATTCCAAACAACATTGAGGTGAAAATAGAAAGGTGAGACAAAGACCCTCTTTCTTGGAAAAACACCTAGATGTTATTGTTAATGTTATATTTGGGTCAGTGGGTGTTTTACCACTACCGGTAATAAATTAATTTACACAAATTACAGGTTTAGATTTCCAAGGTTTTTAAAATAAATATATCACATTTACAAATTATAGATTATGTATTAATGAAATGGGGTAAATTTTTGGTTAGGTGACTTGTGTGGGCATATACATGTAGTAGTACATATACAAATGTATATATTAATACTAATATGTGAACAGATGTAGATGAATGTGGAAAACAATTATGATTTTTTAATTTTTCTTTAAGTTTAATGTTTACACTACATGATATGGATATTAATGTTTATTAAATATATTTCAGGCCACAACAACCAAAGATGCGATTAAAGAGGACGAATACCCAATGTGCAGCCATCAACTGCCACAATACCTCAGATGCAGAACAAAAAATATCATTATTTCGATTCCCTAAGGATGAAACTCGGTGAGTAGAGAATATTTATATGCATGAAACATCATAAAATATAGCTGCAGACCCTAATATTATTATAGCCCTGTTGATGGAACATAACATAGAATTAAAAAAAAATTGAAATTGCCAAGGTCTAATTTAATAACAGGGTTTTTGGTGTTTATAGAGTGAGTTTTTCCCAAAAATAAATTTTTTGATTTTACTGGGATTAAGGTGAGGTTGAATTATCTGCCCAATGTTTCAATTTCAATGGATTGGGGTTGGGGTAAATAATCTGGCCAGAACCTCTTGTCCATTTTATCTTTATCATAATGTTACATTATAAGAAAAAAATCCATTTTCTGATTACTGTATCCATCTGCAGATCTTCTAAATGGGTTCAAAATTCGAGACTCCTTAAACTCAAAGGTAAAAATGCGGAAGACTTGAATCAAACTTATCGTCTTTGCTCGATACATTTTGAGGAATGTATGTTCATGAACAAGTCAACTCGAAATTCTCTCACACACAATGCAGTTCCAACTATTTTCAATATTCCAAATCCACCACCAACAGTAACTCCTAAAAGAAAGCTGCCTTTTCGGACAGAACAAACCGTCTCCACTCCATCTCCTCTTTCAAAAAAAGCACGGATGGAAGAAAGTCCTCTGGCTGCACCAATCACCACAGTTGAAGATACGCAAGCACCACAAAATTCACCAAACAAGAAGTTTCGTGTAATCATCAACCGCCAGAGAGTTGCCATATGCAGATCAAAGAAGAAGATTGATAAATTGAAGAATGGTCCTAAAAGATTAATGTCCAATAAGAAACAGCTACAGGAGGCCATCTCTACTGTAAAGCAGCATGTTCCTGTGAAGCTACAGAGCTTCGTTGCTTCTCAGATAACAATGTCCAGAAGAAAGAAGAAAGGCTATCGATGGTCTGACGATGAGCGAATTGTGGCATTGTCAATATACTATTGTAGCAAGAAGACATACAGATTGCTATCGCAGCTATTTATCCTACCATCAGTGAGCTCGATTAAAGGCACGTGAGGCCTTAGTTGTCGAAAATATTCATATTTGTTCCAATCACCGTAAATAGAAAAACATTAAACGCATACAGTTTCGTTCATATATACCATGACCATCGCGTAAACAGCATGTTATCATAAAGATTTACTATATTTTACCTAAGCAAGAGCCTGATTGTGTTACAGAAGACAGTACAATGCTGCTGGCTAATCACACACAAATGGCATAAACGCTCTTTATTCGTTCCATATCAGGAATTCACCCACAAAGAACGCTCTTTATGTTTACTATCATAATATAAACAAACACCAGAAAAGTTACTTTTTATGCTTTTGTTTACATAACAATGGTCAAAAATATGACAATAACATACTGTTTATGCGATATTTCTTATTTGTATACGGACAAAGTCTGTCTACATTTTGTTGTTCTTTCTGTTTGTGGCGGTTTTTGACGGGTGGAAATATTTTCACAGGATACCCACCGCCAAGGCCAACCGTACCTTTAAGCGATGGGTTCGGTCACTGTCAACTGGTGTTGGGTTCCATCCTGTCATCATGAATGTTCTTAAAGAGAAGCTGAAGTCTTTGAAACCCAAAGATCGAAATTGTTTGATCGCCTTTGATGAAATGTCAATCAAAAAGTCACTCAAATATGACAGCAAAAGCGACTCTATCATTGGTATGGAGAATACCAATATCACGAAAAGCTCAGCAGTAGCAAATAAAGCATTAGTATTTATGGTGCGGGGGTTAACAGTAAAATGGAAGCAGCCAGTTGGCTACATCTTTGCAGCAAATGCAGCTAGTGGCCATATATTGAAGGCATTACTTTGTGAATTAGTGCCTCTTATTCAATCTGCTGGTGGTAATGTAAAAGGTGTCATATGCGATCTTGGATCATCGAACACCTCTTTAATGAATATGCTAGGTGTCTGTGAGTCAAAGCCATACATTACAATTGATGGTAACAAGGTTTATTGTTTTTATGATCCCCCACATTTGATAAAGTGTACAAGAAACAATTTTAGGAAATACAATTTCCTTTCAAATGGGAAACTTGTTAAATGGAAATATATTGACGAACTATATGAGAGGGACAGTAAATTGCCCATACGGATGTGTCCAAAAATTTCATCCAAGCATATCAACTTGAACAATTTCTCAAAGATGAGAGTCTCATTGGCCACTCAAATTCTCAGTCACTCTGTTGCTGCAGCCATTGTTACCTATTCCAGCCTGGGTGTGTTTCCTCCAGAAGCCACATTCACAGCTGAGTTCATCATCACATTTGATCAACTGTTTGATTGCTTTAACTCAAGAACATTGATTGACAAATTAAAGCCGCACAGAGGTGCAATAACTAAAGGATCTTGCCACATCAAATATCTTGAAGAATGTACACAGTTACTGAGAAACATGGATCCAGTTGGTATTTCCAAATCCAGGCTGCATTTCATTGATGGGTGGCTAATTTCAATTGCAGCACTCCGTGGACTATGGCATGATCTATCTGAGAGCCAATCCATAGATTTTCTTCTAACCAGCCGACTGAATCAGGATTGTGCGGAGAACTTCTTTGCTCTGATTCGCCAAGCTGGAGGGACAACCCTGATGCAGAGCAATTTGCAGCTGCTTACAAACAATGCTTAGTAAATTTAGTTCTCCGTAAGCCAAAAGGTAGTAATTGCCAAGATGATGCAGATGCCATGTTGACTTCCTTAAAGAGCCTTACATGCAAGTCCATAGAACAACCTTCAAATATATCAGCAAATGATATATCCATTCCAGACCATACTTATGTTGACAAATCCAATGGTGATCTGATTTGTGGTACCAAATCTCCAGCAGTTCCCATTGCTCTGGCTTTCAAGGTGCATGATATTGTAACATCTATGCCTGAACAGAATACATTGCACTATATTGCAGGCTACTTACTGATGAAATTAAATAAATCACATCAATGTCTTGAGTGTAAACTTGAGCAACTTGAATCACCAGATCATACCCTAGAAGCAGATGAGCATATTCTGATTTATTGGAAGGCCCTATGTAATGATCAGGGCGATTTTGGTGGACTGAAAGTGCCATCAGTTAAATTCATGGTATTTGTAGAGGCACTGGAGAACAGCTTTAGGAAGTCATTTCCCTACATAGCCCAGGACCAAGTGGAAATCAAATCAAAGTTATGTGGACAAATGATGAAACTTGAATGCAGCCTTCCAATATGTCAATCTGCAGTGATATATATTATCAATCTGTTCTCTACTATCCGAATCCATGGCAATATAAAATTTCAAAACAATGAAATACAGAAATCATCAGATAAGGACAAAACCGCCAAACAAAATAGAAAATTACTTAAAGTCATGTGTCTTTAGGCATAAAGATAACACTTAATCCTTCTAGAATGCAAATATGTCCAAATTATTATATCTCCACTACTTTAAAGATGGGGTCTTTTTTCTCTGAACTTTTATATAGCAGAAAATTATTTTTACCCAAACTGTCTGTATAAACACTTGATCCAGAGTGTCGGTAATAAAATATTACTATTCGCAGAACACTATAATGATTAAAGATGGATTATCACATCCAAAATACATTTTATATAGTACCCAGGGTATCAAATAATAAATTTGAAATGAAGACACCTGTCTGGAAATACTTCAATCAATTATTATTGATTTTACATCAATATGTTCTTCTTTTTTTTCAAGTGGGACATTTTTTCATTACTATTTTTGAACATGCCATCAACATGCCGTAAATGTTACAATTTGATTGTATGTATTTATACCAAAAAATTATAAATAAAATCAATATTAATTGATAGAAGTGTTCCCAGGCAGGTGTTTTCATTCATTTTATTATTTTATACCCCGGAAACTATATAAAACTTGTTATAGGAAGAGATAGAACATCTTTAAAATTCCCGAAATGAAAAGATCATCATTTTTAATAAGTTTTATGTTGATAGATGTTTGATTGATTTGATGGAAGTGTTTTTTTTTGGGAAGAAAGGCCACAATCTCTAAGTATGCTAATTTGCTATGATGTCGGTGGGTCCTGCTGAACTTTTATGATGCTGGTTGTGCAAACTGATGCTGATAAACTTTTTGAAAGACTACATAATATAATATTGAGCTAAGTCATTATCCGGATAAAAAATTAAAACATTCATGTTTAAAACATGTTGATAAGGACTCCGAGATTATTGATTGTTATGAAACTGACCAAAATCAAGATGGCTATGCACGTTGTTTTGCAAACACTAGTGCAGCGGTTAAAGGTACTCAATCCGAACAGAGGGTCCCCATCTCAACCGATTCCAACAACAACAATCCGATCATAGGGTCCTAAATTACTATTTCTTTGGCTTTGGGGGGTAAAAAATATTTGATTCGAGTCGAGGAACCCATCAATCAAAGATCAGAGTTATTAAATATTGATTTTTGAAATTTGTTATTTACTCGAGATAAGTACTAATAATTGACTTCAACTGCCGTAATCTGCTCGGGATGTGTACACCAAAATCTATTCAAACAGACAAGGATGGATAACTCTAAAATCAAGTGGTAATAATAACGCAATTTTGACTGAGTTCTGGGCCAGAAAGTATTCCCGATAATGAAAAATAATAGATTTCTAAAATTGATATCTAACAAATCTGAGCTTTGATGGGTGACTTCCTCGACTCGAATCAAATATTTTTGACCCCCGAAGCCATTGAAATAGTAATTGAGAGGAGTTTTATCGGATTGAGTACCTTTAATAATATTTTTTTTTTTTAAACACTGTATAGATGACAGCTTTAAAATTGAATCAATATCGGTACTTTTTCTTATCAGTTTGGCCTACCAGCATCATACCATTTTCTCATGATATATTTATGCATTCCGTGGGTTGAAGTAATATCCTGCTGCCTGTATATAATTTCTAGTTTATGCTGTTCACTATACATACAGACATATGGGAAGTGTCAAACTGAGCTAATTTATGAGTTGGCATTGTTCAGTAAGATGTACAGTAAGGCTTATTAAAGATTGTGCATTTTATGCTCATATATTAGTCATATTTCATATGATATTATCACACATTTGGCTACTATGGATTAGCTGTACCAGTAAAAGTGAATCTTTTGGTTTTGATCTGTGATTCATTTGAATCATATTAATCTCAAGTTGAACCTTAGTGTGATTGAAACTCATTTTGCCATCCATTCATACCTTCTCCAGTCCATTAAAAGATCCAAGTATTCCTTTAACTGTATCATTTTCTACAGCTATAAGATTTTGGTTTGCAATTGAGACTCTCTGAAAAAAAGCCAGATATCTGGAATTAACTAACCCAAAACAAAAACGTGTTATATATACTGGTATAGAAAGCAGACAAGAGAAGCCTCTCTAACAGATATTAAGTTTACTATTTTTGTACTGGTACATATGGACACTTATGTCAGTTGAATAATACCTTTGTAACGATAGGTGTGAATGGTTGGATGACTGAATGAAGTCATGTGAAAGTAAATGACACTTTTACACTGCTGGTATTATATGAGCAAATAACTATAATTTGATATCAAGTCATCTGCGATTGCACTCGCATCTCTTCAACGTTATTGCCTTCTCTTGTTTTAGTCCTCTTGTTATGTATTTATGTTCCAATTCAATTCATATGCAAGTTTTCAAAATGCTACATACTACCTTTAACTGAACCCAGTGATGAATCCAGAAAATTTAATTGTTTCAAAATTGAGTGTAAAGCCATCTGCTGAAATAATCAAAGAAAAGCAAACCAGTGACTTTAAAACTTAAATTCTCATGATTAATGACTGTTATGTAATATCTTAAATATATCTTAGAGCAAGATTGAATATTTTTTATTATCATCCACACTCACCACTCTAGGTGATTTAGCATTTTATATGATACGATAAAACAGTACATTTTCATTGAACTGTGCAGGTGATCTAATATTTAAGGTCTAATTGATTGAACATTTTCTGAATACACTTCTATCGCATGTATATAGAGCTTGAACCATAATGATACAGTATTGTATCATAGTATTGTATCATTGAAGTATCTGATATCATTGAGAGAAATTAATTAATAGTGTTCATTTATCAAGTCTAAGAATGATTTAGGAATCAAGTTTCAGGATTATATTGGTCTATCCTGCCACTGGTTGGAAACACTGTGCAACTACATGTTATCTACATGTTATCAGGAAGAAGGTGAATAATCTAGGATTTTTTGGTTTTCATTTTGTTATTTTGTTATTTAATTCTGCTGCATTACCATTTTCTGTTGTTTCAACTTTACCCAAGTTATATGATGCTGCTAGATTATACTATGTTTATAGTATTGTCTACTTATATATACTTTCCTGTATTTATACTCAACTAGATGAATCCTTTCCATGTATCATTTTTTCTGATAATGAACGTTCATAAACTAATAAAGTTCTGTATTCATGGTTTAATTCAGCTTGGCACATCACAGCAAGATTTAAAATAGAGTAAGAATACTTTCATTCTCATGCCATGGTATTCCAGTGATATGCAGGATTTTAAATCTTTTTAGTTTTGTTCATTCACTCAATATGGATTATTCACTTCTCTGATGTTTGATTAAAGACCTACATCTAGTTCAGATAAGTACTGTCTGAAATAAATGCTGTTCATACCAGTATCTAAATGCACCTTTAGAATAGGTAGCACTGATTTATGTGACAATGTGTCAATTTTTGTCAACATCCACCAAGCTATAGTATTGCGTGTGATTATATGATTAAATTACTGTGAATCCATTTTTAACTGTCATGCATTTTACAGAGTTGAAACATTAGGAAAGTCACGCACTAATCTGTATCTGTAGCAGGTGTTACGTCCCAGTGACCAAAGCTGGCCTTCTTTTTTAAGTATAATTTCCCATCCTTATAGGCTATATGACACAACTGAATGAAGAATGAATAATATTATGCTGACTTGTGCAGATGAATTACCGGTAAAAAGATGCAGTGCTAACTTTCTCTAAAGGACAACCAGTGAGTTCATTATCAATATCCCCAATTTGTTGTTGTCTTCACAAATATGCATTTTGGCTTTATATCATTCTACTCAAGGTTTTAACTTTTTACTATGTGTAGCCTAAACATTCACTATGTCTATGAATCATAGTATGATTATAGCATAGGCTCTCTATAAGTATAAGCTAGCTGAGGATTCAAAAATTACATAATAGACTAAATAGTTAGGCCATCTCCTTGCATCATACTTACTATAGGGCCTACAAGAACTATCATTATCCTATTCCCGATCTGGGTTAGATCTATAACTCAAAAGTTTAATTTTTATACATGTAATATTAAAAAAATTAAGTATTAAAACTATTTTTAATATTACTTTTACAGTACATGTATTACTATTAGCATATTAGGCCTAGTAAAAATAATATCTAAATATAGGTAATATAATATTTTAATATAATATTTTCCTAATAACTAATTAATAATTACCATACTTATATAATTATTACAATCAATGTAGGCTAGGCTAAATATTAATTAATTAATTAAGGCAGTTGTTGATCAAGTTTCATGTTAGTATCGGTGGTATAAGTTGACACTGTGACTGAGTGCGTGACAGCGAATTTCTCACTATCAGTTATGATTTTCTTCGTTGTAAATATCAATTAGCGGTAAATATATCTCCAGCATTCGCAATATAATATGGGTAAATATATATTGTTTATTGAAACATCGGCGAAATAGGGAAAATATACTTTTAAAGTCGTTTTGAAATTAATTTATGACGGGAGAAACAAGCAACTCTACAGTGTATCCATGGACGCTTCGTCGGTTTAACCTACCGACCACAAGAGGGCGCTGCGACGCTACGCATTACAATAGAACCAATGGGAAGTGAACCTTCCCGTTATTTAAGTTCCCTGGTAATGGCTTACAATGCGGAATATTATGAAAGTTATTAAAATTAGGAAATTAGAATATGAATATTACAATTAAGCATGGAATGATTAACTAAAAGATGTAAAGTGATGTGAGTGTTACAAATAGAATGAGGCGAATTAGCGATGAAAAGATGACTTTTGAAATTACGGTGCCGCTAGACCGAAACAAGATTACATGATATTTATTTAAAAGCCTGGTTACTGAAAATTCGCCCCGAATTAACATAATTATACATATATATATATACCTAATAAAATCATTTAAAATTTAATAATAGTTTATTTCTTCTTCATTCCTCCTTGCGGGTCGTCAGGTCTAACAGTTTACTCCCGACCAGGATAATCTTCAATTCTTCAGCGTACACGGTGGCTGAGGTTAAACCTGGACTTCTGTCTCCCTGGTGATGGTGCACTGAGGGTCCTTGCACCATGTTTTCTCCAATTTATATGACCATCCACTGGGTAAGGTCACGCTCACCACCTCTTTAATGCACATATAGCCCTATGGTGCAAAGCGTCTCTTATGAGAATTTAGGTGTTCAGTTGCCTTAGTCTTTACCGCTCTTAAGAGTTGAACTGTATGCCCTTCCATGTATGCGCTGGCGGCCCCGATAAAGACAAATCGAGGGTCCCCCGCCAGCTGTTCGAAACTTTTAAGGCTGTGGCAAACTAATATCGCTGTCCAGCGATGCACTGATTGTCGGCTCGCTTGGTGGGATATACTATGTGCTGTTACCTCTTTCCGTTGTCATCTTCACCTCTATCTCGGTGTTCATGCCTGTCTCTGTTGTTACGCCACCTAGTGTGGTGTTACTAGCATTTGGTTTTTTTATATCGCATGGAGTACAGGGCGAATGTATTCTTGGAGATTGTTTGTACCTTACTCAATCGTACCGATATAATCACGTAGATGCCGAAATTGTAAAGTTAACGCCAGCGGTGTATAATACGTTTATGAAAATATGATAAATCCTATCGATAGAGTCAGGACAGGCTCAAATTGTAAACTTAAAGTCACCGGTGTAATAATATGTTGTTGAAAATATAAATAATCTGATAGCCTGAAAATATTGTATAACCTATTGGGAGCCCATAATAAATGGGAATAACCTATTGGGAGCCCCTGCTGTATTTTATGGAGATTGTTTGTACCTTACTGAATCGTACCGATATAATCACGTAGATGCCGAAGTTGTAAAGTTAACGCCACTGGTGTATAATATGTTTATGATAAATCGTATCGATATAGTGAGGACAGGCTCAAATTGTAAACTTAAAGTCGAAAATATAAATAATCTGATAGCCTGAAAACATTGTATAACCTGTTGGGAGCCCCTGGTGTAGTGAACTGAATTATGGGTAATTTTAATTGGAGTGCGCATGTCTGTTTTTTTTGTAGTAACGGCCATCTTTTATTTTCTGCATGCGCAGTCTATATGCGTTCTTTTGGGGAAATTCGCTATTTTGGTTAAGTGAAACAATGGTATGAGTTCAATGTTTGTTTGTATATAAGAAAGTATATTGAATTTTGGAGGCCGACAATTGTATCTATTTGAAGATTAAAAGTTGCTTGTGTGTATTTAGCTGTGCATGGTTCGTTAATTAGGCCAGCCTATTGTCATATTAGAACGTCTCCAATAACATACAACCTCTCTGCAGTTAACATTGTGAATTTGGCAACAGTCCAAGCAGGCCCTCTAATGGAGCACTGTGAATTTGGCAACAGTCCAAGACACGTGGGGTATATATAGAATACACACGTAGTGTTTCTGAATACCAAATTTACACCACGAGTGGGATTGATGGTTTACCACACGAGCTTTAGCGAGTGTGGTAAATCATCAATCCCACGAGTGGTGTAAATTTGGTATTCAGAAACACTACGTGTGTATTTTGTTTATACCATGACCGGTACAGGAGCAACAACTGCTATGAAATCGAAATAAACCCACTTAAATTAAGATGATTCTGTCGCACCATTCACAATCATCCCCGTTGTGTTCCCCACACTTGGCCGTACATCGACGTACACTATCACAGCTGATCAGGCGTATTGATACATTGAATTAGGTCAACATTCAATTGTACGAATATGGTATCATTGTAGCCAATTCACAATAAACTGTAATCATGATGAAACCGCCATAAATAATCAACATGAATATATATATGGGAATACGAATTTAATGAATATAAATATAACACATTGCGGGAACTTTTTTTTCTCCGCCGTACAGTGAACAGGAAACCACGAAAGTCATTTTGAAATCCACCGTTTGTTGTTCGAGTTTTTTACGTCTATTTCTTGAAATATATGTTCAATTTGTTGATCTGGATGTGATTTCCACGGAAATAACTGTTCGTTTTTATCGCATTAGTGAGTATAATATTCAATTGAATCGAAAGTATCAAATTGTTTTCATCGCGAGGCGCTACATTTTAAAAATAGAGTGATTTTGATCGAGGTCATGGAAGGTTAATGAAAGGTCAACTCGGATGTAGTTCTACTATGGGTATAAACTTTAACCATTGAAATGCCATTAAAACGTGTTACCCACAGTAGAAACGTGTTACCCACGGTCGGACTCCTGTTCACACACAGTAGGGTGTACAGCACAAATATATTATATAGCATGTTTGTACACAGTACAATAGGGAGTCATGGTATAAAATAACTGAACACCTGTGGCCAACTTGATCTCCAGAATGTTTTAAGTGGAAGGGACAGTGTAGTGGGGTGGGGGTGGAAGTTAGATTTTGAGTGTGTATGATTCACAACTTTTGTAAAAAAAAGTTAATGCACATGTAGTTGGAAATTTCATACATTATTACACTACAACATAAAGGTTAAAATACATGGTTACCATTGCCTGGTATCCCAACTAGTAATTATTGTCCCCATTATGATGGGGACGGGGATCGAATGATGGAGGTATTTTGAGGGGGTGGGAGTCACAACTGTTATAAAGAATTTTAACAGTTGGAAATTTCATACATGATTACACTAACTTTTTGTCCCCATTTATTTTACTGCTGTCTTGTTTGTTACTGTATTCCTGATATGGAAATAATAAAGAGCATTTATTACGCCACCTGTGGTGTATCTAGCTGCTGAGATTTTGATATTGCGTGGTGGACCGGGCGAATGCATTGTGGGGCTTTTATTTATAGAGTTGGAAATTCCGTTTATTTAAAAGTCGGAACTACGCGACCAGTAGGCCAAGTCCAGTAAAACGGTTCGTTATAGGTGCTGGTTGTTATTGTTATTTTAACGGAATTCTGAGTTGGTCATTCGCGAAACCAATATATTTTATATTCTATAATTAAAACCGTGGGTATATAATATATGATCCTCTTTATGGATATTGTAGGAAGGTAAATTTAGCTAAAGCGGTGGGATATCTTGCAAGACAACACATTTCGGTTTGCGCTATAACTGCTCAATGTTTTAAGGTGTTACACAACGTCTGATAAAAAGAGTTCTATCGGGAATATTCACACTATTTTTTCAGAGAACATGCATAGAGTAAACATAGTCCTATCGGACTATCGTAAAGTAGTTCCGTTTAATTCGGGATTAATTAACCCTCAGACTGCCGAAACTGCCGACCATAAATTCGCTTGTTCGTGTCCGCCGAAAATCAAACTTGCCTGTTTAGAGGTCCCATTTTCGTGGCTAATGGTGATAGAATCACAATTTTTCAGTCAAATTCATGGATAAATTACATTACACTTAATCGGCTTATGTCCGCGGCCATAAACCTGCGTTTTGATAACAATTTATTTGAGACAAACTGTTGCGCGGGTATCAGTCGGCGCTTATCGGTTGAAGTTATTATGATCGTGCAGCCTGCGCGTGCAACAAGTGTTCAAATACAACAGAAGAAAAAAATACTATGTCAAATAAATAACGTCATCAATGGACAGACAAGTTTCTTTTCCGCGGGATACGAAAAAGCGAATTTAATGTCGTCAGTTTCGGCAGTCTGAGGGGTTTAATTAATCTCCTTTACGATATCCCGATAGGACTATATTTACACTATGTTCTCTGAAAAAAAATGGTGTGAATATTCCCGATAGAACTATTTTTATCAGACGTTTTGTAACACATTAAAACATTGAGCAGTTAGCGCAATTTTCTGGAATTTCGGACTATTTCGTCTATAAAAATACGATGAGCAACTGAAAATGTTTTTCAACATTCTGGAAGGGGTAGATGTCCAGGTATATATGTTTAAAATTTCACGCATAAACTATGACAGATAACAAAGTTATAATTAGTTTTATAGGCCCACCATAAATCCCCTATAATAAACGCATGCCCCCGTAAGCACATGGCTTTGCTGTGGATGCTTTCGTTCCCAGCATGCATCATTCTCGCTATCTGTAAAATGTCTATGAACAATGGCTGTGCCACGCACTCTTAGCTTTGATCCGCATTTAGAAGCATTCTGGTGTGGCGAATGAGAAACCTGCAGTAATTTATAAGCCGTAGTTCATTGTAATAATTTGAAGAATTACTTATCTTAACGGAATTCTGAGGCGGTCCATTCATGTAACCAATATATTTTATATTATGATTTATATTTATGGCTAATAATACGATCTTGGTGGCGTTACCATTTCTGACTATGGTTTTCTTGTTAACACTGTGTCTGTGTTAGTTGGTGTTGATATCTGCGTAACGTGCGTGTCCGATTCAGGTTGGGTCACATGTTTGTCCGGTTTGAGCTGCGTCACGTGCGTGTCCGATGTGAGTAGATCTGGGAACAATCCGGCTTCTAACATGAAACTGCTAAGTAAAGCAGCTGGTGGGGAGGCAACACTTCCAGCTGGTGCCAGAATCATTAAGGGCTCCTCAGCCCAACTATCAGCTAGTCCATCCAAACTGCTCACAGTAGGAGATTTGTCACAACCAGCACTGATCACCACATCTTTTCGCGCTATGACGCTCTTAATTTTAGGCGTATCTACCGTCTTTGGTGCCTCCTCTTGGATTTTCCTAAACTTTCGGCGTGCATCCTTTTCATGGGGATCCGGTAATACTTCCCGAAGCCTCGGGTGCCTGCGTTTGACGTGTTCTGTCATCATGTATTGCCTGCTGATGCTAACGCAATAATTGCAATGGTAGCATTATATCGTTGGTCCATGCCGCTCCCGTTGGTGTCGACTCCTTTTGTCTTTGTCGTCGAATTTCATGTCGCACTCGTGACATGTGTAGACAGTTACTAGAGATGAATAGGTCACTCTCACCGGTTTTCTGTGATAAAGTTACCCAGGTTCCTGAAATTGTGATAAAGTTACCCAGGTTAGAGAAGAATGTGATAAAGTTACCCAGATTAATAATAGTTCATGTTTAGCAACACATTATTGATTTTTGTGATCAAAATGACGAGGTACATTACTAATATGTCTTAATTTATGCTTGATAAGGGCTATTACTTGCCAAAACTGAACAATATTTCCCTCTGTCACTTTTAAATCGAGTTGATATTGTGAGATTTGCTTAACCTGGGTAACTTTATCACAATTCTCACCAACCGAGGGAAGTCGGTAGCCGAGAGGTAGCGTACTGGTCTCTCGTGCTAGTGGACCGGGGATCGCAACCTGGTCAGGGTATTCTGACAAAAATCAGAACTCGGTCAGATACCAAGTTTGTCAGGCTGAAAAGTCTCATTCGAGATCACTGAATAAAGATCAGAATGCAAAATGCCGACTTCCCCCATAACAACACTTGTCCAGGTATGTTGTCGTGGGTTCAGTACGCTGTCCGATCGGGCGCGGCCATTAATGGCTGACCCGTGTACACGCCTCGGTGTGTGCACGTTAAAGAACGCTACTATAGAGTCACCACAGGGTTATAAAGTTACTCGGCCGTGGTAGCACCTGGACCTCCACATAATCATCAGCATATTGAGGGCGATGGAGTATCAAGTAAACAAACAAAACCTGGGTAACTTTATCACAAAATTAGGAACCTGGGTAACTTTATCACAGAAAACCGGTGAGAGTGACCTATTCAGCGTTACTAGACACCATCACTGATGACCCTTGGTATTGGAATACTGTGGATGAAAAGAGAGAAAAATACTGTATTGGTCTGTGTGTGGATATGGATGAAACAATCGTGCATTATACTACCGTTCTCTCCACCACTTTCTCTCAGATTTTACTTCTGATCTCTCAACTTCATTCTCTCTCCTTCCACGAACCACCATTTCACTTTCCCGAAGTATTTCTTTACTCTATCTATATGCACCACCTTGGATTTGGGCCGCGTTTCAATCGAACTAGTAAATCGGAAAGTTTTTCAGTGATGATATATGGGCCATCGTACTTTCTCACAAGCTTTTTTGATAGACCTTTCCCCACATCTGTCACTCATAATAGCACTCCATCGCCAACTTGCAAAGTCTCTGTGTCTCTCACGCCTTTCAGATCACAGTTTCTCTTCTTCTGTCGCTCGCCTTTCTACCTTGCTCTCTAGCTATCTCATGCACCACATCAAATCGCTTCAAAAGGTCGTGGATATAGTCAGGTACTGGGTTACTTGCCTCAGCCTGATCTGCTTTGTGGTCAATATGAACTCTTGAATATAATATATCGATTGGTAAGTTCATTTCTCTACCCAACATCGTGAGACTTGGAGAGAACCCAGTGCTTTCATGGATGGATGCCCGATATTCCAACATTACCAACGGTAAGTACTCATCCCAATCTTTTTGGGATTGATGTATATACTTTCTCATCATTTCTTTGATAGTTATGTTCATCCTTTCCACCAACCCATCGCTCTGGGGTGGAAAGGTGTTGTTCGGGTCATGTCTTTGCGAAATATTCCACACATGGCTTGGAATAGCTTACTCTCAAATTGTCTACCCTGATCGGTGTGTATTTGAAGGGGGACGCCCCATCGTGACACATATTCTCTGACGAATATGTCTACAATAGTTTTTTGCCTCTTGATCTGGCATTGCAAATGCTTCCGTCCACCTGGTGAAATAATCTTGCACCACCACCATATCTGACTTGGGTAAAGGGCCTGTGATCATGTTTCTGTGCTGGGACCTTCTGCTTTTGGCATTCTGGGCATCTCTGCACATATACATGTGCTGAATTGTAATAACCTGCCCAGTCAAATCTGGATCGCAACTGACCTATCAAGCGATTGATACCGATATGTCCCCCTCTGGGTTAGTGTTGAGCATCTTAAGGGCCTAATTACGCCAGCAGGTTGGTAGCACTAATTGCCAAACATCACTGTCGTTCTCCTCATCAATCCACTTTCGTATAACACGCCCCCTTTCATTGTGAGTCTGTCCCACTGCCCAATAAGTCTTAACCTTGCTCGATAACTGACTGACATGCTCCCACCTTGGTTTCTCCATTCCTTTCTCCAAACCAGCCAATTACCACTCCTATCTCTTTGTCCCCTCTTTGGGCCTTCGCCACTTCCTCTCTGGTTTTGGGTACAATCCATTGTGAACTGACCTGCTTGTCACTTAATACTACAGCTTTATTACCTGCCTCGTTGGCTCTTGTGGTGCGAGCAACCTTATCAACTTTAATTTCTCCACATTGGCATTCACTTTCAATCTCAATCTTAATTTGTTCTCTGGCACAATAATTGCAGTCTGTACGTGGCCTCCGAGATAACCCAGCGGTATTTGTGTGTAACTTTCCTGGCCTATGTTGGATAGTGAAATCGTACATGTCCAATAGCTGAATCCATCTTGCCAGCTGGCCTTCCTGATTGCGGAATCGCCTCAGCCAATTTAAAGCGGCATGATCGCTGCGTACCAAAAACTTATTGAACAGGTAAGTATGGAAATGTTTCACACTATCTACCACAGCCAATAACTCTTTCCATGTGATGCAATAGCTCCTTTCGGTCTTTGCAAGAGTTCTGCTGAAATAGACAACCGGGTGTTCCCCACCCTCTGACATTTGTGACAACACCGATCCTAAAATGTTGTGACTAGCATCGGTATCCAGAATAAAGGATTTAGTGAAATCCGGATAGTGTAACACTTAGTAGAGGCTATTATGTACTCCCGTGTGCACTTTGTGAAGAAATATAGCGACTATGCCAATGACGTTGCTTGATATCTCAGGCACCAGAAAACAAATGTTAGACACATTGAGGTCGCGACTGGGTGGATTTATGACGTCAACAAGATGGCCGCCATACACAATTTCACAGTATGCACTGAGTCAGTTTGATTAATATCTACTTGTAAATTTATTACAGAAATTTGATTATCTCACAACTGACGTGAAACTAATACCCCATACTTCCATTTGACTGAAAAAGTGGCCACTATAAACCAAGATGGCCGCCAAAATGGCGACCGAAATTCGGAAAATTGATGATTTTTCACACTTTCCTCTTGATTCATTAACTGATGTTTGAAATTTGTAAGGAATAAAGACCTAAATTTGAATAAATTCTAGTATCCAACCATTTCTACAACATAATATGTCATATTTCGGATCTCATTCCTGCCAGCTATCTTTAAAATGTGAATTAAAAAATGTGCTATGAAAGTTAACCAAAATTCAATTATGTGATTCTAGCCAAGAGTTGAACAGAAAATAACTGAATTTGTTGAAGATAATGTAAAAATGTTTTAAATATGTGAATTGCCATATAGTTACACTGAATATAGTGCATTTTCGTTGAAGATGAGGTCCAAGATGGCTGCCAAAATGGAGAAATCACCAAAATATGTCCATTTTTTATTGATATCACTCATGTGTTGGGGAAAAGTAAATATATGTGAATATGTGCTACT
Organism: Siphonodentalium dalli; assembly: GCA_032622095.1. Taxonomy (NCBI): domain Eukaryota; kingdom Metazoa; phylum Mollusca; class Scaphopoda; order Gadilida; family Siphonodentaliidae; genus Siphonodentalium; species Siphonodentalium dalli. The sequence continues at coordinate 55,029,196 of CP136064.1, read as the reverse complement.
TTGTCGCGGACATCCACGGACTTATGGAATGATTTGTAAATTTGGTGACCCATATAGCTGCTTATAACCGAGAATTCAACAGAATTATACCACGAAAATTAAGTCAAATCATCTTCATGGCAGCCACACAAAATTGCAGAATAGGCACTGAGTGAGGAAGAAACTTTAACACAGAAAATGAAAAATAATTCTACGGTAATGATAAAATTGCACCAATCTTCCTTTTGAAAGAACAAGATTGATAAAAAAAACCAAGATGGCTGTCAAAATGACGACCGAAATACAGAAATGTGTGGAATTGTTACACATGCCCCTTACATTATTTTCGGTTATTTGTAAACTGTGGCGAGTAGGACTTATCTTTGTTTTTATCAGTCATGACACCAAGTACTTTGGAAAACATATTATGCTGTAATTTGTGTCTAATTGTTGTCCATACTCCGAAAAATGCAAATTAAATAATGCGCTATGTAATTTCACAAATAAACTTGCTTCTCGTGGTTCTATATTAACATTGGACAGAAATAGGCATAATAAAATAAACAATAGTGTACACATTTTAAAATATCGTTAGTGTCATTCAATTACACTCGACATTGATCTATTTGACCCAAGATGGTTGCCAGAATGGCCGCCAAAACTCAGTTATAAAATGTGACAAATGTTTATATTCTCAAACGGCATTTAGCAAAGGAGTTGGATATATTCGCCCAATCTAAATTAGATACTATCATGTTAAGGTATGTTGTGACTATGTTTGACCAAACATTGTTTATTTATAATCGAGCATATATCAGAATGGACTCTTAGAAACCTAACATGAAATTGCCCAATATAATTTAAACGATCCTGTCCGTTTCCTGGGAAGGAAGTCAAACCGGATATGTGCTGACTGTATCATTATAAGAGCATAACGAGTACTCGAACGCAAAAGAATCCCTGCAGTCATAATACAGACAGAAATCCAACTTTATGGCTATAGTATTTCGTTTGGGGCAGATCTGCTTTATTCGTTGCCTATTCTTGATGAATTGTTGACCACGTTGATATCGCCCGGCCACAACAATTTAGAAGATTCAGGAAAAATACATCACACCTTGACTTCATCGAAGTCGAAGTTGCATTGCTATCATACTGTCACCGGGAAATATAATTATAGCTAAAACTTAGAAATACACAGGCATTACATGTTAGTGCAAACATTATTTCGTATCTAATTATGAAACCGTTGTGTCTAATAAGATACATTAAGGGGAGATTGCATTGTTCAGTTTCTTGTTTTTGGCATATATGTGTTTCATCACCCGAAATTCGTTTGAATAGTTGAGACATTGTCACACTTCTCAAGACGTGAGTCAGCACATGTACCACTCTTGTTACTTCGTCCAATAGATGGTCACATTGATGGTAGTCTGTCTACAACCAACTCATCACAGCAACTACAGTTGAATTACAAACTCATCTCGCATGCTAACATCGCTCACCACAAACTCTCCGACCTCATATCAGAGACTCCATATAGAATGTTTGTGTCGGTTGTGGAATGGAGAGTCCATAATACAGATTTAATAAACAAATGTCAATACGGCCACTGACCTCATAGCAGATACATTGCATATTCACTTCGATGTAGTCTAACAGAACTGTGCACATAACCGAGTTAATGCTTGTCAGTTTATTTTAGAATATGTCAAAACATCAGTATCGGGCAAAAATAGCCTAAGGTATGTCATTCTCCATGTCGAGTCCAGCAAGTGACAATAACGGATCCTCAACTTCTTCCTGGTTGTCAACGAAACTATATCGTGAAATCAAAATGCCTATGCCTAGTGCCTGGATATATAGTGACGAAATACCTCATCGAAACACCAGAAGCTCATCTTTGGTCCATGCCATATGATGGTGCATCGAAGTAATGAATACAGTGACGGGCCATCAAGATCATTTAATGGAACGTTTATTAAGATTTCTTGCAAACGTCCACATGGGGACATTCGTTAGCATTATACATCAAATGTTAGTTCACAGAAAATAAAGATCTTCGAATCACAGAAACCCCGCAATCTCGAACGAAATCCTTTAATTGTCCATCGAACAAATGTAGTTTATAGAATTTGCTGGCTAACCGTACAACCATAATAGTCGGATCCACAAGTAGGCCAATAACATGCTTGGAATATAGATACTGCGCAAAAGATGGAAGTAATAGATAACAATGTTATGCTTGAATTGAGAGACTATTGTGGATTGTTAGCTATTTGAAGAGTCCATGACTGACATTTACTTCAACTATTGCTCAGGAAGGTATAAGATTACAACATTTAACGACCTGAGTTTTCTGCAGACCTGATTTCATTGTACTGTGATATCAAATGTTCCTGTATAAAACATCTGGAAAGAATACTATATACTTTCCACCCAATAATAATACATGTACCTCAACATGTCGGTGAGTTGAATTGCCTCTACAGCCAAGTCGAACTGTGCATTATTATCAATTTTATCTTGAACATTGCCGATAGCCGATACAATTACAGAAATGCAGGCATTTAAAGAAATTTGGTGTGAATATGTTGCTTGTATGACATTTTGATGAGACCGCATAACGCAAGCATGAAAGAACTTCGATAACTTAGTGACAAATATGATATAAGTGCATTCGTTCTGCACAGGAACGAACTTGCAGTATATGCGATGTCCAGAAAACTATCTCTGTGGAACTCAAATACACATGTATACCAATTGAACTCATTATATGAGGCTATCTTCCTATCCTAGCTCGATCAAAATCAGCCACGCTTTCGCAAATCTTGGATGTGGAGTCAGTGAGTTGACATACGAGCTGTCCAGAGCTCAACAACAGTTTCTATTTTGGTACGAACATGAACATAATTTATCTATAGTCGCTATATATCGCACGTAATAAGCAGAGGTCTGGTAGAAATCCGCCAATGCGATTCTTCTTCGCAGAAGACACATATAGCTCACATCTGAACGCTCTCGTTTGGTAGTCTGCGACAAAGCAATTACAGTCATATCCCCTGATGCACACACAATATGAACAAGATGTTATTCAAGGACGAGCAATTATAAATTTTCTCAGTTTCACAAAAGTATACCCTGTATATTAATTAATAAGAACGAATCACACAAATATTAGCTCCTATTCTTATATTTGGACTTAGTATACACTAATTATTAAGCTTGTTAACATGGAAGATGTCTGTAATGTCAACACATTATATGCCGCTACTGTTTTTGGGTACTGCATTGTGTGATGTCCATTCAATCAATTTCCGTGAGCAGCTGAATTTCGGTAGAATTGACTTAGTATGATGGCATTACATGAGCAATACAGGAGTCAAGTGAAAAATTCTTAGCCAAACCCCATAGGGGGGGGCGATATCAAGGGGAAGTAATTAAAGTATTGCTCATTACCGACAGCCTTATTGCTGAGGTAGTTATTTTTCTCCAGTCGAGTCACCCGATCAGGACATTTCCGATGTACATGTAATGATGTATGTAATCAGCATATATTCAGATTTGGATATTTTCAAATAGGTCAACATCAGATGAATTTATCTACTTTTCATGGTTTCTGTTTCCATTCTCATGAAATCTCGGATATAAGCAGCTACTGTTCGCAAAATATTCATATTGTATCAGATTGTATCAAAATTCCTAGCACTTGTGTCAACAGGGGAACAAATGTGTTTACCAGTAGTCACTGAAACCCACATCAGGAGCGTTATCAATGAAAACTAGCAAATTGGATGATTTCTCCATTTTGGTAACCATCTGAGTCACCATCCTGAATTAAGATTCGTATGGGTAATAATATGTTAATCTTACATATCATGGTTGTCGAATGATTAGATAGTATAATTCATTCAAAATAAGGTTGCTAGTAGCCACCGATTTCAAAACGCTGTGAATAATTTGAGGCGAGTATAAATTATCAATTATTATAATTTCGATCGCCGTTTTGGGACCCATCTTGGATTTTGAGGTCCAAATTGCACCGTCAAGAGGAAGTTTGATCCAATGGTATTATTGGTCGCGAAACATAATCATTTCACTATATAAATTTTCCTCCCAGACTCAATGCCAACACTGAAATTGTTCATGGTTGCCATTTTGATGATTTCATCTCATTTTCGTCGTTTCGTTCTCTCGAATTCTTGAGTATAAACAGCCATTGTTCACAAACTATTCATGTTGTTTCATATCTGCATGTTATTACGCCAACACGGAGCAAATATATTCACATATATTCACTAAATCGCACATTAGGAGTAATATCAAAGAAAATTTGACCAATTTTAGTGATTTATCAATTTTGGCAACCATTTTGGTCGCCATCTCGAATACAGATGCACTTTTTTGGTTGTAATTATATGGCAATCTATATGTTTAAACCTGTTGCAAATGTTAGTCATCAAATTCAGTTATTTTCTGGCTAACACTTGGCTTGAATTACAAAATCGATATTTGGTAAAATTTCATAGCTTATTTATGAATTCACATTTTGACAACATTTTGTAGGAATAAGACCCAAAGTTTGACATATTATCATGTTCAAATGGTTAGGTATTCAAATGTATTTAAAATTAAGTTGATATTAGCCATCGATTTCAAACAACCGTGAATTGTTTTAAGAGACATGTGTGAAAATTCATCATTTTCCAGAACTTCGGTCGCCAATTTGACGACCATCTTGGTTAAATGTGGTAAATGTTTCTGTCAAAGTGAAGCTTGTTATCATAGTATCACAACAGTAGAGAAATATTATATTTCCTGCCATAAATTCACTACCAGCTATTAATCAAACTGATTCAGTGCCTACTCTGAAATGTTGGATGGCGGCCATATTGATGACGTCATAAATCCACACATTCGCGACCCCCAGGTGTCTAACATTTGTTTCCTGGTGCCCCATATATCAAGCAAAATCATGAGCATAGTGGCTATATTTCTTCACAAAATGCACACGGGAGCCAAAAAATGGACATAAGAGCCTCTACTAACTGGCTCGGTCATCAAAGATTGCTTCAGCTGATGGAAAGATTCTTGGCACTCTTCAGTCCACACACATTTGGTTTGTTTCTCGGTCAATTTATTCAAGGGTTTTGCAATTTTAGCAAAATTTCTTAAGAACTTCCGGTAGTATGAACATGTACCCATGATAATTATAATGTCCTTGACCTTCTTATGTTGTTCCCATGTCTGAATTGCCTGGATATTTGCAGGGTCTGGTTCAATGCCTTTCTCCGACACTATGTGTCCTAGGAAAGCACATTTCTCTTTAAACAGATGACATTTCTTTGGGGAGACTTTGAGCCCAGCATCTCCAATTCTTTTCAACACTTCGTCCAATCTTTCACAATGTTCTTCAAATGACGTCGTCGATATACAGTAAGCACGTGTGCCACTGAAGGCCTGACTACTGCTGCCATGAGCCTCTGAAACGTCGCCTCAGCCCAAAAGGCATAACCCGGAACTGATTTTGGTAATTAGATGTTATGTTTGAGGTAACAAATGCTGTATTTGGTTTGTCCTCTTCTGCCAATGGAATTTGCCAATATCCAGCCACCAAATCGATCCCTGAGTAGACTTTGGACCCTCTGATGGCTTCTATTCTCTCGTCAACACGTGGGAGGGGGTAGGAGTCTTCCACGGTTACCTCATAGACTTCTTGCGGCATATCGCTGCCATGTACTACTATAAATGTACTTCCCTGTTTCGACCTGTCTGTCTCTTCTCTGTGTTCTGTTTCTTCTCTGTGTTCAGTTATCTCCTTTCTTTGAGTTTAACACACCTCGAGCATACCTTTCATTTCATTCATCCCTGTCTCTAACTTCTGTTGTCTTGCATCCAGCTGCTGAACCATACCATTCAGTTTCATTCCTTCTGTGTCTACTTCATCGTTCTCATTATCACCACCTGAAGCTGATCGGCCTGTATCGAGCCTCTGTGTTGGCCATATCCATCTCTTTCTCTCAACTGCCTTTACGACTCTGTCGTCTTCTTCCCCGTGTCATGATATAATGTTTAATAATTGACTTTATCGGCACTGAATTCAAACCGATCCCAACCGATTGCCACCAGTTGTAACGAGTTTGGATATGGGGTCTTTTGATGTATAGTTTTGGTAGCGTGCAACCATTTACTTCTCCTTTTGCTCGTTACTGTATATTCTTTTATCCGTCCTAGTCTGCGTTCTTAACTTGAGATCTTGTATCTTGACCTGGATTCCTTGGTACCCTACCTATAACTATGAGCCCCTAGGGGTATAGGGACCTGCACTAGATACTACTTTAGCCCCTAGGGATACTTGTATTGTAGTGGATTTATAGTCCACACTTGTTAGAAGTAATGATCAAGTTTATATTCATAATTCTCATCTCAGACAGTAGGATGGATGATTGAATATATATAGAATCAATAACAGTAGTCAATAACAATTAACATGTGGATGCCATAATGGTTTGCTTATATATTTCAGCAATGAAACTGAAAGAGGATCTCTCTTTAATAAACATTGCCAGATATTTGTCTTTTTCCAACTAAACCAACTATCTTGAGCTTGAAAGCTCTGCAAATGCGCCCTATGTAATGCTCTATCTAATGTTTACAAACACCTTTTAGGCATAACTAGGGCAAAAGACTCAATTCTATATCTGTGTTGACAGTTAAAATATGCTGCTTGCGCTTTCAAATAGTCGTTACTACGTGCCAACCACTGGAAGTGGTTGCCTAGCTTTTATAGTAAGCAACCATATGGTTGGACATCTGACCATATATATAAATGTGGTCGTATTGCCGCGAGCACGTGGTTGCCCCGGTGAAACATTGACAGTTGGGAGGAGCTAAAGCTACCCACAATGCTATAGTGCCACCGGCGAACCAGGCCATGTTGACATCCAAGGGCGAAAACAATTAGAAGTAATGGCTTACAATGCGGAATATTATAAAAGTTATTAAAGTTAGGAAATTAGGATATGAATATTACAATTAAGCATGGAATGATTAACTAAAAGATGTAAAGTGATGTGAGTGTTACAAATAGAATGAGGTGAATTAGCGATAACAAGATGATAAAACTGTGACTTTTGAAACTACGGTGCCGCTAGACCGAAACAAGATTACATCGCTACAAGTTGGCCAATTACTATCACCATGGCAAGTTTTTCTCAGGAGATGTTTATACATGTGCATTAGCCGGCGAAGATCCTATAGCGATAACAATATAGTGTTTATACTTCGCCGGATAAGAATTACAGCTATCCGGATACTCAGCCATACGTTTTCAACTTTTGGATAAAATGATTTAGTACAAGCACCTGATTGTCGTATGGATTCTAATTCGCTCTGCGATTGAGTTAGATGTTTATCTGGGGTTATGCCGTCATGGATGATTTCCTTTCAACAATTGTTTTGACTTATGCAGCTGGGGGATTTCTATCCACGTTAGGATCTGCTGTCTGTTTCACAGGGGCTGATATTTTGAATTAGTTGAGTGTTCATACTATCCGCCATGGATTTTAAATGATCTTCAGCTTGTGTTTCTGTATTTTCCATATGTTTGAATATTTTCCGTTTCATTTCCAGATCCTCACCCACAAGCTTGACGTATTGCTGATCCTCGTGTAGCTTTCTTTTGAGCTTATATTCTTTGAAATTATTCAATTTCTCTCCGAGTAGTTCGCGTCTTTTAGATATCGTTTCCGAGGGCAGAATTTCCTGGCTTAACTCAACCGAGGACCCATCGTCGTTGTCTGACACAGTTTCTGGCAACGTTTCGATTATACTAGAATCGTCCAATTGGACTGTCAGGTCATTGGTTTCAACTCCATTCGCAATCGTCGTTGTTGTCGGACAGCCGCCCCATATTTGTGTCAAAAGTTCAAATAATAATTCCACTACTCTTCCAAACCCACTCTTTTTCCCTTTGTCAACAGCTCTGCGATAATTTTGTTTAATGAATTTTATCTTCGACATGATATGGGTCTTGTTGAAATCAGAAGGTTTATAATATCCGATAATCCTCAATGCCAACACTGAAATTGTTCATGGTTGCCATTTTGATGATTTCATCTCATTTTCGTCGTTTCATTCTCTCGAATTCTTGAGTATAAACAGCCATTGTTCACAAACTATTCATGTTGTTTCATATCTGCATGTTATTACGCCAACACGGAGCAAATATATTCACATATATTCACTAAATCGCACATTAGGAGTAATATCAAAGAAAATTTGACCAATTTTAGTGATTTATCAATTTTGGCAACCATTTTGGTCGCCATCTCGAATACAGATGCACTTTTTTGGTTGTAATTATATGGTAATCTATATGTTTAAACCTGTTGCAAATGTTAGTCATCAAATTCAGTTATTTTCTGGCTAACACTTGGCTTGAATTACAAAATCGATATTTGGTAAAATTTCATAGCTTATTTATGAATTCACATTTTGACAACATTTTGTAGGAATAAGACCCAAAGTTTGACATATTATCATGTTCAAATGGTTAGGTATTCAAATGTATTTAAAATTAAGTTGATATTAGCCATCGATTTCAAACAACCGTGAATTGTTTTAAGAGACATGTGTGAAAATTCATCATTTTCCAGAACTTCGGTCGCCAATTTGACGACCATCTTGGTTAAATGTGGTAAATGTTTCTGTCAAAGTGAAGCTTGTTATCATAGTATCACAACAGTAGAGAAATATTATATTTCCTGCCATAAATTCACTACCAGCTATTAATCAAACTGATTCAGTGCCTACTCTGAAATGTTGGATGGCGGCCATATTGATGACGTCATAAATCCACACAGTCGCGACCCCCAGGTGTCTAACATTTGTTTCCTGGTGCCCCATATATCAAGCAACATCATGAGCATAGTGGCTATATTTCTTCACAAAATGCACACGGGAGCCAAAAAATGGACATAAGAGCCTCTACTAACTGGCTCGGTCATCAAAGATTGCTTCAGCTGATGGAAAGATTCTTGGCACTCTTCAGTCCACACACATTTGGTTTGTTTCTCGGTCAATTTATTCAAGGGTTTTGCAATTTTAGCAAAATTTCTTAAGAACTTCCGGTAGTATGAACATGTACCCATGATAATTATAATGTCCTTGACCTTCTTATGTTGTTCCCATGTCTGAATTGCCTGGATCTTTGCAGGGTCTGGTTCAATGCCTTTCTCCGACACTATGTGTCCTAGGAAAGCACATTTCTCTTTAAACAGATGACATTTCTTTGGGGAGACTTTGAGCCCAGCATCTCCAATTCTTTTCAACACTTCGTCCAATCTTTCACAATGTTCTTCAAATGACGTCGTCGATATACAGTAAGCACGTGTGCCACTGAAGGCCTGACTACTGCTGCCATGAGCCTCTGAAACGTCGCCTCAGCCCAAAAGGCATAACCCGGAACTGATTTTGGTAATTAGATGTTATGTTTGAGGTAACAAATGCTGTATTTGGTTTGTCCTCTTCTGCCAATGGAATTTGCCAATATCCAGCCACCAAATCGATCCCTGAGTAGACTTTGGACCCTCTGATGGCTTCTATTCTCTCGTCAACACGTGGGAGGGGGTAGGAGTCTTCCACGGTTACCTCATAGACTTTTCTAAAGTCAATGCAGAAACGAATTCCAGTACTTTTGTCATATCATGGACCCTGGTGCTTCTTTACCAATACCACCGTGACAGGGCTAGCCCAGCTTGATTTGGATGGTTCTATCACTCCTGCGTTTAACATCCTCTGCATCTGATCTTGCGGCATATCGCTGCCATGTACTACTATAAATGTACTTCCCTGTTTCGACCTGTCTGTCTCTTCTCTGTGTTCTGTTTCTTCTCTGTGTTCAGTTATCTCCTTTCTTTGAGTTTAACACACCTCGAGCATACCTTTCATTTCATTCATCCCTGTCTCTAACTTCTGTTGTCTTGCATCCAGCTGCTGAACCATACCATTCAGTTTCATTCCTTCTGTGTCTACTTCATCGTTCTCATTATCACCACCTGAAGCTGATCGGCCTGTATCGAGCCTCTGTGTTGGCCATATCCATCTCTTTCTCTCAACTGCCTTTACGACTCTGTCGTCTTCTTCCCCGTGTCATGATATAATGTTTAATAATTGACTTTATCGGCACTGAATTCAAACCGATCCCAACCGATTGCCACCAGTTGTAACGAGTTTGGATATGGGGTCTTTTGATGTATAGTTTTGGTAGCGTGCAACCATTTACTTCTCCTTTTGCTCGTTACTGTATATTCTTTTATCCGTCCTAGTCTGCGTTCTTAACTTGAGATCTTGTATCTTGACCTGGATTCCTTGGTACCCTACCTATAACTATGAGCCCCTAGGGGTATAGGGACCTGCACTAGATACTACTTTAGCCCCTAGGGATACTTGTATTGTAGTGGATTTATAGTCCACACTTGTTAGAAGTAATGATCAAGTTTATATTCATAATTCTCATCTCAGACAGTAGGATGGATGATTGAATATATATAGAATCAATAACAGTAGTCAATAACAATTAACATGTGGATGCCATCATGGTTTGCTTATATATTTCAGCAATGAAACTGAAAGAGGATCTCTCTTTAATAAACATTGCCAGATATTTGTCTTTTTCCAACTAAACCAACTATCTTGAGCTTGAAAGCTCTGCAAATGCGCCCAACGTAATGCTCTATCTAATGTTTACAAACACCTTTTAGGCATAACTAGGTCAAAAGACTCAATTCTATATCTGTGTTGACAGTTAAAATATGCTGCTTGCGCTTTCAAATAGTCGTTACTAAGTGCCAACCACTGGAAGTGGTTGCCTAGCTTTTATAGTAAGCAACCATATGGTTGGACATCTGACCATATATATAAATGTGGTCGGATTGCCGCGAGCACGTGGTTGCCCCGGTGAAACATTGACAGTTGGGAGGAGCTAAAGCTACCCACAATGCTATAGTGCCACCGGCGAACCAGGCCATGTTGACATCCAAGGGCGAAAACAATTAGAAGTAATGGCTTACAGTGCGGAATATTATAAAAGTTATTAAAGTTAGGAAATTAGGATATGAATATTACAATTAAGCATGGAATGATTAACTAAAAGATGTAAAGTGATGTGAGTGTTACAAATAGAATGAGGTGAATTAGCGATGACAAGATGATAAAACTGTGACTTTTGAAACTACGGTGCCGCTAGACCGAAACAAGATTACATCGCTACAAGTTGGCCAATTACTATCACCATGGCAAGTTTTTCTCAGGAGATGTTTATACATGTACATTAGCCGGCGAAGATCCTATAGCGATAACAATATAGTGTTTATACTTCGCCGGATAAGAATTACAGCTATCCGGATACTCAGCCATACGTTTTCAACTTTTGGATAAAATGATTTAGTACAAGCACCTGATTGTCGTATGGATTCTAATTCGCTCTGCGATTGAGTTAGATGTTTATCTGGGGTTATGCCGTCATGGATGATTTCCTTTCAACAATTGTTTTGACTTATGCAGCTGGGGGATTTCTATCCACGTTAGGATCTGCTGTCTGTTTCACAAGGGCTGATATTTTGAATTAGTTGAGTGTTCATACTATCCGCCATGGATTTTAAATGATCTTCAGCTTGTGTTTCTGTATTTTCCATATGTTTGAATATTTTCCGTTTCATTTCCAGATCCTCACCCACAAGCTTGACGTATTGCTGATCCTCGTGTAGCTTTCTTTTGAGCTTATATTCTTTGAAATTATTCAATTTCTCTCCGAGTAGTTCGCGTCTTTTAGATATCGTTTCCGAGGGCAGAATTTCCTGGCTTAACTCAAACGAGGACCCATCGTCGTTGTCTGACACAGTTTCTGGCAACGTTTCGATTATACTAGAATCGTCCAATTGGACTGTCAGGTCATTGGTTTCAACTCCATTCGCAATCGTCGTTGTTGCCGGACAGCCGCCCCATATTTGTGTCAAAAGTTCAAATAATAATTCCACTACTCTTCCAAACCCACTCTTTTTCCCTTTGTCAACAGCTCTGCGATAATTTTGTTTAATGAATTTTATCTTCGACATGATATGGGTCTTGTTGAAATCAGAAGGTTTATAATATCCGATAATCCTTGCCAAGTCGGTCTGCCTCCTCTTTGCTCGCAGGAAGATTTTGTTGGAATAGTTTGGTGATATCTGGATATTTTGTACGAACTGACTCCCTTTCGATTCCATTTACTGCTTTTTAAACTTTGTATTCATTTATTGTTCTCAGAAGAAGCTCTTCTTCATCATCGGTCCATACAATTTTGTCTGTGGTATTCTCTGCATCATTAACATTCTGCACAGAGTCATGTGGTTTATTAGTCGAGTTTTTCAAAAACTCAACTTATCGTTTGACGAGGGACGGTTGGTGGGCGGGCGAGCGGCGGTTAGGACCTAAAGAATGCCTTATAACTTTGGCATTTGTGAACGGATTCAAAATAAATTTGGTATGTGAGTTGCTCCCAATGACTGTTTACTGCCTGTAGAAAATGGGTCATGTCCGAACTTTTTGACAAGAGTTATCCATCTTTGATGACTTTGTTTTTAGTTTTTCACTGTTAGCGCGATAACTCACGTAAATATTAACTAATTTCAACAATATTTTGTATATGAGACAATATCTCGGACGAGTTCGAAAACCAGGTTTGTCCGAATTTTTTTTCCGGAGTTATGGGTCTTAGTTTGTCTATTTTTAGCAATTTTATCACCGTTAGCGCGATAACTCGATGAAATATTAACCGATTTCAACAATATTTGGTATATATTGTCTCCTGCAACAATATCTCGGACGAGTTCGAAAACCAGGTTTGTCCGAATTTTGTTCGCAGAGTTATGGGTCTTAGTTTGTCTATTTTTAGCAATGTTATCACCGATTTAGACAATATTTGGTATATGAGTGTCTTGCAACAATATCTCGGATGTGTTCGAAAACCTGGTTTGTCCGAATTTGTTTTCCGGAGTTATGGGTCTTAGTTTGTCTATTTTAATAACAATTTTATCACCGTTAGTACGATAACTCAATTAAATATTAACGGATTCAATTGATATTTGGTATATAGGTCTATTGCAATAATATACCACCGTCCGACTTTTTCCCCCGGAGTTGTGCACCTTATTGGCAGAAGCTTGGTTCGACTGCCAAAAAACTCGACAAAAGCATCTTAGATTAGTACCCCTTGTTGCATTTTTTTTTTGTGAACGAACATTTTTCTTCAAGATTGACAACGACACGGGAATTCAATGTGCGTGTCCATGTACATGTATATTCAGAAGGAAGAAATTGGATGGCGCGTTTTAGTGGATTCGAAGGTATTGGACAATTATTTAAATAATCTAATTTTGAACATATATAGTCCACGATGAATGTCATGGTCACAGAAACGCCCAAAATAAATGAAAAACAAATTTGCTGATTATACAATGTGGAAACGAAAAATGTGAGTGGCTATGTTGAAACTTTGGTCTGATATAAAATCCAATCCGAATGATTAGACACAAATTGGTAGCTATATGCGACGAGAAGATACTTAAAACTGGCAATGGCCATGCTTTTAACGCGACAGTCACTTAACATATTGTCTAAGAAAACAAGCAGACTTTTAAAAATATTGTTTAATTATCTTTAAAATTACCAAGAGCAATACCTGAAAGTGCGAGTTGGATATTCCTAGTTTCGACATTTCAGTTTCTAAAATTCCGCATCTCACTATACCAATCAATGCAACCATGTGTCTAAAAGGTAGCGGCCAGATGTTTACATGTGTACAACAATACCACACTGCAGTTGAGTGAGAACTAAGGGGGAAACTATTAGCAAGCAAATAAGACAAAATAATATAATTGTTTTAACCAGCTATACATGCTTATCTTCGCCAGCGATGTATAAACACTATGCAGTAACTATCGCCGGTTAACGCATTCGTCGCTTAGATCGATAGCCGGCTATGTGTAAACAGCACCTCAGAGTATATGTATGAAGTATGTATAGGTCGGTATTTCACCGGAAATATTATATTTGTTCAAATCGCCATCAACGGAATATTTAAATATATATAGTTTTGTTCATAATTATATTGGTTAATCACACACAATTATATAAACGCTCTTTATTATTTCAATATAAGGTTTTTTGCTTTTGTTTACATAACAAAGGAAAAACATTTGACAATAACATATTGTGTATGCCATATTTCTGATTGGTATAAGAACAAGGTATGTCTATATTTTACTATTATTTCTGTTTATGGCGGTTTGTGATGGAGGTGAATATTTTAACAGGATACCCACCGCCAACGCCACCCGTATCTTTAAGTTTTCATTGAGATCAGGAACATGTTCGAATCTTGATCTAAATGCAGAGAGCTACATTATTTTACGCTGAATAGTGGTAATAATGTAGTATTATCGGAGCATGCAAACGTACGTGTGGCAAGTTAGAAACATAGTTTTGTGTGAAATGGTAATTATATTTATTTTCTTTGCATTTCGCAGCGCGAACATTAGTTGCTGTGCCCAAAATTATGTATTCGAGTTCGTATACCCCCATATCATACATACTATAAGCGCGATAACTCAATATGTGTAGAGCCTGTTGCAGATGTGTTTGCAAGTCATGGTAATTCCACATAAATAAATTTGTAAAGTGTGCATGGTAATAGGGATTGCAGGTTGCGAACTACAAGTTCTCATGCATACGTCTAACGCCAAGTTGTATATTGGGTGAAAATGTCACTGATTTCGTTGTTCGATTGCAACGAATAGTGTGCGAGGCACAATTATCCGATAAAGATTCAAATGGGCGGCATGTCATATTCGATCGAAATATCGAATGGTCTGTGTTGGTTAATTTGTTTGACGAAGAAGGTCTGCTACATATGTCTTTCGATGTATACAGAACCTGCTATATGTATATATGTTATTCGGTGTATACAGAACCTGCTATGATATGTTCTGGATAAAACTTGCATCTCATCGCACACAAAATTTATTATGACGCGTTAGATGCTAACTTTTGGGTGTACTCGTCAATTAATACAATATTTAAGACCCACTATCCCATACCAGTTATATATTTCCCCATATACTTATAATTTTATAAACTGGCAATCGGGGGCATAACGGTTACACGTTGGAAATGTGTATTTCTGGTATTAATTTGGCGTTAGGCGAAGTTGTAATTAGCTACCATGCCGCCTACTATCTATCGAACGCGACTTGCTTACAAGTCAATGGCTGTGAAATCGAACAACGAAATTAGTGACGTTTTTGCCAAATATACAACTTGTATTTCGCAACCTCCCTAACATCGAAGTGGTAACTGGGGTTGACGAATGGACTCAGTGGACCAAATATGTTCAGAGGTGGATCAGGAATATTAATTTGTATGAGTGATTGGTCGATTGATGCCACGTTTTCTAATAGGTAAGGTTTAGAGCACAAGAATTGTTCTTTAACAGAATCAATCGAGTAGAACACTGGTAAAGAACTATTCGCGTGCTCTGACCGACTTAGAGCACAATTGATCGCACATAATGCACTCAACTGGAAATGTGCCGTTGAGCGTGTTTTGACCACGACGCACAATCCGTGCGCTGGCCGCGATTTGACACAAAGAGCGGATTAGCCACGCCCAACAACGTGATTAACATGAACTGATCGCCGTCGAATGTGAATATATATGTCTGAAACAACACGGACTGGTCCCACATTTAAGCGCCCGTGTGATTCGTCTGCTATGAGTTGCGTGTGCCTAACAATGGGATAATCACTGAACTATTCCTTCGCCAGCCTTGGGAATTGGTGTGTTTTACCAAAAATCAGGGAACGATTGCAACAATGGGATTGTGCTCTAAGGAATATAATATACATTTGTTGCATGGTTTCTGGATTGAGATGAGGATTTATCAACCCGAGGAAGTATAATATTCACCGAGGTTGCAGTCGTACTGACAACCAATTACTACGGAACGACTGTTATATAAAGGGCGTACCTAAAGTAACAAAAATTATCAATTTTCTTAAGTGCTACAATAAAGACACTATTTTGCTTGCTATTTATTTCTATTTTATAGTTTCGATGTATTATAGAGGGACACCAATGTATCTAGAAGAATGACGTTGTGTAGTGACCAATTTGGGTTAAAAACCACGAGAATAACTACTTTGAGGAAGAGTATAAACTCTCCGTTCCAATAAAATTTCCCCAACGGAGTGTTCCACATTACTATAACAAGAGCAATGCCTGGTCACCCTGCTAGACTAAGTGGATTCGCCCATTCAGTTATATAACTATACATCAGTCTAATATTCATTTAGAGGGATGTTCAGGTAATAAAAGCAAACGCCAGAAAAAACCGACAAGAGTAGAATGGTGCATATTCATTGGTGGGAAATGTTCAGATAATAAATTCAACAAATGGCGAGGTCAATTGGTGAACTTATTATCTGAATATTTCTTAACCCTTCCGTGAATGAAATTTTGCGAAAACCATGTGCCATATTGAGCCTCGCATTCATAAAAGAATACATTGGCCTAACAATATTTACCTTGACCTAACAGGCCAGTGCACGCATTCCCTTATATATGCGAGGCTCCCTGTGGTAGACTCGAATATATAAGATAATTCACTGGCACAGGATATTTAATGCTGCACCAGCGCGGCTCCCGCCACAAAAGGGCTAACCGTGTGGACTACTCGTCAATGAGTTATTTAGTATAGAAGTGGTTAATACAAAAAATATAGATGAAGGAAATAATGAATTTATGTAGAATATCACAATAAATTATATACACAAATCAAACTAAAACATGCTCACACAGCGTAATCGATCCGAGGATTGTTGTGAACATGGAGGATTCGATGTGATGCCAACGAGGATTTGAGCGTTTTTTGTGCATTTTGTTGATATTAATTGGTGGTAACTCAAAGCGGTTCATTGCTTGACAATAAACTACTAATAATATTTGGTCGTTTGCCCAGTCGGGAGACCCTTCGAATGGGTGTATATGGATATTTTGACAGCATGTTCACTAGCCAGGTACTGTCAACGAAAAATTAAGTGCACTTGATAAAACGCTCGGTAATTGCATCTAAACTGTCACGGTTTTGCATTATCTAAGACATGCATGTGCGTATATCTTGCCAGATATTGGTGTTCAATAGCGAGCGCTATTTTCCCTTGATGGTCTTCTGAGCAGCAAGCAGGACTATTTACCTGCGGCCTTGGTCAATAGTCCTGCATGCTGTTCAACACCAACTCGGGAAATAGTTCTCGCTATGAAATTTGTGTATAATATTGTCGTTTCTAGCGTGTTATATGTTAGAGTGTGTCGCTGTTGAAACCTGTTCATATTCTCATTTTTTTTCGACGAATAATAGCATCATTATTCCTCGAAAAATAGCCACTTAAAATTATCAATGTTTAGAATTAAGAAAATTCTCAGTGCATAGTAGACAAGGCTAGACTATATTCTATATACCGAGCGTTTTTTCCATCGATGCATAGTCTTCTAAACAGCAAGCAGGACTATTTATCGGCGGCATCGGTCAATAGTCCTGCTTTTTGTTCAAAAGACACCACCTCGGGGAAATAGTTCTCGCTACTTTACCACAAGGCAAAACAAAAAACCGCTCGAGAACCCTCATTGGAATTACATCGAATTCTCCGTGATCACAACGAATCCTCGGATCGATTACGCCATACGATGTTGACAAATAACAAAGCAGCAATCACATAATCTTCCAAATGTATGAACTAAACATTTTACATCGTGCAATAATATTGCCAATTGGTCTGCTAGAGTGCCAGCATACCTATTCGTTGAAGAGTTAGTTAAAAGAATTTCCGTTTGGAACTTTGGCTATATGGATTATACTGCATACACGAATTCGAGCCGAGTAAGAATGTGATTTCAGCCTCTCCGAGTAGAGCGCCCACCCTTCGATCTCTTTAGCGCCCCGAAAGAAAAGACAAACCACTCGAAGACGGCAATATTGGCCACACTGGGAAAACAGTTGGACAATAGTTGTCATTCGTATAGGCACTCGAAGCGGCTTGGACACATCCACAGGCTGACCCAGGGACAAATCGCGACCACCGTCCCCATATGATCCGCCGATTCACCCAAGACCCCAGTTCGATACCGGATGGACGATAATACGCAGAGAAGATGATACCACACTCTTTCACGACACGCACCCATGTAGCCAATGCAATACACAGAAATCATAGTGGCTATATAAAATCCAAGATTGGCGATTTTTGATGGAGGTGACTAAAAGACAAGCTTTGGTTGATTATGTCATATCGATTTCGGTATCTATACATATTTCGTGCTTTATTGTAATGTGTAATCTCCGCTGATGCATCCGAAGCTTCTTCTAACTGCCCGAGCAAATCTTCGGTATTTATTCATTTTTCTTGGAGATATTGGGACATCTCTTCCAACGACGATTTTGGTATTCGTCTCATCTGAAAGAGCAATATATCCACCATTGAAATTTTATACGCGAATGAACACAAATTAGGAATTATAAGAAGAGAAAAAAACAAGAGAAAAAATGTAGAATAAAACTAAAACAACAACAGCACACAAACAAAATAAAAACGAACAAATAAGGGGAATAATCGACGTCTCTATGGATTCTCTCATATTAAATGTCTAGTTCAGACATCACATACCGGTATATACATATAATATGCCCTAAGCATAAGACATATTCTGTTGTGTTCTGGGTACACTATATATAACTTAACGAGATGTGGATAGTGTGAATGTTTATTGACTTGTGTCCATGTACGCGGGAACTGGTTTATATACCAGTTAGGTAAGCGGAGTCACGTGTTAGTGCAGCATGCAAATACGATGGTAGTTAGTGTGTCAGTATTATACAGTTGGAGATGTCCCGATATGTAACATATTCTATATATTTTCTACATTACATAGTGATTGTATTTAAATTCAGTAGACCATGCACAGTTATCTCCGAATAAGCATACATGACGCGCTTTAAGGGGGCAAAAATCGGGCCTCAAAATATAATGAGACATTTGCAGAATGATTCCACAGAGGTTGAATTTAGTGGCGTTACCCAACACAGTGGCTAGCATTACGAAATTCCCCATATGGGAACCTCATTCTATATGGCCTCATCTGATATGGGGGAACTATAGACTCAATCAAATTTAAGTTAACAGATGGTGACGTGCACTCATTTGGGCACCTCTATTATGCATTGTGTCGTCTGCCAATTTGGGGATATAGAAAACTTAACTAAAGATGAAAAAGAGACTATCTAAAGAAGCCTTAAAAAGAAGTTTCTAGAGAAAATAAACCGCTAGTTAATTTGATAATAAAGATAAGTTCAAGAGAAGATGATGACTAAGCAGGTAGCGTCACTAAATTCACCCTCTGGAAATCATTCTGCCAATAACCAGCACCATATTTTGAGGCCAGGTAACAAGCTTACCTGTGTGTCTAAACAGCCACCCGTAGGTTGGTGCAGAATGACAAACATTATCGACATTATTGGTCATATCAGCTTCCTCCAGGCAGCTATCCGGAATGGAGACAGATATATCTGAGAGGATAAAAAAAAATAAACACTATACTCGTTAGCGTCTCAGTGAATTATCGACAGCGAAGAAAGTAATTAATATAATTTATTTGTTGGATGGGGTCCATACAGAAATGTAGAATTGAAAACCAGTGGGGGGGGGGGATAAATGTCAAAATAGTTATGGTCTGGATGCTAAATTTGAATGATTTAACGTCTATGATAAATCTGATAAATGTCAACTTTAAAATATTATCATATAACTTTTGCTGCCGAGATTTGCATGGAAATGCACATTCACTTGACCTCCCCCTTAATATACTCACCATCACATTCCATCATCACAGCCAGGGGAGTCCAGGTATCCGTTACATCGTCAACCGACCCAGTCAGGGCAGTCAAGTTGTCCATTTCATCATCACTCGAATCGAATGCAGCGGAATATGCGATCTTCTTTAGTTCGAGGTCCATTTTCAAATGTTGTCTTCCGTCACTGAAATTAACAAATTCGTTAGATAATAATGTATCCCATTTATTCATCATAAACGAGATATGCACATTCCAGTTGTGAGTACGCCAGCCATTGTTATAAAGGGATGCGCAATAAATGATTAATTCTCCCTCGAAACACCCAAACCTAAACAAAATCGCGAAATTCACATCATATTACAATCGCACATACATTCTATATTCATCCTTCATTTAAATTATATAAACCCTTTTTATAATAAATACTCATTGACGAGTATAGTTCACTTTGTAAATGTCCGGATAATAATTTAAACAAATGACTATAGGACGTTTGTTGAACTTATTACCTGAACGTTTCCCACCAAAGAAAATGAATCCGCCTTCTCTTATATTATCTGTTTTCTGTCTGTCGTCTTCTTATATATCATGACCACCCCTCCAAATTAATAACATACTATGCCTACATACACTTGTTATAACTAAGTGGGAGAATCTATTTAGTATAGACATGGTTCAAATAGAGACTGCATACATGAGCTAGCTTACCTTCTGAAACTAATTGATTCCATAACTATATAGTATAGATCGTTGTTCTATTACTTATAATTTGGCGAGTTGGTTGGTCAAAGCAACAGAATGAATGCTGATATATGTCATATAATTATAGAACACTCACGCAACGTAACGTACCCTTCGTTTATGACGTCACGTTTCTAACCCGAATTCGTGGCCTAGTTACGAAGTCGTTGTGGGTGGAAGCTTCGTCGGACATGATATATGAATAGTAGCTCACAGATAAAATAATGAATTACATGTTCAAATGAAATACATGTATCTTTATTTTACTGTGAAGTGTTCTAGATATTATTATTATTTAATATTTATTGGGGTTTAACGTCGGGTTCAGCAGCCAGTGCTATATCACGACGTTGTCCGTTGTGTTGGTGGAGGGAAAGTCCGTGCACTAAGTTAAATCTAGCAGTGATTTTGTTTGCTGGAAGAATGACCCAATGTTCCGGCGAAACGATCGACGAGTAACTGGCAACTCCCACAGATAGCGATATGCGATACAAAGTCCGTGATGACTCCACCCGGAATAGAACCCATATCGCCAGCACTGGAAAGCGAGTCGATCGGTATGGAGCAGAGCCCATTACCGACTGAGCCACCGAGGCCACGGGGGGTTCTAGAACATCTGTACAGAAATTACGGATACAAACTTACATAGTTATTTTTTTCAATGTGTCAACTGCAGGAGGTTTGTCACAAACCCTCCGAGTCCGATGCAAATTTTGTTGTTATTTTTCAATGTCAATTCTTAATTTAGCGCCCCCTCCCCGCCGCTATACAGGGTAAAACGGTTGAGTCAAATGTTGTTTTTTTTCTTATTTAAACACGGGGGTTCTATAGCTAAATTCAAATTCGGAGATTTAAATTGGTAAGATAAAGTATGTGCAATGTTTACGATCGGTCCGTCCTAAAGTTTAGCCTGAAAAAGTGTGGCATGTTTGTAGAATATAGTTTCTTATCGACCGATCGGCGTTAAACATCATCATCGTCTTTATTCTGTGAACTAGACTGACTCTTGGTTCGCTTTAAATATGTGAATATGTATTTGAATGTGTGCACAGGACGATACATTTACAAGCTTAAAATGCCAGTGTTCTACTGCTTTAAGATTTTCCGAACGGAATATCTTTTTGCTTTATTTTTAGATCCGTTTTCAGTTTATTGAATTGTCCCATCTGCGATTTGGTGACACAACTGTCTACATAACCATCAATAACCCTTCGGGTGACAATACTCTACAGAATGATCTGCTTAAATTGAGAGAATGGGCACTGAAATAGGACATGTCTTTCAACCCAGGAAAATGCCAGGTGCTAACATAACTCGGAAGAAACACATCCCACCACCACCAGTACATCTTAGATGGACAAATTCTACAACAGGTCAGCTCAGCCCGATACCTTTGGAGTTGACTTAACTAACAACATGTCCTTCAATGAACACATAAACATGATAACATCAAATGTCAATCAAACTCTCGGCTTTCTCAAGAAAAACAGAAAAACAGAAAATGAAATGATCAGGAAAACAGCATATCAAACTGTGGTGATACCCAAATTATACACCTTATACAACCACAAATGTTACTGAAATTGATAAGGAACAGAATGGGGCTGTAATGTGGATGAAAAACTAATGTTCAAGATATGAAAGTTTTTCAACCATGACATCAGACCTAAACTAAAAATCGTAGCATCTAGAATGACCATCTCACAACTGTCTCTTTCAAAAAAACAAAAACAAACGAATACTCAAGATATGAAAGTGTTTCAACCATGACATCAGAACTAAATTATAAATCGTTAGCATCTAGAAGGACAATCTCACAACTGTGTCTCTTTCAAAACAAAGAGCAAACGAATACTCAAGATATGAAAGTGTTTCAACCATGACATCAGACCTAAATTATAAATCGTTAGCATCTAGAAGGACCATATCTCACAACTGTGTCTCTTCCAGAAATAAAAACATGCATAACCAGGTAGCAATGAAAATGCCAGCTTATCTTGAGAAACCGACTCGAAAAATGCGATACCAGCACGAACATTCCGCCGCATTCACACAGGCACAAATTATTTCAGATTTTTATTATTTCCAGTAATTGCAATTCTCTGGAACAACCTAAATCCGGATCTGGTCACACTCTCCGATCTTGACACATCCAGGAAGAGTCTGTATCAGCAAATCACATAACTGGCTCATATCTGATCATACTTTTAACTTGACGTTTTAAAACTATTTTAAAAATCATTGTATTCCATCTCTATATACTCTCCTTGCTGTTCAAATGCAAACCTACGCCCCGCTCTTGCACTGACGCGCACTGGACAAAATCTCCGAAAGGAGGTTTCCAGAACAAGCAGATAGATAGATAGATAGATAGATAGATAGATAGATAGACAGTCTCTATAGAAATACATGTTCGTATTACCTGTTGTCTTATGTTCTTTTCTATTATATATAATGACATATATATAGGAGATATAGCACAGTAGCAATGTTATATTTGTGTGCCTCCGAAACATGCCCAGCATGTGGGATGCGAACCCCGGCCCGACGGCGAGTGCGCCTTGCGACTGAAAGTCCGACGTCAATACCACACGGCCACCGAAGCAACCCCATCCCACTCAATCCAAAAAAATTTGCACTGTCTCAAAAATAAAATATAATAACATATTTGGTAGTTTTTTCTCAGTTGCTTATAACACTGGCTGTTTATTTTAAAACTATCTTTACGGTCCGGTTTCGGAATCAAGACTGAGTGTTCACGAATTGTGACGTTAGCATCTATATTTGTATCTGTATTGTTACGCCCAAGTAACCGTTTTGACATCATAGGACGAGCACTAGCAATATATAACACACACGATTTTGATATCTCACTTGAATTGAGAGGTAATTTTATTCATAACGACAAACCAATGTAGCAATGGAATACATGTAATTGCAAGAGATATTAAAAAAAGAAGATAAAACCTACCTTTTATTGAATACATTACTAGAGTCACGATATTTCGTTTAGTATCAAGAGTCTTCAAGACAGTATATATAAAGATTTCTGCTTACTGGAAAACTCCCTCCACGTAACGTAATCCTTCATTCTTAGTACATTGGAATAGATCTCGAGACTGAGCTTACCTTCTGAAATTCAATGAATCCATAACTATACAGTCTCGATCGTTCTATTACTTTAGCGAGTTGGTTGGTCAAAGCAACAGCACGGATGATGATATGTGTAGGTTATAGATTTGTTATTAATATATATGAGTAATATCACGAGCCGACAGGAAACTCAATCAACGTATAACGTACCATTCGTTTATGACGTCATGTTTCTAACCCAAATTCGTGGCCTAGTTACGAAGCGGTGCACCATTGTGTTGGGTTTTATTTTACCCAATGCGATTTAGAGTGTATACATATCTGTATCTACATCTGTGTCGGTATATCTGTATCTACATATGTGTCGGTATAGCTGTATCTACATCTGTGTCGGTATATCTGTATCTACATCTGTGTCGGTATATCTGTATCTACATCTGTGTCGGTATATCTGTATCTACATCTGTGTCGGTATATCTGTATCTACATCTGTATCTGCATCTGTATCTGTATTATTACGGCAAAATAACAATATTTGATGTCTCACTTGAATTGAGAAGTAATTTTATAATAACGACAAAGTTGACAAACCCTTTGGATACGTGTACCAATGGAATAATTACAAGTGATATTAAAGCAAAGAAGATAAAGCCTACCTTTTGATTGAATATATTACTATAGAGTCACGTTTTTTTCGTTTAGTAAAATGATAGATCAAGACAGTATATACATGTATATAATAAAGATTGCTATTTACTGTAAATCTCGCTCTACGTAACGTACCTTTCTTTATGACGTCACGTTTCTAACCCGAATTCGTGGCCTAGTTACCCGAAGCGGTCACATGACCGGAGGTGTCGTCGCACACGAGGTCTAAACACTCGCGAGCGTACAATTAACGTTAACGGCACACATACCAAACAACCAAATCAAACAAGAAACCCATAGTCAGAAATGGTAACGCCCTCAAGATCATATTATTAGGCACATTTTGTGTTGGGAGTACCGTAATACACTCGGCCGACCATGGTTCGGTCCAGTATGTGAGAATATAATTAATTACCGTTTTTTGACGGGGCACACCGAGCCGACAATATATAGTTCTAGACTGGAATTGCATGGAAATTTTCAAAAGTAGAAAATACGTAAAATTTAGGACTAAAAACAACACATTTCACACGATATACGATGACAATTTCAATCACTGTGTGATGTGAATTTCCAACTAATGTTGTTTTAGGTTCGAAATTTCCAACTGTTGAAAAAATTGACAAAGTTTACCCCCCCCCCCCCGTCAAAGTGGACACCCCAACGGGAAATTCTAGTCACGTCCCTTGTTCAACCTCTGTCACAACGCCCTGACAGTTCAATTATCCTACTGTGTAAAATTCGTATTGAGAAATTAAAGATTGAGAATTAAGACATTGGTGAAATTGTTGACTGTTATCGATTTTGACAATCACAAATAATGGGCATTCAATGACCACATTTGAAGGGTCTACTGTTGTATTTTGAAGCCAAATGACTCCATCGATTACAATTCATTTTTATCAGGCCACAGCATAATGCAAAACACATTGTAACAGACAAAGTTCAAATATAGATTGTAAGATTTTCTTATAATATGTACAGGTGGTGGCAGTGGTCAGACCAGACTAGCGATGAGACTGAAATATGCATGCTATGCCGTTTTTCGAGACCATGCATGGGCCAGCTAGAATCTGGGCACATAATATCATAGATCTAGCAGGGGCGTAGGAACCTGGGGCAAGGGGGTATTTACCCCCCCCCCCAATATTTTCCAAAGGTTAGTAAAAATATGTGGCAAACTAATGAAGTATCGCCGACGATCGCGGCAATGCACACCCACACGATACATACCCACACCATACATACATCCATGATACATACCCAAACTATACACACCCAAACGATACATACCCATACTATACATACCAACACTATACATACCCACACTATGCATACCCACAGTATACATACCCACTCTATACATACCCACACTATACATACCCACACGACACATACCCACACAATATATACCACCACTATACATACCCACGCTATACATACCCACATTATACATACCCACAATATACATACCCACACTATACATACTCACACTATACATACCCACACTATACATACTCACACAATACATAACCACGCTATACATACCCCCACTATACATACCCAGGATACATACCCCCACGATACTATACCCACTATATATACATACCCACTATATATACATACCCACGATGCATACCCACACTATTCATACCCACACGATAAATACCCCACGATACATACCCATGGTGATGTGTTTATCAATGTAGTCTACTTTCTCATGGTTGTTTGTGACATATTTACTTTCTGAATATCTGATCCCAGTTATGGGAGTAAATTCACATCATTAATGACTAGATAATAACACAACATGAATTCCCATATACCTATTTGTTCATTACACTTTCAATCGGCCTACCATTTTATGAAATTAAATTACAATTGATAAATGATAAATGATAAGAATGTTGATCTAATCTATGATAATGTAGTGGGTGGGAAAACAATGTCAGATGGGTCAGAAGCCACCAGAGAGCCACTTTAAGCTTCCAATGTCAGAAAATTTTCCCGGGGGAGGACCCCCGGAAATCCCCATCGTGCTCTCCCCCACCGACGCCTTCGGAGTCGGGTCATCGCTTTGCGATGAATGGTTATACCCCCCCCCCCAATAAAATCTGATTGCTACGCCCCTGAGATCTAGTAATATCATGCCGTGACTTATGATTATGATCAGGTGTGATAGGCAGGGTGGTGGGCAGGGGTGATGGAATTATGCCAGACATTTAAGATGTTTAAAGGAAACGAACGATAACAGGATTAGTCCTGGTAATAAAACTGTTGATCAATATCAACGCTGTCGTTGGAGGTCTTTTTCTAAGAATAATTTATGGGTTGAAATCGTTCTGTCTCTAAAAAAATGGCTTATTCCGTTGACACTAACATTTGGCGACTGCCATTTTAATAGGTTCTCATCCGCTTTAAACTAAAGTTAAAACCGCCAATCAATATATTGCCGTATGGGGAGAGGACCTCGGGTCCTTTCATTTCGGCCAATTTGGCCGGTTACTTCATGTGACTTTTTCATCTGACGTGTGTGTCGGATAATTGATCTGGAGGATTTATGTAAATGTTAGCCCAAACTACTTCATGTGACTTTTTCATCTGACGTGTGTGTCGGATAATTGATCTGGAGGATTTATGTAAATGTTAGCCCAAACTACATTTCCAAGTAACGATAGTTTTGTTGTTTATTTTGAGGAATAATACCGCGTCAGATGAATTCAGCCCAAATATGTTAACAGTTGTCGTGTCAAACATTCGGCAGTAGGTTAGCGTTATTTAGTATTTGTGGATGTCCTTTAACATGGGGAAAATAGACTACTGCGCTTGAACGAGCATGTGAATTTGTCGTTTTTAATGTACAGCAACTTGATAATCAATAACAGAGGCATTCTCTGTCAAATAAGGTCGCTCTATTTACGGTATTAATTGCGGAACTTTCTAAAGTAAACTACGCGTAAACGGATACATACGGTAAATTATAGAATGTGCCGGAATCGGCCTAATCGCCCCAGGGCCAACTCGCCCAGTCGACGTGTGTCAATTCGGTACCTACTATAACATGTACCCGAGTCCGATACGGAATAAAAGATGTATACGGGTGTTATATAGCGTTTGGTCCGTTGTTTCTCAATGAATATTATTGAAATTTGGTGTATATGTCCGGGCTGGGACATGGAATACAACAACGTTTGAATTGTTTTTAAATTTACAAATTTGTTGATTTTATTCATTTTATTTTCGTTCTGAAAACACACTATAAAGTGTATATAATATAATAACGAACACGAGACATACATAATTTATAAACTGTTAACAAAAGATATCAAATTCAATACATGACAAAGATGACTCAGTGGAGTTTATAAAGTGAACATAAAAACATTGAGGTAAGAATCTTTTTAAGGAATGTAACTTTATTTAATGATAATAAACACATAAATTAAAATAACAAACATGAGACATACATGATTTATAAACTGTTAACAAAAGATATCAAACTCAATACATGACAAAGATGACTCAGTGAAGTTTATAAAGTGAACATAAAAATATTAAGGTAAGAATCTGTTTAAGCATTACTAAACCGTTTAGCACAGACCACAGTCCACTTCACTCATCCGATCATCACCAAACTTCATATTTATCTTGATATTGATCTATCAGATGAGAGCTATCAAATATTTTTTTAATTTCATAGGAAAAAATGGTCGCCAGCGGCCATATTGCATTTACGTTATATTTTATCGCGTCATGTCGATATCTAGTATTACTTAGAAATTTCACCTTTCCAGATTCATAATTGCTCCATTGACTGTAACAGATGAAATTATTCCCCTCTTCGGATAGAGTGTCACTGAAACTTTATTTTGTCAGACTGTCTGTATAATCACTGATTATATATGGCAATAATCTGTAATAAGATGTAGCACTATTTTATTTTATATTTACATGCAGTGCTGTTTTTATACATCAATTATAATCCCCCTAGATCATCATGTGATCGATCATACATCGCGCGAGGACCTGGTTGAATTAAGGGGGGTTTTATGGATCACTTCTGTCCTCAAACGTGGAGGGTTAGATATGCTTGAGAAACCACCACTCTTTAATTCACACCAAGTTCTCAGCTGTCATGTTCGGATATTAGAACCCATAGCCATGATATATGGTTTATTTTGTGTATACTAGTAACATAGTTATTTTCAGTACCTTTATATACCAGTACTGTGTATAACAATGCATATAAATTAATCCATGTATACATGTATATTGATTCAACGGATTCAGTGGTTTTGTCCATCAGTCTATCAAATTTGCGGGGAAAACATGGCCACAAGCAGTACACCCTGCTAAATTTCGAATTTGAATCAATTGGCGCACCCTGCAGCCAGCTTTTATTGGAGAACTTTTTCTTATGTGGATATTTTGGGTCACCGCTAGATGTGAGCCATATTTTGTTCTCAAACTGTCCTTGTGAAGACATCACTGCCAGCGGTGATCTTCAATTTAACTATTTTTATGGCTAAATAATTTGGTTGATCCTACAGACGACACCCCTTGTCCGATCGTCATCAGATTCCACAATTATCTTCTGGATAACCAGGGTGAGAGTAATCTAATTTTCCCGAATTTCGTTAAAAAACATTACCACAGGCAGCAATTTGGTATCTTACTCTTTGATCCTCTTTTGCATGACTGAATTGTTTAGCAACTGTACAGACATATCCCTCATCTGGTTTTATATACATGTATATCTCTTCATGCGGATAGCCAGTATTACGTATAGGTACTTCAACTTTCTGCATTCCTGTCATCATTTGAAATATAAAAATTTACCTGATACATGCACCCTTCAAAATTTGTTTCGTCGTATCTATTTTAATGACCCGTATGGTAATATTGATACAGATATATTTGTCAAACATTTCTTTGTACAATATACAGGTATTTAGTTTGTAACTAAATCTAGAAATATATAATAGTAGCTCGTGGACCCCACTTCGTCCGGGGTGTTCCCCTCTGATTTTCGGAGAAATGCGCGATTTAACCTTGAATTGACTATTTTAAAGGTGAAGGTCATGTCGGGGTCACGATTTGACCCGTCCAAAACACTCCCCGGACAAAAGTCACGACAAAAGTACCCGTCGAAATCCGCCCGGCTTTATACCCGATTTGACCTTGAATTGACAATTTTGAATGTCAAGATCAGGTCAGGGTCATGATTTGACCCACCCGAAACACTCCTGGGACAAAAGTAACAGTAGGTATCAAATTTCGTTGAAATACTTCCGTTTTACCAGATTTGACCTTGAATTGATCTTTTTGAATGTCAAAGTCAGGTCGGGATCAAGATTTGACCCGTCCAAAATACTCCCTGGAAATAATTTCCCCTAGGTATCAAATTTCGTAAAATCTGTCCGGCAGTTTTCCCGGCCATAGCTAACAGACAAACAGACAGACAAATGTCCAAAATATATATTAAACTAGCTGATGTACTCGACTTCGTTCGGGCTAGTTAGGGATTTTTTTTGTGATCGCCTCCATCTGGACAGTACCCAGTATATACAGCGTCTGGCCAAACTATTGTTCAATTGGTCCAGAAACATGCCTATATCAGCACGTTCGAGAACATGGTCCCACGTGAAATTGGACCCGTCCATATTGCTCCCGGGATCGAAGTAGTCCTACACACAAATTTTTAGTCGGATCGGTCAAGGTCCAGAAACATGCCTATGAGCGAGGTCAAGTTGACACGTTAAATACCAAATTCGAGCAGTGTTAGAGTCTATAACACATACACACATGCATTCACGCATACACACATACATACATACATACAGACAGGTGTTTCAAAATGTATAATCGATAGCTACAACAATTCTATGGTAGATAGTTCACGGCCGACCTGATGCATGCATCTTAGTTTTCTTGTTCACCTCTAAATTTGAAAATTAATCATGCAGCTCGGTATATGGTATACGAAACGTTGTGTATACAGGGCCTATATGACGTTATCGCAGTATAGACTCCATATTTAATCTGAAGAAACTCAACGAGGTCATAGAGTATAATTATCAACTGTTTCAAATATTACACACTGATATTCGCGTTCTTTATTTAACTCTATCCGGGAGGGGCGCGTCGCGAAAAAGTTCCAGTATATACTAGGTCCGGGTGGGTGAGCCCATACCACTGATTTTTCCAATGCCATGTAAGCAAATTTCAAAGTCCATGTTTAAAGAAATATTTTGACTGCTAAAGTGAATTCAAATGTTCAGGCATATAAACTGGACCAAAATAGATCATTAATCAATAAAAATCAAGGGAGCTCCCAGTTTCAATATTTATCCAATATAAAGTGTTGTTCTTTTATAACACGATATCATGGGCTTTTGGCGAGGAAACAATTGCTATGAAGAAAACAAGACAGTCAATGACTGTGGGGTCGCTCACCAGACTGCAAAGACTGATAAGACTGGGACTCTGGAGACCACAATAGTTGGAACTTTTCATAATCACTTTAAAAGAAGTAGATCTAAACAGAATATGCGGCCAAAATTACCAACTGTACACTACTGATCACCCCCCCCCCCCAACAAGTCCCCTCCCGACTAGGCTCAAGACTCCCAAGTCTTAGGTTGGAATTACACAATTGACATCTCAAACTTTCCCAATTGTTGGAAATTTCCAATCTCACAAGCGCCTTTTTATAAAATAGACCTGATGGTCCTTGTGAAGGAAGCATATTAAGAAGGAAACTGTCCTTCGCTTGGCCCCTATTTTTCCAGGTTACCCCATTAAAAATATCTGTATTGCAGTCAAACAAGAACATTCCATGCTAAATAAGCCAACTAGTTCTTGGCTCTTCCAGACATATTTTAAGAATTAATATGTTGTGAAATAGTTATGTCTCTGGCAATGCCCTTATTCGACTTTGTAATACCATTTTCACAAATCTGTCACCCAAGGTAATATATTGATTTTGTAATTGGGAATTAATGACCTCTAGCAGATCTCCACGAAATGTTTATAAAATGTCAGACTTCACTTGCAATGTTTAATATTTTTTGGAGTTATGTCCCTGCCCACATTTGACCCTGTGACCTCATTTGAACAAATCTGAATGTGAGTCACCTAGGCAATATCCACACCAAATATGAACCCATACGGTCTTATGGTTCCAGAGGAGAAGTTTAAAGAATTGTTGACGGACGGACGAGGAGTGATGACTATAGCTCCACTGGAGACTTCATCTCAGGTGAGCCAAAAACTACTGAAATTATAGAATGACTCCCCCCCCCCCCTTGGATCCCAGAATGCAACAGAATTCAAACTTTTCAATGGAAGGGGAAGAACTCCATCTTTAATATATAGAGTTATTCCCCCTGCAATGAAAATAATTTAGCTTTTTACTGCAATCTAGATGACAAAACTCTTTGGCAACTCAATAAAAACAACATGTCCACAGTTTATTATACTGGAAAAGTTGATAATACAATGTTTTGGAGCTTCCTCTTTCAAATGGTATATAATATGGCATATACTTTATATAATGTAATCTGGGGGGTTAAAAAATTAAGTAGTTTACTATTTTATATTCATTTTAGTCTAAATAATTAATTTTGAGAAAACAAATTACATCTCATTTAACAAATCTGCTAATTCCACCCCCTCAACCCATGGGGACATCCCTGCAAGAATAGGACATCTGTGATTTATTTGGATGCTTGTCTACATTTGCATAACAATATTTCCTTAAACTTGAGAGCCAATGCATTCTCTTAGGTGAGGCTACCTATGGGACACTCACATATAAACACCGCACAAAATGTAAGTTCCCCCCTAAATGACGACCGATATTTTCCGAATTAATGATCGGATATTGATGTAATTTGGCATGTATGTTCTATAGCATTCTGCCAGTGTGTAGCATAAATTTAAATGTTCTGGTCCATTGCATGCTCGACTGATCAACAATTGAAGATGAAAATGATGCTTTTTCGAAATCGCACTTCACCATTCGAAGGTCCATAGCTTCGGCGAAAAATGGGTAACCCTCGCGTTCTTTATCTCTTGAGCGGTATCGGTATAGCGACAGATTAGGATAATCCCCTGTTTGACTTGTAGTCACGGTGCGGCCGATGCATTGCATGGAATCGATGTCATCCCACTTTTTTGGATACAGATTCTGTTCAATTTGTGCGATCTCGTGCACACAACGATGCCGCACCTTACAGAACAGGATCGTGCGATTGCCATTGGGCTTTTGGAAGCCAATACTCCAGTAAAGCAGGTAGCGCGGAGAATGGGTGTGTCGCCGAATGTCATTCGGAAACTACGGGCGAAATTTCAGCAAACTGGTTCGGTGAAGGATCGACCAAAGAGCGGGCGTCCAAAAGTGACAACACCACGCGATGACAGGTTTATCGCATTGACGGCACTGAGCTAGGAGGCGAACACTTACAGGTGCGAAGGACATTTTCGTTATTCAAATGGGCGAAAATATTCATTTTATTTTTTTCGTAACGCAACCAATTATGGTCATTCTCATGTTTTTCAGCTGTAGAGATACGAGAGCAGGTGCACACAGTCGCTGGTAGAGGGGCCAGAAGACTCAGCCGTCAGACCATCCGGAACCGGCTACATGGTGCCCAGCTACGGGCCCGGCGTTTGGTGAAAAAGGCAGCCCTCCTGATGCGACACAAGGCAGCGATGTTGGCGTGGGCCAGACATCACGCACGCTGGACAAGACGACAATGGGCAAACGTTTTGTTCACCGACGAGACGAGGGCTTGTCTGCGACATGTTGATGGCGGAAGACGAGTTTGGCGCCGTCGCGGGGAGCAGCACGCGGACTGTTGTGTTCAACCAGTGACGGCTTATGGTGGTGGCAGCGTCATGGTTTGGGGAGGGATTCGCGCTGGTACCAAGACAGAACTGGTCCCGATCAACGACAACCTCAACGGTATGATGTACCGGGACGATGTGCTCCTACCACATGTCATCCCACAAGATCAGGTGGCTGGTAACCAGCTCGTACTTATGGAT
Organism: Siphonodentalium dalli; assembly: GCA_032622095.1. Classification (NCBI taxonomy): domain Eukaryota; kingdom Metazoa; phylum Mollusca; class Scaphopoda; order Gadilida; family Siphonodentaliidae; genus Siphonodentalium; species Siphonodentalium dalli. Next base: position 54,995,742 of record CP136064.1, on the reverse strand, counting down.
GACAATGCCCGCCCCCACCGAGCCCGGGTTGTGAACGAGTTTCTGATTGCCAATGGGATCGAACGAATGGTATGGCCGGCAAATTCCCCCGATCTGAATCCCATCGAACACTTATGGGATCAACTCAAGAGGGCTGTTTACCGGCGAGTTGACGAGGGGACCACTATGGTTGATCTGCGGCGTCTTTTACAAGAGGAATGGGCAGCAATTCCGCAAAACCGTGTAGCAAAGCTTGTGAACACCATGAGGGCAAGATGTCAACACGTCCTGCATCGACACGGAAGTTACACCAGATATTGAAGTCACGAACTCAAAAAAATCAAATTCCCTTACCCGAAATCAAATGAATTAAATGTTATGTAGAATTAAAATTGACCCCTTGTTTGGTTACTTGCTGCTCATTGAACCATGTCGCTATGCATATGTTCACAAATAAGCGCATCATATTGGTAAATGGACCATTGTAATAAGTGTGAAATTTCACAAATATCCACCCATAATATTTGGAATTATTGGTCATTATATGAGGGGGGAACTTACTTTTTGTGTTGTGTTTATATAAGACAATGCACTGGCATGATACTAGTACCTTGTTATAAAATAATAAATATTGGACAAATATTAAAACTAGGAGCTCATTTCTCTTGATCAATGGTCTATTATTTTATATTCATTTTATTTTAGTATACGTAATTGGTTTTGGAGAAAAAAATTACATCTCAATGAACAAATCTGAGAAATTTGCCCCCTCCCCAAACATATGTGGGGACATCCCTGCGAGAATGTCTGATTTATTTGGATGTCTGACAAAATTGGCCTAACAATATTTCCTTGATCCCCAGTGTATTCTCTTATATATAGGAGAATACACTGGTGCAGGGTCTTTTTGCTGTACCAGCATAGCTCTGGTAATGAAATGGTTAATACTAATACTATTATAAAATGTGTAAACTGTCAAACAGTTAGAGTTGTATATGAGATTTCTGTAAACACATAGGATTAAATTTCATTCACACACCTCATTCTCTCCCAGCCTGACAGATGTGGATATTGAGATAAAAGTTAATTACTTTATAATGACTGGACACACAGTTGTGAGCACTGTGAGAATTAAGGCTGGTCAGCTCCTGGCATGTCATATAACTAAAGTGTAAGGCTTTTAATGGTGTGAACCTTGCAAGGATCTGGTGTGGGTGGCAGGGACATTTAGTGGTGGTGGTGGGGGGTTGAGGGGGCAAGGATTTAAAACATGGATTTAAATAAAAAAAAAATTAAGAGTTATGTCCCTGGGCCCTGGCTCTGCCCCTATTTGACCCAGTGACCCCATTTGAACAAATCTGAACCCCAGTCACACAAGGACTCTCCATAGCAAATGTAAGCTAAATCGGTCAAATGGTTCAAAAGAAGAAGTCATTCTAAGAATTACTATGGAGGAATAGAGTTATGGCCCTGGTTTCTCAACTAATCAACCTGGTGACCTCATTTGAACAAATCTGGATGTGAGTCACCTAGGGAACATCCACACCAAATATGAACCCATCAGGCCTTATGGTTCTGGAAAAGAAGTCGTTCTAAGAATTACTATGAAGGAATAGAGTTGTGGCCCTGCTTTCGCAACTATTTGACCCAGTGACCTCATTTGAACAAATCTGAATGAGAGTCACCTAGGGAACATCCACACCAAATATGAACCAATTCGGTCCAATGGAACTTTAGAAGAAGATGTTCAAAGAATTGTTGACTGACGGATGGACGGACGGATGGACGGACGACGGACGAGGAGTGATGACTATAGCTCCACCAGAGACTTCGTCTCAGGTGAGCTAAAAAGCAATTTCATCAGTTCTCACATGTTTTCATTGTTGTTTTTTACCCTGTGCATGATGCCAATGTCAGCTCATTTAATTCTTCTAGTACTTTAAATAGCATGCATATTGAAAGATATGAAGTCTGGTGCTGATCGGATGAGAGAGTTGGCCTCTTGGGTGCACCAAAGGATTTCGTCATACAAAGACGGCCATGTACTTTTTTCAATGAAATGTCGAACAATTTTACGGCTCCCATCTAGTGGTCACCCAATAGATCCATTTGAAGTTTGGTGATGAGGGATATAGTCTGTAGGGTGTGCCAAAGGATTTAGTAATGCAAAGAGTAAACTTTTCTTAGAAAAAGACCACCAACGACAAGATGGCTGCCGGCGGCCATGTTTTTAATCGAAAATCATTCAAATTTTATAGTTCCTATCGAGAGCTGATCCAAAACATGCATGCAATTTTTCAAAACAATACACCAACAAATTTGGGCTGTAGCAATGGGTTCAAATGTGGGCTGTAGCAATGGGTTCAAATTTGAAATCCAAGAATTGAAGACGGATGCTGGCGGCCATATTTTGTGAGGAGTTTCAGAAAAAAAATGATGGCTCAAATATATAGGTCACTCCGAAGATCAATATGAAGTTTGGTGACGATCGGGTGAGTGATGTGGTCTGTGTGGTGTGGCAAAGGATTTAGTCATGCAAAAAGTTAAATCCAAGATGGCTGCCGGCAGCCATGTTTTTCATCGAAAATCTTACAAATTCGATAGCTCCTATCTAGAGGTGATCCAAAACATTCCTGTAAATGTTCGAAACAATTCTTTAATAAATGCAGGCTGCACCGTTGGATTCAAATTTGAAATCCAAGATACTGCTGGCGGCAATATTTTTAATAAGGCCAAAAAAAAAAGATTGTATGTTTCTGCTAACAGAGCGAAAAAATTAGGGTAGGTAGGTAGGGAAATTTAATTTTGTTATTTTATTTTGATATTTTTTATCCAGCTGTAGAAATATTGAACTACCTCGACCGAAGTGACATAAAATGCCAACTCGTGTTGTAGGGAAAGTATTACTTGATCAACACAGTGGAAATATACATTAAGATTGATAAAAGATCAAACTTACTTCATGCTTAAGTATGTTTTTATTATTCACATACCACATTTTCATACGACTTGGTACGAAATTGATGTCACTAACTTTTTATAACAATTTTACCCATAATACCGCCATTATACCGTACTTGTATTGTGACGAATACATCCCATTGTCTGGATGTAGCCAGTACACCCAAACTAGCTTGCCTGGTTTTTGGAAACAGTAGCTATATACCCCTAACATATGTGGTGATAACCTCTAAACATGTATATATATACAGATACACACCCATCATGTCTGTTGATAGGGTTGATAGTGTTCCTATGTTCCATAAGTCCCAAACAAGGCATAAAGCAGGCATGAGATCCACTCAGGAAATTAAAATTGCAAAATTCATCATGTCCATCATTCCACAACCCATCACACACCTGGGGCTTTTGAGACAGCTATCACTTCATGGTCACTTTTCACAGGGATATGTTAGAAACCATGTGTTTTGTACACTAAATGATCAATATTTATGAGCATTAGTGGTAAAAACATTTTATTTTTTTAAAGAAAATTTTGACTTTTTCTCAAAATATCAATAAAAACTTTAGGGTCGGCGGCTTATTTTTAGGGTCGGTCGATGTGCGGAAACATAGCATCTTTTTTTTTTGGCCTAAGTATCGGGGAAAAAATGAAGGCTCCCATCTAGAGGTCATCCCGAAGCTACCTATGAAGATTGGTGATGATTGAATGAGGCAGGTGGCCTGTAGGGTGTGCCAAAGGATTTAGTCATACAAAGAATAAAATACAAGATGGCAGCTGGCGGCAATGTTTTTCAATGAATTTCAGAACAAATTTATGGCTCCCATCTAAAGGTCACCCCGAAGATCCATATAAAGTCTGGTGACGATTGAATGAGAGATGTGGACTGTAGGGTGTGGCAAAGGATTTAGTCATGCAAAGAGCAAAATCCAAGATGACTGCCAGTGACCATGTTTTTCATCGAAAATCATTCAAATTTGATAGCTGTAAATTTTCAAAACATTTCTCAAATAAATGTGGGATGCAGGGTGCAGCGGTGGATTCAAATTTGAAATCCAAGATGTCAAGTTTAGCTAAAAATCAAAGTAGCCATGAAAACTCAGTAAGAGATTAATTACTTAAGAAGAATATTACAAGTTTACCTTATATTAGGCTAATGTGCCAAAGGTGGGATCAAATACAGTTATGTCCCAGCTACCAAATTGGAAAGGACTCAATTTTGAACAATTGAATTAAATGTATTGAATAATCACATATTTTAATATCACAGAACTAAATCACATTTTAATATTATAAAACAAGATTAAATTGAATTCACTCAATATATTCAAATCATAGTATCACTTTGTTAACTCGATTGTCTTTGGATAGATACTAGTTAGAAATGAGGTTCCATCAATATCCTCCCTCTCCTATAACAAATCAACAGATGCTTCTATTTCTAAGTAGCTTCTATTTATGATAATGATATTATAAAGGATTAAATTATAATATAATATATGTAAGATATTATTATACATATTACGATATATCTATACATTTATCATATTATATATTAATATATGTATGATTGTGTAACAATTGTTTTTTTGTGACCTATTGTAAATATTGTAAATATTGTATATATGTTATAGCATGTTTCGCCTTAATTGACGACTTTGCAATAAACAATCAATCAAGTTTAGTACAAGCATTTATGTAGATCACAAAATATTGTTAACAAGTGAGAAAATTGAGTGCAAATTCGAACAAAAAAGGGCCTTAAATCTGGTGAAAATTGGCAGGTGAATCCAAAATTCAAAGATGAACTGTATTATGTGCTACTAAACACACATACCAAATTTCATCCATTCAGATGAGACTAAAGTTATCATCCGGAAACCAAAAGTGAACAGACAGTTTTTATAAATAATAAGTAGCATTTTATGTTACTATTCCCCACCAGTTTTAGTAGAAATCTGAAGAGAGAGTGTCGCTATCTGTTGCAAAAGAGTATTGGAGAATTTGATACCTCAATTTGGGTCGGGAATATACCTGATTCTCAAAAATTGTCTAACACGATACCCCAAAACCTAAAATATTAATGTTGTTTTCTGTTTGAGCTCCTTCGGCTGATACAAAATACCTTGACTTAGTTATTTAGCCCAATATAAACTTTGAATCAGACAGAACCATTATATCTACTCATAGTCCTGCATCAAGCTACTGGATGATGTCCTGATATGGTTATTTAGCTTGGTATAAACTTTGAGTCAGACAGAGCCTTTTTAGCCATAGATAGTCTTCACATCATGCTATTTTAAAATGTAATGCATGCAGTAAATATTCTGGAGACAGAAGCCAACTGAGAACACTGTATTTTGAATCTGTTTTTATTATCTTTGATAAATTCATTGGTTAATATTCGAGGCCTTTAGATTCCCTTAATTTGGACAAATTATGGCGGACCAGGAATGCACAGGGCAACAATGGCCTGAGAGAGGGAAAAAATTTGACATAAAAAGAAGAAATTTATTCGCTTTTGAGGCTCAAAGAAACCATATAAAACTATTTTTCTTTGGCTCGAATGAGAAAATCTAAAGTTACTCAATTATATTAATATATAAGAAAAAGGCATGTCTTCATCTGCACTAATTTGGGCACAATTCCATAGTTTGGGCACTAGTGATGTGCAGTTTTATGGTTTCTCGGTTTCCTTTCTGTTCTATTTAAAAACCAAACCACAACCGATTTATTCTATAAAACCTATTCTTCCGGTGTCAATTTACCAACATCGCTGGTTGCATTTAGAAAATGTGTGGTCAGTGCACACTTTTGTCAGCTTCTACTTGCCACCATTAGCAGTTTCAATTTGGGACATTTATATGTCATTGAGTGATAATGGCACATATTGACACATAGACAATAGAAATGTCTGAAAAACGGCTGGAAATATTATGTCATGTACATGTATTATACCATCTGCTCTATGGTTAAAGTCATTACCGATTGGTGTATTGAGTAAAACCATAACGGAAACCAAACCTGGTTTTTCTACAAAAACTTTACTGAAACCAAAACCGAAATCAAACTTCAAAATTGCACATCATAATTGGGCATACCCTTAAAATTGGGGGAATTTAAAGGCCTGAAAATTCTTCTAGAGTTTGTCTCCAATCATCACTAAAATGTAACAGCTTCCATCAGCATCACTTTGCTTTCAATAACATCCTTCAACCATTTCTGCCGGAATCGTGAATGTCCTGGTCTGAAAAGAGAAACGCATAGGATTACAGACCTATTCACAGTGTTTCTACTCAATAGTCAGCGGGGATGTTGATATATTCATGGATGCAAGGCATTCTTCTAATTCAAAACTCTCCACCTTAATGTTGTACAGTATTCCCAATTTAAAATATGGTGATAATTTTAAACTATCACTACGATATCCTGGTATATCATGAGCAGGACTGTTTGTACAAAGAGTAGTTATTCTATAATGTATTTTGCTATATTAGCTAGTGCACACAATTTACCGTAGCAATAAAATATTTCAGAAATAGAAAATAGAAATATTTTGTTAAACTACTGGTATTCCACTTGTTGTAATGGAATATTCCAGTATACTACATGTGGCTGTGCGCACATGATACTTTCACTTTAGTACATCTCATGTCATCATTAAATTGGGTGGGAATTGAAAAATACAGGTAGAAAGCCTCCTTTGAAAGAGGGGAGAGTATTCATTTACAGGACCACGCCCCCACAGCCCACACGCCATGTGCTTTGAATGTGCCAGACAAGTACACATACAATGTAGACTACCCTGCTAAATAAAGCAGTGAAAATGTCACGTCATTAATCTAAAACCCAATCCTAGAAGTAAGTGTCCTGTGCCGAATTTGGTAGATATGCCTCGATAGACACAACAGAGACATTGTTATCAAATAGAAAGCGTTCGGTTTCCAATTTTGCTAATTGATATCTCAACATTTCAACCAAACATGGAGCCATTCTGAATAAACTAAAAAGATAACTTTTTTTTATCTCTGTCAAAATTCATCAGACCATGACCAAATTCAATCTTGGCCTTTGTCTTCCGAAATATGAACCTCATACCAAATATCAAGAGATTCAGTTGCATTTCAAAACAATCAGATAACTGAAAGTGAAGTTATCATCCAGAAACCAAAATAATTGGCAAATTTTAAGTCGACAAAGACCATAACTCTGGCAAAAATGGGCGACCGAACCCATATTTGAACTTGACCTGTAGTTAAAATGGAGCTAATAGCTTGACATACCAAATTTAGTTCAGATCCGATCACACAAGCTAAAGTTATCACACGGAAACCTCAAAACAACAAAATTCTAAGATAAAAGGGGCCATAACTCTGGCAAAAATGGGCGGACCAAACCTATATTTGAACTTGACCTGTATCATAAACTCCCATACCAAATTTGGTTTTGATCCGATAACCCAAAATAAAGTTATCATCGGGAAACTTTCTGAATGGACGGACATAGATTCTAAGGCGAAAAGGGGCCATAACTCCGGCAAAAATGGGCCGACGGAACCCATATTCGAACTTGACCTGTGTTTTTAGCTGATAAACTGACATACCAAATTTGGTTTTTATCTGATAAATTAAAATAAAGTTCTCATCCAGAACTTGACGGATGGACGGACACAGGCTATTTAATAGTACCCCAATAAAAAATCTGGGCAACAAAAAACTTTATATATTATATGAAAATAAAATAACCCCAAACAATTTTTCATCAAACACTTTTAATATGATATGCCTGAAATCAGTATATTTTAACCTCATAAAGCATGGTATACAAGATGGATGACTCGGGTCCGTGAAGTTAGCACAACATTCAACATTCAACATTCGTTCAACATTCGCGTGAAGTTGGCACAACATTCAACATTCGTTCAACATTCGAATTTTCTTGTACATTTGGTTTTGAACGTGAATGTATTAAGTGGGTCGTATATATAGCACCATATCAAAATTAGAGTATTCGATACTTCGATGCTCATTTTAGAGCAATTTTAACATTCAATTTTTGTTGTACATAAATTGTTTTTAACTTGAATGGATTTAGTGGGTCGTATATATAGCACTCCTATCAAAATGAGTATTGGATACTTCGACGCTCATTTTTGAGCAATTTCAATTCCGGGGGAGAGAGAGGGCACATCATATACGCATGATCGGATCGGGCCCATATATGCAGGCATTGTACAATGATGGTACTTTAATTCTCCATAGGACCCACGCCTATCATGTGTGGTTTTCACTGGCGAATGTTGAACAGAAAGAACATTCAACATTTGTTCAACATTCGCGTGAAGTTGGCACAACATTCAACATTCAACATTCGTTCAACATTTGAATTTTCTTGTACATAAGTTTTTTCAACGTGAATGGATTAAGTGGGTCGTATATATAGCACCCCTATCAAAATTAGAGTATTCGATACTTCGATGCTCATTTTTGAGCAATTTTAACATTTGATTTTTCTTGTACATAAATTGTTTTAACGTGAATTGATTTAGTGGGTCATATATATAGCACTCCTATCAAAATGAGTATTGAGAAATTTCAATTCCGGGGGAGAGAGAGGGGCACATCATATACGCGTAATCGGATCGGGCCCATATATGCAGGGATTTACCCTGATGGTACTTTAATTCTCCATAGGGCCCACGCCTAGCATGTGTGGTTTTCGCTGGCGAATGTTGAACAGAAAGAACAGTCAACATTCGTTCAACATTCGTGTGAAGATAGCACAACCATCAGGGTACAATCCCTGCATATATGGGCCCGATCCGATCATGCGTATATGATGTGCCCCTCTCTCTCCCCCGGAATTGTAATTGCTCAAAAATGAGCGTCGAAATATCCAATACTCATTTTGATAGGAGTGATATATATACGACCCACTAAATCCATTCACGTTAAAACAATTTATGTACAAGAAAAATCGAATGTTAAAATTGCTCAAAAATGAGCATCGAAGTATCGAATACTCTAATTTTGATAGGAGTGCTATATATACGACCCACTTAATCCATTCACGTTAAAAAAACTTATGTTCAAGAAAATTCGAATGTTGAACGAATGTTCAATGTTGTGCCAACTTCACGCGAATGTTGAACGAATGTTGAATGTTCTTTCTGTTCAACATTCGCCAGCGAAAACCACACATGATAGGCATGGGCCCTATGTAGAATTAAAGTACCATCAGGGTACAATGCCTGCATATATGGGCCCGATCCGATCATGCGTATATGATGTGCCCCCTCTCTCCCCCGGAATTGAAATTTCTCAAAAATGAGCGTCGAAATATCCAATACTCATTTTGATAGGAGTACTATATATACGACCCACTAAATCCATTCACATTAAAACAATTTACGTACAAGAAAAATCGAATGTTAAAATTGCTCAAAAATGAGCATCGAAGTTTCGATACTCTAATTTTGATAGGAGTGCTATATATACGACCCACTTAATCCATTCACATTAAAAAAACTTATGTACAAGAAAAATCGAATGTTGAATGTTGTGCCAACTTCACGCGAATGTTGAACGAATGTTGAATGTTGTGCTAACTTCACGGACCCGGATGACTCTACAAATACTAGTTATCTCTAATCCTATGAAATCAATCTCATATACAGCATATCTACACCGAGTCCCCAGTTAATAGCAGAATTTACAAAACAAGTCCATACCTAATTTACTGGATGAGTTTTGTTGTCACCTGGCACTATTTCCTGTTATTAAACAAACATTAAATATCACAATCTATAGAATGTGTTTATTGAATGGAATAAGGGTAGGATCATGTAATAAACCGCTACACCAGGTTTATTTATGATGACACAGAAGATGCTACAGTATAAGCTAGCCCAAGTTTCCTTTGACATAAACCAGCTAGTGAAATCGGATGGGATACTGTTTTACATCGAAGCCCCATGTACATACTTTCTATAGCAGACTTTAGGGCTAAGATCCATCCAACAATTTTACCATGAAAATCAATACATGATGCTAAATACATCGGAAAGAGTATCATCTTACGGTCATAATAATCTAACTTTCATGTTAAATTATGCATAGAATATGTTGCGTATTTACGAGCAACCTTGTTACCTTGGTTTGTTTACAATTAATTCACACTGGCACTTCGTGATGTCAAATGAGTTTGTATTAATGTAAACAATGTGATAAAAAAATATATATATTTGATATTGGAAAGTAAAAACATATTACAAACCTGTGTACCAATCTGTTTGTCTCAAACACATAGAATACATCAACTGGATAACCCTAAAAAAAATAAAATATGAAGATATTAAAGCCCCTATGTTCAGACATTTTCTAAACATTTTAATACTACAGGTAATAATAATAATTGATCCATATATATCGCACCTTCCACAGTGAATTTTTTCATTACATTGATTATTACCTCGGTCATAGGGCATGTAACACCGTTGTCACTCTGATCTGCCAAAGTGGAAGCAACCCCAGCTATACTGATTTTGCTGCACATATCAAGTTTACCATACTGACAAGATCAACAAATACCCGACCGAGTACTCCCTTAATGCATTAGTTCTGCTGTCACAGTATAAGCAACCTTGCTCAGGGGCATGGCAAGGAAGACAGTCTTCAACTCTTGCCAGATTATGGCATCCCCCACAATATCCAACAGAATTATCCATAATTTTCATCATTATTATCTAATATATATGTGTACATTGGAAATAAGATATCATATCCTATCTAACCACATGCATGTCAGAATCAGATTATGCTTTATTATAAGGAGCCTAGCCACTGTCAGGAAACTCAGAAGTCCATCGGTCAGCGTCAAACCCATGAACATTTCTGTGTTGACAGCAGGGTTCATGCTGTCATAGGCCAATTAAAATTTCATACGGCCAAACTCCCCCCCCCCAAAATTGGAAATCTAATTCAAAAACCCAAATTGATTTTGTAACATGAGAATGAAATTTATAGTATGATCATCTGCTAATTGATTAGGTGATAGAGCTTAATTAATGGTAACAAAAGCCTGTTAAAAGACACTGTGTTATTTACAAACAAGACTTCAAAATGGATTTCACAGAAATTTATGTTGTTCAAATTGTGAGATGTGTTGCCAGGAATAGATATATATAGAGCATCTTTAAATCTTACCTTGGGGTTAATGTTGGACAGCACAAATGTGAAATACACTGAAGCAGTAGCTCTTGGAATCGGCCTCCGCCGTGTAGGTATGCTCCATCTTACTCCGAACCGGTATCTTGTGTCAAATTCGTACTCATCTGCTCCGAGGTAGTCAATGCAATACAACCAGCTGTCATCATAATCCCAAGTCTGGAAAACAGTAAATACTAAATACTAATCAGGGATGTAGTGACATGGGGAGTCTGGAAAACAGTAAATACTAAATACTAATCAGGGATGTAGTGACATGGGGAGTCTCATCAGTAAATACTAAATACTAATCAGGGATGTAGTGACATGGGGAGTCTCATCAGTAAATACTAAATACTAATCAGGGATGTAGTGACATGGGGAGTCTCATCAGTAAATACTAAATACTAATCAGGGATGTAGTGACACGGGGAGTCTCATCACCCTGAATGGTGCACCAAAATTTCAAAAGTACGAAATCTGAGGTCTAAACCAGGGTTCTCAAAAATAATTCACATTTGGCAAAAACAATCTGTTTACATTGGTATTGAGCGATGGAAGGTTTATGTAGGGTGGTGGTGGTGGTGTTTACATACATGCAGCTATTAAATCCTCTTTGTTTCGGGGTGCCCTCTTGATCACAGTTTTATTATGATTCATTTATTGTTCTATTAAAAAATGAGACAATATTTATAAATGAAAGTGTCAATGACACTGTAACTCAACTTGGAAAGGGAATAATTTAATGTATTACAGTCAATGGAGCCATTAGGAATGTGGAAAGTTGAATATCTAATACATGTTTATAGACATGAAGAGAAAAGTAAAATCCAAGATGGCTGCTGGCGGCCTTGTTTTCGGCCGAATGACCCCAAAATGAGTCGTTCCCATCTACATGTCATCGTTAACATCCATCACAAATTTTACGACGATCAGACTAAAGGTACGACCTGTAGCCCATGCTAAAGAATTTAGTCATACAAAGAGTAAAATCCAAGATGGCTACTGGCGGCCATGTTTTTTGGCCGAATGATCCCAAAATGACTTGTTCCCATCAACATGTCATTATTAATATTCATGACAAATTTTATGATGATCAGACTAAAGGTATGACATGTAGCCCGTGCTAAAGAATTTAGTCATACAAAGAGTAAAATCCAAGATGGCTGCTGGCGGCCATGTTTTCGGCCGATTGACCCCAAAATGAGTCGTTCCCATCTACATGTCATCGTTAACATCCATGACAAATTTTATGATGATCAGACCAAAGGTACGACCTGTAGCCCATGCTAAAGAATTTAATCATACAAAGAGTAAAATCCAAGATGGCTGCTGGCGGCCATGTTTTTGGGCCGAATGACCCCAAAATTACTCGTTCCCATCTACATGTCAATATTATCATCCATGACAAATTTCATGATCATCAGACAAACAGTACGACCTGTGGCCCGTGCTAATGGATTAAATTTTTAAATCCAAGATGGCCACTGGCGGCCATGTTTTTTGTCCGAATGACCCCAAAATAACTCGTTCCCATCTACATTCCAATTTCAACAACCATGACAAATTTTATGATGATCAGACTAAAGGTACGACCTGTAGCCCATGCTAAAAGATTTAGTCATACAAAGAGTAAAATCCAAGATGGCTGCTGGCGGCCATGTTTTTCGGCCGAATGACCTCAAAATGACTCGTTCCCATCTACATGTCATTATTAACATTCATGACACATTTCATGATGATCAGACTAAAGGTACGACATGTAGCCCGTGCTAAAGGATTTAGTCATACAAAGAGTAAAATCCAAGATGGCTGCTGGCGGCCATGTTTTTTGGCCGAATGACCCCAAAATGACTCGTTCCCATCTACATGTCATTATTAACATTCTTGACAAATTTTATGATGATCAGACTAAAAGTAGGACCTGTAGCCCGTGCTAAAGGATTTAGTCATACAAAGAGTAAAATCCAAGATGGCTGCTGGCGACCATGTTTTTTAGCCGAATGACCCCAAAATTACTCGTTCCCATCTACATGTCATTGTTAATATCCATGACAAATTTTATGATGATCAGACTAAAGGTACGACCTGCAGCCCGTGCTAAAGAATTTAGTCATACAAAGAGTAAAATCGAAGATGGCTGCTGGCGGCCATGTTTATTGGCCGAATGACCCCAAAATTACTCGTTCCCATCTACATGTCAATATTATCATCCATGACAAGTTTCATGATCATCAGACAAACAGTACGACCTGTGGCCCATGCTAATGGATTAAATTTTTTAATCCAAGATGGCCACTGGCGGCCATGTTTTTTGTCCGAATAACCCCAAAATAACTCGTTCCCATCTACATTCCAATTTCAACAACCATGACAAATTTTATGATGATCAGACTAAAGGTACGACCTGTAGCCCATGCTAAAAGATTTAGTCATACAAAGAGTAAAATCCAAGATGGCTGCTGGCGGCCATGTTTTTCGGCCGAATGACCTCAAAATGACTCGTTCCCATCTACATGTCATTATTAACATTCATGACACATTTCATGATGATCAGACGAAAGGTACAACCTGTAGCCCGTGCTAAAGGATTTAGTCATACAAAGAGTAAAATCCAAGATGGCTGCTGGCGTCAAGGTTTTTTGGCCGAATGACCCCAAAATTACTCGTTCCCATCTACATTTCATTGTTAACATCCATGACACATTTTATGATTATCAGACTAAAGGTACGACCTGCAGCCCGTGCTAAAGAATTTAGTCATACAAAGAGTAAAATCCAAGATGGCTGCTGGCGGCCATGTTTTTTGGCCGAATGACATCAAAATTACTTGTTCCCATCTACATGTCAATATTATCATCCATGACAAATTTCATGATGATCAGAAGAACAGTACGACCTGTGGCCCGTGCTAATGGATTAAATTTTTAAACCCAATATGGCCGCTGGCGGCCATGTTTTTCGGCCGAATGACCTCAAAATGACTCGTTCCCATCTACATGTCATTATTAACATTCATGACACATTTCATGATGATCAGACTAAAGGTACAACCTGTAGCCCGTGCTAAAGGATTTAGTCATACAAAGAGTAAAATCCAAGATGGCTGCTGGCTGCCATGTTTTTTGGCCGAATGACCCCAAAATGACTCGTTCCCATCTACATGTCATTATTAACATTCTTGACAAATTTTATGATGATCAGACTAAAAGTAGGACCTGTAGCCCGTGCTCAAGGATTTAGTCATACAAAGAGTAAAATCCAAGATGGCTGCTGGCGACCATGTTTTTTAGCCGAATGACCCCAAAATTACTCGTTCCCATCTACATGTCATTGTTCATATCCATGACAAATTTTATGATGATCAGACTAAAGGTACGACCTGCAGCCCGTGCTAAAGAATTTAGTCATACAAAGAGTAAAATCGAAGATGGCTGCTGGCGGCCATGTTTATTGGCCGAATGACCCCAAAATGACTCGTTCCCATCTACATGTCAATATTATCATCCATGACAAATTTGATGGTGATCAGACGAACAGTACGACCTGTGGCCCGTGCTAATGGATTCAATTTTGAAATCCAAGATGGCTGCTGGCGGCCATGTTTTTTGTCCGAATGACCCCAAAATGACTCGTTCCCATCTACATTCCAATTTCAACAGCCATGACAAATTTTATGATGATCAGACTAAAGGTACGACCTGTAGCCCATGCTAAAGGATTTAGTCATACAAAGAGTAAAATACAAGATGGCTGCTGGCGGCCATGTTTTTTGGCCGAATGACCCCAAAATGACTCGTTCCCATCTACATGTCATTATTAACATTCTTGACAAAATTTCATGAAGATCAGACAAACAGTACGGCCTGTAGCCCGTGCTAATGGATTGAATTTTGAAATCCAATATGGCCACTGGCGGCCATGTTTTTTTTCCGAATGACCCCAAAATTAATTATTCTGGTCTAAATGTTGATGTCAACAGCTATGACCAATTTCATAATGATCCGACGAAAGGTACAACCTGTAGCCTGCATTGTTGACGCCTTACGTACACACGTACACACGCACACACGTACACACGGACGACAAAGCCATGGCAATAGCTCAAACTTTACAAAGTAAAGTTGAGCTAATAAATGACTGCTTCCAGATCGCTATCACTATATATGCATCAACACCAAAATGAAATAAAAATCCAGTAGGTCGATGAACATAGCAAAAGTTTTGACACAGTTACTGTATTGTTGAAACATGAGACTCAATATCATAGAAACTGATAGAATTTGGTAACTTATAAAATAATTTGGCAAAATATTTTATTTTTTTAATTTGGCAAAAGGACATTTCAGGCCAGCATGGACCTTGTTCTAAACCATGAATGCTGTGAACTTCAAGCATGAATAGACTAGGCTTGTTGATACTGTATACTATACTTTTTATGTTAAATTTAAATATAATCATTTTCAAGTAAAATTGAATATTTCCAATTTTAGCCACCATTTTAACTCAGAAGACCAGAAGTTGATTGATCAGTAATTGATCTTACCAGATGTTTGTGTGTTTAACAAAGTTTATAGTCATTTCATGGGTTAATGAATTTTCCATCTAAATGTTTTCAAATTTCAACACTGTCTCTCCCTACAAATTAATGCACACACCCTGTCATGTCATTATTATTTATATACAAACCTTGATAAAGTCATGAAGTTTGTCCTCAGCTTTCTCTGTAGTGAACTGATCAATAGTAAGCCAGTCGATGTTACGATCTTGGTAGTCGTCTTCCTTCACAACAGCTGTGTTTTGTCTCGACATATCTGAGATTTTCAGTTCATCGAATGTCTTTTCCCTCTCAGACATACTAGTCTGTAATCTTCTAAGAGCACCTTCGATCACATCATCGACCAGATTATGAGCATCATCTATAAATTTATCTGGATCAGCCATGCTTCTCGTCAGTTCTTTTACTATTTTCTGAAGCTTTTCGAGATATTGGAAAAATTTGCAAACTTTGTGAAAAGACTGTGCTTTAGTTTCTGAAAATATATTGGTTATTGAAATTAGGGCAGCACCAATTACCTAGGCCATATTAATTATAAAAAATCTTTGTTTCCCCCTGACCCTACCCAAATTTCAAGATTGAGTAGGTACATGTAGATACATGTAGGTAATTATTTTGTTATTCCAATTACATTAATACAAGTAATCACTAACTGGATGAATAACCCTTTCCTTACTAAATACTCATGGACTATTAGTTCCCTTAGGAAATGTTCAGATAATAAGTTCAACAAATGTTTGTTGAACTTATTATCTGAACATTTCCCTCCAATAAATAGGATTCCTTCTGTACTTGTATATTTGTCATCTACTCATCAAAATTCATCTTGAACTTGACCTCAATAACGTGAACGTTATTCCTCATACCAAATTTCATTTCAAGGATAATTTGAACTGAAGTTAAGGTTCAAACAACGAATGTGCAGACACATGAATGCTGACCCACCCATGCATGGATGGATGGACGGATGCAGCTGATTATAATAGTCCTCCGAAAATTTGGTGGGACAAAAAGTTTTTCAATAGATTTCAATTATTCTATTCATGTGTTATTCTCTGGGAATCCAATAAAATAATTTAAGAAGGGAGAATTGTTTTATAGGTATGGTAGAGTCAGGGGAAACAGTTTGGAGAAATTGTCCACCCTGTACTATTATTTGGTACTGCACTGTTATTTGGATTTCGAGAGTAGTAGTGAGCCACTCAAAACCATGGACAAATTTGATAGATGCAGGCTATCAAGATTAACGTCTCCTTATTTTGGACAACTCACATTTGAAAGGGCACCAGCCATAGCCATATCATGTGGGAATCAGAAGCCTATAAGTGATGCCTCCTAAACAGGATGTATAGTACTGTTACAAATGGATCCGGGCCAGCTCGTCCCAGGGCCCACTTGGTCCAGACGGTTTTTGGGACGAGCTGGCCCGGCTTTTGTGACCGAGTGGGCCCGGGAATTAAATTTGTGGATATGAATTTCTTAGGTTAAGATTATGATATATTTCAGGATGTTGTCTATCAATTTTGACATTTTGATTACCGGTACTTTAGCAGTTTAGGCATGTTTGTTTACAAAGATAATAGCCACTAATCACGTCAGTCGATTTGAACGAGAAACCGGCGAATTCATGAATAAACAATACCAGGTATATTGTACTGTTTTCACATTCTGAATAAATTTATCTGATTCTCTATGAGTTCAATCATCTCACTATCACTGGGTTAATTTTGGGAGAAGCCATCATTGTCCCCACTCATATCAAAACAATATAAGCGGGTTGTTTACACAGTAACCAGTCACGGTCGGCTCATAACAGTTTGTCACACCTCACACTTCGATCAGAGGGTGATCGAGATGGCTTCAGAACGTGTGGTATGAACTTGTACTGAATCAATTGATGCAGATCAAGAAGCAAGCGCTGGCAAGAGATTATACAGTGCTGGAAACTGGACTTGGTCTGTGTCATCAAGTAAAAGGCACAGTAAGCAATAAGAGATCACTGCAATGGGTTTTTTGGTTATTTAGTCAAAATACCACCGGTGTAGAAAGATGCGACATATTTGTTGACATATATTTGTAGATATGTGTATCATTTCCAATAAATAATCTATTCTAATGTTCTACTAGTATGTGCAAACCCAGGTGTGAATTTGTATCCATGGTATTTCAGTTTTGTTTCGTATATTCATATATTTCTAGTCCGTTTTCCAATCTATTCCATTGCTCGTCCACATGGCAGAAGAACTTATCACAGGTGGTTTCCTCAAGAAATGCTCTGCATTATACCTGAAGAAGAAATCGACAAGAGGAGTGCTGGCCAACTAACTCAAGAATTGGTCAAATCTATGTGTTATTTTAATATAAATGTTTGTATGTTGTTCCTTGTTAATGTTTTTATCATTTGTTTTTAGCCAAATAAATTATCATAAACCCAACTATCCGATCGATCTACCTCCCGACAACCTTGGCTTAGAGAGAGAGAAATCCCTTGGACCGATCAGCCCGGGGCAAGCCAGCTCGGGGCAAGCTGGCCCAGGTCCATTGGACTAAGTGGGCCCTGGGAAGAGCTGGCCCGTTTCCTTACAAATAATTATCGGTATCACTCACAACCCGTTTATAGCGCTAGTGGTGTGTGAGTTCAAATGCTTCAGGTTATGCATATGTACACAATTGTTCTGTTCCGTTTTAGCATTAATTACAGGAGTGTCTTGATGGCAATGATGGGGTATATATTTGTTTTACAAGTGATTTCGTTCACGATATCACACAAAATCAAAATAGCTTTGTCAATAAATCACATACTTTGTCACAAAATAAATGATGTTTTTTATTTGGTTGAAACTTATGAAATTATATAAGTGACTGGATAATAGTTTATAAATACCGGTACACTACTATTATATAACTAGCCTAACTATGGTGACCTAAATCATAGTTACTAGACATTTATTAGGATACCGATTTATAAACTCGAATAAAGTTAAACCCTTATTTTGGCCCAAAATTTGGGACTTTAATAGTCTTTAATGTCCAGTACTAGTAACTACTAACTGTGCCTAAATTTGATGCACAAGTTAAAGTTTAACTTGTGCACTTCTTCAAGTTCTTGTTTATAATTAAAAAACAGCTGAATCGAGAGTAGAAATTATACAAATGTAGCTGAATCCAGCTAGGTTAGCGGAATACAGCTATTGTAGTTGCATTCTCACATTTGCCAGACCTGATTATTTTTATTAAATTTAATTTATAAATTATAATTAATTTTATATTTAATTAATTTATCCTTATCGACTGTCATGACTCGGAATATACATTTAAATTACTTTATCTCTCGACTTACGTTCTTCCTTGTGTTTTATCAGTCTTTTCTGCAGTTGGTGCCTACAAATCGACCATTTATGCCAAATTATGGATGAAAAATAAGAAAACTCATAATTGTATACATTCGTTTCTAAGCGGAAGTTATGTTTGCGTGCGTTCGTTTGGCGGATACAGATAATTTAATCCAATAAGGAAACGGGAACTGGATTCCAATATCAGGAAACGATATGGCAGAAGATGTCGATTCTGATGATATTCTTGATAATTGGGAAGATCTAGACGATAATGTGGTACATACTTGACTAGATTCATTAACTTGTGCTGTCTAACAATTTCGGTTCCGATTTATTCCGTGAGCGCCATCGGCATCGTCTTCACGACTTCAGTCTTCAGACTTGGTCAAGTTTTCAGCGCACACAATTTTGAGTTTTGTCAAAAATTCAAACTAAGTGCCACCGCACACGCTGCGATTAAAATCGTAAGTGGGGAAAATCGCAGGAGGAAGCATCCAATGCGCATGCCCACGACAATATCGTAGCCAAATCGTAGCAATCAAGCACTGTTTGATTTTACCAGGAAAATCGTGGCGTGACTTTGGCAACGCGCGCGATCGTAGCTGTCACATGACCACTGTCACACTGGTCATGTTGTAAATACCACGAAAATCGTAGCTGCAAAGATCGCAGCACCGTAGCGTCTGCGGGCAAGCTACGATTTCTCCACCTACGATTTTCCCCACTTACGGTGGCACTAATGTAGCGGTCGCGTTGTAAATATAGAAGGCCGATGACTTCTCTGCTCGAGAGGTCTAGATCTCTTGGTCACAGTCATTAGACCATTTGTGAGATCACCGAAGTCGAGCTCAGTCAGTCATTGGATGGGTGACTGTCTTGGGATTCCGGGCGCTGCCAACTTTCCGTGTGACTCCTGCACTTCTCTCTCTCTCTCGTTCTGTTACACTGGGCCCTGGGGCTCGTCCGCTCCTCGGAGTCTGTGTCATAATGTGACCGCTCTGGGGGAGGACTCGGGTGACATTCGGTGAATCTCAAACAGAACGGGGGAGCACTGTACTGACTACTGTAGTGTAGCGATCGCGTTGTAAATATAGAACTTATTAATATTAGAAGGCCGATGACTTCTCTGCTCGAGAGGTCTAGATCTCTTGGTCACAGTCGTTAGACGCTTTGTGAGATTACCGAAGTTAAGCAACGTCGAGCTCGGTTAGTCTTTGGATGGGTGACCGGCTTGGGATTCCCGCACTTCTCTCTCTCTCGTTCTGTTACCGGTACCGGTACACTAAATTATAAATATAATACTACTCTTGAGTGCCTAATAAACATACATGTACGATTATTAAAATCGAGGTAAAATTCCCACCTGTACGATCGTTATTTGGCCCTGTACGTTTATTAAATTAACCAAAAGAAATAATTCACCAATCTTAAATTGTGTTATTCATAAAGAAATGAACTCTGATTGTTGACAAACAGTTATCAGCACACTGCAGATTCACAGACCTGGCTATCCATCGAAACTATTTCTGTCACATGGCATCAGTAAACCAGTCAGATGGTGCGTTTTGTTGGGATGTATGGTACTAATATTTCCAGTCTGTACGTTTATTCCGCCCTGTACTATTATTCAGTTACGCGACATTTTCCAACCTGTACTATTATTCCACCCTGTACATTCTATTAGGCACTCAAGAGTAATAGTAAATACTAAATGAAACTTGGAAAGAACAACAAAAGAACAATATTGAATTTCAATAAATGTCCAACATGAGTGATCGACCTAAAACACAGAATTGGATGATGGGATGGGACGTTAAATTACTATTACGTATTAGATAGTTGACGCAGAACAATGACTAAAAAGCAGAACAGTGAAAATGGGGACAGTCGGACGGGATATAAACCTGACGTTTATCTAGGGATCTGCGAATCGTGGATTTTGCATCATATCGAATCTTCTTCCTGATATCGACATCGAATCTCGAATCGAATCAGCTAGTGATTTAATAACATTGTTTAATGGTCAGTATTTATTTCGGTGTCTCATGACAAAAAACTGCAAAATTCAATAGATACTATATAACAATGTTAATCTCCTTAAACATCCATTGGAACTTGTGTTTTCTTTAGGAAAATCATGACATACAGTAGGCAAGTCACTCTCAGTCTCATGGAGGGTTTGTGGTATATGTTGTATTGAATATCCATCCGCCATGACACAAGCAGTGACAGTAAGACACTTACTAGTAGTCAGTTCAATCAACGTATCACAAACCCCATGGAATGGAAGTCACTTGTCTACATTATTTGATAAAGATAATAAAGATTTGACACACTTGGACATGGGTACACCGTTCAACTATATAATTGTTTCAGTCACATACCAATTGTAGTTATCTGTTGAACTTTTCACCCCACAATATATCAAACACCTACCCTGCTGGACCAAACAAGTGTCCACTTAACAGCGGTGCGGTTAGCGTTGTCACCGCGGCCGAAATACAACTACACCTCGGCTCCACCGGCTAACTACAGTTGGGCCACGGTGTACTTGCCATTTGACATGGTGTAGTTGCCGCGGTGTACTTTCATTAAACTGAAAAAAGACGATACAAACCAGAAATCTAACCTTGGTGTACATGTCATTCGGCCGCGAGGGTAGTTTTCGTTCGGCCGCAGTGAACTTGCCGTTCGGCCGCAGTGTACTTGCCGTTCGGCCACGCTGCTCAACTGCAGTTACAAACTCTGACACTGCGGCCGAACGCAAATACACCGCGGTGTCAATGGACACTTGTTTCGTCCAGCGGGGTACATCACATATTCACAGTAATTGTCTTCATGGAGGGGGTCCCAGAAAACAGACATAGATTACAAGTGTTAAAAGTTATCAACAAGATACAACGGATCGAAACTTGTGCAACGCGCTCGATTTCCCCTGGAAACAGAAACTGAAAGTAGAAAATTTATAGGAATTCTGCCGGCAGTTTCGCAGACAACTGGTCGCACATAATGACGTCCATTTAAGGACGTAATAGACCGATTGTTCTAAGGTTTCTGTTCATTCCAATCTATGTTTTGTCGCACATAACGGCGGCTGCGCGCAAACATTGAATGTTATTCATATAATCTGAATTGGATATCTGAAGTTCTAAACATAAGGTAATCAGTTGAGTTCCAAATCTAGCGATCACGCACAGTGTAGATATAGTGTCGAATACTGTCGATACGTGTCGCAAATATATACGGCGATTGACCACCATCACGGGTTGCGATTGAAACACATACTTTACATAATGCACGTCTATTCTGAACAGCATACATTCAAAATTACCTACATGTACGTTGGCTAACTTGACAACATTGTGCTTTAGGGCTGGGCGATATTGGCCCCAAAAAATATCGCGATATTATGGCGACAACATCGCGATACACGATATTATCGCGATATTATTTTGGTATATTACAATTGGTAAGTACAATGTACAATATATGCAATATTTCACAAATAAAGTTTGCACAATACATCCCTACGTTTTATTTACGATGTGTGGGTCATGAGAGGTCGAGTAAATGTGTATTGAACAATTATCAGTAACATCACAGTATACATGTATATAATGACCACTCGTCTGCAACAATTGACAGTTTGCCGACAGAGAAATAATAACTTTGAAACAAAGGGATATAATCATATAACACGGCCCACGAGCGTTTTCGCATACATTTTTTAGAGTTATATCCCTTTGACCATAGCGCTCAACACCATGCACACATTAAGCACCGCATTCGGTTTCAAATTGCCATTTTATTAATTCGTGAGGAATTGGTTGTTTGTGAGACTATTTATCAGTGGTAATTGGTAGTTGGTGGCACCGTGGGACTTCAATGTCCATATACGGCAGCCCTGGGAATTAGCGTCGACAATGCCACAATGGGCAGTGCCGAGCCAAAAGCCGACGTGAAATGAATTTGCGTCGGCATTTCTTTAGCTGAGGAAAATAAATATAGACAATCATGTTCAATTAGTTTGTGAATTTGACATTTGTTGAAGCGATAGCAATGCCATGATCCGTACGGCACATGCCCACAAAATCATTTTACTCGCAATTTGCACACATTGAGACAATCAGCTAGACTAAGTGTGGTCAATATAAAATCTGACATCGTAATCCGTCTCCAAGCAACCGGTTACGGTTGATAGAGCAAGCTGCACCAACTTGAAAGGAGGTCATTGTGCCAGTCGCATGCGCGCGACATACCAATCTCACATTGTAGCCAACTGATGCTACTAGTATCTCTTTGATGTTTCCGACGAAGCATATCCAACTTGACAAGCACATGCTCCGATGTTTTAAAACGTTTTCGACTGCGTATTTCCGGGAAGTTTGGGACTATTATACTTACTCTAACTTCGCTGTTTGTTGGGACCATATGATGGGTTTCAACCTACATGGAGAATATTACAACTTGGGACGGTATTACGATATTTTTATTTCAGACGATATTATTGACGATATCAAAATTAAAACCGGGTATACCCGATATATCGTCATACCGCCCAGCACTATTGTGCTTCAATGTTTGTAATTTCAGGTCATGTGGCATGTGTTAATTGTCTAGATGCAAATAACGAGACAACACCAAATTTAACACAGATTCGAAAATATCCGAATCAGCGGACCGATTCGGTGTCGATCTCGAATCGGGTGCCCGATATCGACATCGAATCGAATCTCGAATATTCGCAGGTCCCTATGTTTATCTATAATACAACATGTAGCAGCTAGTGATGTTCCGATAATGAAAAAGCTCATCGTACCGATTTCTGATAACTGGAGGCACAATCGACCGATTTCCAATGTTTATATATTGTGTGCGTTAGTTCTCATAATGGACCTATATACACCCATTGCACTCCATAACCCGGACCCGGTATAGTTTCAACGCCAAATACATCAAAAAAATATATATTCACAATGTCGTATTTCCACCGGATGTCAGTTATGCGCTGACTTTGATGTATCCTGGTAGTTGTTTTGACAAAGAGATCAAAGTGCCGACTCAGAGTAACGTTATCACCATATGGGGAACACTTGCACGTGGTATAAAAGTCTTGATTGAATACTGGTAAGTTGCGACAATGTATGGAATGGCGATGATTATTAACTAAATTTAGATTGATAATAATTGCTGTCATATTTGTCTGAGATTTCCCATTGGTCACACCTTTTGTCTTTTAATAACTGGGAAGCTTTTATAGTTCCGCCTACTCAATTTTTGTTTCGCTAGACCACCTCCGAGTTCAACGTGGAGCTAAGCATATTGCATTGCATACGCCGTAACTTGTAATGAGAGCATCACTATAACAATGGCGACTTGCGGAGCGAAAAAAACAAGTGCAATTTGGGACAACTTCACCATATTGTCCCCTACAGACGAAAAAGCTAATTATGCCCCTCCTCACATTGGTCATTATTGAAGACAGTTCTGATATCGACTGTACTAATTCATTCAGTGCGTGCTTCAAATTATTGACCTAGCATGTGATGTCACAGCATGGCACGTGCTCAACAGAAAGCTACGGTCTACCTGTACATTGTAATGAGGACAGCTGTTTAAAGCTTTCTTTGAATCTATTTCGTGTCCGCACGATTGAACCAATAACTTCATATTACATGGGATATGTCGGGCAGGTGTATTGCCATGCTTATATATACGTAATCATATCAGACTGTTTGAACGATGCCAATAACTTCTTTTTAGGTTGTTACAACTGCATTTTACATTGAATACTACGGTTGTATTGTGTACGTTTCTTAAAGCATGCATATAGCGCTTAGATACTAGAACATCTTTGTTTTGACAATCGGTAAAAGCCGATGTTCAACTGCGAGGTACGATTAATAACCGATGGGCTATAATCGGAACATCACTAGTAGCAGCACCAAAATGGTTTTATATAGTCGGTATTAACATGGCGTACATGAAATGATTTAATAGTCATATTCGCCAACACAAATCGTGTAGTATCAGCTAAAAATTGGCCATTTGGTAAAATGCAGAACGAAAATGTAATCATGTAAGATCAAAATCACTCCATTTATTGAGTAATTTTGTTGTTTACAAGTTCGTTCTGCATTTTACCTGGGCTGTTTATATTTATGGTGAATAAAATGCTATGTACACTGAGTGATGTCAAGAAGATATTAATCTAACATTTTGTGCAGAAATATTGTCATGGGATGGCAAAAATGAATGCATTGAGTGATATTGTTGTTTACAGATTTGTTATGCGTTTTCCCACGGCTGTTCTGTGTTTTACCGCAGCTGTCCAATTGACGAAACAAGTTGTTTTAAACAGGATTATGGTGAATAAAATGCTAGAATGTTGTTGATAATATATTAAAGTGATGTGAAACTCTCATGTAGGGTGATCAAATATAAATGTAGAATAATCTTGCTCAAAGTGGTTATTTTTACGAATATAAATCCAAATTTGCAACACACACCGTCATTCTTAAATATATCAATTAAATTCAATGACTCTCGGTTGCGAAATCATTTGCGTTCGTTTATCGCCGTTTGTTGCGTCCCGAATCTATATGTTAATATTTACAATTGCGCGTTGTTCAGGCGGTGTTTTCTATGGAGTGGTGTGGTCGATTTCGTTGAGATTTTCGACGATGTTAGTAGAATTTAACATTCCCCTAATTGGTACAGCATTCGAGTACTAGCTTATCAGTTTAATGCATCCGAACAAGTCCATAATATGTCTTTAATCTAACATTTTGTTCAAAAATATGGTTGACTTCGTCCCTAATTATTTTGGACAACTCACATGATAGTATTCAAACCAACAGGAATAAAGATGGTTAATTTCGATATAGAATATGATGGCAGTGTTTCCAGTCCATTTGACCCAACTGCAAATATTTAGTAGTATACTTAGTAAATCACCCCTTAATTTAAGCCTAATTTCCAAACAACTACCAGTACTAATACCGTAAATTATGCAGATAATTTCAAAAGTATATTGGACGTGATAGATCGATCATAGATCCCATAAAATGATTTTTTTTTAAATCAACCGTGTTCGCACTTTTAAAAGTTTTGTTAAACACCATGGATGGGAACCTACATCATTATTTGCGCACAATTTACCTGGCAATTATTTTTTCCAAAGATATCACCAAGCGATTAGACTAATGAGCTATCCCAACAACTGATCTCGGAGGTTACAAACACAGGATATTGAACAGATTTTGTAAAGGAGATTTTGGCGTTCAACACTGTATATTTTCTCAACAATCATCATTATATATGGGACGAGATTCATAGTGAGCTAGCAATAATTGATATATCTCATTCGCTATCTTTTTCTTTTCTTTTATTCATATTGGTGAAGAAAATCAATGAATAGAGTAACTTTTGAGACATCTTGCCGCCATTTTCGAGTAAATTATGATGTAGGTTCCTGGACAATGTGGCCCATCCACATAGCAACTGATATGGTAGGGGAAATAATTTCTGGGTTGATCAAATGTATATGTAGAGTATGACCTGATAAGCCTTTATGTTTTCTTGCAGACACTTGACAAAAAACTTAGTGAGATGAAGATAACGTCTGAAAACCAATGTACATCACAATCAAGGTAATCTGGTTATGAAAAACAAAAGAAGCCCATTTTTTCTGATGCATTTTTTTATGAATATTTAGGCCATTGTACGACCACGATATCACATATATTATTGAGTTCATAGACTAGTGCTGCATGAATAAGAGAAACAAATACTGCAGCTCACATAATGTACATGAACCTTTCAATAAATACATGAATGTATTAACTTGTTCTACATTGTATACTAAATAGTAAATACTCATTGATGAGTAGTTCCCTTAAGAAATATTCAGATTAATAGTTCAACAAGAGACCATAGGTCATTTGTTGAACTTATTATCTGAACATTTCCCACCAGTGAATATGAAACTTTCTGCACTTGTATTGTGTTTTTGTATGTCTGCTTTTATTACCTGAACATCCCTTCAAATGAATACTAGTCCATTTCCATGTATACTTTTATAATTGAATGGGAGAATCCATTTAGTAAGAAAGGGTTAAACAACATGGCTTCTTTTGTCCTTATTTTGCCAAAAATATATTTTTTAGTACTAGTACCATATATTTTCAAATAACGCCCCTCCCGCTTTGTGTCAAAACATTTATCAGCCCTTCTTTTGTATAAAATTAGGAATAATAGTTGGCTGTTCTGAGAAGCTTAAACTTAATTTTCTGGCTTCTTGTTTGTTCATTTGTGTTGTCATTATCTCTATGTATAAATCTTGGAATTCACAAAAATGTCCTTGGATGTATGTGCACCCCTTTTGCTCCCCGTAACTTATTTCTTTAACCACTTTACTATGTAGTCTTGTTAAATAATAATCCCTAGATCAAATTAAATCTTAATAAAACATGGTTTTAATTTAAAAACCGCCATGTAGACTACTAGTATTTGTTGTATGTACAGCTTATTTTGATTTTTCTGACCATATTTAGTAATTATTTTTTTTACATTCTTCTTGAAATTAGCATATAATTTATGGTATGGAGCCAGCTGCCAATTGTTTCCTCAGCTGGTTTATTTTAATAATTTATGGAGCCATTTGTTTTCTCTAGCACACAGATGAGGGTTACAGAAGAAACAGAACCAGGCCGAACATCGTTCCAACCGTCCCAACCGCAACTTAAAATTCTCAAAAGAGATGCCCAGGCATCAGATGTTGATACTTCTAAGTGAGTAACAATATTACCTCCCTACATGTATTTATGTTCTGCCGACGATTTCTTTATTCGGAATGTCTACATTTACAGTCAGTACAGTACCACATATAGCCAGGTGCTAGTATAGCAGGGTTTCAGGAGTTGGGGGAGTTGGGGGAACGTGGCCGTATTTGGGAAGCACATACCAGGCGCACTGTCGGGAGAAAATTTGGATGTCTGTCACTGAAATGTAGCCATTTCCTTGCACTTGAGACAACAAGCAGGAACATTGAAGCTTCGTATAGAAAGTTAGAAACCAAATTAAAACAGATCCTCTTTCTTAGATCTCAAGTTAATGAATTCAAAGCGTGTAAGCACAACAGCATACAATGGTTACAACAACTTTTATAACAGTAGCATTATTAAAGACTACCACGGTTGGCAAAAGACACGCTGTCATACTGTCTGGCAGTAACAGATGTTAGTTACTATTGAGCAGAGCTCATATCACGTGCTATCCACACGTTATGCATTCCTGCTTTCTTTTGTATTTTGTTCACAATACCGATCAAAACAAATTGTTGTAAAATCAAAAGCTATTCCTCAGACGGAGATGACCTCATGCTAGATTTGTATATTGGATAATTTTGTATTCAATGGATAGGGAATAAATACACTGATATTAACTATTAATATATTAATTGTTTGATTTTCAATTAAACATTTCTTTGATTACTCTAGTAGCTGAGGGTGGTTTTGTATGCACTTTTATGTCCAGAGCAAATCTCTTCACGAATCCACTAATTGAAGGTACATGTACACGAACAATATTTGGTTGGTGACACATTTCCCATTGAGGGTCAAATGGCCACGCCCCTTTTTGCGCGAAGTACTACCACCCGCCGTGACTATATCTCCAGAACCGTTGGACATAGGGGGTCGAGTGACCACTCAAAATGTGTGGAATGGCCACATTATGGGGGGTCAGTAATACATTTTCATATCCAAAAGTCAATGGTTTTTAAGATAATTGCCAAAAACCAAAAACCAAAAACAATCCATTTTTAAGGGCCCAATTTTGGGGTTCAGCACTTTTATCTCAAAGCTGAGCCCCCAATTAGAATTTTATTGACATATATCCATCGGTGCCACATACAGGTATCATTTCTGATATTTTCTGTACCATTATCGGATGGGATTGACCTTCAAGAAGCCCTTGGCCCTGAAAATAAGGTTTTTGGATGGAATATATTGGTCGTAGAATGAAAAACAGACATTTTCCCAATAACAAAGATGTTGAGGAAATCATCAATTATGGGGTATTTGATCAGTAACCTAAATCTCCTACAAAAAGGTTACCTGGTGATATAATTTGAATGTAGTTCATCTTTTGTTATCTAGATTTCATGGCCTTTGATGTGAGATGGCTGCCAAAATGGTTATAAATGGAATGACATATATCACATTAGCAATATAACTTGTAAATGAGTTAAATCTGTTATTTTCTTTAAACTTATGGGAGAACAGGGTAGTGTCTTTATCAGTCTCACATCAATTTTGATTGGCTGCATCACCATTTTGTATAAAGGTTCTACAACTTCCTTAACACGTACATTATTTTAGAACAAATAATGGCTAGCCTGGCATGATTGCCTATATTTATATCCTGATATATGTATACGTACACGTAGATGTATATTTGCCCTAAATTGTTTCTGGTTAAAATTTGGGAGTTTGTAAGAAAATAAGTCATAAGAAAGATGCAGTTGCAGTAATATTAAAATATATTGTCCTGTTAAAAACTAACAAATACATGTCCAGTTATAATAAATCCACACATTAAAAATATAGGGCTTCCATAAATACAGAATATTTTCCAACTTGACAATCGTTCCTTGTGTTCAACTGAGTGAGTTCATGTGAGGTTCATGGAAATTTATTTGGCAAGCTTGATTCTAAAGTGTCTAGCTTTATGGGCTTGAAATTCCGAATGCAATCCTGTTGCGTTGTGAGCTCAGAGAGAGTTAGAAGAAAAATACAAGCATCAGTTGATATGCAGATATAAATACATACAAATCTACATTCTGCAGGTAGCCATGCTATGCAATCCTCCCTCATGTTTCAACTTATCAAGGATAAATGATCACATTACCAATGACTATGATAGTCAGATGATTTTGTAGATTTGTGGATGTTGTAGATTTGTGGATGTTGTAATGCAACATAGATCTCCATTATAGTTGCACAAATTTATTTTTCATTTCGTCCCTTTAAATTGACTTTTATTTTTTATGTATGTATATGTGCCACTCCAAAATGTCAGTAAAAGTACTGTAAACCGTTTGGTTTGATGTTATAGGCACAGGAGATATATATATACTTTACATGTCAAATATTGTGAACCATGCAGGTACGTATATGTGTGTCAGTCGCCTTATGTGTGTGATGTACATACAGTAACTACATGTATATTCTAGTGAAATTTGTGGTCTGCACTCTGCAGTATTTCAAAAACATGCTATGGCCATGCCTACGTATACGTATGTACACTGATTCTAACACAATGATTGTCAGGTTATAATCTATGTTTGAGGAAAGTTACTATGTATTTTTCATTTGTGTTGCATTTGTCAATAGTAATGGGTCCCAGGAGCCCAGATGGTACTAGTGCAGAGCCCATTTAATTTTCATGAGACTGGTGGACTTCATGTCTATACTCCTAAATAAACATGACTCTGAGTCTTGTCAGACCAAGACGGTATGGTGTAGGTTTTTACTAGAATTATATTTAGAAAAGACTCAACCATTATTTTTCCACTGCCCTATATATCACAATATATTCATTTGGCAGTATTCATCCCAAGTTTAGTGGTGATGCTAATAAATTTGGTATGATATTCAGGTAGAGCAAAGCGATCTGAACAAATCGAGGATAAGCCACTATGTGTAGAAAACATTAAAAAACATGTATATTGTGAAATATTTCAATAATGGTAGGGTTGAAACGATTAATCGACTAGTTGTAGACGACGCTGAAATGTCAGAACGTCGACTCTGAATTTTGCCGTCGACTAGTCGGAACATAGTGTATTAGTTCCATGTATAACGTTTTCAAGATCGATTCCAACATAAACGGTGCTAACTGCGCGTAAGTTGCGGTAAGTATAACGTTTGGTGGCACCCGGAATTGACAGTGTTACTAGTATAGACACACACGGTGACCCGACTATTAATCGAAAGAATGAAATTGACAACACAATGTCTCACTCGTCGTTTGAGGTCAAAGACATCACTGCGACATGATGGCAATGATTGACGCGGCTTTATCATTTGTCGGAGACCGCTTTGATCTAGACACTGTGTATATTTCAATTGATCAATTGAAGGTTGCTTAAGGTGACGTCATTGTTGCTACCGTATATAAATGATACTGACATTAAGAACTGGCTATCGTATTCTGCAACATTGCCTATTCTATAGGGCGTATTTAGTCGGAACATTAACATTTTATAGTGACACCGCTCGGCACCGGTTTATTGGTGATCACGTGACTAAACGAAATCTCGAACGCAGATATTAAATTTAAAACCTGTATAAATGATCGAGTTTCTAATCATTATCCACCACATTTCTAATTATATAATTACATTCAGTGTGTTGGATAAATATCAAGATGTTTACAGTATTATTTCCCAAATAAATTGTTGTCTATGCAGGGAAATGCGCTACGCAATAGACGTCATTGCATCAGTCATCAGTGTACGCCATGTACGATGAATTTTCCGTACCATGTTATGTTTGAAAGTTTTGATATCGGGTACCGACTAGTCGACGCAACGCGACTTTTGGGTCTCGACTAGTCGACTCTGAAATTCACTAATCGTTTCAACACTAAATAATGGGTGCTGGTTTTTACAAACTGGCCATAATTGAGATGACTATTCCTGTTGTTTACCAAACATCAGCGTACACATTAAATATTTTGAAGTATATATGTTCTTGAATGTTTCATACAGACACTGACTTTTGCACAAATTGCTCGGATTAGCCAAACAATGCAAAAATAACCAACTTTAGGTAAAATGATGGTACTTAACAGAATCGCTTTGACCTAAAAACATCATAGAAATCCAGCAGTACCCATCAGCATAATATAAAATTAGCAGGACCACTTAACCTGGGGTGGTATTGAAAATGAAAATATCTTTAAAATGGTAAGTTATGAGGGCTATTACCTATTATGAAGAATTATGTTAGTGAAATTATAGACCCTCATCTTCTCCAACCTGCGAGTGCTGCAACTATCATGGCCAATCAAAACTAATTCCATCATTTCCTAAAACTTTTTGTGAGATGAGGTGTCATTTTGGAAGAATTGATTACTTCTGAAATATATACAGGTATATATGGTCATCTCTCATCTGATTACAACATGTTTTTACTATGCCCAGATGCAATACCCATTTTAGGATCGCAACATGTGGCTGCTGCATGAAGCAAACAGCTGGTCATTCCATTTAGTAAAAGTGTTTAGCATGTTTCATAGCTTGGTCACTTAAATCAGATCAGCTGTTAATTGTTGATAACAAATTTTGAAAACCTGTTTTGTTCAATCTGTACATTTATGTTGATTAGAGCACAATTGTTACCTGATTTTTTGTAAAGCACACCAGTTTCCAAGACATGTTCAGTCGTGAAGAGCTCATGTTGTGTGTCGGGGTCAACACATCCTCAGCAGCAATTTCCAGCTAATCCCATTGTGTGTGGTCAATTGTGCTCTTAAGTCGATCAGAGAATTCGGATAGTTCTTTAAAAAGTGTCATAAATATGATGTGGCCTTGGTGGTATTGTATACTTGTGGTGCGTAACATGCTGAAATCGGTTTTTGGCAATTATCTTAAAAACCATTGACTTTTGGACATGAAAATGTATTACTGACCCCCATAATATGGATTTTCAGGGTCAAGAGCTCCTTGAAGGTCAATCCCATCCGATAATGGTACAGAAATTATACCTATATCATATGTCGTACCGATGGATATAGATCAATCAAATTCGAATTGGGGGCTCAGCTTTGAGATAAAAGTGCTGAACCCCAAAATTGGGCCCTTAAAAATGGATTTGTTTTGGTTTTTGGCAATTATCTTAAAAACCATTGACTTTTGGATATGAAAATGTATTACTGACTCCCATAATGTGGCCATTCCGCACATTTTGAGTGGTCACACGACCCCCTATGTCCAACGGTTCTGGAGATATAGTCACGGCGGTTGGTAGTACTTCGCGCAAAAGGGGCGTGGCCATTTGACCCATTTCGCCCTCAATGGGAAATGTGTCACCAACCAAATATTGTTCGTGTACATGTACCTTCAATTAGTGGATTCGTGAAGAGTTTTGCTCTGGACATAAAAGTGCATACAAAACCACCCTCAGCTACTAGAGTAGATACAGACCTTGCTGTGAGGAAAAAGGTCTGCACTGTTCGTCGCAGCGACTACCAAAACTTACCTGTGTTCATGGTTGTAGCTCATAATTCAGCCCCCCCCTAATGACTTACCAATGTATATTTCACATTTTGAGGGGAAATAGTGGGTCAGAAAGTTGGGACTTATAGACGGTAAATTAAAATGTGAGAGGCTGATTACTACTAAACATTCGCCGACAAAGCGTTACCCAGGATGGTGTAGACAACTGTGCACGTGGTCCATGCTACTGATCATGTCTTATTCAGGCACCAAGTGTAGGATTCCTTGCAATATGTTAATCATCAGTGTCGTGATCGCTCGTCCTTTGTAAAAAGGGGACTGAGCTAGGTCTGTGGCTATATTAAGTCAAGGTTGCAAACGTTTCAAATAGTATATCCAAATTGACAACACAACGTTCATTTTTTTATATTCATTAAATGTTGTGACTCTCGATGGCGAAAACTTTTTATTTAGTTTA
Source organism: Siphonodentalium dalli (assembly GCA_032622095.1). NCBI lineage: Eukaryota > Metazoa > Mollusca > Scaphopoda > Gadilida > Siphonodentaliidae > Siphonodentalium > Siphonodentalium dalli. The sequence goes on along the minus strand of CP136064.1, from coordinate 54,962,002 downwards.
TCACGGATAGATGCGTCCGGAATCGAGCAGTAAATAGTTCTGACAATGTTTTCTATGGAGTGGTACGCTCTATTTGCTTAAAATTTTTGGCGATGTTAGTGGAATGTTACATTCCTCCAGTTGTCTAAATACTAACTTATCAGTTTCACGCACCCAAACAAATACATAATATGTCTTTAAAGGTTGCAGTGTGGAATTTTGCCGAATACAACTTGTTTTGGTAGTCTGGCCATGTTTTTGCAAGGAAATGGGCAGAACTGAGAGGGACCATATATGTGGCTGCTTTGGAAATCTTCATATAACAATTGATTTATGTTAATGTGCTAATTTGATTACAACATTTGTTCAATTTACTCCATAATACAATCTTCTCTGTGCATTTTTACATATGAAATTGACAAAACTTTTGTTATATAGTTGTGAGAAGAAGGTAACTTCCAAGACACTGAAGCAGAGAGAAACAGAGTATATGGAAGCAAGACAAAGGATCTTCGGAAATGGTGATAGTAGTAACCCTCCTGATGAACCCACAAGGATATCAAGGTGAATAACTCTCACTCCATAGAGTGTATAAAATCGAAGGCCTTTGGGACATGGCTCGCCAAATTATATCATATCAATTTGAGAGGTCAGAGGCTTATCAGGAACTTGGATATCAGACCCTTCCTTGAAAAAAAGAAATTCATTTTCTTCCTTGAATAGAACTTGATTTTCACCCATCACACTTGAAAAGTGCTTGAATTTAGTAAAATTGAGTATTTTTAACAAGCATCAAATCCTTATAAAAATTTTATCTGATAATTGTCTTTGAGCCATATTTTCATAGAACATACCCCATGCACTGTTTCTTTCAATATTATAAATAAAAACAATTTGGTATGGGAAGAATGTCAGCAGGTCATTTTAGGATAGCGCCTAAACTATAACGGTCAACTATATTGTCCTTGAAATTAACCACTCCGGTCCATGAACTCTGGTCCATGACAAGTTCTTGAATGGTGCTTCTATTTTGATATCAGAAATGAGTGGGAACAGTAAGTATAATAGTACCGAACTTCCCAGTGTTCGCGATATAAGGATACTGCATCATACTGGGCTGAATTTCACTGACAGTGGATGTATTAATATTATTACGTAACCAATTGTTTGGAAACATGTGACATTCAGAGAGTCCAGCAATGGTGTCACAATATCTGACAACGTGTTTGACTGCTATAACACATTTTATTAAAAAGGATATCACTACTTTCATGGCTCGCTGGTCTGATTATGACTGTGTCGCAAACATCAAAGAAGCTATTTCTCATGTCCATGGATTCAATGGATACTACATTATTTAGTTGATCTTAGTTAGTGTATCAGTCTGTATGTACATCAGGCCTGGCCCTTTGAAATTGGAAGGAGGGCAATGATCGCCCTCCTTAATTTATCCCAGGAGGGCTATTTTATCTGACCATATGATGCGAAGCATCATCAGAGGCGAGCGGGGGTGCGTTTGAGAGGGGGTGTCCCCCTCTCATGATTATTTGGGTCCGGGGGTTCTCCCCCGGGAAATTTTTAATATGTAGTGTCCCTGAGAGCGATTCTGGCATATATTTGTGGATTTTGTTCAGTGTTTCTTGAGGGAAAAAATGTAGTTTTGTGTGACCCACATTATGTGAGTAAAGGGGGGATGCCCTATAGCAGAAGAGTCCACAATTAGAGGTACCATGTCTTACCCACCGGAAGCTGACATAAGCTAATGATAGGTAGAGCACTCTGCTGTATAGGCATATATGTATATGCATATGTAAACCATAATATTTATATACTTATTAAAAGATACCAACACTGAAATTTTTTTTTAATTTTTTTTTTATTATACTTACGCGAGGAGGGCGATAGGCGCCCTCCTTATTTTAATTTCAGGCGGGCGGAGGCGGGCGAGGGCGATCGCCCGCATTAAAAGGCCAGGCCTAGTACATTGAAGTCTCATGATGCCAACAACTACCAATTCCCACTAATAAATAGTCTCACAAACAACCAATTCCCACTAATAAATAAAATGGCAATTTGAAACTGAATGCTTAATGGAATCAGGGAGCTAAATATGTTCTAGAGTCGGGGAGCGAGTACAGTCAGTACACCGTGGAATGCTAAAGGTGAAGGTAACTGAAGAATGACCTTCACCTGATACATGCGACACGTTATTAAAGGATGACATCGCGTTTATTTGATTTGTACATAATATCTAAAAAATTTAAACTGGTGAATGATTGGGGGAATGGATTTTTGTGAGCGGGAAATTTATTTAACTAGCTGCTGTAGTTCTGGGTTTTTCCAGATCAAATTTGTCTGTGAGATAGCCCTGTCGTAGACTTGGGGATTTATTTTAAAAAGTAAACACATGACCTATGAGTTTTCTTGTATTTTCGTGATCAACTGGTGTCAATCTAGCTGGGTAAACATCACTGGTATGGCCTGCAGGCTTCAATTCATTGAATTTGGCCGAAACGTTAACACTGTCGCCTATGGGAAACCATTTAGTTCAGTGATTCCTATAGTGTAGTGTTAAGCTCTATGGTTGAAGGGGTATAACTCTAAAAAATAAAGATATCTGAAAACACAAGTGGGCCACATTATATGATTAATGAATAATGATTATAGCCCTTTGTTTCACACGTCACTTGTTGTCCCCCGAATTTTTTTTCGGGGACTATTAAAATAGCCGGTGTCCGTCCGTGTGTCATACCGTGCGTCAGTCCGTGCATCCGGAAATGGTTTCCGGATGATAACTTTAGTTTCGGTTATTAGATCAAAAGCAAATTTAATAGGTGAGTTTATCAGACCAAAATACAGGTCAAGTTCGAATATGGGTTTGCTCCGCCCATTTTTGCGAGAGTTATGGCCCTTTTTTTACTTAGAATCTTGTAATTTTCTGGTTTCCGGATGATAACTTCAGTTTGTGTGATCATATCTGAACCATATTTGGTATGTGAGTTTATCAGATCAAGTTCGAATATGGGTATGCGCCGCAATATTTCTCACTTTTTTCGGTTTCCGGATGATATCTCAAGTTTGGATCCTTTAATTGCAAATACCGTTTTTATGTGGATCAGTCATATCAAGATACAGGTCAAGTTCGATTTTGAGTTTTTCTCAGAGTTGTGGGCTTTTCGACTTTTTCTTGGTAATTTTCTTCATTTTGTGCCAATTTGAGGTTATATTTTGACTTTAAGAGTTTTTTAAAGATTTGGTTATTTGTATGCATGTCAGTAATGAGACAATGCACAAGTTTCTTATCCATATAGTATACTTCTACAAAGCCTTCTCTCCAAATGAAGCCACCGGTTCGGGGGACACTGTGGCCGAGCAGCCTTTTATTTACTTTTCATACCACCGTTTTTAGCTCAAATTTACTTTTGGCTGGTGTCCGTCGTCCGTGCATCCGTCAACAATTTCCTTGGGCTGGCCCTACAGGCCGCATTCCTCATCCGATCATCACCAAACTTCATATGGATCTTCGGGGTGACCACAAGATGGGAGCCTTCATTTTTTTCTAAATTCGTTAAAAAACATGGCCGCCAGCAGCCATTTTGAATTTCAAAATATGAATCCATCGGCACACCCTGCAGTCTGCATTTATTGGAGAAATGTTTTGAAAATTTACAGGCATGTTTAGAATCACCTCTAGATGAGAGCTATCAAATTTGAGCAATTTTCGATAAAAAAAACATGGCCACCGGCAGCCATGTTCATAAGGATCTTCAGGAGTGACCTCTAGATGGAAGCTAACGATATTTTCCAAGTTTCGTTAAAAAACAAGGTTGCCAGTGGCCATCTTGGCCGTCTTTTCATGACTAAAATCCTTTGGTACACCCTACATGCCACATCCTTCATCCCTCATCCAAACCATGTAGCCCACATTTACAATCCATTTACTGAAACCTTTTGACTTTCCTTCTATATCATTCTATTGACTGCTCAGCATAAAATTATTAATGCCTACCCAAGTTGAGCTACAGTGTCTTGACACTTTCATTTGTTTGTTCACCATCGGCAAACTGTCAGATGTTGCAGATGAGTGGTCATAATAGTGTGATGTACAGTGTGCAATACATATTTACTCAACCTTGCATGACCCACAAATCATAAATAAAATATAGGGATGTATTGGCAAAGATGGAACTTTATTCATGAAATATTGCATATATTACATACTGTACATTGTACTTAATATCGTTTATCGCGATGTTGTCAACTTGTCACCATAATATCTCGATATTGTTTTGGGTCAATATCGCCAGCCCTACTTGTTATTGGTTGCTTGACATTCATTATTGCCAATAGTCTCACCCCCAATGCGATAGTCTGCTTCCCAATTTTAGCACACCTACTATTGCTGGGAAAATCCAGAAATTTATTTTGATCATGCATGCTATTCCGGAATGCTGGAAATGTTAACCTTTTTTGTGAATTGGTTGACATTATGGGATCAGGGACAGCATGAAGAACATTCGATAATTTATAATTAATATTGCACTGTTACTGTTGACCATGCCAAAATAGTGGTTATTGACCTCTGGCTCAGGGACTATTCCTGAGTTCGGACCTCCAAGCCATGAAAGATTTCTATATAAGTTGTGTATTAAGTAAATGAATTAGATCCAACGTTTGTGGTAGTTTTCGACAGTGCTCTCGTGCCTATTTACATTGCTAAAAGCGGAAGTAACGAGAATTTTGTGATGGCAAAAACATTTCAAAACAATGAATGTTGATCAGAAGAGCACTGAATAATATCACTTCTGTTTGTGCTTGGGGTATGTAATAAATATAGAGTTGCACTGCATTAGAGATCATAGCACTTAAGCCAATGGCGTAACTTCCCCACGCGCGTAAGGAGCACATGTATACAACTCAGCTCTCATGGTACCCTTCCACCATTTGCTCTCATACGATAAGCACTAACCCAAAAACAACAAAGTGCGGCTCAGTGTATTGTTCCGTGCTGAAGGCAGTAAAGCTCTGTCACTTCAGTAAGTTTTATCAGAGCGTATGAAATCCATCTACAGTGAGTATAAGTATAGAACTTATATTTATCAGTTTCGTTAAATCCCAGGAACATAGTGAAAGTGAACAATGACCTCAAAGTTTATCTTGAACAATAAAATAGAGGCTGCTTTAAATAGTACTCAAATAGAATTACATCTACATGTAGATGTAAATGTCTTGTATTTCAATAGGACAATTACATTAGGATGGATGTAGAAGTTCCATCGCAGGAACATTTGATGTCGCAGCAACGTCACTATAAAGTTTCCAATATTTAACAATATTTCCAATGCAAAATGCATTTTCAGGTAAATAATTGTCATGAAGATGAAATTACAAGTAATAATCTCTGTATACTAATGTGATTACAGTGTCAGTTTCAAGTTTGTGATTCATCACGATGCCTTTAAACAGTGTAATTACATTAGAAACCGAGCTTATTCCTTAACCCTTTCATGACGGGAGCGGAGCTGGTGCAGCATTAAAGACCGTGTGCCAGTGCATTCTCTTATATACATGTATGTGAGTCTCCCATAGGGAGTCTCGCATATATAAGAGAATGCACTGGCTTACAAGGTAAAGGTAAATATTTGTTAGGCCAATCCATTCTCTTCTATATATGAGGGGCCCTATGGGCAATTCGCATGTATAAGAGAATGCATTGGCACAGGGTTTTTGCAAAATTTCAAGCAGCTACAATCATGAAACGGTTAAATAAAAAATTTGAATCTATTTATTATCTCTTTCAGTCCTGTTATTCTATCGAGCAACAGTAATCAAATAAAGACTATAAGGCAGCCCTCCATACCTGACGGAACAAAGGGATTTAAAGTGGACAGGTAGCAGTGATGAAAAGTCTATGTTATTCAATGTCCTACTTACAGGCAGCCCCATACCCAACGGAACAATTACAACTGAATGGGCAGCAGCAATGGACTGTCACTGTTAATAAATACCAATCAGGCACGCAGCCCTCCGTGTCAAATGGTACAAACATATTCAAAGTGAATTGCTGCATTGATATACTACAGTGTATGTCCCTGAAAGCATGGAAAATTACTGTCAGTTATGTCCTACAGTACAAGAACTGAAATATTGGCAGCACATTTGCCTGGTTTAATCATCCAAGAGGATTGGATGAGTGACTAAAATCTACAACTGTGAATTTCCTGAACTCTCAGTATTTTCTGATTGCTGACATTGTGAGATAATTCTGTGAGTGGACAAACTTCCCTTCATGTTGTCTGTCAGTGACATTGAATCATGACAGATGCTGGAAAAGACAACGGTTCATCTTATCCCCTTCTTGTAGCACACTTTAAACTTACTAGTATTGATCTCTGGAGATCTTGCCTTAGTACATAATGGGGTATTTCTGCAGATCGCAGAATACTACCCATAGTAATAGACAACTATACTTTAATGTAGTCATTCTTCAACATCATAACATTTTCCATGATACAATAAGAAAATTTAATGCTATGAGTGGAACCTTTTTAATACAATATCCTGACAGTTAAATGAGAAGAATCAGAGAAATCAAGTCATTATATACAGAAGGTACACTTGTTCAATGGACCTACAGTAATGCCCTAAGTAATCGACTCCTTAACCACAGCAGAATTATGGGTAATTTTTCAGGATTTAGTCGGAAATATGGCTTGTTGCCATTCATCGGAAATACTATATATAGTATAATGATAGTATGAATGCAATATTATCCACAAGACACACTTTTTTTGTGAGCCGAGTGTTTGTTTGTATACAGCACGTAAATAGTGAGCGATAAGCAAAACACTCAACACTGTGGTGATTTTTTTTAGGAGAGTGATACACGGTGACCCATCAACAACACCAAAATCTTGAGAGGCGAGGATTACATATAGCAAGCGACTATACCGGTATGTTGTAAACAACTTGGTGGCATTTCTAACCAAAGTTTACTTAGGAGTCTCCCCGGTGTTGAATGTTTTGCTTATCACATACTTTTTACTTACTGTTTGTTTACATAACATGGTGTTTGTTTACATAACACAGAGTACTAACATCACAATAACATGCAATGTACGCGATATTTATGATTGGTATAAGAACAAATTTGTCTATAATATAATATCCTCTCTGTTTATGGTGGTTCTAATGAATGTGACTATTTTAACAGCAATACCCACTGCCAACGCTTATCATATCTTTAAGGAATGTGTCTCACGGTTAATGCAGCATTGTTGATTTATTTGCTTATGTATTGTAATAATATTGATAGATCTAGGGCGACACTAACAATTATTCAGAATATAAAAGAAACCATTGTTAAGGATTTCCATCAGTATTCCGTCGCATCAGAACTATAAGGTCGTAACTCCATTTTGGCGGGAAATGAGTTTTTGATATCTTCCGAATCGTGAGAAAAAATCCAATCCGATAGGCCAAACTGTTTTTGCATTGGATGGCAAATATTCTCACAAACCAGTGACAGAAATGTCGTATCTCCTGCGATCTTCACAATTATTCGTGCTATAAGGTCATATGTCCAACAGCAGCCAATCGGATGCTTGAGGTTGTCCACGTGACTTCTGTTTTGTGTTTGTAAATTCTCAAATGTGTGCTATATGGTCGTATCTCCATGTTAGTCATGTGATCATTTGGTGATTTAAATTTTGTGATTATTCCACAAATTTCTGTATGATGATGCACATGAGTGAATATTCATAATGTAGAATAGGCACTTTTTAGTTCATAGACACATGCGATTGCCACCATATTTAGCTTAATCTGTATTTATTAGCACAACTTCCTTATAGCACGGAAACCAATTGTCGTTGGCGTACGCAAAAGGTCGTATCTCCAAACAAGTTATTGCTTTTTAAAAGAAAACGAGGGAGTAAACAGAAAAAATATGTGGTTCAATGGACAGCTAATGTCAGTTTTCATTGGGATAAATACAACAATACGTCATGCTTTGTCAACATTATGAGAAATGTTGTCTGAAAACTTCAACCTTCATTTTCCCGGAAAGTTGAAAATGTGAGTTACGACCTTATAGCACTGATGCGACGAATTGTCTTAACCTCTTTGCTGTTATTTTGTCTGTAATAGTAAAAAGTGCCTGTCGTATGCTACCTACTTTAGTACACTAAGCCACAATTCATAACCGGAACTCAGAGATTGGTGCATCGGAATAACTGTATCTCAAAGTTTCAAACAGTGTATGATTGTTCCATGATTGTGAATGATAATAGCTGTTCAACTGAGTCAGTTTTATGGTTCTTGTGATATTCCTGTTATATTTCTCCACTGGAAAATGGCAATAACATCAACAGACCAGCACACAAGTAATACATTATGTAACGTTATTTAGCAGCAAAGAGGTTAACAAGAAGCTTATGGTTGACAATATTTCATAATCAGTATAGCAGCATGTCATTTTTGCATTCCGAATGCAAATTAAGCTGGTTGAACTATCAGTCCTAGTCCAAGTTATCATCTTGTTCGTTACATTTATTGGGGATGTGAATTGGTCTGTGGCCTACTTTCTGAGACAAGCCATTTGTAGTACCAAACTGAATTTGTTTTAATCTGGTTGATTCCATCTTAAAGGTACTCACTGGATCTCTGAATGCATTACAGTTCACAACTCACACAAAGCCATAGTTAGAACATTTTGTATAGGTTTCTGTTAACAGTGCAATGGTTAAAACCCACTAGAAGATATATTGGTATTAGATTATATGCATTGCTCAGAACCAAGCTTGGAAATAGTGTGTCTGTCATCTGCAGAATGAGGTCGCCAGAGGGTGAATTTATTGATGCTACACCGCAAAGGCGGCTAACATCACCAATTTCATCCTCTGGTAACCACATTCTGCTTAGAACTCAACTGCTATGGAAGTCCTAGGATGAGATTGAAGTTCTCCAATTGAAGTTTGTGAAATTTAGTCACCTCAGCATTTTATCTTCTGCAAATTAGGGGATCTAGAAACTGTACAGAAGGGAAAAAGTAACTAAAAACAATGTTAATTTGAGACTATAGATACTTCCCAGAAGATGAGGCCTAAGCAGAATGAGATCCCCTGCGGGTAAATTTAGTGATGCTAGCGCGCTGTGTGAGATAGCGTCAGTAAATTCACCCTCTCGGGAACTCATTCTGCAAATATCAGACACACTATTTCCAAGCTTGCTCAGAACATTGTCGTACACAACCATAATTTTCCAGTTCACCATATATCATTGCCTGATAAATAGGTTTATTATATGATCACTAGGGGATTGCCCGTCACAAAATGATGGGTATATAAATGTTCTTTGTTACTTTCTAGTGTCCGCGGTCATGAACAAATTCTCATTTCTATATTAGAAATAGAATGATCATGCTTCTCTTTTTGTCACTGGGTGCGCGAGGGAACACTTTATATCACTAAAAACAATATTTCTACACCCACCCACATATACGCATGCACACATTGAACGAAACCAAATCAGCATATTACTTTAAATATACTATATACTAAGTTACTAACTGAAACGTACTCAATTCTGTAGCCTTCATTCAGCGACGACACATTTTGTTCTTAAACGGACCCTTTGGGAGCCTGTATTCAGCAAGCAGCCCTTTTGTGGGAATTCATTATTTAAATAAAACTGTATGTTCTACCTCCCCGCCCCAACCGACATATATGCATGCACATATGGAATGCAGCAATCAAGATATTTTACTTTATTACTCTACCTTTAGATTCCACACTCAATGCTCATGCAACATTCATAACAAAGACTACATTCTTTAATATGTTCACACCAAACTTGCTAATTAAAATGCCATATTAGCACCCATTCCCAACAATGGTAGAGCGTTCGAGTCTTGCCCTACACCCCACTACATACACTTCCACGACAAAATCAACATTCATTACTTATATTCGCACTCAACCTGAACTGACATAATAATTTAGCGCCTATTTAGTATTTCCAACAACGCTTCGGTAGGGCACATTTAGGGCCCGACGAATCGGCAATTTCAACATCGAATCGAATCAGGATAATGATTCGAAATCGAATCAAATATCTCGAATCAAATCTTTTTCAAACACTTTAGTAGATTCGCGGTACCGATCGGTGGAAGGTACGAGCAAAAATGGGTGCAAATGTCAGATGATTTTATAACGTCAGTGAGATAACTCAGATTACGAAGAAGGTTCATTGAACTTAATTTCTATGACATGATATATATAAATACAATATTTAATCACAGTTTAAAACAGTTTAATATATGAGAATGGCACGACACCATTTCATATTTTGTCCCACTGCCAGTATGCGTGAAGTTCGCGAAAGAAAGCAGTTTGGAACTTTGGAGTTAATGGAGTCTGATTCGAGTCATTGCAAACGGGAACTCTTCTTCGCATGTACGCTTCACCCTGTCGCGCACAGCATGTACGCGCGATATCAAAATTGTGCATCGTGACTTAATTGGGAATAGCGCATACGCAAACGGGATTACAGAGAACTATATATAGTATCCCAACTTCGGCCTGTCTGTCGGAAAGCTGAATGGTTAACAAATTTATATTCCATTTCCCGGATAAAGATGTTGGTCGGATTTGGTGATGGCATGATGGAGCCCAAAATGTTTATTTAATATATTTATATTGTTTTAATTTTGAGTTAAAAAAAATATGATATTATTTGATTGATCTGAGTAACGCAATATAGGCTTTTCTGGTAAGAATGTCAGATACCGACATACAAATATGTCCCACAAGAAATTCACTAACTTCAGTATCACGACATTTCTGGTTTTATGTGGTGGAGGAAACCGTGTGCGTTACGATTATGGTACAACCGCGATGAACACGCAAACCATCACAGACCTATACCGGCATGCTGCACGAGTTGCACCGACCTTCCACGAGTAACCAGCACTGGGACTGGTGGGGCAATATATACGAGCAGTGAGCTTTTGGGCAACTTACCCTATACACATTGGACCATGGTGGTCACACATGGTCGCGGAAGGAGACTTGTGTTGAGTATTGGGGATAATATGAATAATTTTTATAGATAATGCAGTCTATTCCCAGTGATAAAGAACTTGTATATAACGATTCGAAATATCCCGAATCACCCGACCGCTTTCGAATCGAATCGAATCGGAACGTAAGATTCAAAATCGAATCGAAGCTTCGTCGGGCCCTAGGCGCATTGGAGTTTCGTCTACAATAGCAAAGCAAGTGTGGGATTGCGTGCGATGTCACATAACGTCATTTCGACAAACGTCATAAGAAATAGTGTCAACTTGGAGTGAAAATTACTGCATTTGGGGACCATGTTAGATCGCAGGTTTGCTTTGAGCAATCGGCGTGAAATTTGGTGAGTCATCTTTTACGGCACATTATAGGCCGTGGTACAAATTTGGGCCACATTGCACGGATACCGTAGTTGAAAAGTTATAAACGCCCCAAAAGCGTGACCGGGTTATACACATATACACACACATACACAGACAACGGGTTTTATATATATAGATTAATTTTCTCCCGCGAACCCTATAGTAATTGATTGGCGTGGCCGGGTTGATAAATCACGATATTAACCTGGAGCGGGGTTAATAAAAAAATATGTGTTACGTCACGCGTAAGAAGTTTCTGTCCAATCACGTTACGCATAGCTTTGCAACCAGCCAATCAAAATTGCTTATACATAACTCATTTGTCGTTGATTTTCGGAAGAGAGTTTCAGTAAATCTGCTGTTTGTTTAACATATTTCTCTGTTACGTCACGCGTAAGAAGTGGCTGTCCAATCACGTTACGCATAGCTTTGCAACCAGCCAATCAAAATTGCTTATACATAACTCATTTGTCGTTGATTTTCGGAAGAGAGTTTCAGAAAATCTGCTGTTTGTTTAACATATTTGTCTGTTCAACTCCTACAGTGGTAGTCTAATTGGCTACCAGGTAAAGAATGTCGCTAGTTCATATAATAAAACACTTGTTGCATGGTTTCGAGATTGACATGAGGATTTATCAACCCTTGGAAGTTAATATTCACCTCAGCCTGTGGCCTCGGTGAATATTAACTTTCCTTGGTACGTTTTATATCATGAGTGTAAGATACATTTAGGAGCCGATTTTGTTCGCAGTAGTATCATAAAAACCAATGTAGATGATGGACATAAAGATACCCTTGATGATAATTGGTCACTTTTATTTGTCCATTCTGTTATAAAAGTATTGATGGGAATCGTCTATTATTTATTTAGAGGGGCAAACATTATAAGAGACAATCATTGGAATTTTTGCTAGATTGACAAAAATTCAAAACAAGTAAAAACTTTCTCTTTTCAAAGTCGATATCTGGCCATCAAAACCTATTAATTGGCTCATATGTCCAATCTAATTCTTTTGTGGGGTAGAAAATGTACAAATGGTGGTTTTATGTGTCAAATTGGACAGGGCAATTTTAAGCGGCCAGGCTGATGATCACTTTGATAACTTTCATATTCCATTGAAAATTAATATTAACTTAATAATTAGAGCCACACATAGTGTTCACAATTTTGATGTTTTATTATTCAATTGTGAAAAATTACACTACATCAAACTATGCGTTCAAGCTGAAGTTATAGTTCACATGATTCAATCCAATGTCCTACTGACTGGACCATCGCACATCCCCTATTAAGAGTTCTAGGATATGACTAATTTACCATTGTAAAAATGTATTCATATTTGGTGACAAAATTAAGTTTATTCTTGACAGAAACTGAACTTGAAACATTCAGATTTGAAATCGCAGCATACCTTAGTTGTATTTAACTTCTCGCAGATAAATTTTTCATTGAGTTTTGAATTTCTGCACTTTGAATTTGCGCACATCAATGGTCAAAATCAATTGAAAGACTGACAAAACAAAAGCATTGCCACTTCATAGATCTAATCATATCCCTTTCATGATGGAGCTGTGCTGGTGCAGCATTAAATACCCTGTGCCAGTGCATTCTCTTATACATGCGAGTCTCCTATGCCACTGTCTGTCCAAATAAATATAATACTCTACACGTGTTGTACAACTTCTCTCAGTACATGGATATTTTTGACACTTCTATGCTAAATACTCATTTGCTGTGGTAGTTCCCCAGGAAATGTTCAGATAATAAGTTCAACAAATGGCCATAGGCTGTTTGTTGAACTTATTATCTGAATATTTCCCACCAATGAATAGGAATCCTTCTGCTCTTGTTTTATCTGTCGGTAGTAGGGCCTTTCTTCACCATAATAACATGAATAATGATGTTAAAAAAATATTTTCCAACTCTATGTGTGCCTTTAATGAATCAGATTGCTTGGCTTTAAACAGGTCCGGTTCATGTGTAAATCTGATCATAAAGTGCAAATTGAGCTATATCAGTTCAATATCAAATTTTATTTGTACAAAAATCATCATGTCTGTTACCTGATGTTTGATTTTAATATGTTGATATTGGAATTTTCAACAGTTTTCAGCAGTCCAGGAGCTATCTTTTTAACCGAAAGTGGACTTCCAATGATTACTTTAGTATAGTATTTGGAGTCTTCTGCAAACTCAATTTCACTTTATTTTGGAAACTGATTCTACCCAGCATCAATTGTTGTCAAAGAGGAAGAAATAACTAATTTGATTTAAAAAGAAATGGTATTTGGTAGATTTAGAAAATTTAAAACCAAAACTTTATAGCTCGATTTGCACATGAGCCAGACCTTATAAATGTTTGTGCAAATGTACAAGCCTTGAAATAGTGTGTCTGTCATTTGCAGAATGAGGTCCCCAGAGGGTGAATTTGGTGATGCTAGTCCGCTATGCGGGGTAGCATCACTAAATTCACCCTCTGGGGACCTCATTCTGCAAATGACAGACACCCTATTTCAAGGCTTGCAAATGTACATGTATATAATGTATTTGTATGACTTACTTGTTTTGTTGATTGTATAATTTGCTTCACATATAAATATTGAATGCTACTGAATTCAGAAATCATTTCCCTGTTGGTTGAAAGTCAATACGCTTAGCAGGAATTTTTTTAGATTCATATCGATTAATAGAATCCTTTGATAAGATAATTAGTCACTGATGGGTATTTGCTTGATTCTCATTCATTAAGCTTGTATGTTTTTGTCGAAATTGTATTGACAGACGTGCAACCTGCTATATAATAGCCTGGGTTTTATCTCTGCGTGTTATGATTTCCACCGAACAGTTCTTCTCTTCGAACTGTAACGTCAAACATGACGTCACTGTTGAACGGCGACCCCCTTTCGTTGCCTCTCTGGCAGTATTTCGCAGATAAGAATTACTTTGTTCTATCTTAAATAAAATTCAGTATTAGTAGGTAGCCAGTCTATAGCATGATATTAACCAATTCTGAATTATGAGCGTTCTGAAAGTTTGAGGTGTTTATTGTACCACGTTTTTTGTGGTACAATTCAGAATATCTAGAATTGTACCACAAAACGTATTTCATGTATTCATGGGAATACAGGCTAGTGACCAATCAGAAATGGCTTTTATATATGCAGGTTTTGTCAAGATCATATTACAATTTCTAATTTCATGACGTTATCTTCAATAGCAATGTTGCCGTTAGTTCACATTTCAATTCAATGGCTGAAATAGACACTGTTTTCATTTTAAATTTAATTTGAAGGAATCATGGAGTATACAGGGTACTTCAGACCCGACCCCATTGTATACATATACACGCAGTGCATGGCTTATTATTTGTTTTTGCATTTTTATCTCCCGTAGGTATATAAACTGTATTTATGTGGTCACAGCATGTGGACTTATAAGGCCATAACTGTGTTATGAACTGACCGATTGCCCACTTCAAAACACGACATGAGGATACACCGGCAATCTCTTGCCATTTCAACTTAGAACAAACATGTTTTGCTTGTGTATATCTCCTGGATACACATGTGTATAATACACAAGCTTCATGCGCCTCACCGTGTGCTAGCTCCTGGATACACATGTGTATAATACACAAGCTGCATGCATCTCACTGTGTGTATATCTCCTGGATACACATGTGTATAATACCCAAGCTTCATGTACCTCACCATCTGCTATCTCCTGGATACACATGTGTATAATACGCAACTTCATGCATCTCACTGTGTGTATATTTCCTGGATACACGTGTATAATACACAAGCTTTCATGCGCCTCACCGTGTGCTAGCTCCTGGATACACATGTGTATAATACACAAGCTGCATGCATCTCACTGTGTGTATGTCTCCTGGATAGACATGTGTATAATACACAAGCTTCATGCACCTCACCGTGTTGCTATCCCATGGATACACATGTGTATAATACACAAGCTTCATGCATCTCACTGTTTGTATATCTCCTGGATACACGTGTTTATATCTCCTGGATACACATGTGTATAATACACAAGCTTCATGCATCTCACTGTTTGTATATCTCCTGGATACACGTGTGTATAATACACAAGCTTCATGATGCATCTCGCTGCTAATCTTTCCACTGCTATTTCCTTCAACAAGTATCACTCAACCTGATCAATGAAGAGGTTGAAGATGTATTCAGAGCTCCAGACCTCCAACTATGAAAATATCCAAAATATAATTTAGCACAGTTAAGTGATAGTTTCTGCATTTTTCTGAAAGAAATTTGGAAAGGAAATATGAAACTCCATGTATGGCAAGGAACGCCATTTTCTCAGTGAAAAATTAACATAGTTTCTGCTGTCCAAAATCAAAACATTATAATATAAATGGATAAAAACAAAATTAAAACATCAAACAAGACAGTGTCTTTCCGATGGTGCTTCTCATTTCAAACGTGTTACTTTATACCCTATAATCTTAATATTGAGAAGTAAAAACAAGTTTTATAGATATTTGACTGGAAGCGTGAATACAGCCCAGAATACATCTTTAACTTTCAAGTCAGTGAAACTTAAGCGACAATAAACACATTACAATTAAGTTAAAAACACTCAAAACTGATTGGTGTTGTGGTGCCGAGTTCTGGTCATAGCTAATAATTCCTTCTCCGTCTACAATAGCAAAGACTCTCGTTGGTGCCCCGCTTCCATCAGTTAATTTTATAACGGGAGCAAATATGTATGAACCAATTGGTGGCAGAGAATCTAAGTTGGCCACGCCCTCTATTCCTGAAATCCCATTCTCAGCCAGAATTCTATGCACCCAGAATTCACTACACTGTCCGCAGTCATTTGAAGGAGTGTCTGTGCCCAGTATGTGAACACCCCTGTTGTTAATCAACCATCGGACTGCATTTCTGTGCCATCCGGGGTATCGAAACGTTTTTGAATTCTCCGGAGTCTGAGTATTGAACACCTGAGATGCATTAGGATATCTGGCATTCCACCCTGTGTTTAGAATCACAACGCCTTTCTCTGGAATAACTCCATTAAAGTATTCCCATTTCCTCAAGTCTTGTATCGTCACCTCATAATCTGGGTTTTTAGCAACTTCATCTTTCATGCTGATGATTGCCCCTGGTCCATGAAGGCGATCTAGGGGTAGATCAGCTGTATGCAGGCCACCTGGGTTAAAATGTGCAGGCGCGTCGAGGTGGGTGCCACCATGTTCCGCTGTGCAGAAATAGTTGGTTTCTAACCTGTGAGATATTACAAAATAATTAAAGGGACTCGAGGCATTCAGTGGGCACATGTGAAAAGTCATGAATGTCTAAAAGTAACTATTGTCAAAAAGTACTATATATGAATATAGACCAAATTTGTTGTTAACCCTTTCCGTACTGAATGGATTCTTCCATTCAGTTATAAAAGTATACATTGGAATGATCTATTATTCATTTGGAGAAATGTTAAGGTGATAAAATCAGAATGTGTCCTATTTATTGAGAGAAATGTGTAGAAATAAGTTCAACAAACGACATGGTTGTTTGTTTAACTTATTGTCTGTACATTTCCTATGGGATAACTACTTGTCGATGATGGTTTAGAATATAAAGGGTTAATATTCATTATCAATAATTCTCCAACATGTCAAAAACCTTTGTTTTTGATATGTAAACATTACTTTTACAGCTGCAATACCAATAAAAATCCAGTTAGTCCAATAAAATACCAAATTCAAATCAAATTGTAAAGTTAAACATTGGAATGGGTCAAAGCATTGAAAAAACATTTTGAAAAACAGATTTAGACTTAAATAATTGAATGACCTCCATGACCAACAATATTTGTTGACAAATTGCTATAATAATAATGTTCACACAACAGTGGTTTCAACATGCGAAATATTATTGTTGGAAAATAATTTACAGACAACATGAGAACAAAGTCCAATAATTTTCCCATGTTCTTCTTGATTGACTTACCAACTTTTCTTATGTCTTGCATCTACAGACAACGAAGACTGTATGTCATTTTAACACTTTTTGTACTAAATGGATTCTCCCAGTCAGTTAAAAAGTGTACATCGGAATGGTCTATTATTCATTTGAAGGGATGTTATGGTGATAAAAGCAGCCGACATATAAATAATAGTGCAAAAGCAGTCCTATTTATTGAGGCAAATGTGTAAAATATAAGTTGGTCATTTGTTGAACTTATTATCTGAACATTTCCTATGGGATAACTACTCATCAAAATGATGTTTTTGTATTGAAAAAGTTTAACATCGGGTTTTACATAAGATCTAAACTTACATAACTATTGGCTTCTTTTCTCTAATAAAAATATGCCTACATGAACATGACACATAAACTTGACTTATATCTCACAATTTCAAAGAAATTATGGTGGGATTCTCGATTGATTTTGTCCTTCTGTCTGACAGCCATGGGTTATCACAATCTCAATTAAGTTATGGAGGTTTGGCTATGAAAGCCTAAAAAGAGTGTCCACTGAGATTCGCATTTTTTTTTCACATTTCTAGACTCTAGAGATATGCTTTGGGTACCTTTAGGCTAAATATTTATGTTCTGCCCGTTGGCGCAAACATGTAGATCTCAGTCATGGGTTATGAGATCTCTGAAAAATTGTATGATGGTTAGTCACGAAGACCAATTTCTACATTGGGTACTTCTTTCATATATTACCATTTAATTATACACATTGGGATGGCCTATTATTCATCTGGGGTTATTCAGAAACTATCAGCAAATGACCAATACTTTACGAGTGGAGACGGATTCCTATTCACGGTGGTTTAACTTATTATATGATCATATTCTAACTACTAGTAAAATTTTATTAGTATATTTATATTATAAACACGAAATTGTCAGTGTGCCTCAATTGAGGCGTTTGCAGTGGACACTGCTGAGAAATCACACAAAGGCTAAAACAATCTACAGTAATGCCCTAAGTAATCGACCTCTTAACCAAAGTAGAATTATGGGTAACTTTTCAGGATTTAGTCGGAAATATGGCTTGTTGCCATTCATCGGAAATATCTCGCCGAGAGCTTTCCGATGAATGGCAACAAGCCATATTTCCGACTAAATCCTGAAAAGTTACCCATAATTCTGCTTTGGTTAAGAGGTCGATTACTTAGGGCATTACTGTACCTAGGTCCCACCCGTTGATCTAAGAATTCACTTAGATCCTTTCAGTTTAGACCAGAATACATACACCCTTGATCCTATGGGAGACCCTTTTCACATTTATTATTTATTTGCGCTTAAGCGCAAATATGTGTATATCAATTTATTTGCGCTTAAGTGCAAATCATTTGCACTTAAGCGCAAATACCTAACACTCCCTTACATCCCTCTGATTGTGAATGATTGAGTCCATCTCATAGTATATTGTTATGGGCCCATAGTAATTAAATAGCCCCATACAGACTCGAAGTTGAAGAAAAAACATATTTACATATGCATATCAGCATCTCTGTCCCTGGTGTCCCAAGAATTGGTGCCTCACTCCCAGAGCTCTAGTATATTTTATTAAAGGGACATCTCCTGCACAGATATTTACCATTTCCATGGCCATAAAAAGGGAATTAGGGGTTACCGGGGGCTTGCTTCCTTCATATGGTGTACTTATTGACTTGAAATAGGGGGGAAAAACCCTATTTTCATATTATCTGACTCCCTGTCCCCAAGAATTTGTGTCTCCATCACAGAGATCAAGTATATTTTATAAATGAGACATATCCTGCACAGATCTATACCTTTCCCATGGTCATAAAATGGATCTAGGGGTTACTGGGGGATTGGTTCCCTCATATGGTAGGGCCTATATAGACTTGAGTGATGTGTTTAGGCCTGTGCCATTTAAAATTAATTCAGGGTGGAATCAATGAATATTAATTTTTATTTGCGCTTAAGTGCAAATGATGATTTGCGCTTAAGCACAAATATGATCTATTTGCGCTTAAGTGCAAATGATTTACGCTTAAGCGTAAATATTTGCGCTTAAGCGTAAATAAATAATAAATGTGAAAAGGGCCTCCCATATGATCCTACATTTTATGCCGGGATTCACACAACAAGCCATGGCCAATCTCTTCAGTTTAACGTGAGAATCCACTGAAAGGCCCTTTCAGTTTAGATGTATCAAATATTTTCGCAACAACATGTTGAAATTTTTCGCGTAGTTTGATTTTCCAACAATTTATTAGTGAGGAATGTGTTATTTTAACCAATATTTGCACATGCTCCTACTTTAGGTCAGAATTTTGGACTGAAATTTCCACCCCCTGGTTTGTTTTCTAAAATTGATTAGCAGTTTTTCATTGGCTACGGGGTGGACCAAGACATGGCTCGGCCCAGGGTGATAATGTTTTTTAAATGAACCTGAAAATTGTAAAATCCCAGCATCTAGACTGGCCTTAAGCTTTCCAAGTGTTGTAAGTTTCCAACCTGACGCCCCTCTTGGTGTAAAATTTAAAACCCCTGAGTTTGCCTGGAGTTAGACCACTAGATGCTAGCATTTTGAATTTTCAGATTCAGCAGAATATATTCTCCCACTAGGCCGAACTATGATGATGGTCAGCCCAGTAGATCCTGTTGCTCCCCGGGGTCGGCTGGTGGCAGGCCAGTCAAAGAGTACTGGTCAATTCAGAATAGCATACCATCCAGGCATGTGGTGATATACCAGCTGGGAGAAATTCAGCCAGGGGTGGGGAGATTACGCAAACTTTTGTTTTGATTTGGTTCGAAGGGGTGCATTTGGAAATTCCAAGGTAGACGCCAATAACGGAGACCCTCTACGCATGCACGTCCATGGATACAACACATATATTGGTATCACCCCCTCCCTGCATCCTAAATACCAGTTGACGGACGGGGTGTATACCGAATGTCAGTTAAGAAATTGTGTGACGAAGGTCATCTGTATCTGTAGATATTGCAGACTTTATTTGCAGTACAGGAACCTTTCGGTTATAGGCGCACTGGTCCAGGTGCTTTCACAATTAATCATCCAGCCATCACTTTCATATGCCGGAATATAGAGACTGATAGCTATCAGGACCTTTTTTCCTAATTTAGTACATAGTTTGGCAGATTAGCGTTGAGAACGTTAACAGTGATGAAATGGTATTGAAGTGTGAAATATATGTCTTTTCATCACATATTGTCTTAACTGACATTCGTTATTCACCCCTCCGTTAACTGGTATTTAGGATACAGGGAGAGGGGTGATACACTCATGTCCATTGTATGGTGTCTACCCCCCCCCCCCCACACACAATTTACATGCAACCCATGTGCGCATACCACCGCGATATCGGTTATGGATCGAGAAATTACAAAGGTCCCATATTCGAAACCCCATGTACGGCGGCCATTTTGAATTAGGTTGGGTGTGGAATGTATTAAAATTGTGTTATTATAGAGCCACACATCAACACCGATTGTTTGGCCGAAATATGGGCCACGAAATAACAAGGTGCCATATTTGCACCCCTTTGGTTGGCGGCCATTTTGGATCGGGTGAGTATACATATGAATTGTATTGGATTGGTGTATTGTAAATGCCCATATGATGGTCTACACACATACCAAATCGGAAGAGATCGACTCCCAATGGATGGTTTATTTAAACTGGTTAAACAGTTTACTAAACTGTTGTACCATAAATCAAGTTGGCTCTTATACGCTTAGACAAATTATCTGCAATGAGTTATATACTTCTAGAACGAACGACGTGGAGTTGAGTTCATATACTCTGAAAAAACTCACCAAAATCCGTCAGGAGTTCTTTGTCTATTCAATGTTTCAAATTTGAAAGCAGGATTCCCCGGCCAGTACACAGTAGATGGTCCGAGTTCCATCGTCAGATCAACTACTCGCATCCCACAGCTGACACCAACCATCACACCAAACAGCACATGCAGTCTGGTTAGACTGGTCAACCAACAAGGCCACTGGAACTGATCCATCCTGTGTGCTTCAAACCTGAAAGAGAGCAAGGCTTCTTAGCTGTGCTCATTTAGTTTGATAGCCATGGTGTAAGTTAAAGAAGAGACTATATATTGTGCATATATCACGTTTTGGTTGGCGGATGCTAACTTAATTTAGATGTGGTTTAAACATATGCACTGTAATAAAATGTACATGGGATTCGGGCACAGGTTATATCAACTTAATGCAGGCCATATCCTAACAATATAAACATACACACATTGTTTAACCAAGATAACATTAAAAATGTACATGAATCAAAATGTTGGTGATGACTGCATGGTGATTGGTTATTATTGATAACCGGCCCATCGTCCTATTCGAGATATTAGGATAGTTGTGCATGATTATCTAAATATATTTTGAACAATATAAAAAAATGATGTTACCGTTTTAAAACTTGATACGTGTGACCGATTGCATTTGTCCGATGATAAATTTAGTTTAAAATGGAAATGTAGCCTTATGTTATACGCTCTTTTTTTTATTTGGAAAACAAAAACAACCGGTCGTATTATGTTATCAATCTGTCCGTGCGTTTGTTCTTCGTCCGTTTTATCGGGATTAAAGTTGGTAATTGTGTTATCAGTCAAAATTACAGGTCAAGTTCGAATATGAGTCATAGTTTCACCGATTTGTTCGTATGTTATATGGCCCCTAATGTTTTGACTGATTTTACAACATTTTAGTTTTCGACCGATAACGTCCGGATATTAATTCATATTCACGTATTAATTTTTCTCCCAAGACTGCATTTACACTTGTTCGTTAAAACGTCAACCTTTAATTTTATATATAACTCCGCACATACCGTTTTAAAGAGTTTAATCCAAGAACACATAGCGCCCTCGCGTCTATTCCACAATTATACGGACAAGAGCGACGAGCAGCAGAGAGGGAACGCTTCGCCGTCTCGATGATATACAACACGGAACAACGTTGTCATTTATTAATTTAAATGTGTATGCATTCAAAACGGGAAGCGAAATATTATTTACGGAAGGTATTGTTTGTATTTACATGAACGACTGTACACTTAAATGGAGCGATGGCCAACAGGACATGGATCAGCATGCAGGGACATCGTCATGTATATATTGTATGGGAGCCTATATATAGTGGTCGTTGTGATATACGTGTATATACTGCACGTGTGTGGTATATACTGGGAAACCAAACGCCAGCCGATCTACCTACATATTATATGCTTCAAGCGTAAACCTTATAGGCCAATGGCCAGCCGTGTGTCGAGGCATATACCCTATATGCAGCTAATATCGTTAACAATAACTCTGACTGAAGTATCTCAGACTGGTTCATTTTCAATATTAATCCAGAAATTTGAATATTTGAGTTATCCATGTATAGACATGCACGTTATTCCACGAAAGAGAAGTTTATCAAAGACACCCCCCCCCCCCCCCCCCCCCCCGCACCCGTCCACATTGCTAGGTTTTATTTTCAATATTGTTCAAGAAATTTATTTTCTCTGTGTGGAGCCTAGCTATAGGCATGCTCGTTTAATTCGTAAAAGTTACCTTGAACGAATGATCAACCATATAACAGCATTATAATATTCCACGAAATATCAAGTAGAAAGCGCAGAACACTTTCTATTATTCTGTCCAAGATATACTCAACTCAGGTCTGACTCATTCTCAAATATTGAACCGACTTTCTTAAATACCAAGATCTTACTCAAAGGCATTCAAAGTATCATCTGAAATAAATAATGAAATATTCAGAGCTACGGGATACTTTATTCAAAAAAGCGGTCGTTTCAAACAATACACTAACAAATCAACGGCATAGCACCGATATCCCATGGAGTTTACATATTTAGTTTCCACATTTAGTTTCAAAACAACTCATCTTAAAATAGTTTGTTTGATAAGTTAGTTTCAAAATTTTCACAACAGTGGTACCGACTTTTCTTTCACATACACACTCTTTATCTCTATCGCTCTACATTTCTCTGTCTCATATTCCTTGTGAATATACCCCCTTTATTACCATCATAAGCTTACTTATCCTTTCAACACATAGTGTAAACTCGTCTGTACATCATAATATTAATATACCATCATTTCTTAAACCTATTGTTGCTCGAACTCGGCCACTTGCCATTCGCGCTTTCTTGATTTCTACAATCTTTCTACTTGTCTGAGGAGATAGCTCAACAAAAGCAGATATCTGCTTGCTGCTAGATCCTGTTCCCCTAGGCCTTTTTCTATTCTACTCATGTTTCCATCATCAAAATGTTGTTCATCATACATGTAATATTAATTGGGGCAAATAAATATTGTTTAAATCAAGTTCTCAACATGTACACGTACGTGCTATATGTATGCACATATACATTTCTCTTCGTATTAATACCAATTCAGTTGCATATCCACCCGTATCTCAACAGAAAAAGTACATTACAGTCGGTACATGTATATACACATGGAGGGACGTGGCGACATATAAGTTTTGATGACTCTCACCCCAATCCTGGTCAAAATAGGTCGACATAATTGTTCTGGTTGTTTAAATTTACAACTAATCATATTTACTGCGAATAATGTTGTATTGCATGGACCATGACTGAGGAAACAGTTGGAAAATACTCATTTAATTGATCTGGTTCCAGGGGGTTTGTTGGAAATCCGAAGTTCGGTTACCGTTGAACGAAGACACTCGATCCAGTAATATAGTAGCCTTTAGCCAAGCCATCTTCGGTATAAATTAGTTGGCAAATCATTTGGCCCTGTGATGTTATGTGTGCATACTGCTGACTTTCGGCTTTCGGGCTACTAATACCACCTCTTCCAGTTCTCCCTCGACGCCTCTAGAATTTAGCACTGGATACAACACGTGTTTCTGTCACAACAAGAGCTTCTACAATCAATTGTTGTCTCTACTCAAATAACGGGTTATTGAAAGATTTCCAAGACTGTAGATTTAGCCCTGCAAGAGGCGCCTAAATGTGGACATATCGACCAAATTCCACCACAGAATTACGTCAAACCCATTGTGGCTGATCGGTGCAAGTGGTGATCAAATATCACAAGTCGTATGCCCTTCAATTAGCGCACATCATTCATCAATATTTGATAACTTTTGTTCTCAATGCGACAGAACAATTCTCTTGTCTCTTTCGATTAATATGCAGAAACAACCTTCAAGCGAGACGATTAAACTATATTTCTTTTCCGCAAACGGTTCGGTCGCCTTTGGGGTATGGGATATAACCCCGGACCATTGGTTACGGGTTTCGCCGATATGAATCTGGTATGGGCATTTGGCCATACTATGTCATTACACATCGACGTGGTATTTCTTGTGAGAACATATGTCAGTTCTAGATTGGCGTTGGTCATTTTCGGAAGAATGTATATACCATATTTATTACATGGTCCTACCCTTATTCCATTCAATAAACCCATTCTATAAATTGTGATATTAAACGTTCGTTTAATAACACGAAATGGTGCCAGGTGACATGTGACTTCCGGTTTGTCGTCTGTTTACATTCCGTACGCTGCATCTCAAAATACTATGGCTTCCAACATTTTTCCTACAAATTATAATGAATGAAGAGTTTGAAAAGTTATGTCATTAAATACGCCAAAGAGTCTTTATTTACCTGGTACTATTTCTTTACGCGGGCAGACAACGCATAGTAACGTGAAACGTCATCGCATGCCTTATAGAAGCCGATGTCAGTTTCGCGTCCCATTTGTTGATTTAAGTATGTTTTGTCGAGTTTTTGGATCATGTAATAAATAGAATCTACAACTCGTCCAGTAAATTAGGTCTGTTTACATATCCCAGACCAAATTTACTGGACTCGTTTTGTAAATTCATCTATAAACTGGGGACTCGTTGTATAGATCCTCTCTCTATATATATAGTCTTGTTTCGACCACAAACACCATACATGCAGTGGGCGTTCACGACGGTGGTATCAGACTAATATCCGGAAGAGATTTTAAATTGCAACATATTTGTACCTGATATGTCCAAGGTAGTTGTACCAGGCATTAACCCTTGACCTACCTCTTTACGAAATAACGAATATTGCTCTTAGGAAATGTTCTGATAATAAGTTCAATTAACAACGGCCATATCTGAACATTTCTCCAATTGTTGTTGCTTGATCTAATATCGTAGGGTTGTAATCAGCGAGTGCATTCAGTGCAATGAATATTGAATTTAAAATACTAATCGTCAAACCGCTTAATCTGCACACTGGTTATCTAATTATTTTGTTGATTAGGCAGTCTGTAAGATTTAATACGTAAATGCATTGTCCCATAACTGGATATACGAGCGAGTCTGTTACGTATACTGTGCCTTAAACTGCCTCCCGTCTAATAACAACCTGGCTTCACATCATAAAAGATTAATATGAATACAATAGACATTCAGCAGTTATCACCTCACGATAATAAGCAACATTTGTTTTTATCTCGGCGAAAATAGCGATAACAGCAAACACAGCTCATTACTTTTTTAGTTGGCGACCATGGTATTATTGCATTTGTTTAAGCGGATTTATGTGATTATAATTATATAGAATGTTAGTTTCATTGTTTGCATTGATGGCCAGCAATGTCTGACTTTGATTTTCACCGTGCTTTTTGTATATGGTCAGATATGAAAACTTATTGACTTATACGTGAATCGATCTGTCTGTAACGTGTGACATAACGCATACCTATATGTTCGTATAATATTATGTTTTTAAAGTTATTTTAATTATGTTTTTATTCTGAGTAATAAATCAAGTTTAAAACAAATATTTTAGTCATCGATTGTGAACCGCCCAGAAAATTAGGATGTAATTTGGCCAAAGTTGTTTTAGTTTGCGCAAACAATTGTTTTTTAAATTTTCATTTGGCCAAAATATTTTTCGGTCCAGCGCGAACACTGGTCAGCGGTAACTTGGCTTAGTTTTGCTGAAGGGTTCACTCTCACCAAAAAGTGCTGAGTTTTAAAAATATGCTGAAGTGTACACAGGTTTTGACGTCTCGTTCTAAAATAACGTTTAGTTTTCGCGTCTCTTATAGAATGAACATTATACAATAAACTAATAACAAAATGTTGATGAGCGCCATGCAGACTATCAGGAACACAGTTGAAGTTATTGAGTTGGTGCATGCCGATATCATGCAAACCATTTGTATCCTTCAGCACATTTTCAAAACCTGTGTGCCATGTCTGACATATAATTATCCTCATGCAAATTTGACGGATTTGATTCTGAAATAAGCCCATATTGAGCGTATACCAGTTATGCCGTTGAATGCACATGGCGCGGGCCGCAATGGAAACACATCATAAAGAGCGTGATGGAATGTCGTGTCGGGTGTATTTTGTATGGAAATAGTTAATTAAGCTAATAAAATACGCCAGCTGTGTGCTTATTTTCGCGAGAACAGGCTGACCATTCAGCGCATTTTTGGATGAGTGACCCTTTCAGTCTTATATTCTGTATGAGTTGGTGTCAAGTCGCGGACCGCGGACATTTAAGTCCACTTCCCGCGCGACGTCGATCGGTAGTATCGATAATGTGACACTTTTCTAACACTTTAAGTAAACGTAAACACTGGAATAAGAAATGCAAATTTACCAATTCGTTATAGACGCTAATAACTCGGTATCACGTTCAATGCTGTGCATGATTACAATATCCGCACATCAGGTACTCCATATGATTCGATGAGAAATTTACAAGGGCTATCCGAACAGATCGATGTGCCAATCAGGCGATCTGATATCCCAGCATATCACCTCAATTCTAGCTGTGGTGTTTGATGACTCGGCGTTAAACTATGCTGACGATGGACGCTATATAGTTTAACTATAATAGTGATGTTGTGTGGTCTTGCACCGGGTGTATTTAGAATCACACACCAACTTTTATTTATCTGAATTCCAAATTTAAACGGCGGAAACGGACGTTTTAAAACATTTGAATTTGTGTTTTAAGTTTGAGAAGGTAAGATTATATATATTGTTGGTGGTTGACACCACATGATAACATGAGACACTATTTTAAGTTGGAGAAGGTAAAGTTTTATATATTGTTGGTGGTTGACACTATACATGAGACAATATATTAAGTTGGAGCAGGAAATATTATATATATTTTTGGTGGTTGACACTGGAGAAGGTATAAGGTTATACATATTGTTGGTGGTTGAGTCAGGTTGACACTACATGGAACATTATTTTAAGTTTAGGAAGGTATACGATTATATATATTGTTTGTCGCTGACACATTTTAAGTTGGAGACGGTAATTTAAGGTTATATATATTACTAGAAGGTGACCCGACTTCGTCCGGGCTTTGACATTGAGTTGTCCACTTTGAAGGTCAAGGTCAAGTGGGGTCACGATTTGACCCGTCCAAAACACTGCCCGGACAAAAGTACCCGACAAACGTGCCCGTCAAAATCCATCCGGTTTTACCCGATTTGACCTTGAATTGATCATTTTGAAGGTCAAGGCCAGGTCGGGGTCACGACTCGACCCGCCCAAAACACTCAGTGGACAAAAGTAACCCTATGTATAAAATTTCGTCAAAATCCAATCAAAATTGGCGATTTGATCTTGAATTGACCCGATTTCAAGGTCAATGTCACGTTACACGGGCAAATGAATATGCGTATGATACTCCCCATACGAAAGTACCCCCACATACCAAGTTTCGTCGAAATCCCGTGATATTCGGGCGTTTGACCTTGAAATGACCCGATTTCAAGGTCACGTCGCACGGGCAAATTAATAGGTTTATGCCCCTCCCCGGCCGAAGGTACCCCCACATACCAAGTTTCATCGAAATCCCGTGATATTCGGGCGTTTTACCTTGAAATAACCCGATTTCAAGGTCACGTCGCACGGGCAAATTAATAAGCCCATGTCACTCCCCGGCCGAAAATACCCCCACATACCAAGTTTCATTGAAATCGGCTCGGCCGTTTTCGAGTCCATCGATGACATACAGACACACACACAGACACACACCCCTCACCCTCACACACACACACACACACACAGATCTTCCAAAATATATAATAGATTGGTGGTTTACACAACATGAATCAAACTTTTAAGTTGGAGAAGTAAGATTATATATAGTGTTGGTGGTTGACGCTACATGTGACAATATTTTAAGTTGGAGAAGGTAAGATTATATATATTGTTGATGGTTGACACGAATGAGAAAATAGTTTTAAGTCGGAGAAGGTGGGGTTATATATATTGTTTGTGGTTTATGGGAGGCCAATTGCACTGAAGCGCAATTATTAATAAATGTGAATTTGGCCTCCCATAGTGGTTGACAATACACGAGACATGTACATTAACTGCATGTTACAGATGCTCTGTCTGAAACCAAATAAGTCAAAATTTCCAAAGTAATGTTCAGCTTACCAGGCAAAAAAAAAAAAACAATAAAAAATACGTGAAATCACCTTCATTTGTAGGACACAAGCATCGCGAAAATACGTAAAAATCGTCCATCATTTTAAAGTTGAAAACGAGTACACACGCTCACACACTGGTCATCCCATAATATATACCCGCTGCGGGTACATATTGAGTAAACCCCCTTGCGGGCACCAGTGAAGAGTACAGGTTGGTTTGTTTTGAGGGAATTTTTTTTTTATTAACTGTTTTTCTTCGGACACAACTCCGGATCCAGGAGATGCATAATGAACCCAGCTTCAACCAAATGTTAACAGTTCGACGAATAAAGTTCAAAAAAGAGACGAAATGGTCGATGAAGTATGAGAATAAGCTTCCATGTTTCAATTTGATGTGTTTTCAGCCTCAAGATGAGTGCGCGAGGTCATACATTTGGACAACGTTGTCAACATTCCATTGATATAGATAGTTTAGGAAACAAAATCTACATTCACATTGGAATTTGCTGCTTTTATGCAGTAAAATATTGACAATTACATGTGACACTCCACGTCGGAGTTTACTCCTGGCAGTCTCCTGCCCGCAGCTGCCCGCAGTACGTTTTACTTTATCGATGTGTGGTATGTTTGAACAGATGTCTTTATTCGAGTTACTGGATGGGGATTGGTGTTTTTAGTATAAAAAAATAATCATGAGTATAGGGTGTCCCATATAGACTGCTCCACGTTTAAAAAAAAAATCTCGAGAACAGTTACTGTCTGCAGTTAAATTTTTTGCTGAATGAAACTTAAATTTACCCCGAAATTCCGAATGCGCTCGACTAAGATTGTGTTTTTCTCCAGAATTTATGTGTGAAATTTCTCTGAAATCCCGTCACAGCATAAATAGGCACTGCTTATCATATACGTCTTTCGGAAGCGTGAACGCTCTTTATATGAGGCAATCATTGAAATGTTTGCTCTGAAAGCCACATGGCGCTCCACGATACACCTATTAATATTCGCTTGTCACTCTTCCCGGCATCGAATATATGGGTATCACATATGGGAGCTACGGGATTAAATTCCTTAGATGATGTCAAATTTGAATTGTCTTTTTAAACGGACATGGCTCATTAATTCGAGCCTCCAAATTTTGTCTACGTAATTTGAAGGAGGTATATGATATTATAGGTTGACAAATACACGAACTATTATTATACCGGCTTCATATATATATTCTCAGAAAAATACGTGCCATGGCCACAGCCATATTCCAGCTGTTTTCAATCGAACAGAAGTGAAATAAACGCTCTTTATTTCGAACATATCCGGAATTGACTAACACTGAACGCTCTTTCCTTACCATGCCGTGCAAATGGCTGTTTTCTGTTTGGGACCAAACACCTATTTTATATGACTTCAATTCGTCTTTCTGGGACATATAATGCTCATAGAAAGGTAGTTCAATTATTTGTCGACCTACATCGATACTAAAATTCAAAAGAGAGTATTATTATGTGTATTTTGGAGCGCAAACCGCAATGTGCATGGTTTTAAAGGTACGGTTGGTCTTGGCGGTGGGTATCCTGTGAAAATATTTCCACCCGTCAAACACCGCCACAAACAGAAAGAACATCAAAATGTAGACAGACTGTGTCCGTATACAAATAAGAAATATCGCATAAACAGTATATTATTGTCATATCTTTGACCATTGTTATGTAAACAAAAGCATAAAAAGTTACTTTTCTGGTGTTTTTTTATATTATGATGGTAAACATAAAGAGCGTTATTTGTTGGTGAATTCCTGATATGGAACTAATAAAGAGCGTTTATGCCATTTGTGTGTGATTAGCCAGCAGCATTGTGCTGTCTTCTGTAACACAATCAGGCTCTTGCTTAGGTAAAATATAGTAGGTCTTTGTGATAACATGCTGTTTACGCGATGGTCATGGTATATATGAACGAAACTGTATGCGTTTTAATGTTTTTATGTTTTCGGTGATTGGAACAAATATGAATATTTTCGACAACTAAGGCCTCACGTGCCTTTAAATCATTGAAGTGAATTGAACATATTTCAGTAGTTTGGTGTCGTAAATATCGCTGAATTGGTTAATCTCGTAAGTTTTCTGTCATAACATTAACAAGGTTCCCGGAATTATGACATATTAGCCATGCAAAGTTGCAGCGGGTAAACTTTTAATATATACAATCATGTCTCCGAATGGAAAGGGCATTAAAATATCTTGGTTCGAGTTGATGACTCTTGAACGGTAAACATTGTTCCAAAAACTACCTCCTATAACTTTTCTTTTTAATCCAGTTTATTGTGGGATTTTGGTAAACGTGGGTCACATGATCACAATCCCCCCCCAACATGGGTAACTACATCAAATTGTAACTTTATCACACACAACAACAAAAACGGTGAGAGTGACCCTATTCGGCGTAAATATCCGGCACCCTTAATTTCTAATATATTTGCCTTTCTCTTATCCAGATGGCGTCGGTGGTGTTGAGGCTGGACATTACGACATTGTGTATCTATGTGCTTCTCTTGCACGAATGTGAGTCTAAGAATTATAGGGAGCGAGGCTGGTGAAATGCCCCTGCTATGGTATAGTGTGGGTCCTGCAAGTTTAGATATGACGTAGATATAGAAGAAAACGATGCGATTCTCTAACAGTAATTCTTCTAGCCGATGTTGAATCATTTTGTAATATATAATCTATTTATATTCATATTTGAATATATATACTCCCTAAAGAGATCTAATGATAAACCCGCATAAATGAACAGTATATAAATTTTCTTAATTATATAATATGTTGTTCAACATCACAGCTAAATCAGCAGGATTGGTCATCGATATTTGGCTTATAGCAGAATAAGTTGACCAGCGACTGGTATATATATGTGACCCGCCATATCAAATCCAGTCGTAAGTCGGGATTTTTTTTACCCTGTGCCAATGCATTCTCTTATATATGCGAGTCGACCATAGGTCGCCTCGCATATATAAGAGAATGCATTGGCCTAACAATTTTTTATCATTTTTTAAAAATAAATGTTTCTTACAATTTTTAGGACATAAAATAAAAAAACATCCATTACCCTGCAGGGAGCCCCACACATATATAGAAGCATATAGCAGAGTGTCGTCTGCTCATGTTTGTCTGGGGCTCTGTATGGGTGAAATTATAAAATTGTTAAAGAATACAAGAAACAATTATTAAAAGTTAATTCTGATTATCATCTTTTTAATATTTTGCTAAAGATGTATTATCCGAATTAACGCTACTAAATTACAATTTATTTGGCCCTCGGGGGTAAAAATTATTTGATTTTAAGTCGAGGAACCCACACATCAAAGCTCATACTGATCGGATATCGATTTTTGAAGTTTGTTATTTCTCGAGATGTGCAATTATTTGTGGCCCAGAAACACGCCGTCAAACGGACGGCCTCGGACAAAATTGCGGATGAAGATGGATAACTCTTAAATCAAATGCATATTCTGGCCAGGTACAAAACAACGCAGTTGCATACTAGACTTTCATTTCTTTATACGATAGGGCTATGGTATAATACGTCTATTGACGCAGCAGGTATGCAAAGTTAACATAGCTATACATTCTTGTTGTGAAATAGATGCTAAATATAAGCTTCATTTTCTCCATTAGTTTGCTTTATATGGGCATTGCTTTTTCGCTTTAAAAACGCAATTCTGCAGCTGCCCCCACAGCCTAGATTTCGACAATTTAAGGGTAGGTCAGTTGTTTGGCCGAATAATGAAACAACCGGTGCCCGGTGAGCGGCGGCGTTAATATATTGGTTGAGGCGAATTTCCATCTTTCGTTGGACACCAAGCAGTATGTCTGCATTTGTTCGCTCTAATTCGCTTCAGGTTCAATCGGGTCAGATGTCGACACTAAACAGATATTGATATACTTCCAACGCGAGATGACGTGGAATGATGCGAAAGAAGAGTGCTATCGGTTCGAATCGGGCCCGCTGAGCCAGGGTAGATTACTGAAAATAACTGACAAATATTTCGCGGAAATCCTGGAGAAAGTGGTGGACACGGTCATCCCGAAGATTGAGTAAGTGATCCCAATACTGCGAATCACTGTTAAGCCCATGGCAATGATAGTCATGTAGCAGTAAGTGTATCAAAGAACACTAAATGTGCTCGCAACGACCAGAGCTCCGTATCCCACAATAACACAAACACCCGTATAATTCATTTCTTATATTTATATAGCTTAATTTGTTATGGTTTACTCCCATAAAAAAGCTGAGTGTATTTTAATTTATTTTCACAAAATATGCCGAGAATTTGAGACTAGCCCACGCAAAACATTAAGTCAGCCCAAACTAATACTTCCAAGCACTTAGCAACGATAAATTGATCGATATAAATAACTGGCTTCACTTTGAAAAGCACGCCCAATTATTCTGCTGACCGCTTTCAGCAATTAGGTCAAATTTTGTGACGTCGTGTTCGTGTTACGGTCTGTACTAGACTAGTGTGTTATTGGACTATAAAACGGGTGACCCAATTGTCAGTTGACCAGTCACCGAACAGGATTTATAGTGTAACACAGAGGGGCTATGTATATATATATATAATAGTAAACAAGAAAAGGGACAGTATGGATGTATGTACATGTGTACAGGGGGTCGATCGGGACACAAGTTACGAAACATATGGAATACCACCTCTGGACACACAGCACCTGTGAACAATGAGATGGTTTACATGAAGTAATTTACGTGAAGATATTGGTTTGGTTTGGAGAACGGTGGAATTTGAATGACACGTATGATATGCTAAGACTAATATTTTTGTCAGGGACATGATTGAGGCTGTGTGGCGAACTGAGCTTCAATGCATGAAATAAGTTTGGAATTAAGGACTATTTTGTTTGTCTTCCATTGACATTTGGCTTATTAGAACTAAGGAATGCCACCCGGTTTTGTACGATTGATTCTTGTTAGATATTTTAAAACTAATTTCGTGAAATTGCCAGTTGTAGAATACCTTAAAGGATTACAGTGGTGTCACTGCTCATGAATGTAGTAAATGGTGGGTCGTATATTATATTAATAAGTAGTTTGTCATTCTTATCCTAATACACTATATATATAGCCCGCTACGACGAAATGCCTGAATATTTGCCAGCATGTGGAAGTACAATTACAATTAACATCTTTAGAATTGAACCTCATAATTATCTTTGTAGTTCCTTATCATATAAAATATATCAATTAAAGGATATTACATGTGTAACATGTATCGTTACATGCATTGACGCCCCTTTTCTGTATTCGTTTTAGAGTTACCCGGGATGTTTGGATTGGTCTGCATGATCCCGACCCGACCACCGTTGGTGGCTATATGTGGCAGAACGTTTCTGAGGTGTTGGGTGTTTGGGCCAACTGGGATACATCGGAGCCGAGAAATCAAGATGTGAATTGGTGTGTGGCGGCGACCCCTCCCGCATCGGGGCTCAAATGGTACACCGACATCTGCAACGCAACAAAGCAATTTATTTGTCAATTCGAGATTACAGGTATGGTAACTGTGGACCTTTCAATACTTGTTCCCATACCATATGTTCGGAATGTTGATATATAATAGTTTGATGCAAGTTTTAGGAGTGCGTCTACACATATATTCCTTCAATAGATAAACTATGGTTTAGTGCTTTAGTGCGAAATAGTGCTTAGTTAGAATTTACAATTTTCGCTCTGGACTTTTTTTTTTAAATATATACTTGCAATCACCATTAATCCATTCTTTAAAATAAATGGATCTCCCCTCAGTTATAATATAAACGTATACACAAGCTCCCTGCAGAGTTCAGTAGGACTTAACTGATTCCAGCACCTGCACGTAATGTGAAGAAATGTCGCATTTATTTATTTACAGTTCATTCTGCATTATTATGAGAAACTGAACTGTTCATATTCATTTGAAAATGGTCTAGATCAAGCCAGAATGAAATGTGACTGGCAAAACACTTCCAAAAGGAACTAATCATAATGTGTTAGTAACTAAATGGTTAAATCGTATCAGACAGGTAGGCCTATCTCGAAAATCAAAATAAACATCCAAAAAACGATGTCGAAAACGAGAATACGCACGCGTTTTCGATTACGAATGTAGACTTGTTGTATAAGTGCCAATTCACAAAAAAATAATGCAGGTTGAAGGTAGCGTAAATTAGGAGACTGAATGGGTTTTAATAATAGAAAAGATAGTTTTAACATACATTTGGTATTCTCTTGTTTCACGACAACGTATTATTTTATTGCCACTAATAGATAACAATTAAGTCGTGTATATCCGACACCGAAAATTGGGCAAGAATTTAGCTAAATTTGTCGTCTTTGTAGTATACCACCGCTAGAATTTCATCAATTTCATTTACAATGCGTAATAATTATGGCAATGTCTCTCCCTGAATATGTACGCAATACAATGGCTTTGATGGATTATCGACGATGAGTTGATCAGTTCAACGCACATCGAGCAATGTTTAATGACAGTGCATTCCTGCACGCGTGAAAATATCGATCATGAGATCTTAAACGACCTTTATTTGGTACACCCTCTTAATTTTTCTCGAGCGATCAGTGATTTCGTGCAGAGATTATATTAATAAAGAATGGGGTGGCAATTATTGTGGTCATTTTCAGCTCATTCGCTAACACTCCCGACTTAAAATTATGTTAGATGCTATAGTGTACGGCAAATTGCAAATCACAAAATATTTACTGTCGTGCGAATTGGTGCTGTCGTAACCGATAAATAAATAATTTTGTATCCCAGAGATAGATAAATACTGTTTTGTTTTCCCGACAAAAGACAATTAAACGATATAAATACGATTGTCTTATTACGACTTAAGATGAAATAACTTGTGCCCGATCACCTTGTAGTAATTCGCTACAATAATTTAAATACGTTTAAAGGTACTCAACCCGATAAAACTCCTCTCAATTACTATTTCAATGGCTTCGGGGGTCAAAAATATTTGATTCGAGTCGAGGAAGTCACCCATCAAAGCTCAGATTTGTTAGATATCGATTTTAGAAATCTATTATTTTTCATTATCGGGAATACTATCTGGCCCAGAGCTCAATCAAAATTGCGTTAAAATTACCACTTGATTTTAGAGTTATTCATCCTTGTCTGTTTGAATAGATTTGGAGTACACATCCAGAGCAGATTACGGCAGTTATTGGTACTCATCTCGAGAACATAACAAATTTGAAAAATCAATATCTAATAACTCTGAGCTTTGTTTGATGGGTTCCTCGACTCGAATCAAATATTTTTTACCCCCAAAGCCAAAGAAATAGTAATATAGGACCCTCTGATCAGATTGTTGTTGTTGGAATCTGTTGAGATGGGGACCCTCTTTACGGGTTGAGTACCTTTAAACTAAGCCTAAGTATATCAGTCTGGGACCAGTTACCAAAAACATTTTGACCACGTTTCTTGCCATATCTATACACATCCCTCCATTAGGCAAGATTTCATTCTGTTAAATTTATGTATAGATACATGAACTGGATCCCACCCGTCCTTCCATATGCACTGTATGGATGTGTGGTGGTAGTGGATATTCCAGAATGGACGTAATTAATAACCATCCTTTAAGGTATTCTACAACTGGCATGGAAGTGGTCAGTGGATCTCGATTGCCGGGGTGTCACTCCGAATTGTAAACCACCAATAGTGCTGTAAAAAGTATATAATTCCACAAATTTGCACATCATATTTTAAAATTCCAGTAGTTTCCAATAACACAATATTACTGTAGTAAGTAATCATGTAAGGAAAATTGGTCCGAACAATTTCACATTTAGGACATTATAGTGAATGGTTTATACTCAGCTGTTTGGTGATTTCTGATGTCGGCTAA
The DNA here is from genome assembly GCA_032622095.1 of Siphonodentalium dalli. Classification (NCBI taxonomy): domain Eukaryota; kingdom Metazoa; phylum Mollusca; class Scaphopoda; order Gadilida; family Siphonodentaliidae; genus Siphonodentalium; species Siphonodentalium dalli. Next base: position 54,925,215 of record CP136064.1, on the reverse strand, counting down.
TATAAGGCTCGGACGAATCGGGATGCAAACGAAAAATAAGATTGTGTTGTGGTGATTTATTCATGGTGATATTATCCGCTTTATTGCCAGGACAACGATGATCGCTGTTATGCTTGTAAAATACGGCTAATTGTGTTCAACCAACGCTGCTCTGTCACAGCTGCTAATTACGATTTGTGGTATATTTACATGAATATTAAAAGTGTCGATTGCTATGGCATATTTTGGTAAGAATAACGTACATTCACCACTATATATATCGGCATGATAATAATACATAACAAGCGTCAGGTGAATATTAACTTAATCCTCTCACGATAATCTCAGATAATTTAATATTGAATGCATTTGCATCACATTTATTTCGGCCAATTTGGCCGGTTACTTCATGTCTGTTTTTCATCTGACGTGTGTGTCGAATAAATGATGTGGAGGATTTATGTAAATGTTAGCCCAAACTACATTTCCAAGTAACGATGGTTTTGTTGTTTATTTTGAGGAATAATACCGCGTCAGATGAATTCAGCCCAAATATGTTAACAGTTGTCGTGTAAAACATTCGGCAGTAGGTTAGCGTTATTTAGTATTTGTGGATGTCCTTTAACATGGGGAAAATAGACTACTGCGCTTGAACGAGCATGTGAATTTGTCGTTTTTAATGTATAGCAACTTTATAATCAATAACAGAGGCATTCTCTGTCAAATAAGGTCGCTCTATTTACGATACCAATTGGGGAACTTTGTAAATTAAATTACGCGTAAACCAGCGTAAACGTATACCTGCTGCAAATAGAAAAGGTGCCGGAATCGGCGTACTCGCCCCAGGGCTAACTCGTCCCAATAGACGCGTGCCAACTCGGAATAAAAGGCCAACTCGGAATAAAATATGTATACGGGGTGTTATATGGCGTTTGGTCCGTTGTTTCTCAATGAATATTATTGAAATTTGGTGTATATGTCCGGGCTGGGACATGGAATACAACAACGTTTGAATTGTTTTTAAATTTACAAATTTGTTGATTTTATTCATTTTTTTTTCGTTCTGAAACACACTATAAAGTGTATATAATATAATAACGAACACGAGACATACATAATTTATAAACTGTTAACAAAAGATATCAAATTCAAAGATGACTCAGTGGAGTTTATAAAGTGAACATAAAAACATTGAGGTAAGAATCTTTTTAAGGAATGCAACTTTATTTAATGATAATAAACACATAAATTAAAATAACAAACATGAGACATACATGATTTATAAACTGTTAACAAAAGATATCAAACTCAATACATGAAAAAGATGACTTAGTGAAGTTTATAATGTGAACATAAAAATATTAAGGTAAGAATCTTTTTAAGCATTACTAAACCGTTTAGCACAGTCCACTTCACTCATCCGATCATCACCAAACTTCATATTTATCTTGATATTGATCTATCAGATGAGAGCTATCAAATATATTTTTAATTTTATAGGAAAAAATGGTCGCCAGCGGCCATATTGCATTTACGTTATATGTTATCGCGTCATGTCCATATCTAGTATTGCTGTTTTTATACAACAATTCTAATCCCCCCCCTAGATCATCATGTGATCGACCATACATCGCGCGAGGACCTGGTTGAATTAAGGGGGTTTTATGGATAACTTCTGTCCTCAAGCTAGATTATACTTTCTAACGTGGAGGGTTAGACATGCTTGAGACACCACCACTCTTCAATTCACACCAAGTTCTCAGCTGTCATATTGGGATATTAGAACCCATAGCCATGATATATGGTTTATTTTGTGTATACTAGTAAATATTGTTATTTTCAGTACCTTTATATACCAGTGCTGTGTATAACAATGCATATAAATTAATCCATGTATACATGTATATTGATTCAACGGATTCAGTGGTTTTGTCCATCAGTCTATCAAATTTGCGGGGAAAACATGGCCACAAGCAGTACACCCTGCTAAATTTCGAATTTGAATCAATTGGCGCACCCTGCAGCCAGCTTTTATTGGAGAACTTTTTCTCATGTGGATAGTTTGGGTCACCGCTAGATGTGAGCCATGTTTTGTTCTCAAGCTGTCCTTGTGAAGACATCACTGCCAGCGGTGATCTTGAATTTTACTATTTTTATGGCTAAATAATTTGGTTGATCCTACAGACGACACCCCTTGTCCGATCGTCACCAGATTCCACAATGATCTTCTGGATAACCAGGGTGAGAGTAATCTAATTTTCCCGAATTTCGTTAAAAAACATTACCACAGGCAGCAATTTGGTATCTTACTGTTTGATCCTCTTTTGCATGACTGAATTGTTTAGAAACTGTACAGACATATCCCTCATCTGATAGTCACCACACTTTATATTGATCTTCGGGCTGACAACTAGATGGGAGCTATCGAATGCTTTGAATTTTTTTGGAAAACATTGTCGCCAGCAGTCATCTTCTATTTTGGTTTTTATATACATGTATATCTCTTCATTCGGATAGCCAATATTACGTAGGTACTTCAACTTTCCGCATTCCTGTCATCATTTGAAATATAAAAATTTACCTGATACATGCACCCTTCAAAATTTGTTTCGTCGTATCTATTTTAATGACCCGTATGGTAATATTGATACAGATATATTTGTCAAACATTTCTTTGTACAATATACAGGTATTTAGTTTGTAACTAAATCTAGAAATATATAATAGTAGCTGGTGGACCCTACTTCGTCCGGGATGTTCCCCTCTGATTTTCGGAGAATTGCGCGATTTAACCTTGAATTGACCATTTTAAAGGTGAACGTCATGTCGGGTCACGATTTGACCCGTCCAAAACACTCCCCGGAAAGTCACGACAAAAGTACCCGTCGAAATCCGCCCGGCTTTACCCGATTTGACCTTGAATTGACAATTTTGAATGTCAAGATCAGGTCAGGGTCATGATTTGACCCACCCGAAACACTCCTGGGACAAAAGTAACAGTAGGTATTATATTTCGTTGAAATACTTCCGTTTTACCAGATTTGACCTTGAATTGATCTTTTTGAATGTCAAAGTCAGGTCGGGATCAAGATTTGACCCGTCCAAAATACTCCCTGGAAATAATTTCCCCTAGGTATCAAATTTCGTCAAATCTGTCCGGCAGTTTTCCCGGCCATAGCTAACAGACAAACAGACAGACAAATGTCCAAAATATATATTAAACTAGCTGATGTACTCGACTGCGTTCGGGCTATTTAGGGATTTTTTTTGTGATCGCCTCCATCTGGACAGTACCCAGTATATACAGCGTCTGGCCAAACTATTGTTCAATTGGTCCAGAAACATGCCTATATCAGCACGTTCGAGAACATGGTCCCACGTGAAATTGGACCCGTCCATATTGCTCCCGGGATCGAAGTAGTCCTACACACAAATTTTTAGTCGGATCGGTCAAGGTCCAAAAACATGCCTATGAGCGAGGTCAAGTTGACACGTTAAATACCAAATCCGAGTCGGATCAGTCGAGCAGTGTTAGAGTCTATAACACATACACACATGCATTCATGCATACACACATACATACAGGCAGGTGTTCCAAAATGTATAATCGATAGCTACAACAATTCTATGGTAGATAGTTCACGGCCGACCTGATGAATGCATCTTAGTTTTCTTGTATTAACTGAGACTTTAAAGGTACTCAACCCGTAAAGAGGGTCCCCATCTCAACAGATTCCAACAACAACAATCCGATCAGAGGGTCCTATATTACTATTTCTTTGGCTTTGGGGGTAAAAAATATTTGATTCGAGTCGAGGAACCCATCAAACAAAGCTCAGAGTTAATAGATATTGATTTTTCAAATTTGTTATGTTCTCGAGATGAGTACTGATAACTGCCGTAATCTGCTCTGGATGTGTACTCCAAATCTATTCAAACAGACAAGGATGAATAACTCTAAAATCAAGTGGTAATTTTAACGCAATTTTGATTGAGTTCTGGGCCAGATAGTATTCCCGATAATGAAAAATAATATATTTCTAAAATCGATATCTAACAAATCTGAGCTTTGATGTGTGACTTCCTCGACTCGAATCAAATATTTTTGACCCCCGAGGCCATTGAAATAGTAATTGAGAGGAGTTTTATCGGGTTGAGTACCTTTAAACAACTGAGCAAAGCATATCATCACAGTCGGTGGACACATCGGGGGGCGGGGGCGCAAGAGCATGGAAATATGAACTATCTCTTCAAGTTTTGTTAATTATAAACTCTTTATTAGAATTCATCGCTTTGATGTTTTCTATCAAAACATCGAAAGCAAAATTGTCGTTCAACGGAGCACTGTCGTGATTTCGAAGCCCATATGCAGTTTATTAATTAACGAATGCTATTTATTATGTATCAACAGAAATAGAGCAGATGGCAATAACCGAATTGATAGATATAGTTCTATGTCACGGCTTATTTGAAGTCAGCGTGCAAAGGCGCCTGGAGTTTAAACGCCGAAGAGAAATCATTTCTATCGCTTAAATGTGGTCTGTCACTTCATAAAGACGCTTTAGTTTCCGGCGTAAAAATAAAATATATGGATCGAAGACACATTTCCGGACGCTTCTATCAATGATTTTATATCGATATTTTCTTATATAACGCGATAATTAATTTGGACAATTTTTAGAAATGTCAGATCTGTATCGAGGACACATTTCCGGGACGCTTCTATCAAGTAATTTTGATTTTATATCGATATTTTCTTACATAATGCGATAATTAATTGGGACAATTTTTAGAAATGTCAGATAGTTATCCCGTATGCTACGCTCCGAACGAACGTGAGCCTTAAATTGTCCCAAAACGATTGTTTGTTTATAATACCAGAAATTTCTAAATAAAATCAATATTAATTGATAGAAGCGTTTCCGAACAGGGGTCTTCGATTCATATTTATTATTTTATACCAAGAAACTATATAAAACTTATTATAGTAATTGAGAGACAATCTTTAGTGGACACTCAGTCACAGTGAATAACACTCTATGTTTATTGTGCAAAGGGAAATAATTTGGGGATTGCCCAACTCTAAGTGTGCCTTTAATGTCCACATTGGTCTGGTGCACTAAATCAAGATAAATAAGGTTCGTCGGCTCTTCCGCATTATACGTGTGCAAACTTTAAAAATAATTGATTCCAATCATCTTTTGACATCTAAAAGAACAAATTGTGCCCATTCTAACTTCAATACGCGTATATGGTTGTTGAAAAGAAATGCTGCACGAAATCCATTCGGGAAAGAACGCACTTCTGTATAAAGGCGGCACAATGAACCATCACTGACAATACATGTATCTTTAACAAAACACGCATTATATTTGTCAGAATAAAAGGGTTTCCCTGGGATATAGCTCAATTTGCTGAGATTTCGGAATCCATTTATTCTACGGCCTCGCCGACGGGTTGAACGCTGGTTTATCAGTTCACTTTACAGCAGCAAACAAAGACAAATGTGAATTTGTATTGTGTAGATTTATTCCACATCGACCTATGCAGACGAATGCTGGTAGCTTCTAATGATTGCTTACAAATCATAATTCAAATAAACGATGCTTCCAACGACAATACAGGCGCACCGTTTGTTATAAACGTGATGCGAAGTAATGTGTATATGAGAGTAATATAAACATAGAGCGTTTCGTATTAGTATTCCGTGACTGATGACAATTAATACATAGCGTTTAGTTCGCTGCTTGAGCCGTTATGAATTCATGGAATTGCATGCGTGTAACGTTGTGGTAAATATTCGGTTTCCTCGAAGTAGATACTTCAAAGGGACGTATATATAATGTATTCTAACCTAAATAGCAGCAATCCGACATTAGCGAACATGTGTCATGGCATATTCTGGAGTAAAGGTTCACCTCCAAACTTGTTATGTATAAATATCTTTAATAACTGAAGTAATATATTGATGGAGCTCGTTTGTCTCGTTATATTTGTATATTATATACATCGGAAGCATGCATCCATGTGTGCATGGAACTTTACGCGAAAATTCAATTGCAAAGCGCACCCAGCAGGTATCAGCCACTCTGCATGAGAGTAAACTATTTTGGTCCTAGAACCACTATACTGATTACCGCCCTTTCATTGCAATCTCCTACGCCCTACTATGCCTATCGTGGGACATCGTAACTAAGAAGATATCAGAATCAATATGTTCTACTCATATAAGAGTAACAAATGTATGCGAGCCAGTCTAAATGTGCGGGAACTTAACTTCCCACTTAAGATGATCTTAAGTTTATTTTATGAAACGTGTTCCTGAAACGGCAAAGCAAAAATAATAAGGTCTACCTTATATCTTGTAGATTAAGTCCATCTTCATCTTAAAATCACCACAAAACCTTGTTTCATGAAATTGTCCCTGGTATCATGGAAGTGTATATAGTGGATATGAACAACAGAAATTGTTTTACCAACATTGCTGTCCTGTTATACCCCTCCCCCATTCTTGATCCGGACGACATCACATTTTTGTTCTATTATTATTTTTGGTGACCCCCCCTCCGGGGGCCAACATCCCTACCAGTGACCCAGATGGAGACACTTTTGCTAGTTTTGAACCGCACCGTTATCTTCCTCGCAAAATCGTACGGCTAGCTAGAATACCTCCTTGGCGTCCTACAGATGGTCCCGCCAATTACTATAGCAGACAGACAGGCAAACATTCGAAAATATAGACACAACAAGAGGTGTGCACTCGAGTGCTAGCATACCCCCACCGTGGCAAATTCAACCCGCATTATCCGTAAACTCAACCAAAAAGATTTTTAACTTTAAAGAAAAATTCGGACTACTAATATCGATATGGTGTCACAAGAAGCTTGTACAGAAAAAAATATTCAAATCGGTTCATATTTGTTAAAGTTATTAAGTCAGACATAATTTTCTAAGTCAAAATAAGTCGAAAATGAGGTGTAATATTACGAAAAACAGTCTGAGCCGCATCATGTAGAGAGGGTCTTGTGAGAAGCATGTATAACAAAAATTATTGAAATCGGTTCATATTTGTTAAAGTTATTAAGTCGGACAGAATTTTCTAAGTCAAAATAAGTCGAAAAAGAGGCGTAACTTGAAAAATAAAGTCGGACCGAACCGCAATTAGCATCATGCGGAGAGACCGTCCGAAGGAGATTGCATACAAAAAATTATTGAAATCGGTTCATAGTTCGAGTTATGAGGTCGGACGGACGGACGGGCGGTAAGACGGACAAACGGGCGGAGAAAGCGTGACGGACGGACGGACGGACAGACGCAGTCAATCCAGTATACCCCCCATTTTCTTCGAAAGTGGGGTATAATTAGATGAAACCAGTTTCGCCATTACTGTATCCCTTAAAATATAATGCGCCTATTGCCATCTGGGTCATTGTGATCCACTTTCCGGTTACTTTGGGGATACAATAGTGTCGTGAAGTTGTATCAAACAATATTACTAATGCCACTAACATCATTATATTCCATGACACACTTCTGTAAGTACAAGTAACTCACACAACGGATTTGATGAGGTTTTGGTGGGAGTGGTCGGATTTCGGTGACCGAGAGAAACAATATGAAAGTGAGGATTGTATTCACTAATGCATATGTTTCGCATTTTCACATTCTCTCCTTAGCCAGGCAAATTTGTGTTTTAAACTGAACGGTCTACTTTCTCTTTTAAGCGATATATTATGCTAAAGATGTACTCCTATTAATTTATCTATAAGGACACTAATATATCTTTCAATAAGTTCGCATCACAGTTTAGTTTGCATATATATAACCATTATTAGTGCGTGTTTTCTAACCAGTTGTTCTGTTCTATGGTGCAAGATGCGATCGAAACAAGGATTGCTTTCAATAATTTAATTTAGTTAATGGTCTTTAATCACGAATGCCCATTACAATTTTTTGCGTTTCGGTGAAACAGTATCATAACAATTACCAAATAGAATAGTATGTGTTGAAATTGAAAGTGGACAGTTAAACTGATTGTGCTGAATAGCTCCCTTGTAGATAATACACTCTAATGTGCTTTAACCCCCAGACATAAGTCACAATTTAATGGGTGCACATACGGTGTGACTTTGAGCTGGAATTATCTGATTTAATGGTACAACCGTTATCACACTGATGTGTAATGATATGACTCCTATTTTGAACCAATTATTTGCATGTAATTGGTAGATATTTATTTCGAATTGCAATTTGGCGTACACCAACAAATCAGGCGAATTGCAATTTGCATGACAGTGCTTCTGCAATTTGCCGTACACCAGATAATTATTTCTTTTGGCAACAATTTTAACAAACAATCAAGTTTGACGCTAAATAAATCTTGTCAATAGCAATATTCGAAGATTCATTCGTTTTAAGTGTGTACAAGATATTCGGTAATTATGAGACCAAGTTGCAGACGATCCGTGGAATATCACATTATAATTTGTGGTTTCTCAATACGTACTTTTCTCCAGGATTTATAGTTAGTAGACTTTAAAAGTATAGTACTCCAATATTACTTAGACAATATGTATATATCGGCAATAATTTCCGAGTGATTTGATGTTCCTAACTTGTCTTCGTATTTAGATATAATCAACATTATGTGAAAAATATCGAAATTTAATATAAACAAATGAAAAATTCCTGCGAAATTTCCAGTATCGGATATGCACGGTGTGTATGCGCGACTATGAATTCGCTTCAACGACTTCGAAATGAGGTCGTACGTCGAGGACTAGCCTGTAAACTGAGTACCCGAGGTCGGGACTAAATGGACATTGGCAAAGTAATATTGGAGTACGTATACTGTGTGCGTTAGTTCTGGATTTCGATAGTTCGAGTGTTGGTTAGTCCGCTGTTTCGATAGTCCGAGGGTCCATTAGTCGAAGGGTTTGTGCATCGTTTTTATAGTCAGCGAGTTCGATAGTCCGACGATCATGAGGATTCACTAGTCCGAGGGCCCGATAATCCGAGGGTTCGTTAGTCACATCAGTTTTCTGTTGTACATGTATGTTACAAAGACAACTCTTAAAGGCACGGGCGGCGTTCGTTGCATAAATATTCATATTTGTTCAAATCGCCATCAACAGAAGGAATATTAAAATATATATAGTTTTGTTCATATGCCAAACATAATCAGCGCGTAAATAGTATATTGTCGTCAAAACGTATATACGATGGTGTACGTAAACAAGAGCCTTCTCGTGTTACAGATGTTTTGCTTCTGTTTACATAACACAGCTCAATTCTATTGGTTAATCACACACAAATGATATAAACGCTCTTTATTATTTCCATATCAGGAAAACAGTAACTAATAACGCTCTTTATGTTTACCATATCCGGATCTAAACAAAAGCCAGGTTCTGTAACGTTTTTTTTCTTCTGTTTACATAACAAAGGAAAAAAACATTTGACAATAACATACTGTTTATGCCATATTTCTGATTGGTATAAGAACAAAGTATGTCTATATTTTACTATTATTTCCGTTTATGGCAGTTTTTGACAGAGGTGAATATCTTAACAGCATACCCACCGCCAACGCCGCCCATATCTTTAATGTGAGCCGCTATATACGACGCATGCATGCCAACTTATGTTTGGGTGGGAATAGAAGAATATTTCTGTCGTTATAAAAATAATATGACCATGTGTTTGATTTCCAGGTCACGGATGTTTGATAACAGAACCAACGACAAAAACATGCTCAAATCGAACACTGTTCAATTCATTGCGCGGTGACGACCATTCGTGTGAGTCGGCATGTGAAACAGAGACGAACCATTTTGGTGATCGGTGTTTTTGTGCAAATTACTTCAATAGTACGCAGACATGCACATTACACAGCGGTAGAAGCCAATGGGAGTTCCATGACGAGAGGCTAGACATTGGAGTGGAGGACATTACTAGAATCAACAGGAAGTGTTATTTAGGGGGTGAGTAACTCACGTGGAGTTGTTTAACGTTTGTTTCAAAGACTCTTCCCCCTTTAATTCTGCATTATTGGTTTCATGTTTCTACACTAACAGTGCATGTATATGTGTGAAGAAATAAACTTGTTCAAACTAAACTCAAAGGGCAGTCTCGCGGCTGATTATCTTAATTAACAACAACGTTTGACATATTTTGATTTTAAAACAACTTCTATTAATTTGGAATTGACTTATTGGTTGTTATTTAACACCTATTGATTTTGACATAATTATGTTCAGAACAAATGGCCGCAATCGAAAAGACTCCATCCCAACCAATGTATGGGTTCGAACTTCAAGCTTGGGTGATTTTTCAGGTGGCACAAGACCAGATAATGGTTCGCCTGTCAATCAAAACTACAATCCTCAACCGGACGTCCCAACTCTGGATAAAAGTTAGTATGAATAGTTTGATAGTAATTAGCGAACTGCCATATGACTTGTCTAGTTTGACCCTCTAGCTCTTGCCGATTTTCAATTCTTGGGTTTTTTACCAACAATAAAATGCTACAGTAGCACCATCACAGTATTACCTTTGTAATAAACATCATTTCCATGAGACAGAGAGAAGAAAAGATCCAGTGACAAGGAAATACATTATCTTCTTAACACGTTCACTGCCGAAAACCAATGGGTAATCCCGTATGCCAACATGGGATTTGATGTTTTGCCGATAGTAGTTGATATTTTACGTATGTATGAGTAATGGTTGACCAATATCGGGATATATGATGCTGAAACATGTTATAACGCTACTACGAGATAACTCGTAGTCGGCAACTGGGACGGAATTTATTAGTGATTCATCGCTGGTGCCAGCTACGAGTTATCTCGTAGGTAAATACAATTACGTTGTCGGTGGCTTAAGATGACGAAGAGTGCTATACAGGTACAAGCATATCGTGTATAAAACACGGTAAATGAATTTGTACATGATGACTGGTACAGGCTACGTCGCATAAGACATCGAAAACATAATATGTATTTACCTACGAGATAACTCGTAGCTGGCACCAGCGATGACCACTGGTGAATTTCATCCCAGGTGCCGACTACGAGTTATCTCGTGCTTTATAACACGTTCATCTTCATTTGACCCAAATTTGATCTGGGACTAGTATACTAGTCCCAGATTTGATCGACTAAAATTGTATAAAACACGATAAATTAATTTATATATACACACTTGTACACCCATTGCCAGAGAAATGAACTTGCATGCATGGGTATACAAGCCATGTGTATCTGCTTGATCATACACTTGATGTAGGACTAGCAGCAGTCTCTGGCACAATATCCGATAATACTATAGTACTATATAAGTAAGAGATGTGTAATAAACATAGAACCACAGCTAATAATCAGGTAAGTTAGAAATTGGCGCACGCAACCAGGGTGCTGAGTTCTAACTAATCTCAACACACATGTAAGTGTTGTTGTATTGTATGTTACATAGTCAAGCTTATGTATTTAGTGGACCTTCCAGTGGCTTGCACCCATGGGGTGTATTATCAGTTATAGGCCTCAATTGAAACCTGAATAATCCAGAGCAAACTGATTACTGAACTATGCAACGAAAGCCCTCTATATGTGTCCGGGAAAGGTCTATTTGCACATGTATAGCATGGGCCAGGGACGTACATAAAGGGTCCTGGTGAATTGGAGTATCCTAGCAAGATTTCTAACTGCACCCCACCCCTTGTTCGGGATGCGGTAATCGTTGTATCTCAAGCCATTGTAATTATACATATAAAATTGATCGGTGGGATCTTTGGGCATGTATTGACGCATACACCAACATTGCTTGTGGTATGTGTTGTTATTTATGTGGTATGAACACTGCAATACCCATGGAACCGTTTACTATGAGTTAACTCGTAGTGGCAGCCAACGTGTTAAGTGATTTCCTTTGATGACAATTCAATGCTGGGCTTATAGGGCTTGAGTCATAAATTCATTTTCGTTCTAATTACCATGTTGTTTGCATCGTTCATAGAGCATACAAGTGAATTTTTCAGTAATCCATGGCTTAAATTAATTCATTTGTTGCATATATTCTGTTAAGTATAAAGAAGATGGTCCCATAAATGGCCGGGTTTAGTGTACAGTCCCCCTTTAAGTCTTCATGCCAACAGTTCAGTCCGAAAATACCATATGATCCTTTGTTATAAAGGTCCTTTGTCTGTCCATACTTTAATTTTTGTATAATTGCATTGTATGCTAGTTGGGTCGACCATCCTTACATTTTCGAAATAAAGCACCTTCGGGATAACAGAAGTCTCTTAATAACTTCAAAATAAAGAACCTTATGATTAAATATCACTACCCATGCTGTAAAATCGTGTATCAAGATGTAACTGTGCTATCGAAGGTGTCGATCACCTAAAGGGCTATGGACTACAGTAATGCTCTAAATAATCAACTCCTTAACCACAGCAGAATTATGGGTAACTTTTCAGGATTTAGTCGGAAATATGGCTTGTTGACATTCATCGGAAAGCTCTCGGGGAGAGCTTTCCGATGAATGGCAACAAGCCATATTTCCGACTAAATCCTGAAAAGTTACCCATAATTCTGCTGTGGTTAAGGAGTCGATTAATTAGGGCATTACTGTACACGTAAATGTTTCACAAGAACCTGTGAGAACCAGTGTATCATCGAGCTGTCATGTTTCATATTCCAGTTCCAAACAAAAACTCGACCAGGATGGACCACTTTATTTTAGTCCCAACAATGTATTCATGGAATGAAGCGTTCTGTTTTTGTGAAGCAAATGGTGCAGATATTTTAACGCCAACAATATCCAATCAACGGGACACTGTTCTTGATGCTATTAAAAATTCACCAGTTAACATGTGAGTATTTATAATGGAAACACTAAACATGTATTCAGGGTTCTAGATCTCCAGTTACAATGATAGGACAATATTCTTTAAGATCGTTTTTCTTATGGCTGTGTTCTGCTGAAAACAAATGTGTAAATCAAAATGTGACATAGAAACTAGACCTATAAATAACAAAGGATGTTGTTTTGTTATTGAACAATTAACAAAATCATTATTGTTGATCCTGTTACCTGTAATTATCATAACTCTATACATAGATATAAAACTTAATATCAAACAAGATAGCATCTTGTAGGTATTACTTTATACCCTATAGAATATATAGAGGATCTACAACGAGTCCCCAGTTTATAGCGGAATTTACAAAACGAGTCCAGTAAATTAGGTCTGGACCGAGCCTTTGGCGAGGTCCAGACCTAATTTACTGGACGAGTTTTGTAATTTCCGCTATAAACTGGGGACGAGTTGTAGATTCTATTTATTACATGATCCAAAACATCGACAAAACATACTTAAATCAACAAATGGAACGAGAAACTAATATCGGCTTCTATAAGACATGCGATGACGTTTCACGTAACTATTCGTTGTTTGCCCGCGTAAAGAAATAGTCCCATATAAATAAAGATTATTTTGGCGCTTTTAGTGGCGTATATTTAATAACATAACTTTTCAAATTCTTCAGTCATGATAGTTTGTTGGAAAAATATTGGAAGTCATAGTATTTTTGAGACGTAGCGTACGGAATGTTAAAAGACGGTAAACCGGAAGTCAAATGTCACCTGGCACTATTTCCTGTTATTAAACGAACGTTTAATATCACAATTTATAGAATGGGTTTATTGAATGGAATAATGGTAGGATCGTGTAATAAAAATAAAAAGTAAATTAAGTTTCATAAAATTTGACCTGGAACCCTGAATACATCTTTAATGAATTAAAGCTATGTGTTATTATTAGGTTCCTGTGATCAAACTGAATGCACGAAATACTAATACATACAGGTGAGAGAGACTCATTAAATGATAGGAATTCAGGGTTCCAGGATAATGTTACGACATCTATTTTACTTTTTATGTTAATTCCAGTGTATAAAACGTGTTTGCGATGGGATGTGCTACAAGATATAAGCTATTTTGTCAGATATTGATTTTTCTATACAATTGTTTCATGTCGTTCGATGTTTTCAAATTAAAGGGACACCAAAATTTGATATTCTTTGTTTTTTTTTGGTGTTGTTGTAACTGGAGGTCTGGAACCCTGAATATATCTCTGAAGTGATAGAAATTAAATGTTATTAACATAGATAGTATGACTTTCCATACAAAATTGAGCTCAATTTGTTTCTAGCATAACATGTATAAACTAACATATCTACTCTTTATTCTACATGATTTAAATGCACCAATCTTGTCCTTATAATTGTGGTGCAATGCCACCTCAAATTTAAGAGTAAACACAAATTTAAGAGCAATGGACGACTACATCGGTCCTCTTTTCTCCATTCTCCATAATAATTTTGGCATCAGTGTGTGTTTAAATAACAAAAAATTATACTTTATCGGGGCATAGCCATTCCCAATCTTTTATGGTATAGAACTGTTGTAAATTGGTAACTTATGTTGGATGTGAAGTGGAGCGCAATACAAACCCCACATATAGGGATGTCCGGCAAATACACATGTGATACCCCAGAGTATTCCAATTGCAGGTTATCAAAGAACGAACTCTGGATTGAAACACATATGGATGGAACGAACAACATTTTTACTTCTTATGGCTTCGATGTAACCCATTCTACAGCCTGGGCACTTGGCGAACCAATGGCCAATAGTACCACAATGTGCGCATATGCAAAACTCAGTGATCCCCTACTGCAATGGAGAACCGACATCTGTTCCATTGGTCGCCCCTTCATCTGCAAAAGACGCATAACAGGTAGGCAGGGGTGTATATTGCTTGGGTCTCGATTGGGGTAGAATATAATTTCTAATATAACATTTCGGATTGAACATGGCACATTTTTTAGGGATCTCCAAACGAATCGACCGCCCATATTACAAAATTGGTGTGTTAAGCACCGACTTAGTGCTAAGAATCCACTAATTGGCAATAATTACAATTAACAATTACAACCTATGGTATGGTGTCAACAAATGTCATTTATATAAGAACAGAGAATTTGTTCACACACATTGAAGTAATGAAAATTCATATAATGTCCCTTTGTCTCCATAAATTTGATGTTTTTTTAGTCGAAAGTTTGACAATATGGTAATCTTAACAAACATGTACTAAAATATCAAACATTTATTCCATTACTGAAGGGCAGTGAGAGCACCCATGATTTTAACACTCCGTTGTCCTCCCGTCAATTCAAAAACCCCAAATATACATCACGATATAGTCAGTATTATGATGTATATCAGGAGTGTACTGGGGAACGGTAGATGGGCAGTATTAAGACTTCCTTCATTAGCTCCTCGATCCTGGGTGCCTCCGAAAAACATTTTTTTTTCAGACCAGCAATGTGAATTCATTAAGATTGAAGAATGCCTCTCAGCAGAAGTGAACACCCACTTCCCGCCAAACAACATCAGAACATTGGAGGAATGCAAAGCAGCATGCCTGGGTTACACGTACTGGAATGATGAGTGCTGGGGCGTGGTGTGGAAATATGGAAACACCACTAATAAATGTGCAATGGTCATGGCAAAATCACCAATCAATCTGGCGAAGACCACGACCAACGTGTGCGTGATGTCCATGTCATTACTGAAACAATGCTTCTCAGGTAACATGTCAGACCAGGCCGTGCCTCCCCCCACAATTTTGGCCAAAGTTTTCAACAGTTGGAAATGTCATGCCCAATACATATCTGTACTCATATTTTGGTACTCCACTAAATGTTCCTACTTTAGACTGAAATATCCAATGATCGGAGAGGGGTGCAAATGGAAATTACAAGTTGTACACCATCCGTACAATGTTACATGTGCCATTATTTCTTTGAAACCAGAACACCACAAGGCTTAGTTTATTGTGTGGGTGCCAGAAAGACAAAGTCTGATACACAGG
The DNA here is from genome assembly GCA_032622095.1 of Siphonodentalium dalli. Classification (NCBI taxonomy): domain Eukaryota; kingdom Metazoa; phylum Mollusca; class Scaphopoda; order Gadilida; family Siphonodentaliidae; genus Siphonodentalium; species Siphonodentalium dalli. Next base: position 54,909,293 of record CP136064.1, on the reverse strand, counting down.
TCCCCCAAAAAAAAGGTTCCCACCCAACCCCACCCCAATATTGCTTAATCCTATAGGATTAAGTACTATTGGGGTGGGGTCAATTTTTGTTCAGGGGACCTGTGGTCCGATATACCCCCATTTTCTGTAACTTTGATATATTCATATTTTAAAACTTTTTCTTTCTTTATATGGTCTATAAATATGATTAAGAGCTATGGAAGGCCTGTTTGAAAGAGAAATATACTGCCTTAAAGGTGACATGCAATGGTTCTTCTCATTTTTATATAAATTTATAGGCTAGGTATCTAAATCAAATCCTGAAAATGCGATATTCCCAAGGCCGGTATTTCGCTATAAATTATATTATTATCCATCCCTTAACTAACACTATTTCTGATTGGGCAAAAGCCGTCACATGATAATCCCAGAAAAAGTGATATTGGTCTACCAAAAGTCATATTGGACTCTTGAAATCGAGTCCAATATGACTTTTCTTATCGGGACTCCATGACGTCACTAAGTAACTCTATTGCCAAATGAATCGGTGAAATTGTGATGCACATGCAATACTCTGCTGGATTTAGCAGATGTTTCACTTTCGCATTAATTTTTGTTTTCACTTCCGTGTTTACTGTTCCAAATCATGCTTTCTGAAGATCAAATACAGGCTTTTATATAGAAATACCGACAAGTACCAAAAAATAACCACAACACTTTTATTCCCAAAATTTGGATAAACATACAGATGGAGAATAAAAATGTCATTATACAATGTTGTGTACAGTATGTGTTTTTCTTGTACTCATCCAAGTTGTGGTGAAAAGTCATATTGGACGAGACACAACCTGGACTCGTACAAGAAAAACACATACTGTACACATCATTGTATAACAACTTTATAATAAGTCGGATATTTTGAGAAACATCATGACTTATCTTTTCCTGATTGGTGACTTCAATTATTGATGTAACTAGCAATGGTAAACAAAAATCAGCTGATTGGATAGCTACCGTTTATCGACATTGTTCGCAAATGGAAATGCTACGTTGTTGCTTTGATGAACAAACGGTGAGCCTGGCTTAGGGCAAGAGCCAAATTACAACTCGAGCTAAGTTATTGATAATCGTTTATACAACAGTCATGTAGCATGACTATTTGCACAGGGTTGATTTTTAACTAACTTGTATGAATGACTTACATTCCAGTGACATTGCATGTTGATGAAACTGGTTACAACATAGACAACAGCAGTCCACTTGAAACATGCCCACCAATTGTGAGTAGCATCAACATATATTGTCATGAAAGTTCAAAATTAATACATGTATATCATCTCATGAAGAAGATACACATTAATATGTATTTGAAAACACTTCAGGCAGCAGGGAAACCAATTGTTAACCCTTTCTATACTAAATGTATTCTCCCACTCAATTATAAACATAAACATCGGATTGGTCTATTATTCATCTGGATGGGTTTTCAGGAAAATTAAGCAGATAATACATGTGCAGAAGGAGTCCTATTTATAGGCGGGAAATGTTCAGATAATAAGTTCAACAATTTAATGACTAATTCGTACCATGTGTGTTTTTGTGATGAATAACATGTCTTGATCCATGCGAATGATTAATCATGAAGGGACATGCTAATGAAATCAATGAACAATTAGTCTAAATATTATTACGAAGGAGCGATTTTCTCATGCTAATGTCATTTAGAAAGGGCTGGCGCAATGTGTTGCAAATTAAATTTTATTTGGAGACTGTTCATTTGTTGCAATATTGTTACGATTAAATTTTGGCTATGCAATGGTGTGCATGATCAAGTTTCAGCAAACACATGCAAAAACAGTGAAATAGACTCAGATAGTGGAGTTGGCACTGTCAAATTCAACTATAATAGTTGAATTCAGAATGTGCCTAAGCTGATAATCTTCAAATCTCAAATTTGACATAGTAAATTGTTACATTCAGATGATGAAAATGCTACATTCCTCCCATTGGCATAGCACCTCAGCACTAACTTATCAGTTTCACGTACATGAACAAGTCCATAAATGTCTTTAAACAATTTTTTTTATATATTTCAATGTTTCCATTTTTGCCTGATAAATATAGTTGATTTTTTCTTTCAGACCAGTGCTGTCATCTGCTTAGGTGAGTAAGCATTTTATAGGTAAGTTCCCACCAGGAATTCATTTTATAGGTAAGTTCCCACCAGGAATTCATTTTATAGGCAAGTTCCCACCAGGAATTCATTTTATAGGTAGTCATAATAGGTAAGTTCCCACCAGGAATTCAGTTTATAGGTAGTCATTATAGGTAAGTTCCCACCAGGAATTCACAACATGACTATCTGCTGAGCTAATAACACCAAACCGCTTCCTGGGTCTATGAGAAAGGCAGGTTACCAAGACCTATCGACACTCAACGATTTGAATACTATGAACTGGCACAGGAACAATATTTTCATCGATAATAAAATGACCTGAGTTCAGCTGAGTTAGTTATTTTATAGCATTATATGAACTTTGAGTGAATTCACAACAATACAAGGCTGGCAAGATGAACAAAATGGTTGTGTCAATTTGCAAAGATTTGAATTTGATAAAGTAGAGTCCTGCGAATATTCGAGTTTTGATATCAGTCATTCGATTCAAGATCAACACCAAATAGGTCCACTGATTTGAATATTTTCAAAACTTGGCACTGTGGCTTCAATTTGTGACTGAATAGCACACGACAAAATATCAACAGTCACAAATAACCTATGCACTAAGGTTCCAACAATCTTAAATATATGGCTTATTATCAGAAAATGTCCTGATGGAACAACTCGTTAACCCTTTACCCAACAGAAGGGCCCTGTGCCAATGCATTCTCTTATATATGCGAGTCGACCTAAGAGAATGCATTGGCTTAACATATTAAAAATTATAAAATTGTTAAAGAATGTAAGAAAAATTGGTAAAAAGTGTTAAAAAAAGATTTTTTTTAGGCCAATGCATTCTATTATATATGCGAGGCGACCTATGGTCGACTCGCATATATAAGAGAATGCATTGGCACAGGGCATAACTGTAACTATCACAATGTGGTCAAGGAGCCGGTTCCAATGATATCCATATTTGTATGGTTCTATTGAGACAGACCGAAGATATTTTAGGCTGTTGAAGCTTTATTTGGCCGGTTTTGGCCGCTTGTTGGGGAAAGGGTTAATGAGTATTTAGTAAAGACTAATTTTGTTTGAAGAACAATGGTTTCAACACAAGAATTTTGTTATTAGAGAACTATCAACAATGAATGTAAGAACAAAGTTGATCTATTACTCCATGTTCTTCTTTAGTGGTGATGTTTTTTCAGACTTATGTTTTTACAAATTTACTCACTGCGAACATTTGGGTCCCTGTAACCCTTTCTATACTAAATACTCATTGATGAGTAGTTATCCCATAGGAAATGTTCAGATAAGAAGTCCCACAAACGACCATAGATCTTTTGTTGAACTTGTTACCTGAACATTTCCCTCAGTAAATAGGGCTCCTGTACTTTTATTTATCTGCCGTCTTCTTATATTACCTGAACACCCCTCCAAATCAATAATAGACCATTCCAATGTACATTTTTTAACTGACTGATAGAATCCATTTACAATAGTTAGGGTTAAGGCGCCAATATACAGACAAAGGATTGAGCAACCGAGACTGTTTCTACTATTTCACAAATCATTCAAACAATAAACACATTTTTACTCCTATAGATACGAGGAATGAGAATCTGACGCATGAGTGTACATGCCGACAGAAGCAGCATCCATCATTGACAAGCTTCAATTTAATCCTCAACAGTCTCAGAATCTCACCGCAGGACACGAGTGCCCATCTGAGAAAACTTGTGTCGGCACCAGACAGTCGGTGGAGCTCCAGGGCGATTGGGGGCAGTGGAATCTTGGTAGTAGCCATCATATATGGGTCAATCATCATCCTCGATGCAGACTTCTTCTGGTCTTGGCTTGGTAGAAAAATTGGACCTTCACAGGACTCTGATCAAGCACCAGTGGTGGCCGACTGATACCTCCTCCTACCGAAAGTCATAATTTTATTATTTTGACTCTCAATTGTGATTTCAATTCAGTGATTTTTCATCTTTTCCCCATAAATGCATAAAAAAAAATATTTTCTATTTATAGACCCCACCCCTCCTCTCCACACAGCAGCCTAAATGTGTCCAAAATAATGACAATTTGTCTGCTGATTTTAATTAATATACTCTGATCAAATAGAAAATGTCAAATCAGTACAAGATGACACTTTTGGAACCATGCTTACTAGTAGCCGTTTCAATGTTAATGGGATCTATGTACTTTTCGCCACATGTTTACACTAATATATAGAGATTCACTTTGCAGAAAGGGCATTGGTAATTGAAATAATGTCAATTGGCAACCAAGCCTTGAAATAGTGTGTTTGTCATTTGCAGAATGAGGTCCCCAGAGGGTAAATTTAGTGATGCTACCCCGTATAGCATCACCAAATTCACCCTCTGGGAACCTCATTCTGCTGAGGTGTAAGCAGAATGAGGTCCCCAGAGGGTGAATTTGGTGATGCTAGCCCGCTATGTGGGGTAGCATCACTAAATTCACTCTCTGGGGACCTCATTCTGCAAATGACACACACTATTTCAAGGCTTGAAGTGGCAACCTGCTCAGACAAGCCTGTTTACATGTTGGGTGTAACTTAAAGTTGGTCCAACACTTTTATTGTGAATTTCAAATTTGACAAAATTGTCGGACCAACCTGCATCCATATTACATAGATAGCAACCAAATCAACATACACATTCCTTAAAAGAAACTCGGTGAACCCATTTCTGGTGAATATGACAACTTCAGCAGAAGTAAACACCTACTCATTTCTTTGATTTTTATGGTTCTTAAATATAAATACACATATAAAAGCATGTAGGATACATAAAAGAAGAAACAACCGTATTGCGCTCAATGCGGAAATCGGTCCACTTAAAATCATAGCGAATTGTCGACATTGAATTTTTTTATATTTTTTTTAGGCCCGATCCACTATAATTTCTGGCAATTCGCAGCGAATAATAATTTACGGTATTACTGGCTCTCATAATAACATCTAATAAACAATCAGGTGGGTGTTAAACCCTTTCGAGTAAAAATGGATGTCGGCGATTCGCTGCGATAAGGCCTGCCGCGATAAGCAAAATGAGGTTGTTTTGTCTTTGATACATTGTAACATTACAAAGGTGCACAGGACAGTTATGTGAAAATATGACTCAATGCCAGAAGACATAAATATCTGTGTTTAGCTTGCAGTCTTTATCCACAGGAGGCAGAGCTGATGGATAAATATAGTTATCCCAACATCCTGGTTTATAAGGTTTGCCTGCCTTTTATCACATAAGACCATAGTAGCACTTTACATAACTGAGAACGGATGATCGCAATGTTGATATGTCTAGGGTCAAGTCATAATTTTTTTAAGAACTGCTGTTTCTCCAGTCAACACTTCAGGAATCCCGTAGCCTCTGGTCTATTTTCAAAAGAAGCTGGAAGTACTCTATTCAGAATGGAGTAGCACCATTTGGATATATCTGCAGCCACAGAAGTCTCAGAAATGCAGCTTTAGGAGAAGAAATATCTTGAGGATTTCTTCATCCTCGATTAACATAGGTCGTTAGAAGTCCCTTATCATGAGAATGTTGATATATCAATCACTGGCAGCCATATCGATATTCAGCCTTGAATGGCACAGTATGTAAACCAGAAGGCCTTTGATGTGAATATTATGATGTATCAATCACTAGCATCCATATCAATTTCTTCTATAGACATACAGCTACCATCTGCAGGAACAGCGCTATCAGCCGTCACAGAGCTGTTTAGTTCAGATTTCTGTTCAGTTTTCTGTTCAGATATATTAAACTTTCCAAACGTCTTAAAAGGAAATAGTGTGTTTGTCATTTGCAGAATGAGGTCCCCAGAGGGTAAATTTAGTGATGCTACCCCGTATAGCATCACCAAATTCACCCTCTGGGAACCTCATTCTGCTGAGGTGTAAGCAGAATGAGGTCCCCAGAGGGTGAATTTGGTGATGCTAGCCCGCTATGTGGGGTAGCATCACTAAATTCACTCTCTGGGGACCTCATTCTGCAAATGACACACACTATTTCAAGGCTTGAAGTGGCAACCTGCTCAGACAAGCCTGTTTACATGTTGGGTGTAACTTAAAGTTGGTCCAACACTTTTATTGTGAATTTCAAATTTGACAAAATTGTCGGACCAACCTGCATCCATATTACATAGATAGCAACCAAATCAACATACACATTCCTTAAAAGAAACTCGGTGAACCCATTTCTGGTGAATATGACAACTTCAGCAGAAGTAAACACCTACTCATTTCTTTGATTTTTATGGTTCTTAAATATAAATACACATATAAAAGCATGTAGGATACATAAAAGAAGAAACAACCGTATTGCGCTCAATGCGGAAATCGGTCCACTTAAAATCATAGCGAATTGTCGACATTGAATTTTTTTATATTTTTTTTAGGCCCGATCCACTATAATTTCTGGCAATTCGCAGCGAATAATAATTTACGGTATTACTGGCTCTCATAATAACATCTAATAAACAATCAGGTGGGTGTTAAACCCTTTCGAGTAAAAATGGATGTCGGCGATTCGCTGCGATAAGGCCTGCCGCGATAAGCGAAATGAGGTTGTTTTGTCTTTGATACATTGTAACATTACAAAGGTGCACAGGACAGTTATGTGAAAATATGACTCAATGCCAGAAGACATAAATATCTGTGTTTAGCTTGCAGTCTTTATCCACAGGAGGCAGAGCTGATGGATAAATATAGTTATCCCAACATCCTGGTTTATAAGGTTTGCCTGCCTTTTATCACATAAGACCATAGTAGCACTTTACATAACTGAGAACGGATGATCGCAATGTTGATATGTCTAGGGTCAAGTCATAATTTTTTTAAGAACTGCTGTTTCTCCAGTCAACACTTCAGGAATCCCTTAGCCTCTGGTCTATTTTCAAAAGAAGCTGGAAGTACTCTATTCAGAATGGAGTAGCACCATTTGGATATATCTGCAGCCACAGAAGTCTCAGAAATGCAGCTTTAGGAGAAGAAATATCTTGAGGATTTCTTCATCCTCGATTAACATAGGTCGTTAGAAGTCCCTTATCATGAGAATGTTGATATATCAATCACTGGCAGCCATATCGATATTCAGCCTTGAATGGCACAGTATGTAAACCAGAAGGCCTTTGATGTGAATATTATGATGTATCAATCACTAGCATCCATATCAATTTCTTCTATAGACATACAGCTACCATCTGCAGGAACAGCGCTATCAGCCGTCACAGAGCTGTTTAGTTCAGATTTCTGTTCAGATATATTAAACTTTCCAAACGTCTTAAAAGGAGTTGAAGGGACGTCGTCAACACCTGAAGGAAAAGATGAGATGTTTACAGTTGAATCAGAAATAAGGCTACTATAAACTGAAGCTGTGTTTCCTCTATCCCACCCACGTGGCCAAAACCTGCCAACCCTCTTCCACGTTTATTATCACACGCAAACCAAGTATCGCAGGGGATATAGAAATGGGATCCGTCTGTCCGTAACAACTTTGAAGCTCTCTATCTTGGTCATTGTCATAGGATTTGAATGATCATTGGTATGTTCCTCAACATGGGGGAAAGAGTATTTACAAACAGCGGGTTGCGTCCATTGATATATTCAAGAGCTATGGCCCTTATTATGTAAATGTGACTTAGTGTGAAAATGGATATTACTCTTTGGATGACTAAATTCTTTGGGACAACCTACTGGCCATGTCTCTCATCCAATCATCACCAAACTTCATATGGATCTTTGGGTGGTCTCTAGATTGGATCTGTAAATTTTTGTCTCAAAATTTTTTTTAAAACATGGCCGCCAGCAGCCATCTTGTTTATCTGGAAATGTGGGGTTTTATTTACCATCTATGCATATATCTCAACCAACAGTTGTAGGATCTAAATGAAATCAGTATGGAGGTTCATCATGACTGCTTACAAAACAGGGGCAAATGACGTTCACTTTTTCCATTTTAGAGTTATACTTATTTGTTTATCTGGAAATCATTTAGTTTTGTCTGCTCCAGATATCCCAGCCATGGGTTGTCAGATCTGAATGAAATTTGGTATGGCTGTTTGCCATAATGAATGTTTTTGAAGGAATGCCAAATGGCATTGTTTGCATTTTCAGTTTGTCTCAGTTATCGACCTTTGTGCAATTTGGTTTGTCCGGCTTCATAACTCAAACAAATATTAACCAATTTAAAATTGTTTTGGTATTCATGCATGTTTTATTTAGTTATCACAGGCCAAATTAAAGGCACGTGAGGCCTTAGTTGTCGAAAATATTCATATTTGTTCCAATCACCGTAAACAGAAAAACATTAAAACGCATACAGTTTCGTTCATATATACCATGACCATCGCGTAAACAGCATGTTATCATAAAGATTTACTATATTTTACCTAAGCAAGAGCCTGATTGTGTTACAGAAGACAACACAATGCTGCTGGCTAATCACACACAAATGGCATAAACGCTCTTTATTCGTTCCATATCAGGAATTCACCCACAAAGAACGCTCTTTATGTTTACCATCATAATATAAACAAACACCAGAAAAGTAACTTTTTGTGCTTTTGTTTACATAACAATGGTCAAAAATATGACAATAACATACTGTTTATGAGATATTTCTTATTTGTATAGGGACAAAGTCTGTCTACATTTTGTTGTTCTTTCTGTTTGTGGCGGGTTTTGACGGGTGGAAATATTTTCACAGGATACCCACCGCCAAGGCCAACCGTACCTTTAAGACATCTTTCGAATAAAGCCACATCATAAAATTAATATACCTCCGCGGAAAGCCACCTTGGTAGGGGATACTCTGGGTGGTGCAAAAATGACTTTATTCCGACTGACCCATACTGATAAAAAATGAGAGTCAATGACACTATAGCTCAACTTGAGGAGGGGATAATGTCACCCATTACAGTCAATGGAGCAATAAGGAATATTGAGTGTTTAGATGTGAAGTAATACTAGAGTTTAACATTGAGAGCCATGTGAAGTTTGGGAACTATCGGATGGGATTGATGATTATAGGGCATGATGAAGGATTTAGTTATGCCCTATAATTATATATAATTTTTTTTGCATGATGAAGGATTTCGTTATGCAAAAACAATTATATCTAAGATGGATGCCACCGCTCATGTTTTTAATTGAAAATCAATCAAATTTGATAGCTCCCATCTAGATGCCTAAATAAATTTTCAAAATATTTCTCCAATAAATATGGGCTTTAAATCTGAATTACAAGATATGGCCACAGACAGCCATGTTTTTCAACGAAATTAAGAAATATTTGATAGCTCCCATCTATAGGTCACCCCAAAGATTCTTATGAAGTTTGGGATGAATCAGATAACAAATTTTGTATGGTGTGCCAAAGAATTTAGTTATGCAAAGAGTGAAATACAAGATGGCTGCTGGAGGCCATGTTTTTCATCGAAAATTGTTCAAATTTGATAGCGCCATCTAGAGGTGATCCCATTTTCTTTTAAAAAGCCTCGTCAAACATTATTTTCAACAAACTCATATTAAATGTTAATTAGTTCACACAACTGTGTCATTCGATCTATTTATAGCTAACCTTCACATGGTGTCATTTCATTCATCAGCGACTCCATGACGCTCTGTAGCATGTTTGTTGAGAAACCGTCATCTTTCTTGAAGCCGAGAGCCTGAAATAAAAAATCTAATAAGCTTCTGCTTTGCAGTCCTGTGACGTCACATTATACCTGTACATGATCGGGTATTTTAACTGACTGCACACAACTGGTACCTCAAAAGTACATAATTGCTGAGATATTCCCATTTAAATAAACTTATTACTTATAAAGTTTATGGCAAAGTGAGCTAATAAAATAAAAGTGCAGATCAACTAAATATCCAATGTGCAGGACGAAACTTTTCTTGAAAATTCATAAACAATGTATGCACATTTATTTGGAACTCGAATAGTGGAAGATGGCACAAACCTTGTGGAAGTAATCTATTGCTAGTAGGTTGTTGCCGGACAGAGCGTGGATGAAGCCAATAGCGGAGTATGTCGATGGAGTCTGTGGAGATAACATCTCAGCTTGCTCGTGATACTCCAATGCTTCCTTATACTTCCTGCAAAAAAAAGATGTTTCATTCAATCAGTTCGTTAATCTTGATATTTGCGAATAATATGGCTATATTACTTAAATTAAATCAAGAGATATAGGCTTGATGGGGAGAGTACCATCATGAGGGTTGCACTTTTTACAGCAGTGAGTTCTGCAAATATATTTATCAACCAGTACTATTAGATCAGGCCATGAATCTCTACCCTGGCTAACGCCCGTGGAGATCATATTCCACCAGTACAAAACCTTGGAACTTTTTGAAGTGTTGACAGGGAACCTTATAAAGTCAAAAAATGGATTATATTTCTTAGTTATGATCTGGTCCTTAAAAATGTACTTCACTGAAGGTGAAGATCAAACTTGAAATTTCATGTTTATCTGTGACTTTTCTGAGCCGATATCGCAATAAACATTGAAACCCAGGAGAAATTGCATAATTGTAAGCGACGCAAAGCAAAATCACTTAAATTGTGAAATTTTGAGTTAGAACCTTCGCCTACAGTTGAGTACATTATTAAGGAACAGATAATAACTAAGAAATATATTCCTGCAATTATTTTTGGACTTTATAATTATAAGGTTCCTTGTCAAAACTTCAAAAAGTTCCAAGGTTTTGTACTGGTGGAATATGATCTCTACAGGCTATAGCAAGAGTGGAGAATCATGGCATGATCTAATAGTACTATATGACAATCCTGATGCACATGAATAATTTTGATAACTCAGGTCAAGTTGTTTGCAGTAGCTCCATCAGGTATGATTTTAGCATTGAAATCAAAGAAATCAAATTTTTTATACAATGTGGATAACATCAGGTTAAATAACAGTGTTTATTTAGAGGTCACCCCATGGAAGCCTGTGAAGTTTCGTGGCAAATAGGATCAGAAATATAGATTACTAGCTGATGTGCCTGACTTCGTCTGGGCTATTTAGGGATTTCTTTGTGATCGCCTCCATCTGAGCAGAATATACAGCATTTGATCGGTCCAGAAACAGGCCTATATGAGCATATATGAACAAGGTCAAGGTCACGCGTGAAATTGGACCTGCCCATATTGTTCCGGGATCAAAGTAGGCCTCCATACCAAATTCGAGTCAGATTGGTCAAGCAGTTATTGAGTCTACAACACACATACATACAGACAGACAGAAGTTCCAAAATATTATAATAGACTACCATAACGTAAAGCAGGCTCGTATGTAGGGACAATGCATACAGGCAGTGTGGGTGGGGGCAGCGGAGCACATTACAATCCCCCTGTGCTCTGCCCCTTTTGTGGGAACCCTGTGTAATGGAACATTGCTTGCGAAATGTATAACCTATTCTGAAGAACAATTCTTACTTGAGTTTACGACATGTGTGTCCTATGTTGTTAAGAAGAGGCTCCCATTTCTCTCGCAAGCCTTGCTGACTCACTGATTTCAATTTTTTCAAAGCATCTTTGAAGTATTTCTCTGCTGTGAGATAACTACAAGAAAGAAACAATAGACTTGTTCAGGTACATGTATGTATAAATTCCTTATATAGAGATGGTGATTCATGGCAGAGGACCCTTTATATTGGGTTTGGGTAGGCCTGAAAATATGATGCTGGACATTTCCAGAATGAGGTCCACAGAGGGTGAATTTAGTGATAGCAGGCTAATGTCCTCATCTGCTAGACCTAAGATTTAAGTTCCTAAGATGGTAAAGATGGTGATCTGCACCCTTTGTGCACCTCGATTATGCATTGTGTCGTCTGCCAATTTGGAGATATAGAGAAACTAAACTAAAAAAGAAAAACAATCTTTCTAAAGAAACTAAAAAACTTGTTAATTTGATAATAAAGATACTGTTCAGTTTAGATGAGGCCTAAGCAGAATGAGATCCCCATAAGGTGAATTTAGTGATGCTAGCCCACTGTAGGGGTTAGCGCCACTAAATTCACCCGCTGGGGACCTCATTCTGCAAATGCGAATGTCCAGCACCATATGTTCCGTAGAGAATGGTTTAACATAAGTTGCTGGATCTGTCTCAGGTATCCATGTGGCAGTATCCATGTGGCAGAAATCCATGGATCAAGTGGGTGATTGGTGGAGGATGATTACATGTGAGAAGCATTTGTATCTGTTGAGTGGATTAAGCACAGACTGCTAAGGTATTGTGGATTGATATGGTAGATTTAGTGATCATTCTACGTTCAGCTTCGAAAGTGTGTGAAGCCCCCTCCCACCAAAGAAGCAGAAAATGTTTGAATATGATAAAATTTGAAAGTGAAATATTTGTTTAGTAGCATTGTGATCTGAATGTCAATCAATTTTATAAATGTATTTCTGAGAGTAAGTCTGATAAAAAATGTGATAAAAATGTGTTTATTCATTTATTTTGTAATATGCTTTTGGTTATGCACACTAAATGATTGATTGGGGTTTAATGTCGCTTTCAGCAACTAAGGCCATATCATGACATTGCCAGTTTTAGTGGTGGAAGAAATCCGCACACTTACGGCTAATCTAACAATGATTTCAATGACTGATAAACTCGTCAACCATGTGCAGCAAACCACCAACCATCGGCGAGTAACTGGCAACTCTACCAGATAACGATTTCGAGAAGCCATGATGGAAGCTGGAGGGTGAGATGGCTAGGAGTTGTACCCATCACTGACTGATCAACCGAGGCCCCTGATATGCACACTAAAGCTATATAGGTTAACCTGACTTTCTAGATTTAAATTTGTTGCTAGAATTCGTAGTTATAATTATATAAATAATTTATGTTTGTTTTAGTGAAACAAGTTAAAACATAAAGGTGTCTTTATCTCCCAAGCTGATGCCTGGCAAGAATTATATCTGAATAATGGACTTACTCTTGATTCTGAAATGCTATGACACCCATTTCATGGAGAACGAATGGGTCTTCTGGAGCAATGGCAAGCGACTGACTGAAGAACTTCTCAGCTAGCTTCGAGTTATTTGTTAACCCATACTCCAAACCAATGTATAATATTGGAAGATGGCACCTGAAAGAAATTAACTCTCGTATTGGTGTTAGTATTACCACACGTGGCACAACATTGATTCAGTAGCCAAACAGTCGGCCAAGAAACCAGACATATTTAAAAATGATAAACATTCAGATAAAAATCAGGGTTTTCTAATCAATAGCTTATTTCTGTTGTGTAAATATAGACAAGCGGTTATTTTTGTATTTTTGTACAGTATTATTTATCTACCATGCCCAGCTATCTCCAGGTTAAAACATGGTGATATTTTTTATTGGTATAAATGTTAATTATAAAGATACTATATTTGTTACTTGCAAGAGCATGTTTTTAAAACTAGATGCTCACTTCAGCTCTTTATTCAAACAAACAATTCACACAAAATGGTACGACTGCGGAATAATACGTGCTACGTAAACAAATTAAAAAACTCGACTTATGGTTTGAATAGGGACGGTTGGCAGGCAGGCGGAGGGCGGGCGGGCCGACTGGGCAGGCGGACCTAAAGAATGCCTTATAACTTTGACATTTGTAAACGGATTCAAAACAAGGGGTACGCATCTAAGATGCTTTTGTCGAGTTTTTTGGCAGTCGAACCAAACTTCTGCCAATAAGGTGCACAACTCCGGGAAAAAAAGTCGGATGGTGGTATATTAATCCGTTAATATTTCATTGAGTTATCGAACTAACGGTGATAAAATTGTTATTAAAATAGACAAACTAAGACCCATAACTCCGGAAAAAACATTCGGACAAACCAGGTTTTCGAACTCGTCCGAGATATTGTTGGAAGAGACTCATATACCAAACATTGTTTAAATCGGATTCAATTGATATTTGGTATATTGCAATAATATACCACTGTCCGACTTTTTTTCCCGGAGTTGTGCACCTTATTGGCAGAAGTTTGGTTCGACTGCCAAAAAACTTGACAAAAGCATCTTAGATGGGTACCCCTTGTTCTTATGTATTTTTCAGTGTTTGAATTAATTTCTTTTCATTACAATTACCTTTTAATTAAAAGTCATATTAAATTATTTTATTTAAAATAAACAAAGAAGGATAAATCTAGAATGGAAAATGCAAACAATGTAATTGGGCTCTATTTTGAAGCGCAGTCATGATGGTGAACATTAAAGATACGACCAGCGTTGGTATGCTGTTAAAATATTCACCTCTGTCAAAAACCGCCATAAACAGAAATAATAGTAAAATATAGACAGACTTTGTTCTTATACCAATCCAATCAGAAATATGGCATAAACAGATTTCCAGATAAACGAAGAAGGATAACTCATTATCCTCTCTTTTGAAAACAGTCATAATGGCAAACCTCTATGCCATTCAGATTTCATATATTTCATTCGATCTGATAGCCCATGTCAGAGATATATGCCCAGACAGATGGACAGAACAAGACAATCCATTCTACCCCGGATTTTTCTTTGAAAAATTGGCAGTCTAACTAGGTAATAAAAACAATTCAGCACCACTCACCCTCTCATTAACTGTGAAGCTGTGAAATAAGCAGCCATAGCCTGATCATGCTCATTGTCCTTGGCAAAGGAATGTCCATACGCCAGCCATGCTGGTCCATACACCCTGTCCAAAGTTGTAGCTTTACTGAAACAAATGGCAGTCAACATTAATGTCCATACCTAATCCCATAAAATATATACTATATGGCCTCGAAATGTATTGAAATTTCTACTTGTCTCTGAGGACAGGTACAAATATTTCCTAATTGTCACCTCAAAAGCTTGCCTGTGCATCTGTGTGAATTATAAGTGTGATGATAACATGCATGTCATTGAGGAATGGAAAGATCAGACGATTTTATTACATATCAGTTATTTGCATATCTTTATCATTAGAACCATTTGTTTTATTATTATTGTCATCCAGATACAGTGAAATGGTAGTGACAGGTGAACATTTTGAGCCCTGCACGGTGCCCGCGAGAGGAAGGAATTTGTAGAATTGCATCACAGATGTGGGGTCGAGTTGCACAAACTGACCTTGCCAAAGCTATTGTGCTATTGCAATCAATATGTACAAAAACCAGATAAACAAAGATGAACAACTCTAGAATGGAAAATCCGAACAAAACAATGGGACCCTTTGTTTAATGTGCTCATAGTTGTGAACATCCATACCAAATTTCATTGAGATCCCAGTACAACTTTTGGAAGTTACGACATGAACAGACACGAAACGAACCAAAGAGCCAACATTTCCAGATAAACAAAGATGAATAACTCTAGAATGGAGAATCCGAAAGAAATGATGGAACCCTCTATTTAATGTCCTCATAGTAGTGAACATCCATACCTAATTTCATTGGGATCTGAGCACTACTGTTCAAGTTATGACATGAACAGACATCGGACGGACGTATGCACGCAAACAAGCACAGACAGGTGCAAAACAGTATACCCCCCTTTTTTTTAAAAGGGGGTATAATTAACTAATCAAGGGGAGTAATCCACCCAAAATACGCCATCCTGGCCGGTTTTCGAATTCGTTCAAGGCATTGTTGAGCAAGTGACATATACCAAATATCAACAAAATCAGTCAATATTTGTTCATGTTATCGCAATAAAAATTCATTAAAAATTTACTTATTAAGGGCCTTAACTATGCCCAAAGTAGATGGTCTGGGCGTTTTACGAACTCGATCAAGACATTATTGAGCAAGTCTCATATCGACAAAATCAGTCAATATTTGTTCGAGTTGTGCTAACGCAATCAAAATTCACAAAAATTAAGGGCCATAACTCCACCCAAAATAAATGGAACTGGCTGGATCTCTAGTCATCGTGCTATCACAAACAATCGAACTCGATCAAGACATTGTCTCATATACCGAATATCAACAAAATCAGTTGATATTAGTTGAAGTTATCGCACTATTGCCAATCTGTATACGAGTGCCTGCCACCTTTTATCAGGCCCTCTTCATGTGATGAGGGGAGGTGCCTGAGAACATGGAATTGTTATTTAATTGGCCTCAAGGCGTACCTCAGATATTGTCTTGCCTGATCACTGTTGTGGGTAAGGAGATAGTAGCATCCGACTGCGAACCATGAAACCTAAAATAGAAAATCAGAAATTTAAATCAGATACCGACTGCATATCATGAAATCTAAAACATACAAGTATCAGAAATTTGTATCTGACTGCACAAGCGTTCCTTCTTTTCTGAGGAGATAACTCAATATAAGCGATGACTCGTTAGATCCTCTTCACCCTTATGTCTTCGAAAATCTTCTCATATAAAAATTTGTCAAAATTGTTCTAAATGGTCATTGAGAGTACAAATAAATTTTGTTTAAACGAAATAACCTCAAATAAAAACAACCAAAGTCACAACCAACTGCAAATTATGAAACCTATGTGCTGGTTTAAACAAATATTGTTATCACAGCAAAAAGTTTGTAGCCCCCCCAAAAATATCAGCACAAATGTAGACCTGAAAATTTGGTGCTGGACATTTGCAGAATTTGCAGGGGTGATTTAGTGACACTACCCCTTCACAGTGGGTTAGCATCACCAAATTCACACTCTGGGGATCTCACTCTGCATGGCCTCATCTGCTATGGGAGGCCTAGACTCAGATTTATATTCTGAGATGGTGATGTGGCAGTGCACCCATTGGGCACAATGATTATGCATTGTGTTGTGTGCCAATTGGGAGATATGGAGAAACTAAACTAAAAAGAAGTTCCAGAAGAAACTAAATGAAAGAGTCAATGACACTGTAGCTCAACTTGTGAAGGAGTTAATTTTTTGCAGAGCAATGAATTGAATGATATTAAGGAAGAAGGAAAGTAAACTAGAGGTCAGCCCGAAAATCCGTATGAAGTTTGGTGATGATATGAATGAGAGATGTGGTTTGTAGTGTGCGCCAATGGAAGAGTAAATTCCAAGATGGATGCTGGCGGCCATGTTTTTCAATGAATTTCGGTCAAAATAGGAGGCTCCCAACTAGAGGTCACCCGAAGATCCATATGAACTTAGGTTATGATTGGACTCGTCTGTAGGGTGTGCCAAATCATTTCATCGAAAATTGTTAAAATTTGATAGCTCCCATCTACAGGTGATTCTGAACATGCCTGTGAATTTTCAAATCAATTCTCCAATAAATGCTCCGGGGTGTGCCGATGGATTCAAATTTGAAATCAAAGATGGCTGCTGGCAGCTGTTTTTAACAAATTTCAGTCAAGATAGGAGGCTCCCATCTAGAGGTCACCCCAAAGATCCATATGAAGTTTGGTGACGATCGGATGAGAGATGTGGCCTGTAGGGTGTGCCGAAGGATTTAGTCATACAAAGAGTAAATTCCAAGATGGCCACTGGCATCCATGTTTTTCAACAAATTTCAGTCAAAATAGGAGGCTCCCATCTAGGTCAAATATTAAACAAAACACTCTCTTTCACGTCTAGTTCCAACTGTGTTATTTTATACACTAAAATCTATATAAAAAGGAAAGTATCTTTTGTAAAAATTGAACTGGAACCCTGAATACATCTTTAACAGGATAATAGTTTAAATAATTGAACAAAGGTTAACAACAAACTTTACTTACAGGTTTTTTTGGATACATGTCAACAAGCTTGTGAGCCAAGTAGAAGAGTTCTAAAAGTAAAGAGCATAAATGCGCTTGAATATTATATCGCTTTATTTTATTATGTAATGCATGAGTCAATGAGATGGATGATTCATGTTAATCATAAATGGTATTTCTTACCTCTTACCACAAATGGCAACTTTTAATGGGATTATCACATACAAATATCCACCAATTTGAATATTGGCCAATGTTGGCTTGAAACTGTTAGGATGGAATCTGCAACATAACCATCTACGAGGAAAACCCTTCAATCAACACTTAAGCTGAACATCAGCCTGAAGATTGTCACCTTTGTGTTTTACCATTCAGTATAATGCACTTCCTCTGACATATTGTATCCTGTTCATTGACTGAGATTAAGTTTGACAAATTAGTCCAAATTTTTTAGGATATTAACACTGATATTAAAACAAAAAATATACTCTCACCTCATTGACATTAATAGGTATATCATTGCTCAAGATCCACAGTCCAATTTCACACAAATTACTGTTAAATTTTATGCTTACCAAGCAAAAACACTGAAATATACTTCCAATCACCATCATTCATATGTCATCGGGAAAACCAACAAGAATATGTTATGTTGAAAACAACCATCAAAGCTCACAACTGAGAACGCACTTTATTAGCAACCACATTTGTGTGATGCAAGCACAGATGCTCTTTATAAGAAGTGAACATTGAAATTTTTTATAACCTGGCAAAAAAGGTGTTAAAACTTCCTCTTTTGAAAGTCTGCCAACAAAACCTATTAATGGGCTCATAGGGTCGATCTAAATATTTCTGGTTTAGAAAACTTACAGATGGTGGCTTTTATATGGTGTCAAATTAGACAGGGCGTCTTTAATAGAGAGCGCTCTTTATTGTTACATGCTGCCAACAGTAGGGAAGTCTTTTATTACTTTCTTTCCAAGATGGATGAAGCCAGTATTGTATTTCATGTGCTAACCCTTTCTATACTAAATGGATTCTCCCAGTCAGTTAAAAAGTGTACATCAGAATCGACTGTTATTAATTTGGAGGTATAATAAAGTGGTAAAAGCAGACGACACAGGACGACAGATAAATAAAAGTGCAGAAGGAGTCTTATTTATTGAGGGAAATGTTTAGATAATAAGTTCAACAAACGACCTATTTCATATGGGATATCTACTCATCAATGATGCCCTTGTATAGAGAGGGTTAATGAACCTATTTCTACCTCTTGAAAATGAAAAAAGAAGCAATTTGTAACTTTGATTTGAGTATTGAAGATTATGTCACCTTTAATGTAGCATGAAATATTCGGAAAATATTTTGTACAAAACTCAACGACACTCACCATTAGACTTTTTTAGTTCGACCATGATCGCGACATGTAAGGGTAGACACTGGCTGTTGTATGGATCCTTAGTTAGCACCCTGGATAAAGAAATAATTAGTTTTATCATTGTATATGCAAGGGCATACTGGCAAAATTGACTCATGAGTTTGTAAGAAAAGAAGAAATGGATTCCAATGGAGGCCAATACCTGGGATTGCAGGTGACCATTAAAAATAATGAAAACACTATCTTGTCCATTTTGTTTTAAGTTTCATCAAAATTGGGTAAGTAAAAAGAACTGAGGTTTATAGACAGCAGGAATGCATTCTGTATTGCCAACTATCTCTGAGTAGGTAGTTAAAGTTTTAATGATTACAAACAAACATTTGTTTGTAATTTGTTTGTAATATATATATCTCTCTGACCAGATGCCAAAACAAAAAAACAAAAAAATAGTTAAATACTTTTATCATTGTACAAATAAAACAACTACCAATCAAAATAAATTGCAACATGAACCATCCACTCACAATAGCTTTCCAACAGTGGATGTTGAATTTTTGACCAGTTTCTGACCAGTTTCTTGAAATGAACTGATTCCATTAAATATAATTGGGGGTAATTTTGTTCACTTCTTTGTACACAGTTATAGATTGCTCAAGGGCACAGCTATGGGGGGCTGGGAAGGTGTGTGCGCCCCACCAATTCCCCCAAAATAGTTTTCACATATACGACTAAAATACAATTCCACCTACAGAATCAATATACAGGATGTACACATTACACTCAGCACAAGCTGTATGCAAAGCCATTTTTTAAAAACTGCATTCCAATGTACATGGTGAAAACAGGTTCACAGTCTATTGTATGTACATGGTGTTCAGTCTATTGTATACACATTATGTTGCCCGGAATTTGGGTTCATGTATTACAGTATCCATGAATTCCTTGCTGGATGCTAAGCCATCCTGTCAAGTTTCAATAAAAGTTGTGCATATATTATATGTGATCTATTAAGTGGGCAAAATGCCCAGAAATGTGTAAGTCCCACCATAGAGAATGGGACAGTCCCTTCCAAAACCACCCCCAACTCGGGCTTTTGACCCCCCCCCAGGATATGCCTCTGGCAAATTGTACCAGGACCCTCCCCCAAAAGATGGCCAGGCCCCCTACTTCTGAATCATGGCTAGGCCTCTGATATTGCTATCAAACTAAAACTTACTTGAAGGCTAAATATAGCAGAAGATGACCTCATAACTTTTAAACTTTAACAATACTTGGACTTATTATATGCTTATTATTATTAGCATAGCGGAATATTACCGAATGTACCTCTTAAAAGCTACAGTGAAATTGCGTTTTGTTATTTCATTGCTGCTTATTTTTATTTCACTGTAGCAAGCCGATCGATGTCATCACTTGAAAACGGTTTACTACCTATCAGCTGATCGGTGTCAGAAATTTGGGTGAACCAGGTGTTGCTTTCCATGTATTGTTTAATTTGTTGTGTTATTCAAAATGAAAATGCTGCATAATTTAGCAACATTAAGCATAAATAAGGCACATATAATAACAAGACAGTCAAAGACTGTGGGGTCGCTCACCAGACTGCAAAGACTGATAAGAATGGGACTCTGGAGACCATAACAGTCAGAACTTTTCATAATCACTTTAAAAGAAGTAGATCTAAACAGGATATGTGGATAGAGAGGCTTCATGTATGTAGATCGGTGAATACCTACTTTTAAATTACCAACTGTACACTACTGATCACCCCCTCCCTCCTCCAGCTCATGTCCCTTCCTGACTGGGCTCCAGACTCTCAAGTCTTAGGTTGGAATTTCACAACCGACATCTCACAAACTTTCTCAATTGTTGGAAATTTCCAATCTCACAGCGCCTTTTTATAAAACTATTTAGACATGTTTGAAGCACAATTATCCATGGACCCAAATACACCATATAGGTATGTCAGATTAATCAGTCAGGTAGTTCCAAGGTAGATGTTTTAATGAATTTTGTATTTTAATGATTTTATTAGACACAAAAGTGTTAAGTCCCCATAGCCCCGTCATTTCTTAACAGGTTGAATCATGTTAACAAATCTGAATCTCAGTCATTAAGGATCCTCCATACTATATGTAAGCTAAATAGTCCAACCTCTCTTGAGAAGACATTTTAAGTATTACCATAGAGACATACAGTTATGTCCCTGGTCCCACCCTATTTAATCTGGTGACCCCATCTGAATAAATTTGAAACCCCATTTAAAACAAGTGACCCATTTGAACAAATCTGAACTCCAGTCACCCAATGACCCTTCATACCAAATATGAACCCATTCAACATGATGGTACATGAGAAATCGTTTTTAAGAATTAATATGGAGGGCAAGAGTTATGGCCCTGGCTTCACAACCATTTGACAGAGTGACCTCATTTGAACAAATCTGAATGTGAGTCACCAAGGGAACATCCCCACCACATATGAACCCATTCAGTCTTATGATCTAGAGAAGATGTTCAAAGAATTGTTGACAGATGGATGGATGGATGGACAGGAGACAGATGAGAAGTGATGACTATAGCTTCGTCTCAGGCGAGCTTAAAAATTATATTTCATTACAAATCTGTAAATCACCCCCCAAGCGTGAATTTAGTGTGTCTGAGGTCCCAAAAGGGTGAATGTAGTGATGCTATTATGCAAGGTGTGCTTCAACTGCTATGGGAGACCTGGGGACAGACAGAAGTTCTCCAGCTGAAGTTGGTGGCGTATGACAGTATGCACACCCATTTCACACATCAATTATGCATTTTAGAATCTTAACAGAAGGAAAAAAAGCTGCTAAAAATGTCAATTTGAGACTCTAGATACTTCCCAGAAGATGAGGCCTAAGCAGAATGAGGCCCTCAAAGGGTGTATTTAGCAATGCTAGCATGCTGTGCAGGGTAGCATAATTAAATTCACCCTCTGGGAACCTCATTCTACAAATGCCAGACACACTTAATTACAGCTTTGAGAAAAGGAATTTAATCTGATATTAATGACCAGGGTATTGTAAACAATCATGGTGCAAGATTGACAGCTTTAGAAAACAAATGTTCAACACCATTAATCTCATTTAAATTATGAATGACATGAATACACTCCCAGGGGACTCTGCCTATAGCCACAGAAGTTCTGTTATCTCTATAAATCTGGCACTGTTTTATAAACAACATGTGTCTATCATGCTTGGTGGTACAGAGCAGAGATGGCTTGGGAATGCAAGGATATGGAACTTACTGAACATTTCTGTACATCTGTCTGTTCATGTTTTCTCACAAACCCCTGATTTCAACCAAATTTAGTGGGGTGACTAGAGGTACCTACCCCCCCCCCCCCCCCCGATGATGTACTGTCATAAGTTCTTCAAAATTTTAATTAAATATTTTTATTTTATTTAAATAAAAAATATTTTATTTAATAACAAAATATTATTTATTAAAAATAAAATAGACATAATTTTTTGTTTGGTTAAATTGAGCAATAAGTTAAATCTAAAAAAAAAAAGATTCTTCAGATTTATGTCCATAGCCCCACCCACATTTGACCCAGTGACTTCATTTGAACAAATCTGAACCACAGTCACCCAAGGTACCCTCATACCAAATATGAACCCATTCGGCCCGACAACTTCAGAAAAGAAGTCGTTTTAAGAATTACTATGTGGACAAATAGTTATGGTCCTGACATCAAAACTATTTGACTTTGTGACCTCATTTGAACAAATCTGAATACGAGTCACCTAAACATCCACACCAAATATAAACCCAATCGGTCTGATGGTTTCAGAGGAGAAGATGTTTAAAGAATTGTTGACGGACGGATGGATGGACGACGGACAAGGAGTGATGACTATAGCTCCACCAGAGACTTCGTCTCAGGTGAGCTAAAAAGAACACCTACAGATTTTATTTGAATACCTGAAATATCTCATTCGTGTCTGGAAAGAAATATAAAATTTTCGAGGCTCATGAAAATTCAATATATCTTTCCAGACACTCATGAGATATTTCGGTATTCAAACAAAAACTGTAGGATTTTCTCTATATATCTCCATCTGTGTATGTTGATCGATTGTAATAATTATGTTATAATTATTTGAACTTACTTGGAGGTAATTTTGTATGCTTCTCGGAAATCACAGTTATAGTAGTAACGCTCTGCTAAGTTGACTATCACATCCAGATTTTCACTCAAAGATGAGAATGACTCTGGTACAGACAGGTCATTAGGCTTACTGTACTGTAAGAGAAAATAGTTGTTCAACATTAACCCTTGGATAACTGGACTCACTTATGGGTGGCACTTTATTCGAATTCAATCATTTGTAGGATGGTTCAGCAAGTCTTGAAATAGTGTGTCTGTCATTTGCAGAATGAGGTGGCCAGAGAATTAATTTAGTGATGCTACCCCACACAGCGGGCTATTATCACCAAATTCACCCTCCAGGAACCTTGTTCTGGTGAGGCCTCAGATGCTATGGGAGACCTAGGATCAGATTGAAGTTCCCTAGTTGAAGTTGGTGATGTTTACCCATTAGTCACCTCGATTATGCATTTTTCTTCTGCAAATTAGGGGATATAGAAACTGAACAGAAGGGAAAAAGTAACTAAAAACAATGTTAATTTGAGACTTAGATACTTCCCAGAATATGAGGCCTAAGCAGAATGAGTTCACCAGAGGGTGAATTATAGTGATGCTAACCCGCTGTGCAGGGTAGCGTCTCTAAATTCACCCTCTGGAGACTTCATTCTGGAAATGACAGACTAACTATTTCAAGGCTTGCTAATAAGTTCCAGACTGTTTGTTGATCTTGTTATCCTAATACATGAATAAATTGGAATTCATTAGAGGGACCCAACCCAAGGCACTCTAAGAGGGTAAATGTGCAAAAAATAGAAAAGTCTGTTGAAACATCATACCTAAGAAGAACATGGAGAAATATATAACCTTGTTTCCTATAATCATTATAATATTGATAATTCTCAATTACGAAATTTTGTGTGTTGAAATATAATTTTTATATTAAAATTAGTTTTTCCTCAAGGGAAGCCCGAAACTGAACTATATGGATTATTATCCTCGGCCTTGTGTTATCAGGAGGGTTAAAATTTATTGTCCGTTTATTAGCCTACTCCGGTCAATCAGCGACTCCGGTCAATCAGTGCTCGGATTAGCTCACGCATGGATGCGTCCCGTGCAAATCTCGCTCTCTTAACAATTCATCTAGCCAGTTTTATTTCCGACTTTTAATAGTAAGATTTGCGAGTCGCGGGGTTGGGAATGGCACCGCCATGGGAGGGATCTATGATAGTTCAGTTTCGGGCTTCCCTTGAGGAAAAACTAATTTTAATATAAAAATTATATTTTTCCGCCAAGGAGAAGCCCTTCAACTGAACTATATGGAATAGAATGCAAGCCCAGGAGGAGGCAACGAGCAATAAATTTAATATTCCAGTTTGACGGGAATGTACTCTTCCAAACAGATTTCATGTAAATGTGATTTAGTCATGAATCGGCTTTGATATGTTATGTGAAAGAGCTCATAAATTCAGATTCCAGCATTGCTCAAGCTTGTACCTCCCCCCTTGTCTTTTGGAATAAACATCCCAGGCAGTGCCATACCATACGTGCCAGCTATTAGTAGAAACCGAGCAGTAGAGACTTCTTCTTCTGCTGGTGCTTTTCTCTCGTGTCCTGCGATGAGAGTGATGGCGGTATTTACTATTTATATCTTCCCAAATAGAAAGCGCTATAGACGGTACGCGACAGCGAGTCTTCCTCACACAGAACAGCCTCCAAAGGCTCGGGTGCTATTGTCCCGGAGGATTGGTTGCCCGAATCTCCGAGAACGGCACTCTGCCTGCCACGGTCTGCTGATGCAGGACCAGGGGGCGCGAACTGGTACAGCCCAAGGACTGGTACAGTTGTGCAAAGTTTGTGTAATACATTGTAACAAGATTTGACACATATCCTGTGATGAAGTTTTTTTCCAAGAGATCGACCCGTGTCGTGTCCGTACGCAAAGCGAGTTCCCTAGGAACGACAGAATCCTTGACTGACAGTGGGAACCACCGTCGGCCCGAGATCCTTGCTCATCGTCGTCAAAGCCATCAGACGCCAGGAGAATTATAGAAACTAGAAAGCATGTCAGGATCGACGCCAGCAACAGAACAGCCTGCATCAGGTTGAGGTAAGGTACTAGAGGGAAGCCCACACTGGGAATGGCTCGAACGAGGAACAATTGCGCTCGCAGTTAGATTTTAAGGTGTTATTTCCCACCCCAAGGCCAAAATGGCGGAAAAAAGGGAAATTGAAAGGATCCATTTGACCAGGGAAAGCCCCCCACCGAATCTCCCAAATGCAGGTGGTCCCGACACGCTGACATAAACGTCGATGACATACCATTAGGATCCCCTGACGGCAGAGGAGCAGGCCTGGACGTATCACTTGGGATGACGTTTCCAGGGGGACAAGACCGACCCTCGTAATGGAGTGGGCCACGGCGCCGTGGGGAAGCGTCAGAAGGCCAGTTGGCTAGTGCGCTTTGTGCGGCACGGGACAACGAGGCTTCCCCACCCAGAACAGTCGCCAAAGGCGCGGGTGCTTGTGTCCTGGAGGATTGGTTGCCCGAATCTCCGGAGGACGGTACCCTGCCTCCCACGGTCTGCAGAAGACGGGGCTTGCAGCATGACCAGGGGGGACCGAATGGTTCCTGCCCGAGTTAAGACTGGTACGTTTGCTCAAAATGTAAAACCATGGACCAATGGGCCCTCAACCAACTATGACAATATCGCGTAAATTCATGAGCAACCCGTACGGCCATCAAAGTCGAATCTCGTTCGACAATAAGCAAGACAAGACATTCTGTTAGTTATTAGCAAGCATAATATACAAAACATTTTTTAGTTATTGCAAAACAAGGTTAATAAGGTAAATTCCGTTATTTACGATGGCCACGTGATCTTACCTGCTTGAAATTAAACCGCAGGTAAGATACTGTCTTTTCTCGGCGAAGAGATCCGATTTCTCCTGTGCAAGAACATAGCGGAGTCCTTGCTTACGGTGAGGAGAACGTTTTATACACTTACAGAAAGTCCGCAGATGGTGGAGCAGGCCTGGAATATCCCGAGGGAGTATGATTCCAGGGGGACAAGACCCACTCACGTAATGGAGTGGGCCACGGACCGTGGGGAAGAGTCAGAAGTCTCAGTCCTTCCCAGGAGACAGGAGCAATTGTTCACGCAGCCTTAAGCAATTGTAATTTTCTAATTCACGAATATTAAACTGTGCACTGTTCCCTCTTGACAGAAGGTGCATGGTCATAGTAATCATTTATTCAATATTAAACTATTGGAAGGTATATATAAAATCGTTCCCATCGCAGTTAAATTATGGGAATGTGAAAGTGCCATGGAACATGCATGTTATGAGGTCTATCCCACAATGACATTGAATTTGAGAAAAACACAACTGATGATTATACAGGCGCAAGTACATCCGTCTTCTGAATTGCGAGAGCAAATGAGAGCTCGAGCTGCGGTTACATCTGGGAAGAACTGAAGTCTGGTTGGCTGGTGCGCTATTAGTGGCACATGATGAGTCTTCCCCACCCTAAGGCTCAGGAGCTGTGGCATTCACCCTTGAAGATTTGTTTTCCAAATCAACGATGGTAGCACCCCGCCAGTCACTGGTACTGGGCAGTGGTCATGCACAATATAAAGGCTTCTTTGGGAACGGCGCTTTATATGTGTGATGATACAAAAGCTTTCATTTGTGTTATTCATATAGGTTTTCTATTTACCAGATAATCATGGATACGTAGTAATAGAAAGAGAAGAGCCATGTTTTGGACTCTTTTGAAATTGGCACTGGCAGGCCTGCCGAATGCAAAATAAATCTGAAGCCGTAACGTATTTGTCGGTTGTCTGGTTGTGCTTAGGTACCCATAGGTACACAAACTGTTATATTCAGTATCACGAGAGCCACATACAACTTTGACGCGACCTAGATTTCACAACCTCCAGGTGAACCGAACCGTCGTTCGCCTCCAATACGCAGGCCTGCAGTGGTTGTGCGCAATATAAATAGAAACACTGTTCATGTAACTGCACTTTATATGTGTGACAATACAAATGCTGTCCTTTCTGTTATTTGCCCGATAATCAATTGGATATGAGGCAATAGAAGGAAAAGAGCCATGTGTTGGTCTCTGATGGAAATTATAGTGGCAGCGGCCCTGCGCAATATAAATGCATTTCCTGTAACTGTGCTTAATACATGAGTGAAGGCTATTTGACATTTGATCTTTCTATGTGGAAATAGAAGGTAGAGAGCCAAGTGATGGACTCTGTTGGAAAGGCTATTGACAGTGCATCGGGGGCACATGACAATATAAATGCATAGTAGTTCACCTTGACTATTCACGGATTGAAAGCGCAGAAGTATGTCGGTATCAGTGAAAATTTACGCCATATTGATATAGTCAGTTTGTATGTCATTGAGCCTTTGAGGCACTGATACCCTTGTACTAGTATGGAACAATTATGGCTGGCCATACATGTTTTTAAGCTCACCATTTTGTATCATTTAAATTCGTAATTTGAATGTATCTACAAACACTAATATCTGAGGATAACAGTTCAGATGTTGTCTATTTGTTACAGTGAACACGTGGAAATGTCAAACATCAAAATCATCAAAAGTATAAACATTGTTGACTGAAAATTTATTGAGACACTGGCTAGCCAATGAATCATTTCAACACTGCGACCATGCTAGGTCACACGGATATGGTGACATGCCACAAGTACTGTCAAGTAGGCCAGCCAAAGGCTCGCATCCCAAATTTCTCCAAAGAGATCTGACCACGGATATTTAAGCAAACTATAGCTGAAGGTTCAGGCTACTGCATTTGCATATCTGTGCAGTCATCGAACAGGGAAGTCCATTCTGCAAAATACATTGAGTGATTGCAAAGAAACAGACACAATTGTCGCCGAAATAACGACAGTACCGATATGAAGTGATGGAGATCGCCATTCGACAATGGGAACTCAGGCTTCAAGATTCGACGAGAATCACCGAATCGATTCCCGTAATGATTCTCACAAAACTTTACAATTTTCAGTGCCTCATGACTGACATGATTCAGCATTTGATTCTCGCAAAATGAAATGTATTTTGAGCCCTGGAACTTGAAATGAAAATCCTTAGTGCCCAATCTTGTGTCAGATAATCCTAGTCCCCAATCAAACCAGTTGCACGATTAGTAGCAAGCGGACACTGTCAGTAATACTGGACAGACATGTAAAGAAAGAGACTATTCAAGAGACACAGCATTATTTGAACACAGGCCATATAATACTATATGTTATAACAAACATAATCTCATTGTTTCTAACGATTGTTCCGATAATACAATGAGGGAAAGGAAATGGAATTGCAAGAACAGAGTCAGAGTTTCAAATAAATATCTTGAAGTCGATGTAACGTTTGCGACGTTCCAAGTATCCAAATAAGAGCCATCATGTTAATAGTAATACATTCGGGCTAGCTAAGATATGCAAAAATTAATCGGTAAGCACAATTAATTATAACGACATGTTGTATATGTACAATGATGTTCTGTGATAATCATTTACCAAATGTCGGTTAAGTTCCAGTCGCTCAACTTCAACTTACAATTGAAGTAGTTGAGGCAAAAGAAATTTCATTGGATTACAAGTTCTATCTTGTTTATTAATACATGTAAATTATCGCCAAAGGAGACATTTCTGTCCTGGCCAACTTTCTGCGCAATAACAGAGCTGTTGCAGATACGATTATGTAGTGTACATGAAATGAACGTAGCAAGAAGTCGGCATCATGAAATATAGTTAGCACGAAATTAGGAGACTTCGCATACCGTACCACGTGGACTCAGAAATCGGACGATTCATGCCACCGTATATGTTTCACAAACGATGTGCGTCTGTAGTCATTGTCAAAATGGCCATCAATGGCGAAGTTCACAACGTGATTTTGTCAATTCCAATTCCAAATTTTTTTTTTTTTTTTTTATTATAATTTTTTTTAGATAAAATGGGTCGATAAAAACACGGAATATTTATAAATAGCGTTGCGCATACTATGAAACGAAGAGTTTCTGCGCGAACTTATAAATATGAAACGACCGGGTAAGCAACGGATAAATTGCAAGTTTGTGATCAACAATAAATATTGAGTTGATAAACTCGCAATAGAGAAATACTTCCTTTAGTTAAAACCACGTCTGATAGGTCCAAGGAGAGAAATAAAACTGGCTAGATGAATTGTTAAGAGAGCGAGATTTGCACGGGACGCATCCATGCGTGAGCTAATCCGAGCACTGATTGACCGGAGTCGCTGATTGACCGGAGTAGGCTAATAAACGGACAATAAATTTTAACCCTCCTGATAACACAAGGCCGAGGATAATAATCCATATAGTTCAGTTGAAGGGCTTCTCCTTGGCGGAAAAACAATTGTTATAGAAACAAAATTGTCAGTGATTTGTAAACAAACATCGCTGATCATGTAGCAAGTTTGATCTGAATCACCTAAAAAACATGGCTAATTTGATTATAAACAACTGCACCGCACAGAGTGGCTTTCCGCTAAGGTATATTAATTTTTCATAGCTTAATTCGAAAGATGTCTTAATAAGGCATTAAAAAACGTTTTAAAATTTGGTAAACAAAAATTGCAGTTGCCAATAAATTTGGCAAAAGAAAATTTTGGTCCAGTCAATATACACATATTATTAAGTTGGATATAAAAATAACTAATTCAAAGTAAAAAAAATCTGTCTTTCATCAGACAGACTGTCTCTGAGAATGTAACCCTTCCTATACTAAATGGATTCTCCTAGTCAGTTATAAAAGAATACATTGGAATGGTCTATTATTCATTTAGAGGGATGTTCAGATAATAAGAGCAGACGACAGACATTCGAAAAGATAATACAAGTGCAGATCGATTTCTATTACATTGTAACTGGTGGGAAATGTTCCAAATAGTTCAACAATCATACACAATCCTGGAACATCATACATTGGTTGAAACATCGAGACACCCTGGTTCAGAGGCACTAATTTCTGAGTTCCCCTTATGAAGAATGGCCGCCTGCTAGTGTGTTGAAGTAGGTCCATACTCAGTATGGACACATAGCAGCCAAGAGGTTAACAAAATCAATGATATAAGTTTATTCCTGTACCCAAACTGATTTCCCTTGAATTCTTTGTTATATCAAAATTGCAATATTTCTCAATTTTAGCCACATAGCTTCTAGTGACATTTATAGTCACACAAGAAATCAAAACTGTCATTACAATTCACAAATATCTGGAAGATTTTGATTCAAAATATGGTTTAAACATAATGGAATATTCACAGGGCTATAAGTTTAGTATTATTTACCCTGGGTAAAATTAATAGCTGAATGAATAACTCACCTTTTTCAGTCGGTTTTCATACAAAAATTTCAGCAGTTCCCTTTCATCCTCAGGAATATCAGACCCCAGCCTGAGTGAATCTAGAAGCTCTTTTTCTGAAATAATAATAATTCAAAGACATTAAAAATGCTTAATTAACACTCAAGTTACTTTCTCCTTAACTAATGGGGCTGAGAAAAGATGAAATAATTAAAATATACCAAAATTGCGTAACGTAAATCAAGTTGTGCAATGAGATAATGAATAATTATGAACAGATTTAACCTTTTAACAAGATAGGACTGAATACCTGAAAATAAAACAATGCTAAAAACACAGAATAGCTACATGGTACTGACTCCCAAAAAATCAGAATAACTTCCAATAATTGGGATGACATGTATATTATGTCAATAATAATTTTGATATCATGGTTATTCGGTAGGTAGATCTTGGGTACCTAAGAAATGCTTCCACATCCTGACTACCCTCATTAATGGAACAGTACTAATTGGGTTAAATTAGCGCCACTGACTGGCCTTATCTGATGCATTCTGTCTATCTATCAGACCTACCTTCACTAGACGTCATCATATGATGATTGACTAATAAATCAAACGCCTCAAAACAATAGACATCATTGATCAGAGTCTGCTGAAAACAACTCGCAGCAAGGCTGCGATTATCCATCGCTTCATACACCTTCCCACGCAGCAAACTCAGTGAGTTCTTGGCCTTCAAAAGAATATTGTTTGGCATCAAAATTAAGATTTTCAATTTATTACACACTAAAAGCATGTGTATTCAATGAAATTGTCAATATATTTAAAAAATGAATGTAGTGGGTGTGTGTCAGGGTTTCCGCTTTACCGGCACAGGCTCCGATAAACGGACCCACTTTTAATGACAACAAGCAGTCGCAGACGACGGTATCCCCCACCGAATTGTGCAGTTGGGGAAGTGCATTCTCAATAATGTTTGCGTTCTCAGTATGTGCTAAACAAGAGGTGGGATTTTGTCAAAAAGCCTGGCTTGCGAACTAATTTTAGGTACTGACATTTGTGGAAATTAGCCATGTGACGGTCCTTCGATTCTGTAAAATGCAGGAGTGTGATTGGTCACTCGCCTAACCTGAAACCCAGGCATGTGATTTTGGTGGATATTTCGGGGGTATAAAATGACGAACGAAGACTCAAAATTAAATCAATTTTTATCACCATTGTGATTCATCTTGTACACATGTATTCTTCACATTGAAGTAATGAACAATTAAAAAAAATCTTTCTATGAATTTGGAAGTATCCATGGTAAGGGACCATAGAGGGTTAAATCAACTAAATTGTTCACTCTGAAAGTTCATCTTCCGTGTCACTGTCGGTACTCTCCCCGGACCCCGGGGACCCGGAACTACTCGAATCTGATGAGTCATTGTCATTCAAAAAGTCCGAATCCGAATCCGATCCGGAATCATCTCCGCTGCTGAGAGATAATGATAACCTGGCATCAAAGGGTGCCGACTGGATAGGCCCGACACGACACCATGTAGCAACATTTCATTCAATTTTTCTGCAAGCTCAGATAATCACGTCACATGCTCCCTGTGCCGATGATCGACGTCACATGTGGAACAGTGGGCGGCATATCAAAGGCCGGGTGCCGACTGCTTACTGTACACCATAGTGGCGAGGTCAACTGATCTCCTGGACTAGAAAATTCAACTCAATCCGAAGCGCGACGCTTGCAAAATCAAATGGGTCACACGGCATTAACACTGCCGAGGCTGTGGGTTAACCCTTTTTCAATCGTGCGCCGAATATCGCCGAGGAGTGTGATTAATTACTCGCCAAGATTTAATTTCAGGCGTGCTATGGTGCGCGAGCGCGATCGCACGCCTCATAATCGAAGGCCTGATGTGACAAGTCCAATAACTCTGCTGAAAATATCCGGCCGGACCTGGTTTGCGAACTCGTTCTAGATACGTCGTCCATTTGCACACAAAAAAATAAACAAAGTCACATAACTCTGCTGAAAATATCTGGCCGGACCTGGTTTGCGAACTCGTTCTAGATACTGGTCATGTGAACTCATATACCAAAAATCTTTGAAATCCATTGACATTTGTGGAAATGAGCCCTGAGAGGTCGTCCATTTGCACACACAAAAATAAACAAAGTCACATAACTCTGCTGAAAATATCCGACCGGACCTGGTGTGCGAACACGTTCTAGATACTGGTCATGTGAATTCATATACCCAAAATCTTTGAAATCCGTTGACATTTGTGGAAATGAGCTCTGTGACGTCGTCCATTTGCACACAAAAAAATAAACAAAGTCCAATAACTCTGCTGAAAATATCCGGCCGGACCTGGTTTGCGAACTCGTTCTAGATACTGGTCATGTAAACTCATATACCAAAAATCTTTGACATTTGTGGAAATGAGCCCTATGACGTCGTCTATTTGGTAAATTCAACAAAAATAATAAACAATAACTACGGTAAAAATATCCGGCCGGACCTGGTTTGCAAACTCATTCTAGGTAATGGTTAGGTGAACTCATATATCACAAATCTTTGAAATCCGTTGACATTTGTTCAAGTTATGACTCTTACAAATTCGGGACGGACGGACGGTGCGACGGAACCCATTCCTATGAAATTTTCGGGGGTAAAAAAAAATTTGAATCAGTAAATCCGTTTAATCTCCCGCTTTCCACAAGAATCTTCCAATTTGATCCTCGACACTTGCCAGCACCCCACAACCCTCATCTCATCTAACAGTTTGGGCAAATACACGTAAAGACAAACAGTTTATTTCATAAGTTTGCCATTTGTAACATTTTGTAAGTATCCTTCTCGTCGCGGCCAAGATACCGTTGATGTCCGTGTGATTACATGCAATGACTCGATAAAGTTGATTTTAGCAGCTTGCCTTGTCCCGACTCCAATCTATTCATCACGTACTAATAAACAAATAAGAGGAACCAATATAATGCTCCGAATCAGTACGTGACAGACGACGCCCCATTATTTGCGACCAGATTTTTTGCTGCTGTTCAGTATACATTTCAAATAGTAAATATCGGTACTGATTACTTGCATCTATTATTTTGTTCCTGGTCTCAAATTCTAATGAATTAATTACTTAGAAAACGTATCTAGATATTCCCAGGTGCGAGGAAATGAGGGTTTCTGGATATTAAATTTAAAACATCACCTATGGCTAGTCGATCCATGGTTGGCCAGTCATATCCAACGGACCCAATATTTTTACCCTTTCGGAAATATAATTTTTAAAATTAAAATTAGTTTTTCCTCAAGGGAAGCCCGAAACTGAACTATATGGATTATTATCCTTGGCCTTGTGTTATCAGGAGGGTTAAAATTTATTGTCCGTTTATTAGCCTACTCCGGTCAATCAGCGACTCCGGTCAATCAGCGCTCGGATTAGCTCACGCATGAATGCGTCCCTAGCAAATCTCGCGCTCTTAACAATTCATCTAGCCAGTTTTATTTCCGACTTTTAATGATAAGATTTGCGAGTCGCGGGGTTGGGAATGGCACCGCCATGGGAGGGCTCTATGATAGTTCAGTTTCGGGCTTCCCTTGAGGAAAAACTAATTTTAATTTTAAAAATTAAATTTTTCCGCCAAGGAGAAGCCCTTCAACTGAACTATATGGATTAGAATGCAAGCCCAGGAGGAGGCAACGAGCAATAAATTTAATATTCCAGTTTGACGGGAATGTACTCTACCAAACAGATTTCATGTAAATGTGATTTAGTCATGAATCAGCTTTGATATGTCATGTGAAAGAGCTCATAAATTCAGATTCCAGCATTGCTCAAGCTTGTATCTCCCCCTTGTCTTTTGGAATAAACATCCCAGGCAGTGCCATACCATACGTGCCAGCTACTAGTAGAAACCGAGCAGTAGAGAATTCTTCTTCTGCTGCTTTTTTTTTTCTCGTGTCCTGCGATGAGAGTGATGGCGGTATGTACTATTTATATCTTCCCAAATAGAAAGCGCTATTGACGGTACACGACAGCGAGTCTTCCTCACACATAACAGCCTCCATAGGCTCGGGTGCTATTGTCCCAAAGGATTGGTTGCCCGAATCTCAGAGAACGGCACTCTGCCTGCCATGGTCTGCTGATGTAGGACCAGGGGGCGCGAACTGGTACAGCCCGAGGACTGGTACAGTTGTGCAAAGTTTGTGTAATAACAAGATTTGACACATATCCTGTGATGAAGTTTTTACAAGAGATCGACCGTGTCATTTCCGTACGCAAAGCGAGTTCCCTAGGAACGACAGAATCCTTGACCGACAGTGGGAACCACCGTCGGCCCGAGATCCTTGCTCATCGTTGTCAAAGCCATCAGACGCCAGGAGAATTATAGAAACTAGAAAGCATGTCAGGATCGACGCCAGCAACAGAACAGCCTGCATCAGGTTGAGGTAAGGTACTAGAGGGAAGCCCACACGGGGAATGGCTTGAACGAGGAACAATTGCGCTCGCAGTTAGATTTTAAGGTGTTATTTCCCACCCCAAGGCCAAAATGGCGGAAAAAAGGGAAATTGAAAGGATCCATTTGACCAGGGAAAGCCCCCCACCGAATCTCCCAAATGCAGGTGGTCCTGACACGCTGACATAAACGTCGATGACATACCACTAGGATCCCCTGACGGCAGAGGAGCAGGCCTGGACGTATCACTTGGGATGACGTTTCCAGGGGGACAAGACCGACCCTCGTAATGGAGTGGGCCATGGCACCGTGGGGAAGCGTCAGAAGGCCAGTTGTCTGGTGCGGTTTGTGCGGCACGGGACAACGAGGCTTCCCCACCCAGAACAGTCGCCAAAGGCGCGGGTGCTTGTGTCCTGGAGGATTGGTAGCCCGAATCTCCGGAGGACGGTACCCTGCCTCCCACGGTCTGCAGAAGACGGGGCTTGCAGCATGACCAGGGGGGACCGAATGGTTCCTGCCCGAGTTAAGACTGGTACGTTTGCTTGAAATGTAAAACCATGGACCAATGGGCCCTCAACCAACTATGACAATATCGCGTTTATTCATGAGCAACCCGTACGGCCATCAAAGTCGAATCTCGTTCGACTATAAGCAAAGACAAGACATTCTGTTAGTTATTAGCAAGCATAATATACAAAACATTTGTTAGTTATTGCAAAACAAGGTTAATAAGGTAAATTCCGTTATTTACTATGGCCACGTGATCTTACCTGCTAGAAATTAAACCGCAGGTAAGATACTGTCTTTTCTCGGCAAAGAGGACGATGAGATCCGATTTCTCCTGTGCAAGAACATAGCGGTGTCCTTGCTTACGGTGAGGAGAACGTTTTATACACTTACGGAAAGTCCGCAGATGGTGGAGCAGGCCTGGAATATCCCGAGGGAGTATGATTCCAGGGGGACAAGACGCACTCTCGTAATGGAGTGGGCCACGGACCGTGGGGAAGAGTCAGAAGTCTCAGTCCTTCCCAGGATACAGGAGCAATTGTTCACGCAGCCGTATGCAATTGTAATTTTCTAATTCACGAATATTAAACTGTGCACTGTTCCCTCTTGACAAAATGTGCATGGTCATAGTAATCATTGATTCAATATTAAACTATTGGAAGGTATATATAAAACCGTTCCCATCGCAGTTAAATTATGGGAATGTGAAAGTGCCATGGAACATGCATGTTTTGAGGTCTATCCCCCAATGACATTGAATTTGAGAAAAACACAACTGATGATTATACAGGCGCAAGTACATCCGTCTTCTGAATTGCGAGAGCAAATGAGAGCTCGAGCTGCGTTTACATCAGGGAAGAACTGAAGTCTGGTTGGCTGGTGCGCTGTTAGTGGCACATGATGAGTCTTCCCCACCCTAAGGCTCAGGAGCTGTGGCATTCGCCCTTGAAGATTTGTTTTCCAAATCAACGATGGTAGCACCCCGCCAGTCACTGGTACTGGGCAGTGGTCATGCACAATATAAAGGCTTCTTGCGGAACGGCGCTTTATATGTGTGATGATACAAATGCTTTCATTTGTGTTATTCATTTAGGTTTTCTATTTACCAGATAATCATATGGATATGTAGTAATAGAAGGAGACGAGCCATGTTTTGGGACTCTTTTGAAATTGGCACTGGCAGGCCTGCCGAATGCAAAATAAATCGTAAGCCATAACGTATTTGTCGGTTGTCTGGTTGTGCTTAGGTACCCATAGGTTACACAAACTGTTATATTCAGTATCACGAGAGCCACATACAACTTTGACGCGACCTAGATTTCACAACCTCCAGGTGAACCGAACCGTCGTTCGGCCACCAATACGCAGGCCTGCAGTGGTCGTGCGCAATATAAATAGAAACGCTGTTCATGTAACTGCACATTATATGCGTGACAATACAAATGCTGTCCTTTCTGTTATTTGCCCGATAATCAATTGGATATGAGGCAATAGAAGGAAAAGAGCCATGTGTTGGTCTCTGATGGAAATTATAGTGGCAGCGGCCCTGCGCAATATAAATGCATTTCCTGTAACTGTGCTTAATACGTGAGTGAAGGCTATTTGACATTTGATCTTTTCTATATGTGGAAATAGAAGGTACAGAGCCAAGTGATGGACTCTGTTGGAAAGGCTATTGTCAGTGCATCGGGGGCACATGACAATATAAATGCATAGTAGTTCACCTTGACTATTCACGGATTGAAAGCGCAGAAGTATGTCGGTATCAGTGAAAATTTACGCCATATTGATATAGTCAGTTCGTATGTCATTGAGCCTTTGAGGCACTGATACCCTTGTACTAGTATGGAACAATTTTGTATCATTTAAATTCGTAATTTGAATGTATCGACAAACACTAATATCTGAGGATAACAGTTCAGATGTTGTCTATTTATTACAGTGAACACATGGTAATGTCAAACATCAAAATCATCAAAAGTATAAACATTGATTGACTGAAAATTTATTGAGACACTGGCTAGCCAATGAATCATTTCAATACTGCGACCATGCTAGGTCACACGGATATGGTGACTTGCCACAAGTAGGCCAGCCAAAGGCTCGCATCCAAAATTTTTCCAAAGAGATCTGACCACGGACGGAAGTATCCTTGGATATTTAAGCAAACTATAGCTGAAGGTTCAGGCTACTGCATTTGCATATCTGTGCAGTCATGGAACAGGGAAGCCCATTCTGCAAAATACATTGAGTGATTGCAAAGAAACAGACACAATTGTCGCCGAAATAACGTCAGAGTACCGATATGAATTGATGGAGATCGCCATTCGACAATGGGAACTCAGGCTTCAAGATTCGATGAGAATCACCGAATCGATTCCCGTAATGATTCTCACAAAACTTTACAATTTTCAGTGCCTTATGACTGACATGATTCAGCATTTGATTCTCGTAAAATGAAATGTATTTTGAGCCCTGGAACTTGAAATGAAAATCCTTGGTGCCCAATCTTGTGTCAGATAATCCTAGTCCCCAATCAAACAAGTTGCACGATTCGTAGCAAGCGGACACTGTCAGTAATACTGGACAGGCATGTAAAGAAAGAGACTATTCAAGAGACACAGCATTATTTGAACACAGGCCATATAATACTATATGTTATAACAAACATAATCTCATTGTTTCTAACGATTGTTCCGATAATACAATGAGAGAAAGGAAATGGAATCGCAAGAACAGAGTCAGAATTTCAAATAAATATCTTGAAGTCGATGTAACGTTCGCGACGTTCCAAGTATCCAAATACGAGCCCTCATGTTAATAGTAATACATTCGGGCTAGCTAAGATTTGCAAATATTAATCGGTAAGCACAATTAATTATAACGACATGTTGTATATGTACAATGATGTTCTGTGATAATCATTTACCAAATGTCGGTTAAGTTCCAGTCGCTCAACTTCAACTTACAATTAGTTGAGGCAAAAGAAATTTCATTGGATTACAAGTTCTATCTTGTTTATTAATACATGTAAATTATCGCCAAAGGAGACATTTCTGTCCTGGCCAACTTTCTGCGCACTAACAGAGCTGTTGCATATACGATTAGGTAGTGTACATGAAATGAACGTAGCGAGAAGTCGGCGTCATGAAATATAGTTAGCACGAAATTAGGAGACTTCGCATACCGTACCACGT
Source organism: Siphonodentalium dalli (assembly GCA_032622095.1). NCBI lineage: Eukaryota > Metazoa > Mollusca > Scaphopoda > Gadilida > Siphonodentaliidae > Siphonodentalium > Siphonodentalium dalli. The sequence goes on along the minus strand of CP136064.1, from coordinate 54,870,432 downwards.
GGACTCAGAAATCGGACGATTCATGCCACCGTATATGTTGCACAATAATGCAATATAGGTTCGCTACAAGTAAACGATGTGCGTCTGTAGTCATTGTCAAAATGGCCATCAATGGCGAAGTTCTCAACGTGATTTTGTCGATTCCAATCCCAAATTTTCGAGATAAAATGTGTCGATAAAAAACACGGAATTTTTTATAAATTGTGTTGCGCATACTATGAAACGAAGAGTTTCTGCGCGTACTTAAAAATATTAAACGACCGGGTAAGCAACGGATAAATTGCAAGTTTGTTATCAACAATAAATATTGAGTTGATAAACTCGCAATAGAGAAATACTTCCTTTAGTTAAAACCACGTCTGATAGGTCCAAGGAGAGAAATAAAACTGGCTAGATGAATTGTTAAGAGCGCGAGATTTGCACGGGACGCATTCATGCGTGAGCTAATCCGAGCGCTGATTCACCGGAGTCGCTGATTCACCGGAGTAGGCTAATAAACGGACAATAAATTTTAACCCTCCTGATAACACAAGGCCGAGGATAATAATCCATATAGTTCAGTTGAAGGGCTTCTCCTTGGCGGAAAAACCCTGGTGTGTGTGTTATTGGAGGAAACAGCGCTGTGGTCGTTGGGCATATTGTGTGTGCCCTGAAAGACCATAATGCTGTATCCCCCAATGACACACACACACCCACTATATTCATTTCTTATATTTATGTAGCTTTTTGATGATTTATTCCCATAAAAAAATCTTGAGTATATTCTTATTTATTTTGACAAAAACTGCCAGAAATTTGAGACTAGCCCACGCAGCACAATGTGTCAGCCCAATATAAGATTTCCAAGCACTTAGCAACAATAACGTGATCGATATGAATAACTGGCTTCAGATGCAACTCGGCTGAACTCAAAAGCATGCCCAATTATTCTGATGACCGCTTTACTGATTAGGCCAACAATCAGCGTCGTGTTTGTGTTACAGTGTGTGTGTGTTATTGGGGGTTTGTGTGTTATTGGGATATGAAACAGGTGGCCCAATTGGTAGTTGACCAATCACCGACCATGATTTAGTGTAACACAGGCAGGCTATATAAATATGCTCATAAAGATTCGTTCCTCCTAATAATGGAATACAAGCCAAATGGTGTTGTCACCATAAAGAGCAATGCTTCCAAGTTTCCATTGATGACTTCAATAATAAGAATTTGTGAAATTTACATAAGGAATAGATAAAGTTGATCTAATCGATTTTGATTAATTGCATCGCATCAGTGCAAGGCTTTTCTTATGCAATTAACAGAATATGAAATATTCAAATGATTTTGGACCAAAATTGTCGAACCAAATTCGAATCGAATATCGGGAACGAATCAAATGTCAAATATTCGCAGGACCCTACATTGCCTTTTTCTGTAGCTAATTTATAGGGCTGCATTTCCATGGGAACAAAGGTTACTGACCAATCAGGACAAGCCTGCAAGCAGCTTTAGTCAAGGTCGTACAACAAAATACTCATATCTTCAAAATCTGAAGCTTGAACATAATGTGGAACTTTAGCTGTGAAAGTTAGTATTTACGTACATCCATAATCTCTGGTGCCTTGGAGAAGCTAAGGCACTCCTTGATGTCTTTAATGTCAATATTTTTCTCTCCATCAAGGATGTTTAGCGCTTCTTGGTATTCTTTGCATTCATACTAAAAGAAAAGAACAGTGAATATGCATATGTGGAATGGTTATAGTTCTAGTTTCAGGACTGAGGCAAACATCATTTACATCATGTCAATGTCATCCGATTCCACACACATGTGTGTAATCGCTTAAAAAAGATGAATTGGTGTAAGACGGCGGAAACGGTGTTTTTTCAGGAATAGGTGTGTTATAAAGAAAATCTTAATGGCATGCATACTAAAAGTAAAGACAAACATTAATTGGAATAAGAAAAATCGATGGCTCACTAAATAATGAAAATCGTCAGCCATGACACAAGGGTCACAAGTTTTTTTGTGGTTGAGTTTGCACTCTTTTGTTCTGTCAGTAACAATATATCCCCCAGTTGCTAAGCTGTCTCATTGTCCCAGAAATTTAATACGTCTTCAGTTACGCACATAGTATTTGCTATAGCTTTGACAAAACATACTACTGTACTAACTTTCTAAAACGTTTATTGGCCAAACACAAAAGACCCTGGTTCAAATTTCGCCATGAAATGTCTTTATTTCACTTTGCAAACTCCGAAGAGAATTTTTCTAATGCAAATTCTGTATTGATCACATAAGCTTACAACACGTCCAAGCTAATCTTGTTGATATCTCCAGCATATGGCAATGGATTCACACTCTGTAATAAATTGAATGCGATTCGGTGTAAATATGATTTAAATCTTAATATTTGTTAGCGTTTCGAAGACCTTTTGGCCTGGAAGATGAGAAATAGACTAACATGACAGTGATGATAACACTTGGCTGTAAGCACAGGGGCATGTAACGCGCTCCGTTGCCCGCCCCCCTATAGCGCTGCCCATATACGCCGCTTCTATATACGCGCCTGCTTCACGTTAATGGTAGTATAATAGAGACAAGGGGAACTGTAGATATTCCCCGTTTTACCATCGCTCGGGAATCGGACAAATTTAGCCCATTTACCCACCCGAGTAATGCTATCGATATAGCCACGGATGTATCGGCGAAGGATTTATCTTTCAATCAATACCACAAGCTCCCCTCAGAACCATTTATATACATAGCATTTGATAAATTTTTTACCACCGAATATTGTCTCCAGAGAGCGTAAATATTTGGATTGATCCGGCTCAGAGAACAATGGCCGATGTGTTCCTCTAAATTCACCCCCATACCGCTTACTATAATTAAAAATCGATCAAACGATCAACTAAACATCTAGCGCTCAGTCATTTCTTGTCGGCTAATAATTTATTTACTCATACAAATCAACACATCGTCAGTAAAAAAAGTTTATAGAGGAGAAATCTGTCGATAATTAAAAAAAAAATTCATTTTTTGTTTACCATTCACGCAGCTCCTCATTTTAAAATTTTCATTACGACCTGACCTTTCCATGACTGCCATAGTAGAAACAGCCAATCAGCGCTCAGTATTATAATCGAGGTAAACAAAAAATGAAAAAAAAAAATAATTATCGACAGATTTCTCCTCTATAAAAATTGTTGACTGACGATGTGTTGATTTGTACGAGTAAATAAACAAGCAGTCGCAGACGGCGGTATCCCCTGCCGAATTGTGGTGTTGGGGAAGTGCATTCTCAATAATGTTTGAGTTCTCAGTATGTGCTAAACAAGAGGTGGGATTTTGTCAAAAAGCCTGGCTTGCGAACTCATTTTAGGTACTGGTCATGGGAACGTATATACCAAAAATCTTTTTAATCCGTTAATAAACAAAGTCACATAACTCTGCTGAAAATATCCGGCCGGACCTGGTTTGCGAACTCGTTCTAGATACTGGTCATGTGAACTCATATAACAAAAAATCTTTGAAATCCGTTGACATTTGTGGAAATGAGCCCTGGGACGTCGTCTATTTGCTATTTGGTAAATTCAACAAAAATAATAAACAAAGTCCAATAACTCCGGTAAAAATAGCTGGCCAGACCTGGCTTGCGAACTCATTCTAGGTAATGGTCAGGTGAACTCATATATCAAATATCTTTGAAATCCATTTACATTTGTTCAAGTTATGACTCTTACAAATTCGGGACGGACGGACGGACGGAACCCATTACTATTATCGGGGGATAATTACTAGCCAACAAGATATCACTGAGCGCTAGATGTTTAGTTGATCGTTTGACCGATTTTTAATTATAGTAAGTGGTATGGGGGTGAATTTAGAGGAACATATCGGCCATTGTTCTCTGAGCTGGATCAATCCGAAAATTTACGCTCTCCGGAGACAATATTCGGTGGTAAAAAATTTATCAAATGCTCTGTATATAAATGGTTCTGAGGGGAGCTTGTGGTATTGATTGAAAGGTGAATCCTTCGCCGATACATCCGTGGCTATACCGATAGTATTACTCGGGTAAATGGGCTAAATTTGTCCGATTCCCGAGCGATGGTAAAATGGGGAATATCTACAGTTCCCCTTGTCTCTATTATACTACCATTAACGTGAAGCAGTCGTGTATATAGTAGCGGCGTATATGGGCAGCGCAAAAGGGGGCGGGCAGCGGAGCGCGTTACAGGCTCCTGTGGCTGTAAGATAATATTTATATTAGAATTTAGGCAAGATATAAGAAATGGACTCACGTGACACTTGGCTGCCAGATACCTGCATGCAGAGTATTTCTGAAAGCAATAATGAGAATATATTAAATATTAAAGATAGTGTATATCTTCCAAACAAATTTTATTGAGTTTCTGGGGAATAAATCAATGTGAATCAAAAACACCTGTCCGATACACTTCTATCAATTAATATTGATTTTATTTTTGACTTATTCTGGTATAATTAATACATACAACCTTTTCGGACAGTTTTTCTGGCTATTTTTAGAACAGCAACTTCAGGCATGTTCAGAACTTAGCAAGCGGGAGAACTGTATTTCGATAAAGAAATTTTGCAGGAATAAACCACTTTATTATGCCTGTATAGACAAATGATAATCTCAATCTTCAGTTTTGTAAATGTTTTTTACAAAGAACTAGGGCGTGGCAAAATACACCTGTGGTAATTCCAACAAAGGGCCATAAGTCTGGTAAAAATTGGTGAGCGGAACCCAAATTCGAACTTGACTTGTATTTTGGGCTGGTAAACTCATATACCAAATTGAGTTCATTCAGTTTAGACTTACTACAGTAATCACCTGGAAAATAAAATTGAGTGCAAATTCCAACAAAATGGGCCATAACTCTGGTAAAAATTGGCAGGCAGAACCCAAATTGGAACTTGAGCTGTATTTTGGCTTAGTCAACTCACAAACCAAATTTCAATCAATTCAGTTCAGACTTACTTTGCCATCATCCAAAATGAAAAAGCGAACGAACATTAAAAATGTATTTGTACAATGTACTAATTTTGTAGTCTTAAAATTGTGTTTAAAAAAATTAAGTTGTTGCTTTAATTGTGGCCCGGAATAGATATACCCTCTTTAAAATTACTTTCTCACACTTTCACAAACTTCATACATGTCTATGTCACAAAAAACACCTCAATATATCATCGTGCAGACAGCTAATCTCAGTGGATTAATGGATGTTAAACTATTTACTTTCACTGGACTCGCTAGAGTGCCATATACGGTACTCTACCCATGGCCTTACTTTTATACTCATCATATTCGTTTTAAAATAGAAAGACAAAATAATTCACAAGAAATGGTTAAGTTCAATGAACAGGGCTGAAATATCTGTCATTGCACACTGGTGTATTATTGCTCCAAACCATTATAAGCCCTATAAAAATATATGAGTGTTTCCAGCAAGAAGGTAGAAAAATTAGGGGCAGGCAGGAACATTTTCTAATTTGAAACATCGATATACCGTGATCATACAGAATCATTCTGAATAGTCACCTATAACAGTAAACAAAACACATTGCACATGCTAGGTATTGAAGGCTATTTTGTAATCCATTTTGGTCTTTCCATACCAGTATGACCTAGACACTATTGGGATGAGCTAACACTGGAAACATTATTTTAACAAATACATTTAGGTTCCTTTGATTGATGTAGTATTGTATGCCTAATCTTTTTTATATGAATCGGTCAGAAGTTACCCTATAGCCTAGGTGCTTTTATGGATATCAATTTAGAAATTAAAAATTAACCAGGTTTAATCCAAAAATAAAAAGATTCCTCAAAATATACAGGTACCATGCTATTCCAATCTCAACAAAAATAAAAATGTTGCATACCCCACGTCCCCTGAATTGAGGTGGCTTTTTGGAATGATGCCTTTTTTTTAAGAACAAACAATTCAAATTCTGCAAAATTTGACTCAAACTAGACAATGACCTGCATCTTCTCAAAGGTGAGCCACACACCAAGTATCAAGAGATTCTTTTTGAAGAATGCTCAATTTATCATTGAGACAACAGAAATGTTATTTCTAAATGGAATAAAATAGAACTTGGCCTGTGTCTTCTCAAATGAGAACCGGGTGCCAAATATCAAGAATGTCGGTGTTGAATATTACTCAAGTAATTAGTTACTATGCAGAAAACCTGAAAACACTGATTTCTAAGTTGAAAAAGGGGCATAACTCTTCAAAAATCATTGGACCATGACCAAATTAGAACATGGCCTGTGTCTTCTCAAATGTGAACCACTTACCAAATATCAAGAAATTCTGTTGAATGTTGTTCAAGTTACTATGTGGACAACACAAAAACGGCGATTTCTAAGTCGAAAAAAGGGGCATAACACCATCAAAAATCATCAGACTGTGACCACAATCGAGCTTGGCCTGCATTTCCCCTTAATGTGAACCACATACCAAATATCAAGAAATTCTGTTGAATATTGATCAAGTTATCATGTGGACAAGGATGGATGGACGGACGCACAGAGAGACACACACACGAAAAGACATGCTGATTATAATAGTCCTCCGAAAACTTTAGCAAAGATGTTGTCTATTACGAACACGTATATTAGGATGTATTAAACGTAAGAGATATAAATTTGCTAACTTTGAAACAGTTTGGCACTTAATTTAACAGAGTTAAATAATGAGACAAGAAATTAGAGCTTTCTGATTTGTACATTTAAAAAATATTTTAGGTCAATAAAATTATAGGGGTGGTGTTTGAATTAGGGGGCGGGGTGTGTTACTGGAAACACAACTATTTATTTTTTGCCGAAATGTCTCCAATTATGACTTGACTGAAAAACAAAGTGTAACAGGAAATGTGAAGCACAAACCCTGTCAATTCCACTGCTCCTCAGTAAATGTGATGCCCTATGATGTTGTCCTGTCAGAAACAACGTCTGTGCATACATGTAAACATCCTGCACGCAACCTGTAACACAATGAGAGTAGTATAAAGAGCAATTTCAGAATCAGAATAATTATTTTACTGCAAATCCATGCAACATAACAATTTAATACAAAATGCTTAGAGAAGGTCTATCTCTTCTAGGCCACAATTACAACATCATTTTTAAAAATCCTGATATCACGACAATTAATAGTTGTTTTGTGAATAAAATACAGATAAAATTGAAGGTTGGGTATATTATTTGTCTATGAAAACATAATAAATTGGTTTATCTCCATTGTAAGAACATGTTTGAAGGGTACCAAGATGAAGAACACTGACTAATACTCTTCCAATCATACAATGGTTTTTCAACCAATTTCCCACATATCTTCTAGATTGATAATAAATGCTCTTTATTGATAATATAATTTATTACAGCACCCCCCCCCCCCCCCCTTTAAGTAATCGGAAGTCAAAGGTAAGTAAGTAGTGGTTTATTCTCAGCCAGTATGTGCCTATTACACGACATTCCCCTGGTCTGGTGATCAATCTGTACAAATTTTTCTGCATAAGGAACGCTCTTTATTGCTCATATTTGCCCCTTTAAGTCATCTTAGGTCAACGGCATCTATCACATAATACCCTACGGGTCAATTTATCCATGTGTTTCAATTTTCACCAACCAGATTGCAACAATTTTGTGTATATGATTAATTAACCCCAAACCCTGACTCAAACAACTTTCTCTTGGAAGAAGCTAATTTCTCGCTGTTTCATTACTATATAAAGCAAAACAAGCGATAAAACCATAAGATGATTTTTTTGTCATGTAGGTGCTGGGTGGGGGGGGGGGGGGGGGCAGAGATATCCTGACCTGGACATCTTCCCCCCACAACAAAAGACCCTGACTCAAACAACTTTTTCTCAAAAGAAGTTAATTTCTCGCCGTTTCATGACTATATAAAGCAAATCAAGCGATAAAACCATAAGATGATTTTTTTGTCATGTAGGTGCTGGGTTGGGGGGTGGGGAGGTATCCTGACGTCGACATCTTCCCCCCACCCCAAACCCTGACTCAAAAACTTTTTTTCAGAAGAAGTTAATTTCTCGCTGATTCATGAATATATAAAGCAAAATAAGATGATTTTCTTGTCATGTAGGTGCTGGGTGGGGGGGGGGGGGGGGGGGGGGAGGGTATCCTGACCTCGACATCTTCCCTCCACCCCACCAAACCCTGACTCACAAAACTTTTTTTCAGAAGAAGTTAATTTCTCGCTGATTCATGAATACATGTATATAAAGCAAAATAAGCGATAAAACCACAAGATGATTTTTTTTTGTCATGTAGGCGCTGTGTGGGGTTGGGGGGGGGGGGGAGATATCCTGACCAGGACATCTTCCCCCCCCCACCCCAAACCCTGACTCAAACAACTTTCTCTTGGAAGAAGCTAATTTCTCGCTGTTTCATTACTATATAAAGCAAAATAAGCGATAAAACCATAAGATGATTTTTTTGTTGTCATGTATGTGTTGGGTGGGGGGTGGAATATCCAAGCCTGGACATTTGAAAAAAAAACAAAATGGTCATTTCATGAACAGACAATAAAATTCGTGAAGAAAAAAAAATTGTCACTTTTTTTTTTAAATAAAAAAAAAAAAATAACAAAAATTTAAATATAAAAAAACTTTTTTTCTGGCCAAACGATATCAAATGAGTGAAATTATTTTTTAGTCGTACATGGGGGGGGGGGGGGGGGGGGAATATCCAGGGTGGGGAGATATCCTGTTACACCGGGCCTATCTAATAAAATTGCCCAGATCAAATTACTCATAGTTGCAAATTTTCAGCTCCGATGGCCCAGCTGTTTCTGTATAAACAATCAGTAGATAAAAGCCAATTGCGACATAATTTCAGGTTTGACAATGTGTGTCGCTAGTAGTACTTCATGTGACATCATATGAAGGAAGATTAACGATTCAGACTGCATAATCCATAATCTTTTCAGCAACATGCTCAGTTGATTAGCGGGCATCGATATTGACTGAGAAAAATTACACTGGTGTAATCCTTTAAATATTTTATTTTCATTCTAATTACATGTATGTAACATTAAAATGATGCATACCGCAGGCTACTCTCCGGAGCCTAATAATAGTGTTGACACTATTATTTTTTTGATTAAATTTCCCAGATCACTATTATTTAGCAAAGAGACACTCAGATATACCTGTAGAGTGAAATTGTCATAACTATTAGCCAATATTAGCCAAAAATCCATCGCATAACTATTATTAGGCCATCACTATTATTAGGCACCTTAGAGTACATGTATGTGGAAAGGCCTTTAGTCTGGTCAAAGAACAATAACTTACCTCCAGATAGGGTGACCATCTTATCTGCCCAGAACAGAGCTGTCTCATAGTGGTGCTATAAAATTAAAAGTTATGTATGAGAAAATTTAGTACCTATATTATATTACTTATATATTTGTCATGTTTATCGCAGAATGGGTTGGCCATTCTCACTTATTTTGAATAATTAGACTCCTGAGACTGAGAACTCCCCACTTTCACTTTCTATTTATAGGCAAATGTGTCACTCCACATGTCACTTTGCTGAACATAACAAAACTTTTGTCAATTTGTTAGCTTGGGAAATAATTGGTTGATATAAATTTAATTAATTTTGAATATTGTTTATTAATCACACACACTCCGAATTTTTTTTATCATTTTCGTGAAAAACTTCACTGCAGAATTAACATGATAACTCCAATTCACCTGCATTGGTCCCCTCCCTAAGATATCATGTTAATACAACATCACTAGGATGAAATGGACACAAAATTACCCAGATTGACACTTGCTTGTAAAAGGGCTTTCTCGTTTTCTTGTCCGATTCTTTGGAATTGCCTTCCATATGACCTCAGGTGTCACGAACACATGAATAAATTCAAGTCAGACTGTAAGACCCAAATTTAAGGATCCTACAGGGTGGATTTATTCCAGGTGAATTTAATAATTCTGTGTAATCCAGGCCTGAGCATTTCAAAATTTTGCGTAACCTATATGTCGTTCCCCTCGTTGATGCTTAGGTAACCCGGCCGTAGTCTGACATTCCCCATGAATGTTCTGATAACTCATACTACCGATATGTTCTGTAGGTATCCTAAAAGCTAATATTCATTATTCATAGTGCTTCAATCACTGGAAGTTTCCCTCACAAACTTGGACACGTGCCGGCATGTTAATTATTAATGGCTACAAAAAAAACAACCATTCTAGGGGCTATTAATTACTTTATTCAGAGTTATTGTCTTCTATTCCAGATAAACGGCCAAAGCGTAACATAATCTATACACCACACGCGCACATACGACTCCGCATTTTAGTATCGGCTGACTTATGATTACGTCCTCGTAGTCTGCATAATAAACTCCGGCTCCGAATCTGTGTTTTTAATTCGCTCCCCACAAGTACGTCACTCGTAGTTTAGTCACGGAAATCTCCGAATACCGGTGGTGGTATTATTTATTTATTTTACGGGTTATTTATTAAGCGATCGGAATGGGACTTGGATCATTTTAATCACAACAGGGAGGGCTTTCCGATTGCGTTTTGTAGTTTCTAGAGCGAATAAGTCCTTTAATGATGAATACTAATGAATATACAAAGAGATATTGATCTTTATTAATAAAGACAATGATACGTTATTGCTCCTGTCATTATGAGTTTGATTAAACCTACAACTTTTTCAAAATTCTGAATTTTCCCAATTATCTTAATGTTGATACATGTTAAAATAATTTCAGTCATCCACTGAAGTATTCACTAATAATGAACAATAGTTATTCTTTGAATATCATGTTTTGGTGCACTTGATTTGAGTATAAATGATTAAGCAAATTAATCAGTGATAGGGAGACTTTCACAAAACTTCTAGGCAACCTGTTTCCTGTCAGCGCAACCTGTTTTTCGTTCATGGCATTTTCAATTTAGGTAACCTCCAGGTGAACTGAACGGTTGTTCTCCTCAAATATGCAGGCCTGTTAGGCTGCAATCTTATCGTTTGTATGTCTTATCTTCTGTGTGATCTTATTTTTTCAATCAGGATCATGTCAGGATACGATTTATTGCTTCTTTGTAGACGTGTTAGTGGTAACACAACTAATGACAGCCAATTTGAAATGCGCTTCTTTTCGTGGTATGGCGGTAATCGATGGAGGTGTGTAAATCACATTAAAAACGTAACTCAATCGGGCTATATTAGACAAAACGGATCCGAGCCAGCTCGTCCCAGGGACGACTCGGTCCAGGCAGTTTTTGGGGCGAGCTGGCCCAGCTTTTATGACCGAGTTGGCCTGGGAATGGAATTTGTGTTAGGTTAATATATCTTTATACATTAATTTCTTAAAGGGGTACTGTACGCCAAATGTTGTTGTTGGTTTTTATAGTCTCCGAGTCGGAGAATAAGGTAACAATTTTTTCATTATTTGAAAGTCTGTTGAGTACGAAGTAGTGTCACGGATGACAAATTTACCGGAATGCAAAAATACAAATTGTCATTGTCGAGTAATTTTTGTACAGTTTTCAACCAAATGAATCAAATCAAAGTTATATTATATGCATACTAGTCCCATATAATCAATTAAGTTATTGTATCGTCGCTAGTCAGTGAGTGGCTTGAGTGTTCTCCCCGTATTATCATAATATTTTAAGCGATCGTGTGTGCGATCGGTTTAACAATCCAGTATCCCTCAATTACTTGATTTGATTACGGAAATTCGTAATTTAATTGACGCCATTTTATGGCTCCAGTCATAAATTCAATTTATATCAAATTATTAACTTTTAAATTATTAAATTTTAAGATAGCCTATTAACCTGAGCGTTTACAGAATACAACTTCGACTCAAATTACTTATGTTTCTATATATTATCGATATTAGATCGTTGTTGTCACCGGAAATTTAATGAAAATGGCGTACAGTACCCCTTTAAGTTCAGATGATGATATATTTCAGAGTTTTGTCCATCAATTTTGACATTTAGACTACTTTTGGCATGTTTGTTTACAAAGATAATAGGCAGCAATCACATTAGTCGGTTTGAACAAGAAACCGGCGAATTCATAAATAGGCCTAACAATAATGAACTGTTTCCACATTCTGAATATTAAAGTTTCTCTTATTCTGCTTCATATCACTATCTCTGGGCTAATTTTGGGAAACCCTTAGAAGCCAGTATTGTCCCATTCCTATCAAAACAATATATGCAGGTTGTTTTAATACACAGTAACCAGTTAGCTAATCACACCCCACACTTCAGATATATAAGCAGTGCAGTGATTATCTGACATATCATCATATCGTGCTCCGGTTGCTCGATGGGAAGATCTGAAGAACAATAACTGACAGCGGCTTTATCCGAGAAAGACAACAGCAGCAAGAAAGAAAAAAAAAGAAGACATTATGTCCATAACATTTTCCACTGTGTAGGAACTGTTACATCGGAAGTCGTTCTATTGCCGGTATTGTGATGGTTCTTGCCTGATTTATTATGGTTCCTGACAAAATCACACATAATTATAGATATCTTGAATATATTATACTTTCCTGAATGAACAGAGGCTGCAGAAGTGCCGTGTTATCGAAACCTGAACTCTAGATCACAATTAACTCGGTATTAGCGAGTTAACGCGTAAATATCAACATGTTATCACTGAAAATCAAGCCACGTGGACGCAATTTCTTTGTTTTTCGTGGCATATAAAATACGAAAGCATTCTGAAGACAAACACTGACTATAAAGTATACCCGTGTTATTCTTCTGTAAAATAGCTGAGAAAGTATCCCGATATGGGTTGATAATTGGGAGCTGTGGCCTTGTAATCAACACGGGTGCGTGTTACGATTCTATTTCAAACCAATCATGGCTGTGACGATTCTCAGCTTCTGTATATGAGATTTATTCGAACGATTTCTGCACTTTGGTCCGAAAATCGTCTTGTGTATCTGACATTTTAAACCAGATAATGACTGTCGCTTATGTACATGTAATTTGCATAATAGAACAGGTATATTAAGAAATAACACAACAAATACCAAATACGAGAGATTAAAGTGATGTGAAACACTCCGGTAGGGTGGTCAAATACAAATGTAGAATAATCTTGCTAAAACTAGTTACATTTTACAAATATTATATCCAAATCGACATAACACACCATCATTCTTATATATTAATTAAATATAGCGACTCCCGGTGGTGAAATCGTTTTCGTTAGTTTATCGCCGGTAGTTGCGATCCGAATCGAGATGTAAATATTTACAATTGAGCGTTGTTCAGATGACGTTTTCTATGGAGTGGTATTGTCGATTTGTTTAAGATTTCGGTGATGTTAGTAGAATGCTGCATTCCTCCAGTTGGCATAGCGCATGAATACGAAATTATCAGGTTTACACACCCGAATAAGTCCATAATATGTCTTTAAGTGACATTAATAGGCAGAAATAAAATATTGAAAGTCCCGATGAGTATAGTATCATAATCATGCCTGCCTATATAAATGACCAATGCTTATGGTAATATAAATCTACTCAGGAGAATATGAGATGTTATATTCATTTACTTAATCTGGGCATTATTGAAAGATCCAGGTGTGACAATATTTCAATGCCAGCGCCATCATATTTCCTCCTCTGAAGTCCGCCTGAGGGACATCTACACATGTTTGTCGCCCAGACATGAATATAACTTATGAAATCACGTTTAACTGAATCACTGATAGGTAATGACGTGAATGGGGTGGTGGGGGACTTGGGGAGGGGGTGATTAATTGGTGTCTATCCCCAACTTTGGTCAAAATGTTCAACAGTTACAAATTTCTTATCTTACAATAGATTGGTTTGAAATTTAACACCAACAATATGTTGAAATTGTTCTTTTAGTTTGATTTGACAACAATTTAATAGTGGGGAATTTTAGACCAACATTTGCATACTTTCCTACACTTTAAACATGTAATCAACCATATTTGACATATACAAATGGACACCTCTTCTTTAGAGTTGATCCAAAACTCATGATGGGTGGACAGGAAGTAGGGAGCAGGTGTGATCTAGTTTTCTATATCACATTTACCCCCCCCCCCCCCCCACAAATTGGCAAGAAACTGGTGTAATGGAAAATAATCTAATTCCATTTAATTAATATGCCTTGTATTAAATAATGTATGGTCTTTTGCAAAATAAATCTCTCTCCATCTGTTGGGAACATTTCCAATCTTGTGGGGGTGCCTGGTTGGAAACCATCCAACACTTGGGAATCTTGAAGCCAGTCTAGATGATTTTTGCAATTTTCAGGTTCAGATATCCACATTTTCTCACTGGGCCCATGTATCCTGAGTTTCTCCCCCGGTTTGCATGGTGGCCAATAAAAGGCTACTGATCAATTCACTTCAGAATGGCATACAATCTAGAGCTATAATGTGTCATGCAGTCGGAAAAACCAAAGCCCAGGCCTTGTGCATGAGTTTGGTCTGTTTCAAGGGGATGGTGCGGTTGGAAATTCCAAGGTGGACGCCCCAACATTGGAGACACTCCAGCCCACGTCCCTGCTCACTTGACACGTTATCAGCGAGGAATAATAATGTGCCTTATAATAACCCGGTTCAGACACCCATAACACTAATTTCTAATGATTCATTTGTATGAATGTTTAGCTAATAATTTAAACAATCTGTTACTGAATGTTGAATTTAATAGCTGAGCATTCCTACAAATGAATCAATAGGATTCAAGTCGCTGCTCATTACAGCACATTTAGTCTGACACCAAAGAATTAACATCCATATAATAATATTTGTAACTGTAGGATTCTTTGATTTTTTATATCTTCTATTAAAAAATAAGAGATCCCTAGTCAATCTAAAATATGATTGAGTGAAAGGTTATTGTGCTTGTATATGCTTTAATGGCTGCATATTCTAGAATTCTAGAATTTAACCTAGATAATCAGCATCCAGCAAGCGGATGCCCGACATAAACTTCATAAACTGCATAATCAGAACATTGTATGGGTGTCAACGAACTTTTAACGTCTTATTTTTGACTTTTTGTTGAGTAAAATACGCCTACGAAAATAGACAACACTGGCCGATGTGCCCCCTCTTCGTCCGGGCTATTTAGGGATTTATTTGTGATCGTCTCCGCCTGGACAAACTATTGTCCGATCGGCCCGGAAACATGCCTATATGAGCGAATATGGTCAAGGACACGGTCGCACATGAAATTGGACCCACCCATAATGTTCCCGGGAACAAAGTATACCATATTTGAATCGGATCGGTCGAGGTACAGAAACATGCCTATATGAGCGTATATGAGCGAGGTCAAGGACACAGTCGCAAGAGAAATTGGACCCGCCCATATTGTTCCCGTGATCTAAGTAGACCCAGCTACCAAATTTGAGTGGGATCGGTCGAGGTCCAGAAACATGCCTATATGAGCGTATTTGAGCGAGGTCAAGGACACGGTCGCACGTGAAATTTGACCCGCCCATATTGTTCCCCGGATCAAAGTATGCCTACACACCAAATTTGAGTCGGATCCGTCGAGCAGTTTTTCGAGTCTATAACACAAATACATACATACAGAAGTTCCAAAATATATAATAGGTAAAATACAAGACAGATAACTCTACATATCCCGTCTACGCTCACGCTTTCCGAAGTCCAGCGCTATGAAATATCACTATTGTTAACCGGCTATTGACTCATGGAAATGTTGGGCCTGCAAAATGCGTTATTTTTATAACTAGCTGCCGACTTTGTGAATTTTGATATGCGTAACACAGGTTATTGAATAATCAAAGAAAGGCAGTGTAATTCATCGAAATTAATGACAAGTGGTGCAAATTTCAACTTAATGCATAGTTTGTTGTGTTTATCTTTGTATACTTTCACAAAATTGGCAGTTTGAACCATGGCAAATATTAGCCATAGTTTTACCCGTATAGAACGATTAAATGGGGAGAGAACCGACTCGATCAGGAGAGAACCCAAACAATTATCAAATTTTGCATTTTTTGTCGTTGTTATGACTCGCACAATGAAAGTTTCGTTATTAACACGCTCATTGGTGCCACATATTGTGATGGGATTGAAAATAACTAATCGAATTATCACCTACATGTAGATGCCTCAAAATTGCGTTTTAACTGTCAAAAAGTCGTGAAAATGTATAATTTCGATCTTCAGGAACCGTCACAAATCAGTCAAGAACCATCACAAACCGGCGATAGAACGATTTCCGATGTAACAGTTCCTACACAGTGACATTTTCAGCATTTCATGTAAATACATTAAATATTATCCGTTGGGCCGAGCCAGCCAGTGGCCTGCTGGCTCGGGACGACCTGGCCACGGTCGACTGGACCAAGTTGGCCCTGCGACGAGTTGGCCCGTTTCCAGACAAAATGAGCTTCGTAGACCGTTTTGGATGTGTGCCCGACCTGATCCTGATTTCATGGCAATGACACTATTGACAGTACAAATTACAATCAACTTATCAATAATCAAGTGAACAAACTATCAATGATTTTGTCAGTCCCGATTCCTCCACTTACGATTTATTCATGTTCGTCTCAACGTATACTTGCGCCCTAGTGGCGATACGGTGGTCTAGACTAGAGTTAACAGTCAGTAGACTGTAGTGTAATGTAGAGAAGCGGAGTGGAGTTGAGAATGAGAGAGGCTCGAAAATAGGGAAAGTTTTTAGCAGCAAAATGTGCGAAGGTGCTAAACAAACATCCACCTTATCAATATAATTCGCTATTTTATCTCTTATTTTGGATAGACTTATGCTTGTCACACTACTTGAACTTGAAGCCGATGTTTCAACATTCGAATCAATTTCCCCCGCCATTTTAGGCGTGTTCGTTTGGAACCCTCATAACTCCGTGCAACGAATCGGTAAAAACAATCGTTTCCCGATTGAGATAGACAATTCCATTTTAAAGCAACATACCACGTTCAAACCTCTCAAGTATATAATTGTGTAGGCTACTTTACAACAACTATCAAAAGGCTACAACATTTGTCCAGGAAGCAGTACGCTGTCCGATCGGGCGCGGACATTAATGGCTTACCTGTGTACACGCCTCTGTGTGTGCACGTTAAAGAACGCTATGATCCGCTATGGTACTGGAGTCACCACGGCACATGTTTATACAGTTACTCGGCCGTGGTTGCACCTGGACCAGTCCGTCTATAACCGAAAGGTTTGCACTGCAATAATACAGAAGGCATAGCAACTTTCCAGCTGTTTTAAATTTTACGTAACGAGGTAAGACAAACGCTCTTTATTTTAACCATATTGAGAATAGATTAAAACTTAAAGCTCTTTGAAAACCAATCCAGGATATAAGGTTGAAATCGAAGCCGATCGGTAGCGTACTGGTCTCTAGCGGACCTGAGGTCGCACCCTGGTCGGGGTATTCTGACAAAAATCAGAACTCGGCCAGATATACCACTGGCAATGCGGCTATAACCAGAATTGGTTCCTGCATTTAAAAATCTACAGATAGGCCTATACAGACAGTTGATTTTTTTGTGGTAATTTTGGAGATTTTATTATTGTTTTCAATAACTATGCGGATAAAATTCCAACCATGTACCTGTACTTAATGAAAAGCACAATAAATCTCGCTAAATAACAGAACGGCGTATAGCAATAAAGATCGAGTGGAAAGTTTTAATTTTAAATGACATTAGTATCATATTACATACCACCATTAGATAATATTCAAACTTTAGTGCAAATAGAAATCACAACGTTGATATAAGCAGAACGGCTCAAGTTGTTGAATGTTTGGTACATTCTATGTTTAAATTTTCCAGGCTATCTATAGCTAGAAGTTACCCGCCAACGTGTACTGTATATATCTGTTTGAAATCATCATGCACCCAAACGGAAACTGATCAAAATACCAACACTCACGTATTCCTAATGCATGTGGAATTAATTTATTGTTATGTAATAATATTTATCTTGTATTCTGTCACATCTGGTATATACACTCCATGAGCAGAAATAACTTGAATTGAATTTACCGTACGTGACGAATAACGCGCTGACTGGAAATTTTCTGCTCGGTCTTTAGAGCTTTGAGCGCACAGCATTATATGTTTTTGGAGTTGAAGTTAATTCATTGGTACCATGTTTCTCAAGTGTGGCAATGAACTTTATATAAGGGAATGGTTAATCAGCATGTAATAATAATATTGTAATTATTCACTGACGGCATCAAGGTAATAAATAAATATATAACTCATAAAATATAACAAGACAGCCGATGACTGACATGACTGTGGCGTTCTCACCTGACTTTAAAGACGGGGAAGACTGGGATGATGAAAACTACAATATTCAGTACCCGTACTTGTCAAATCACTTTAAAACAAATAGTTATAAACAGGGACATAGCTAGAGGGTCTTCTTTGACATGAAGAGTGTGTTCAGCTTGAAATTTTCAACTGCAAATCATGACTTACAAGTATAGCCAGTCGACTCTCAACTGGACCAAATATTTTACAACAGGTACTTCAAGCTCTCCAATTGTCCGAAATTTCCAACATAACATCCCTCATACATTTAGAAATATTCTAAATGTGGCCATTTGTTGGTCTAAGCACAACATATTTTCCACTGAATACCAAAGTTGGGGATCAAAACTAGAACCCCCTCCCATTTTCCACCCCCAGTTAATTGGTTCTAAACTCAGCTGATAAATCAATCCATGAAGTTAACAGTCCACATATATATGGGGTAAATCTCCCATATCTGCCCCTAATTGAACACATTGTAAAACACAATCTATGAGATCCATTGATCTATAATTTCAAAGGGTGTGTTTAGGAGCTGAAGTGAATAAATTTTCCTCAAAATTTGTTACAAAATTATTAGTTGTCAGCATTGCACCACTGATAATTGATCCTTGAAATTATCAGCATAATAAATAAGCATATCATTAGCATAGATGAAAATGAGTTAATAGCTTATATAAATAATATTGTAACATCTGCGAGGTATACAACTGCATAGAACAAACACATGGAAATTGAAATGAATGACACATATAGAGGATCTCACATGAGTTTCTATTATATACGGAATTTATCAACCGAGTTCACTAAATTCGATTTGAGCCGAGGTTTACCGAGGCTCAAATAGAATTTAGAGGACGAGGTTGATAAATTACGTATAAAATAGGACGAGTGTGAGATACCTTTTATCACATGATCAAATAAACCCGAAGCAACGCGAAATATTCATCGAAAACAACAATCATAAACTGCAGCGATCGCAAGTTATTTGAAGAACGCCGTGACGTCATCGCACGCGCTCATATTAAACGTGTCAATTACCGATAATTATGAAACTGTTTTTATGACCAAATTATGTGATAAATAGCAATTCTCCCTATTTCTCTTATTTGTTAGTGTCATAACATCATCTGTAATTACCACCACATAGCACACGAGAGAGGGTGGCGTGTGCTGACGTATTAAGCTTATTTATTGATATTAAGCTTATTGTGATGACTTGTCAAAGAAATCTAGTTTCATTGGGAATGTGAAATAATAACGTAATATGGGTGTTTGACCGTTCAAATGTCTGTTCCTGATTGTTCTCACAGTCCCTGGACTGATATCAACCAAATTTGGTGTGGTGATTCGAAGTACCCCGGTGGGTGCTATAATGGCAATAGTTTTTGAAAAAAATTATTAATTTTTTTTTATTAAATTCACATTTAAAAAACAAGACAGTCAAAGACTGTGGGGTCGCTCACCAGACTGCAAAGACTGGGACTCTGGAGACCACAACAGTCAGAACTTTTCATAATCACTTTAAAAGAATTAGATCTAATCAGGATATGTGGCTAGAGAGGCTTCATGTATGTAGATCAGTGAATATCTACCTTTACATTACCAACTATACACTATATAATTGATATCTCTATCATATGGGCCATTTGAGCCTGAATTAAATAAACTATACTACTGATCACCCATCCTCCTCCAGCTCAACGTGTCCCCTCCCGACCGGGCTCCCAAGTCTTAGGTTGGAATTTCACAACCGACATCTCAAACTTTCTCAATTGTTGGAAATTTCCAATCTCACAAGCGCCTTTTTATAAAACCATTTTGACATGTTTAAAGCCCAATTATCCATGGACCCAAAAACACTATATGTATGTCAGATTAATCAGTCAGGTTGTTCCAAGATAGATGTTTTAATGAATTTTGTATTTTAATGATTTTATTAGACACAAAAGTCTTAAGTCCCCATCATTTCTTAACGGGTTGACCTCATGTTAACAAATCTGAATCTCAGTCACTAAATGATCCTCCATACAATATGTAAGCTAAATAGTTCAACCTCTCTTGAGAAGACATTTTAAGTATTACTATAGAGACATACAGTTATGTCCCTGGTCCCACCATATTTAACCTGGTGACCCCATCTGAATAAATTTGAAACCTAGACACCAAAGAACCCTTCATACTAAATATCAGTAAAATAAACCTGATGGTCCGTATGAAGGAAGCATATTAAGAGGAAAACTGTCCTTTGCTTGGCCCCTATTTGACCAGGTGACCAATTTGAACAAATCTGAACTACAGTCACCAAAGGACCCTTCATACCAAATATGAACCCATTCAACCTGATGGTACATGAGAAGTCGTTTTTAAGGATTACTATGGAGGGCAAGATTTATGGCCCTGGCTTCACAACCATTTGACAGAGTGACCTCATTTGAACACATCTGAATGTGAGTCACCTAGGGAACATCCACACCAAATATGAACCCATTCAGTCTTATGATCTAGAGAAGATGTTCAAAGAATTGTTGACAGATGGATGGACGGACAGACATGAACAGGTGATAGATGAGAAGTGATGACTATAGCTTCGTCTCAGGTGAGCTTCAAAATTACATTTCATTGAACAAATCTGTCAATCACCCCCCCCCCCCCCCCCAACACTGCGGGGACATCCCTGGGAGAATATGACATACATTATTTATTTGAATGCCTGATTACATTAGCTTAACAAAATTCCCATGACCTTGAAAGCCAGTGCATTCTCTGAGATTAAATTCCATTCATGAAACCACTATCAGCCAGCAGTATGTCTTGAGGAGAGGTGTTGACATTTAGATAATTAGGTTTTAACGACTGCACAAACAGCTTTGCATTACTCCTACAGCTGTGATCAAAACAAGGATTTTAATGGGGTGAACTAGGCAGAGATAATATGGTATGGTACAGCGTGGTGTGGCATGGACAGGAGGTGGGTGGGGGGAGGGTGGGGTAGCTGTGATGTGTCTAAAAAAAATCAAAGGTCAAAATGCAAAATGTTATATTTTTTTTAGTTATGTCCCTGGCTCTGCCCCTACATGTATTTGACACAGTGACCCCATTTGAACAAATCTGAACCCCAGTCACCCAAGGTCCCTCCGTACCAAATATAAGCTAAATCGGCCCAATATTTTTTAGAATTACTATGATTTATGGCCCTGGTTTATCAACTAATTGACCGGGTGACCTCGTTTGAAAAAATCTGAACAGTGAACACCAGTCACCCAAGGACGCTCCATACCAAATATTAGCTAAATCGGCCCAATGGTTCTGGACAACAAGTCGTTGTAAGAATTACTATGGAGGAATAGAGTTATGGCCCTGGTTTCGCAACTATTTGACCCAGTGACCTCATGTGAACAAATCTGAATTAGAGTCACCTAGGGAACAACCACACCAAATATGAACCAATTCGGTCTTACGGTTCCAGAGGAGAAGTTGTTCAAAGAATTGTTGACGGATGGACGGATGGACGGACGGCGGACGAGGAGTGATGACTATAGCTCCACCGGAGACTTCGTATCAGGTGAGCTAAAAAGTAGAAATATTTTGCTATTTAAAAACGAGAGGCCGATCACGATCGGCAGATGTTTAACCCATACCTTGGCGACAGCGATGAGCTATTTTCATATATCCTTACCCCATCCTTTTCATGAGTGCAAAACTTTAAACAATTCACACCTTACTATTAATTCACAAGTGAAATCACACTTATTGGGCACCTTGCTCACATTAACACAATGTTAACAGACGTGGCTTTGATTTCAACCTGAACCTATTAGTGACTCCAACACAGATACATGTATGTCTTACAGAGTTATAAGTCTAATTAAGCTCAATCCATAGTCGGAGAGAAGCACCATAGCTGTTAAATATCAAATAATTAAGAAATTAGGTAGATAAACATCATAGCAACTCAATTTATCTATTTATTACATTGGAACATGAGACATTACATATTGTGTGGGTTTTTTTACTATCATTGCTATTTTTTTGTTCATAATATCTTGTGTCAGCTGCATATTAAAAATTCATAGCAACCTATTAATATTTCACCACTAAAAAACAATCAATACCTGATCAACTATAGAAGTGAGGGATGTATAGACCTGGATATAAAATATGATTGCTAATGATTGGATATAAATGTTAATTTTCTTGTAAGTTGATCATTAGAAAAATATGTTTGTGAACAGTTTAAATATAATTAAAGTTAAGGTTTATAATATTATCACAACCATTCGATCGATACCAAAATCTATACAGGTGAAGAATGTGTCATGATTATCACAGATGTGATTATTTATAGAGTAATCATGCAAAAAATATTTAGCTATCACATTGTGTCAACAGGATTGGTGAAGGATGTTAATATATTTAAGCAAATAAACCAAATGACCCTCACTATGCAGGTTAGAGGTGTGTTATCATAAACTGTGCCAGAACTATAAACATAATCAATGGAAATATTTGAGTTATCAAATTGGATAGTAAGGGGTTAATCTTACCCAAACTAATGAACTGATAAACACAGAGTAGTCAACAAAATGCATGTCATTGGTTTTAGAAACCCATACAATAAGTCATTCTCAAGAATCCCAGCACTGTTAATATTATCCTGTAGCCCAAATGCAATTGAGGGAATTTCAAAATAAGACATATCCTCTAATGATGAATTTCAATTGGTCATTTCTTGAAACACTGACTGAACCTGGCTCAAAGTTAAAGTGATAATTTAATATATGTCTATCAGATAATATGAGTCAATCGAATGGGTTAATTTTAATCCCAAATTCATGCAAATTAAAAGTGGATCACCATCAACATGTACATAGAATAGGAGAATGATCAAATAAAAAACATCAGAAGACCATATGATGTGTGCAGAGGGTTAATCATTTTCAATGACATCATATGATGGAACTAAGGAATGCTGTATTAATTATTTTCTAAGTTATAACAACAGTGTCTCTGTAAACAATAATGCCATGAACTGCATGGTTTCAACAGAGAACAGAACTGGAATAAAGAGTCTAACATCAATCAAAGTTTGACAGATGTTTATATTAAGTCTGCAGTCACCAGTGGAACTATCAGGTCACTGTGTCCAAAGCAATAAATTATCTCCTTCCAATAACACAGGTGTGTCTTGTTCTATTCAAATTTAATAGTGCATGGAAAAGATGTATGAATTATAAATGGCCATAACTCTGTTAATATATACCGGATCAAACCCATATTCGCACTTGATCTGTATTTAGGGGTCAGAAATTCATATACCAAAATTGGTGTCGATCAGATGAAAAATGTTTGAGTCATCCTGGCTTGGATGAATTCTATTTAAAAACAAGAGTGGAAAGGGTTAACTAAACAATACCAAAATCCATACAGATGAAGAACGTGCTAAGAAAGACCTAGGTAAGAAATATGAGGCAGATCAGAAGAAAATTGTTTGACTTTGATGCATCAGATAGCATTTGTGAGCAGGGTTAATTATTTTCTAAACCGATCAACCAATCAATGTCAATGACATTTTTTTTATTATTATTATAAAAGTTAAAAGTAATTTTTTTTTTAAGAAATCGATTTTTTTCTTCCAATTTGTTTTTCGAAAAAGGGTCATAACTCCTTTAAAATAAATCGGATCAAACCCATATTCGAACTCGATCTGTATTTTGGGCTGTGAAACTCAAATACCAAATTTGGTTCCAATCAGATAAAAAAATGTTTGAGTTATGGCAGAATGCGTGAATTCTAAGTTGAAAAAGGGCCATAACTCTGTAACAAAATCTCGGATCAAACCCAAATTCGAACTCGATCTGTATTTTGGGCTGAGAAACCCATATACAAAATTTGGTTTCGATCGGATAAAAAATGTTTGAGTTATCGCATTACTCGTAAAGTGTCTACGGACAGACAGACAGACGGACCAACGACGAGTGGTCAATCCGGGCAACGACACTATGTTTACCATACTATGGTATGGGTAAACATAAAAAGAGAAGATTTTCATTGTTTTCTTCTGGTTAAATTGAGCAAGTAGTTCAATCTAAAAAAAAAATTGTTTGTTTTGAGCTATATCCCTGGCTCTGCCCACATTTGACCCAGTGATGATGTCATATAAATAAATCTGAACCCAGTCATCCAAGGACCCTTCATACCAAAATATGAACCCATTCGGCCCAATGATAATTGAGAAGAAGTCGTTTTAAGAATTGCTATTGATGGAAAGAGTTATGTCCCTGGCTTTTTTTTAGAAGAAGTCATTCTAAGAATTACTATAAGTTATGGCCCTGGTTTCTCAACTATTTGACCCAGTGACCTAATTTGAACAAATATGAATACAAATCACCCAGGGAACATCCACACCAAATATGAACCCATTTGGTATCTATGGTTCTGGAGAAGATGTTCAAATAATTGTTGAGGGCTAGACGGACGGATGGATGGACGAGGAGCAATGACTATAGCTCCACCGGAGACTTCGTCTCAGGTGAGTTAAAAACTGTATAATAATGGCCATCGACTTATCAGTACCAAACTTGAGCTCAACAAATATTTCTCTTATGGAGGGGGTTAACATTTTTGGGGGTGAGTGGCTGGATATTAAATCTCATAGCTGTCCTTATTAGAACCAATCCCAATCAACAAAAGACCTTTAACACCAACCACAGACCCAATGGTATAGTGATTTTAGAAGCATGCTTTAGAATAAAATTCACTGAAAGGGAGTGTTAAATATGTATCTGTCCATTATTGACCTTTTATACTCACTGTGGAGGATATGCTCCTCGAAATCTCATTCCGCCAGAGCAAAATTCCCATTCCGAGCGGTATAAGATCCGATTCCGTGAAAGTTTTGCTCGATCTTCCACGACCATATTTACTAATTGGTGTATATCGAGGGGGCAACTCATGGGATGACAAATGATAGTACTTGTTTCTAATGTATTTTACTTTTCACTTACTTATTCTTTAGTCTCATATATAGCATGCTGAACCAAATTACAAGGGTTTGCTCACTCAAATCCACACAAACAGTACAAAAGTATTGTATACAAATGTGAATTTCAAAGCGAAATAGATAATGTTTTGTAGAACAAATTGCTTATGTGTATTCGCAAACAACCCATTGTTAATTTTAAAATACAGTTGATCAAAATACGCGATTTTAGCTTGACATAATGCGTTCAAAGTAACACTACCATACGTTCCGATTCTGTTTTCGGGGTGTTCCAATTCATGACACGCACATTTTCAGCATTCCGATTCCTGACGTGGATAAATGTTTACCGTAATCCAGCTAATTGTTTCATTTTGCTGGCTCCACGGCCATTCTACATGATGGTAAATTGTCCTGTAATGAGTGACTAAGTACAACGAATTAGTATCTTATTACTACAACAGATCTACAACGTCACTGGTGTTGATATTGATGCGATTTTTTTTTTTTTCCTATAATATCTTGAGGTACTTTTTATTGAAAAGACCAAACATACATTACATGTATATGGGAAGCAAAATTGACATTTAATAAATAATTGAGCTTAGAGGTACTCCGATCCGATTCGATGGTCCCCATATCATCAGATTCCAACAACAACAACAACAACAACAACGTTTTTTTTAAATGTTGCTCCAGTTATCAGAATCGATTAATTGCCCAAAAATAATGGTACCAGTCAACTATAGTACAAAATTGACCAAAACCTGTTATTTATCGACATCTTGTTCAACAAAATTTTGCCGGTTTGTCAATTATTTGACACAAAAAGCAATTTAAAAAAAAGAGTTTAGAGTTATCCATCTTCTTCCGCAATTTGGTCCGAGACTGTCCGCAAAAAGGAATCTCTAATTGCATTTTAAAAATGCAATAAGGAATATTCTTATTGCGCCTAAGTACAATAAGAGCTTATTGGGCTTAAGTGGAATTAAAAATCTTCCTTATTACACATAAGTACAATTAGCCACATTACATAAACATCCTGTAATTCAAATGGTGTAGTCCAGATATAGTGTAATGGGTGGAGTTCATTGGTGACCTGGTGACTGTCCACATGTAGGCCTATTCGGATTCTACTGTTTGCACAGAGCGCAATTAGAGACTCCTTATTGCGCTTAAGCTTAATTCCATATTGCGCTAAATTAAGCTTAACAAGAGATGGTCTGTCGTCCGGTGCATACCCCCTCATGGCATACTGCCTCGTGTGGGCATATCTATAACTTATGAGGGCTATACTCAGACAGATGGACCCAAACACCAGCATTTTCATATAAACAAAGATGAGTAACTATAGAACAATAAAAACAAAACAAACATTTGAATGTGCCATTAAATGTCCTCATAGTGGTGAACATCCATACAAAATTTCATTGAGATCCGAGCATTACTGTTCAAGTTATGAGCTGAACAGACATTGGATGGACCAAACAACCAACATTTCCAGATAAACAAAGATGAATAACTCCAGAATGGAAAATCCGAACAAAACGACTGAACCCTCTTTTTAATGTCGTCATAGTAGTGAACATCCATACCAAATTTCATTGAGATCCCAGCACAACTGTTGAAGTTATGACATGAACAGACACCAGACAGACCAAAAAACCAACATTTCAAGATAAACAAAGCTGAATAACTCTAGAATGGAAAATCCGAACAAAACGATGTGAAACAAAGATGAGTAACTATAGAACAATAAAAACAAAACAAACATTTGAATGTGCCATTAAATGTCCTCATAGTGGTGAACATCCATACAAAATTTCATTGAGATCCGAGCATTACTGTTCAAGTTATGAGCTGAACAGACATTGGATGGACCAAACAACCAACATTTCCAGATAAACAAAGATGAATAACTCCAGAATGGAAAATCCGAACAAAACGACTGAACCCTCTATTGAATGCCCTCATAGTAATGAACAGCCATACAAAATTTCATTGAGATCCTAGCACTACTGTTCAAGTTATGACATGAACAGACATTGGACAGACGGACGGACGGACAGGTGCAAAACAGTATACCCCCCTTCTTTTTTTTTAAAGGGGGTATAATTATATATTAAATGTCCATTTGGCTTACCATATGCACAAAATAATGTGCGCATGTAACATTAATTTAGTCAGTACGTAGAGGTACTATACTACCATAATCTACAGCATTTTAGTAACTTTGTCACGGCATATGTCGGGGTTATTTCCTTTTCGTATTAGCCTTCGTTACGTTTCTATCGATGACGTAAATGACGTCATCTACTTTTAAGATAGCGATAGGTCAGTGCTGATAGGAATGCACGTTACAGAGCGATATCGAGCTTCGTGTAGTGTTTTATCTATGAGCCAGAGACGAGTCATTCAGTTGGCGATCAGCTTATTCGTTTTTGTCTACAATTAATTTGGCAAAACAATCGCCTGACAGCAATAATAGTAAATCGAAATCACGAAACCGCATATAATAACGAGAGGCCGATCACGATCGGCAGATGTTTAACCCATACCTTGGCGATAGTGATCAGCTATTTTCAGTTCGGACACGAAAATCCATAAGCCATAACTCTGTTTAAAATATAAAAAAATGGATCCAACCCAAATTCGAAATCTATCTGTATTTTGGGCTGAGAAATTCACATACAAAATTTACATACATCTCAATAAAATGAGATATATCAGATGAAAGGTATTTCTGCTAAGTATAAGGAAAGTTGAGAATTAAGGGTTCATTTTAACCAGAAAAATCCATACAAGTGAAAGGGATATAATAGGAGAATGATTACATGAAAAATATACAAAAGCATAAAATTCATGACAAGGGTTAACAATTTTAACTCAATAAAATTAGGTACAGGTATGTCACTGGAACACTGCATTGATAAACCAGAGAGCTGTATGGAAATACAATAAACAACAGATGGTCCTCTGTTCAATTACATCTTCCACTGTGCCCTGACAATGGTGGCTAAAAATAACTCTAATTTCCAAAAATACAAGTTAATCTATTCTCTCTCTCAGTGCTAACTGATATCACAGGGGTTAGCTGCTATGGTTCTACATGATAAGCATAAAATTATCGAATCTGTTCTATCCTTAGTTAAAAAGGGCCATAACTCTGGTATAAAAAACAGGATCTAACCCATATTCAAACTTGATCTGTATTTTGAGTTGAGAAACTCACATACCAAATTTGGTTCCTATCAGACGATAACTGGTTGAGCTATCGAAGCATGGATGAATTCTATATCAAAGGGCCATAACTCCATTAAAAATAATCTGATCAAACCCATATTCGAACTCGAATTTTATTTTAGATAGAGAAACTCACATACCAAATTTGGTTCTCATGAGATAATATTTTTTTTAGTTATCGTAGCATCCATGAATTCTAAGTCGAAAAAGGGCCATAACTCCGTAAAAAAAACTCGGATAAAACCCATATTCGAACTCGATCTGTATTTTGGTCTGAGAAACTCATATACAAAATTTGGTTCCGATCGGATAGAAAATATTTGAGTTATCGCACCATGCATAAAGTGTCTACGGACAGACAGACAGACAGACTGGTCAATCCGGACGTCGACACTATGTTTACCATACTATGGTATGGGTAAACATAAAAAGGAAACCTACGGCTTTTGACTGAACACATTATATCATTCTTGGGTAGGCCTACATGTACAAGCAAATATCAATTTTCCATTCGCGCAAGCCACTCGAGGAAAATCGGTATTTGCTTGTATACCCGCTCATGATAATTCTCGTTTTCAGTCAAAAGCCATAGTTATCCTCTCATATCGTCATTGATTATTTACCCTGCTAATCGATTTATCGTACTGACATAATATTATAGCTGTACGTCGCTCGGGAACAATTTCAGAGTAAAATGTGCGACTTCCGGCGCGAAACTGAGTAAGAAAGTTTGCAACGACGAATACTGTTTATATCAGGAAAATGAAGACATTGATAACATTTCATAACATTATCCGAAAATGTACTGCATAAAGAGTCTGAATGCATGCCCCTTTAATACTTTCGTCATCATTTTGAAGACAAAAGCTAAGGGCCGTCCCATGGAGACGTTTATCGCTAGAAAACTGGACATTTCTAGACAAAATCTAAAGAGCATTGCTCGGGCGACAATTGAACTTACTCGGGCGACAACGGAACATACAGGGCGGGAATCGGAGCGAAAATATAATCACCGATTACAGAATTTTGCAGGCCTTTTTTGGCAAGAAACTGATCGTGGAACATGTACCTATTGAAGCTAGAGGTAAATATTAACATAATATGTTATTAAACTTTCCTTATATCTATCTTTGTAAGTTTTTCGGACGGTAAATTTGAAAATTGCTTGGTCAACAAGCGGATAAACTCACAACGGAATCGGCATTTGCTCGGGTGTAGATCCTCCACAGTGATACTGGTGATAGATTTTACCATGTCTCCAATTTAAATGGACAAATCAGAGGTCAAAACTACTGATCTGATATGAGGCTATACTATGTCACTAAACCGGAAGCCTGTATCCATACCATCCTGTTCACCACCATCTTGATACAGCGCTGTATTTAGTTCGCTTTGAGTTCAAAATTTGTAATTTTTCAAATAGTTATTGTAGAATAATACCGAACTGAAAGCATCACACACATACAAAAAAACAATTAGTGTATAACAATCCAGGGTGGATCAGGCGGCAAATTTATTTTGTAAAGACACAATAATGGAAAGGTGCCCTGGCTATTAACCACATGTTGTTATGCAATCAAGTGCCCGATGTTAGGATTCCATCATTCCCGTAACTGCAGTTCAAGGATACTTTCTTGTTTTAACAGAAAACAACATTTTGATAATTTAAACATTTTGATTAGAAAAAACAAACAAAACACATTTAAATTTAAATGCTTTTGATTTAGCTTTTTAAAATAGTTTTTAGATTGAAAATATAAAGAAATGGTAAATGATATGTTTAATTGAGTCCTGAATCAATCTAAAGAAAAGTTGATGGCCCTAAAGACATGGGATAAACAGTAATAATCATGTCTCCAATGAACAAGCCTTGAAATAGGGTGTCTGTCATTTGCAGAATGAGGTCCCAGAGGGTGAATTTAGTGATGCTACCCCGCATAGCGGGCTAGCATCACCAAATTCACCCTCTGGGGACCTCATTCTGCTGAGGTGTAAGCAGAATGAGGTCCACAGAGGGTGAATTTGGTGATGCTAGCCCGCTATGCGGGGGTAGCATCACTAAATTCACCCTCTGGGGACCTCATTCTGCAAATGACAGACACCCTATTTCAAGGCTTGCCAATGAACATAAATATTTGTCAAAGTTCAAACATAAGCAAGTACACAGACACATTATAAATGTTATAATTTATAAAACTTATAATTTACTCCATAAAAGTTCTCTGAACTGTTTCTTTATAAACTTTCAAAGAAAATCACACAACACTGGAATGATTGTCTTCACACCTCAGTAACATAGATGCTGCAATGAGACTTGGTATAATGGGAATCATCCAATCGTTTGGATGTCCTGCTGGTTGGCCGTTCGATATTGTCCTCCAGTATTTGAGACACTGCTGATGTCTAAAGTGTTTGATGATGATGTCAAGCAGCAGCACCATAGCAGTATTAAGTGCATCATTGCTGTGCATTTGTATCCTGATATGTTTGGTTCCAGTACAACAGCTAAGTCCATCACAGTATCAGCTCTCAGATTAGACGATTACTGCCTAGTTGTATGCAGATGATGCTGACGATTGCTCCCCGTACCACAGCAGCTAAACCGAACATGGTATCATCCCCCGGTATTGGATGCACTGGAACTGTCTATGTGTATGCTGATGATGTTCGGTCCTGGAACCATAGCTAAACCCAGCATTCTTGGCTCTGCTTTGTCAGTTCCCCCTGCAAAATAAATTTCACCTATGGCATTTATTCAAATGGACAGCAAGCATTTGAACGTCTAAATTATGAATACTTAATTGTGGAGGAGTGATATCAAAACACACCTCATATAATATTTCAACATAAAACGTTTATAAAGCTCTGAACACGAGCACCACCATGGTGACATAATACATCCATTGGCTTGTTTTAAAGTTCAAACGTTTATATAGCACTGAACACGAGCACCACCATGGTGACATAATACATCCATTGGCTTGTTTCAAATTAAATTTCAGAAAGATTCCGTAACATGGAATTATCAGCCAAAAAAAACAATAAAATAACAAGAGGCCAATCACGATCAGCAGATTGAACCCATCCCTTGGCGATAGTACATTACTATGATCGGAATCATAACTTAGAGTTTTGATGTTGAGTTATAGAGCATACTGTTATGTACTATTATAGACAAATGTGCATTCCACTTTATGGGTCACTCGCATATATAAGAGCATGCACTGGCACATGATCTGTAATGCTGCACCAGCGCAGCCTTGGATTAAATGTGAAATGTAGACCCAAACATGGAATACTTGGGTTAATAGAGTCAAATTTAAGTTTACAATGATAATGTATCAAATTCTACCAACAACACAGCAATCAAGATAAGCCACCTGAGAGATGACCCATTAATATCAATTATATAGCGGAGCTGTCAACTAATCACTGGCATTGTTTATGCTGAACCTTGGCATCTCTATTAAACCTATAACATTTATAATGACCTCAAACCATCTGTAGAGTGATATACTCAGCTGTGCAATGAAGCAAAGGTTTTCTAGTCAACTGTTAATAGCATGTCATGTGTATTGTTGAAACATTTTTTTTGTAAATTACATGTAGATACCATAGCTTTCTTTATCTTCACATGGGCATAAGACATCAGAAAATGATAAAGCAATATTAGTAGCTAAGTAGTCCAAAGGCATGGGATGGAATTGGTGAATTTGGTTTAATATCGATCCAAACATATTTAGCAGTACTTAACACAAGATTTTTTACCTATTTAAACCAAATTTGGTGTGGTGACTCGGGGTACCCTTGGCGGAGTTATAATGGAGTTTGTTTTTCAAATTTGTTAACTTTGAAAAAAAAAAATTAATTGAGCAAGGAGTTCAATCTAAATTAAATTAAATGTATTTTTTTTTTTTAAATTTTAATATTGTGAAAAAAAAAAAAAAAAATTATTTATTTATTGAATTTTTTTTGTTGGTTTTTTGTTTGTTTGTTAATTTGAGCAAGGAATTAAATCTAATAGTCCAGGAGATCGGGAGGTAGTGTTGCTCATATTGACGGACAAGCTGCGACCATGTTATTTTTAATGTTTTAGGTATGGTAATGAAGAAAAATTATGATAGCAAGAACAAATTTGTAGCCTTCTTTGGTTTTTGCGATTTTTTGGGCATTTTTCTACGTTTTTAGCCCAAATTTTGTTTTTCGATTTGTAACCATTTAATAGTAATTGTGTTAATAATGTTAAATAACTAATCATGCTAAAAAAAATTGAAGAATTTCAATTTTTTAAATTTTGTTTACAATTTTTTAAATTTTTTTTTATGCAAAATCGTCCAAATTGCAACCATTTCATCTTAGTATGATTTTAATGGTTAAATTCGCCATTAATTATTTTAATAGCGTTAAATAATTTACAACTTGTCTTCTACAATGTTTTTAAATGGATTTAAGAAGGTTTCTACTTGTTTTCTAAGTTGAGGGGGGTCTAATTCAAATCCAATTAAACATTGTACTGTTCAAAATTAGATCAATTTCTTAAGGCGTATGGTAGATATACGTGACTAGTTTTCAAAACTTATACATATGCCTTTCTATCATGTGAGTTATGCACCTGAGTCGGATTTTACTAATTAAATTATGATGAAAAACCCTGAATTTTGGGTGTGATCACATTTGTGGTCATAATATTCCCATTAGAGAGTGGATGGACATGTGGCATGCGACACTGTGCAGCACTGTGCAGTATATGTATATGACAAGCATGACATTAGTATCTTTCTACTAAACTGTGCTTCCAGAGTTATCAGGAATAGAGTATCGGTGTTATTTCTTCCCCAAATAAATTTAAAAACGGGGTATGTGGGTTAAAGGACCACTGGGAGATAATAGGATGTCCAATGACTCCTATATTTCTATCGTATCACGGTAAAGCTGTTTTTGTAAAATTGGCGCGGTTTACACGATCAAAGTTCAATTTTCTTTACAATATGTTACAAGCAACTAATTATATAGAGTTACGCTTCTTGAATTTGTGTAGGGAAACTCGAGTCAGCATAACAAAAAAATCTGGCTGCTGATTGGTTGATTATCATTGAGGGAAATATGGAAGGGGTCTGGATATTTTTATGCTGCTGATTTATGTGCAGTAAATGGGGTAGTTGTAGAAATGCAAGATTATCGTTTGGAAAAAAATACCGAAAAGGGCGCGTTTGTTGTCACATACTGGTGCAACGGATGACGTTCTAAGGAAAAATTGACCACTTGAAGTTCAAATAGGCTTAACACATGGCCAGAGGGACTTTTAGTTAACACTGTCATCTATGGAAAATAATTAGGTGTTTGTAACCTATAGATACGAAGCTTCGGTACATTAATTATTATTCATATATTACTATATTTAAATCAGATGTATGCATACAGTCGGCGTCGAAACAAAAACACGAATGTACCGATTATTCGTGACATTCAAGTTAAATGTTCAATAATAGAAAATTATACTGTGACTGCTTCATTCAACATGAAGTTAATCAAGATGTATCGTTATTAATAACATTATACAGTAATATCGAAATAAGAAGAATCATGTGGCCCTGGGTACTTATCCCCCAGCGCTGTGGCAATAAAATTGACAATGTATTCTTAAACCCAAACCTGTGGCGGTTTTTCATCCAATGTACCGAAGCTTCGTGCCATGTACCGAAGCTTCATGACGTGTCAGAACTCCAGGAATATACCACCACAGGACATCATATGGCACCGATAACAAACGTTGAATGGTGACCAGAAACCCGGATATTAATAATTTCAGATCATAATTAGCATCGATATTAACCCATCGAGGAATATGTCATAATGACACACTATATTACACCACCCCTATATAACTGCTTCCTCTCTGACACAGGGCTACATGTAAGAAGATTATCGATGTCTACTTAATGAGACTATACAGTTCCGTCAAAATCTGGTGAAAAATGTGACCTTGCATCGTTAACCCCAAATCTGTGGCGATTTTTCATCCAATTTACCGTGACACATACCGTCAAATGGCATCAAACGTTGAATGGTCACCATAAACTTCGATATCAGTCATTTCAGATCGTAACTATCATAGAAATATATATTAATCCATGGTGTAATTATGTCAAAATGACACACTATATTACACCCACCATATATAACTGCTTTAATTCAGCCCTGACACAGTGCTACATACAAGACGTTTATCCATGTCTACTTAATGAAAGTATATAGTTCTGTCGAAATCTGGTGAAAAATGTGACATTGCATCATTAACCCCAAATCTGTGGCGGTTTTTCATCCTATGTACTGAAGCTTCGTGACATGTACCGAAGCTTCGTGACATGTCAGAACTCCAAGAATATACCCATCGGGACATCAAATGGTATCAAACGTTAAATGATCACCAGAAATCTCGATATTAGTCATTTCAGACCATAATTAGCATAGCATTATATATTAACCCATCGAGAAATACGTCAACAGGACACACTATATTACACCCACTCCTATATAACTGCGTCCTCCCTGACACAGGCTGCATATAAAAAGTTTATCCATGTCTACTTAATGAGAGTATACAGTTCTGTCAAAATTGGGCGAACAATTTGGTCTATAAATACCGCAGTGTGACACATTTAAGATAGACCAAAACAATAAATACCTTTCAACCCAAAGATAGTTACATTTTAATTGAAAAAATTAGTCCAAACATGAAAAGTTAATTTTTGCCGATATTTAAGTCAAGTTTTTGAGAGAAAAGTCCAATATTTTTGGTGATGTCAGTGGTGACAATAGTAACAATTAACCATGGTATATCAGACATGTTATTATTCAATGTATAGAAGGCAGAATAGCCAATTTTGTACATCATCCACAACTTGTAATCGATTGCAGGACATGCTGAGACAATATTTACCATTTTCCATATTTTGGCGGCCATTTTGGCAGCCATTTTGAGCCAAAGTAAGAATTTTGGGTCCATTGAGTTGGAATATTCATAGGTAATCATGTGCATCACTTACATTACAAAGTTATGTTCATTTCTTGTTAAAATATGACTAGAATCCCAATTGTGATGTTTTTGTGTGAAATTTTATACCGCATTCTGTAAATTCGTATTTGTGAGGGAACGGAAGGGGTTAGGACCCCAAAAAGTGCATATTGAATTGCCCCAATGATCAGTTAATATACAAAATACAAAATAAAGTCACATTACTCAACCAGTTCCAAACAGCATGAATCGATCTAGAAGATATTTGTAAAAAAAAGTAATATTTTCAACTTCCGGCGGCCATTTTTGTGGCCATCTTGGATGGTGAGTTTCAATTTTGCCCCAAAAAAGTGACATTATGTCTTACCTTCACGAAAATATATACATTTGTATACATTTTACAAGATTTTTACCGCTATAATTTGCATAAAACTGACTTAGAGTCTGGTCTGAAAAACAGCGGCCATGATGGACGCCATTTTGTCTGGAGTCTATATGGCCACTTTTTTTCTTCTTGTTAACATTGCTTAAAAGTTGAATAAGAAACAAAATGAGTGGGGAGAAGTTAAGTCCCAAGGGGTGCAATGGTACCAATATTAGCTCCCGGAATACTAGTAGTACTATGACGTCGCCGGAAAATTCTTCTATTTTCAGTCGTCGGGTAGGTCAATAAAAACAAGTTTTTCGCCAATTAAGCTACAAATTCACCACTGCTATCATGGATTTTCGTAATCTACATATATTTTACTACAAAATTAGACTGGATAGCACTTGTCCGTCAAAATGAGCAACATTTGTTATTTCTTGGGGTCGATCTCCTGGACTATAAATAGTTTTTTTTAAAAGAGTGAATATATTTTTAAAAAGAGCCATAACTCAGTTAAAAATAGATGGATGAAACCCATATTCAAACACGATCTGTCCTTTGGGCTGATAAATTCATATAAAAAATTTGGTTCTGATCAGATAGAAACTGTTTGAGTTATCGCACAAAAGTAAAGTGTCTATGGACAGACAGATACATGTAGATGGACGGACAGATGGATGAATGACGTGTGGTCAATCCAGACATTGACACTATTTTTACCATACTATGGTAAGGGTAAACATATAGACATGGCCCATAAGTCTGATGACAATCATCAGACTAATCCAACTCAAGTACAGAGCTCTTGTAGTTTCAGCCACAAACTTGGTTTGGTGGTGATCAACCACCCTAACTGCAGATAAAGAAACCAAGAATTCCCAAATTACTAAGACAAAAAAGGTATAACTCGACCGATATTAATTAACCGAAAATAGGTGGCGGGCAGGGCTGGCAATGGACCAATATTTTCTCTTTCCAAAATTTTGCCAACTGATATTTTATTTTGCCATATTTCAAAATGAATTGCCAAATTTAATTGAGGGTATAATTGGGGAAATTTAAGGAATTTTTTTTTTTATATCTTTGTTATATAATGTAAACAAGAAATGTCACTCAGAACTGACTATGCCCCCAAATTGAAGCAACTTGTAAGCGAATTCATACCCTGCCCTCCAATAATTTGTAATGTTGCGATCCATGAAGTCTTTTTGAATATACCCCCATAATTTCACAAAAAACTTATCAGATTTAGTATCAAAAGAATAACCTTGACCTGTGACCTTCAACCATTGGAAAAATTTAGTGCGTGACTAATTATCTCCTCATTAGGAACAACTATAGAAAGTTTAAACAGAATCCAATAAAGCATAGCGATGTTATGGAGCGGACACGAAGGGTGCAAGAAAATATGACTGGTGAAGATGAAGTCTAAGTTTGAAAGCACCCTTTGACCTTGATCTTTAATAAACCACAATGTACACATATCATGACACACTGCCACCCTTAGGTTAACCTTCACAACTTGTTTGGTTGAAATCATTTGATGTACACAAAAGTTATGGAGCAGACACGAAGGGTGATATATCTGGTGACTTAATAAAGAGACCTTGACCAATTGGAACTAAAAATGTGCGCGATACATCATCTCCTCCTTATGAACAACTAGGCTAAGTTTCAATAGAATCCAATAAAGCATTGCGATGTATTGGAGCGGACACAAAGGGTGCAAGATGAAAGTGTCAATGACACTATACATGTACATGTAACTCAACTTGGAGAGGGGATAATTTCATGTCTAACAGTCAATGGAGCGATTAGGAATGCGGAAAGTTCAAATGTCTAAGTAATTCCAGATATCAACATGAAGAGATATAAATAAAGTAAAATCCAAGATGGCTGCTGGTGGCCACGTTTTCCAATGAAATTCAAAACATTTGATAGCTCCCATCTAGTGGTCACCCAAGATATCCATATGAAGTTTGGTGATGTTAGTATCAGAGATGTGGACTGTAGGTTGTGCCAAAGGATTTAATGATGCAAAGAGTAAAATCAAAGATGGCTGCTGGTGGCCATGTTTTATGGCCGAATGACACTAAAATCACTCGTTCCCATCTACATGTCAATATTAACATCCACGACCATTTCATGATGATCAGACAAACACTCCGACCTGTAGCCCATGCTAATGGATAGAATTTTGAAATCCAAGATGGCACTGGCAGCAATATTTTTTTGCCGATTGACCCCCAAAATGACACGTTCCCATCTACATGACCATGTTAACAGCCATGACAAATTTCATAATGATCTGACCAAAGGTACAACCTGTAGCCCGTGCCAAAGGATTTAGTCATGCAAAGAGTAAAATCCAAGATGGCTGCCAGCAGCCATGTTTTATGGCCGAATGACCCCAAAATGAGTCGTTCCCATCTACATGTCGATATTAACATCCATTACATATTTCATGATGATCACATGAACAGAACAGTATGTAGCCCATGCTGATGGATTAAATTTTGAAATGTAAGATGGCCGCTGGTGGCCATGTTTTCTTGCCAAAAGACCACAAAATTAATTCTTACCATCTACATGGCAATGTCAACAGCCATGACAAATTATCATCCATGACATATTTCATGATGATCACATGAACAGAACAGCCTGTAGCCCGTGCTGATGGATTAAATTTTGAAATGTAAGATGGCCGCTGGCGACCATGTTTTCTTGCCGAAAGACCACAAAATTAATTCTTACCATCTACATGGCAATGTTAACAGCCATGACAAATTATCATCCATGACATATTTCATGATGATCACACAAACAGAACATAATGATCCAACCAAAGATACGACATGTAACCCATGCTAATGGAAATTGTTGACTGACACACGCATGCACTGGCGACAGATACCGTAAATTTCGGTGAATAAGTCGCATGCGTGTATAAGACGCAACCCCATTTTTCAACCCCAAATCCTGCCCTTTGCGAAATACCTTTGTATATAAAGACGCACCCATTTTTAGATGCTGGAATTTCAAAAAAACTGACGCGACTGCGTAGTGGTATGTATTGTAAGTATAAAACATCCCTCGATCGCCTCCAATCTCGTACTAATTTCTCACTGACACCATACTGTCTTTCGGCAGCACGGTTACCGTTAAGTTCTGCAAACTTAACAACTTAAATCTGGTTTCGTAACTCTGACGTTTGCGCTTAATCCCACGTTTATCCACAACGATCGAAGTATGTGAATATATATAGAAATTTATGGTATGAGGAAAGACACAAAATATCCTATCATTTATAGGAATATAAAATTGAGACTCGGCTTACTGTTGTTTTAGGATAATGGAATCGTTAAATTAGTTGTCGCCTAATTGTCGCGAATCATGAATGAAAACGCATTGGGCTAATAGTGATGCAATGCACTCTTCAGTATTAAGTGTCAAATATACTCAACGTGGGGAATAAATGTTTGCGCCCTAAGCGTACAGCATAAAATAATGTTTATGTAATATAAACAGGAGTTCGCGGCTTCGCACTGAAGCCTCATTAAAATATGAGAACACGCTGACCAGATTTGCATTTGGAGTCAAGAGTTTTTATTATGCTCATTCCCGGGCTTTAAATAAACATTCCGATGTGACATAATCTGGTAGAAGTTTGCAGCCATGTGCAGCTTGTAAACAGTTTACTATGTCGCAACACTGGAGACATCAAAGCGATCACACCGCAGTCATTGAATGTGAGTCAATTGTGCACGTGTCCAGAATTATTACAGTCAGGTCAAGGACGCCCACTGTTTGTGAATTTGCTGCTGTCTGCAGTTGAATTCTCAGACACTAATGCATATAATATGATAAATATGTTTTAAACATGTCGGACAGGGAATAAAATAAAGACAAACAGTGAAGATGGGGGTGTATATTTATTTTTTTTATACCGAATTGTATCATCTTATCGCGTTGGATTTAGTTTGCGTCGGCATTTTGTCCCGTTATTTACCTGTGATCGCAGTTCGTTCCTCAAAATTCGGCTGAAAATATGCCCCTCATTGACTTACCGGTCTACAAGTCGCAGGAGGATCCTGGATTTTAATAGGGGAAATTGGGTTAAAAATATGCGACTTATACACCGAAATGGTACCAACCCATGGCAATAGCTCAAAATTTACTAACAATGTTAAGCTAAAAATATGACTGGTGCAGATGAAGTCTAAGTTAGAAAGCACCCTGTGACCTTGACCTTTGACAAACCATAATTCACACATATCGCAACACACCGTCACCCTTATGTTAACCACCACACCTTGTTTCGTTGAAATCATCTGATGTACACAAATGTTATGGAGCAGACACGAAGGGTAGTATCTAGTGACGTAATGGAGAGAACGACCTTGACATGAGACCTTCAACAATTAGAAAAATATTGTCTCCTCAATAAAAACAACTAGCCAAGTTTCAACATAATCCATCAAGCATCACGATTTTATGGAGCGGACATGAAAAATCTTATGGACAGACGGACGGACACAACCCTCACCTGCTATGGGAGACCTAGACACAGGTTAAAGTTCCCAGATGGTGCAGGTGGTGATGTGCAACCACTGGGCACCTCGGTTTAATACTCATTGTGTCATCTGACAATTTGAGGATATAGAGAAACTAACTAAAAACAAAAAAGAATCATTCTTTTTATAAAGACACTAAAAAACTTGTTAATTTGATAACAATGAAACTTTCTTGAGAAGATGGGGCCAATGCAGAATGAGGTCCCCAGAGAGTGAAATTAATGATGCTAGGTAGCATCATTAAATTCACCCTCTAGGGACCTCATTCTGCAAATGTCCGGCAC
This sequence comes from Siphonodentalium dalli, assembly GCA_032622095.1. Classification (NCBI taxonomy): domain Eukaryota; kingdom Metazoa; phylum Mollusca; class Scaphopoda; order Gadilida; family Siphonodentaliidae; genus Siphonodentalium; species Siphonodentalium dalli. The sequence continues at coordinate 54,829,620 of CP136064.1, read as the reverse complement.
CATATTTTAAGGCCTGGATTGCCCTGGGAAGCATTTTTTTTGCACTCATGGAGTTTCTAGAACCCCTGGCCTGAAAACGATAAAACTTCAATGGAGAAACTTTTTACTGGTTTTTCAGTTTCCTTTGAAACCATTACACCCATGTACCATATCTGACTGACTGTTTCAGGTTTTTTTCTCGGTAAATTGGTGCTTATGAGGCAGCTGAGTCTGGTTGTAGCGTTTATACACAACTTTAGTCAATTGGCACTTATTTTGAGTCATACTGTACCTGGCTGTTTGAGGTATTCTTCACAGGATCCGAGTATCACATTTCTGTCGCCATCTGTGCAGAGGAACACTCCTAGATAAATACAACATAGATTTAGACTATGTGAGCTTACAGGATCAGTAGGAAAGTCTCATTGTTTGCTCCAGTCCTATGATTTTAAGAACACAACAAAATGTTCATCGGTTGTTTCAGGGTTTAGGTATGTCGGTTTACTTGTTTATGCCTATGGGGATTGGCTGGGTAATAATAACCCATTAGTTATGTAGCCTATGCAGAGATAAAAAGAAAAAACAAAAATTATCATATATAAATGGCATTTTGTTGTTCAGAAACCGAAATGGTGGAAATAATCATCAGTGACAGGTACATGTAGTCAGGGTTCACGCTGTCGGTGGCCAATTTTTTGGAAAATGCCAAAGAAAATTTCTTTTGGCCAAATTTTTTGGCTAACCCTTAAATTGTTAACAGGTAATCTGCAGTTACTTTCTTGTGTATGAATAACAATTCATCAAAAGTCACACATGCTTACTTATCAAGACAATGATGATTAGCTGTTAGAACGGTGTATTTTCTTAATCAAGTTCAAGTGACAACACTTAAATGCTTTGTAATTTCAAAATAAGATAATGTAGGCGATTCTGAGCTCATTTATGTTGACATGTGTTACCGCGCAAACCTACCGATATTTCAGTTTTCCAGTTCCCATCCACGCACAATTCCATTATCACTGTTGTCCAACTCATAATTTATCAGTTATTCTTGCGCTTGTTTTTTGTTTATATTCCTGTTTAAGTTACAGTTTTCTCGATGCTCCCATATTCTGGTTTTTCAATTTGGCCCAAGTTTCAGAAAATTTGAAGAAAAAAAAATATTTTCAGAAATGGCCAAAAAAATCAGCCATAAAAATGTTCAGGCCAGTGCATGTGAATCATGCATGTAGTGTAAGAAAGTACAGAAGTGTTGCATCAACATCTCAAGCAGTGGTATGAAGAAATCATTTAGTGTACCGGTATGGCTCATTTTAGACCTAAATATTACGTATATGTAATTTTGCAGCAGGGACCGCAGCACTTAATTCACTTTGAGATGATCAGCAACAGTTTTAACTGAATTCTCACCCACATGCACATGCCAATGCTGAGGGGGACAAGTTTCCAATGTTTTCATGATTTTAATTAATAACAACACTTCATATAGGATAAAGCCGACATTTTTTTATGAATAATAATAATATACTTGAAGACCATAAGATTTATATGAAAAATTTAGTAAATCATTACTCTTGATAAAAGCATGCACATGCGCAGAATTTGATATGATACAATATTGAGAAAATTGCTTCTTGCATTGAAAAACATTGTCAGGTATGGTATGACGGGTAGATCAATGGAATCATAAGAAAATCCCAATTTCAGAGGCAGACAACTCACCAATCAAAGTTCTTCCATCGGTCATCTCAATTTTCATGCTACAATTTAACCACTTCTTCAGTTTTGATCTGCTGCATTTTTCATCTTCATTGGACACCACCGGGCACAGCTCTGCCTCTGGTTCCTGAAAATAGTGAGATATCAGCTTACTAATACCTTGTTTCCCTCAACGAGCCTCAACTAGAAATCAAGATATTTTATTAAAAACATGGCAACATGATTGTAATTTTAGAATAAAAATTACTTTTGTTGTAAATAAATTCTCTTATGCAAGTATATGCAGAAAATGTTAAGAACAAACCGGTAGTACAAATGAAAGCGTTAAAGGCATGGATCTCAAGAATATACTAATAGTATAGTATAATGATAGTATGAATGCGATATTATCCACAAAAAACACTTTGTGTGACCCAAACATTTGTTTATGTACAGCACATAAATATTTTTTAGGAGAGTGATTCACGGTTTAGTTCTGAAGTCAGGTCTCCCTCATCCAGGAACTTGGGTATATGATGTCACAATCAGGTGTACTCAGTCGCTACTCTGGCAATGTTCAGAAACCTATTCCATGACACTCCCTCATGTTTTCTAGAATACAGCCCTGGGTAGGTTAGACATCGCAGGATGGATAGTGTGCAGTGTTCATGCTGGACCGAAAAATCTTGTGACCAAAAGTTTGGCCAAATGAAAATGTTTTTTGGCCAAACTAAAAAATACTTTGGCCAAATTAAATCGTCATGTTCTGGGCAGTTCACAATTGATGAGTATAAATATATTTGTTTTAAGCTTTATTTGTTACTCAGAATAAATTCATAATTAAAACAATACAATACAACTTTAAAACAAAATATTATATGAACATATATAAGTACTAGAAGGTGACCCGACTTCGTCCGGGCTTTGACCTTGAATTGTCCATTTTGAAGGTCAAGGTCAAGTGGGGTAACGATTTGACCAGTCCAAAACACTGCCCGGACAAAAGTACCCGACAAACGTGCCCGTCGAAATCCATCCGGTTTTACCCGATTTGACCTTGAATTGATCATTTTGAAGGTCAAGGTCAGGTCGGGGTCACGACTCGACACGTCCAAAACACTCAGTGGACAAAAGTAACCACACGTATCAAATTTCGTCGAAATCCCATCAAAATTGGCGATATGACCTTGAATTGACCCGATTTCAAGGTCAAGGTCACATCGCACGGGCAAATGAATATGCTTATGAGACTCCCCATACGAAAGTACCCCCACATACCAAGTTTTATCGAAATCGGGTCGGCCGTTTTCGAGTTCATCGCGAACACACAGACAGACACACAGAAGACAGATCTTCCAAAATATATAATAGACTAGAAGGTGACCCGACTTCGTCCGGGCTATTCAAAAACCAAATTTCAAGTCGATAGCTCCACCCGTTTCCGAGATCTGGTCTGCGCATGCGCGAAGCTGGCGTCGCACAGGCTCGGCGACCCGATAAAATTTGTATCCGGGGCAAGATACATTCACATACCAAATTTCAAGTCGATAGCTCCACCCGTTTCCGAGATATATATATTGCCCAATGTCATTTGCGGATACCTCGGCCGGTGATGAGTTAACGCGACATCGGCCGGGCAAGAGTTAAACGCGATCACGTCACGATCTGTTGACCGTGTAATATTTTTACGGAATGTTTTTCGATGAGCGAAGCATGGTCCTGCGTTCTTCCCGATAATTAAGGTAGAAACTTTAAACGTACACAGGCGTGTGATACATCATTGGAAAGAGGAAGCGACACAGATTCTAACCGTGCAAATTATATGACTGGCAATTTATTATTCGCGCTATATCGAATCGATTTGTGAGCACCGAACTGAAATATACCGGTATTAGCGCAAAACGGCGTAAAAACAGATTTGACCTCGGCACGTGAAAAGTTGACCTCGGATCTGAAAATTAATATGCCTATGCCACTTCCCGGCCGATAGTAGCCTCACATACAAAGTTTCATCGAAATCGGGTCGGCCGTTTTCGAGTTCATCGCGAACACACACACAGACCACACACAGATACACAGACAGATCTTCCAAAATATATAATAGATATGTGTTACTAGTAGGCCGCTAAAGTAATGAGCTGTGTTAGTTGCCATCACTATTTTCACCGAGATAAAAAAATGTTACTTATTATCGTGAGGTGATAACTGTTGAATATATGTTGTATTCAAACCTTTTATGATGTGAAGTCAGGTTATTGTTATTAGACGGGAGGCAGTTTATGACACATAGTGACATTACATAACCATTGGTTGAGTTAAGTACTGCTAGCCTGTACATCCAATTATGGGACAATTCATTTAGGTATTTTATCTTACAGCCTGCCTAATCAACAAAAAATGTGTGTACAGATTAAGCATTTTGACGATTAGTGTTTTAAATCCAATAGTATTTGCAATGGCTGGTTAAATGTTAGAGCTTGCTTGTTGCTGTCCCGTGAAGTTTGATTATATACAGTTTCAATGTTGTGCAGCCAGCCACGTAATGGTTACTCACGCCAGCCTGAATGTACACACTACAGAACATCACACCCTTATTAGTGTCATATGTCAACCAAGGTCTGTTCATCGTCCCCATTCAATCGACGCTCCCATTACAAAATAAATTTTGGTTTTCATGGTATGATATTTCCGAAGTACGAAATACTTTCTTTGCCTAACTGCATCAGGACTTTTGAATTAGCTTTCTGTATCCATGCTTTCGTCTACTTTTTGTGGTTAAAAAAAAGTTGGCCAAATGAAATTTTTATTGGCCAATTTCGAAAAGAATTGGCCATTGCCAACGCGAAAACTGAAAGTGTGTAGGATCACAGGTCTCGAAGTTGAATACCAGCAGGTGAAGACACAGTCATATCCGTGTTTGATGAGATGGATATTTGTCATATGTCCCAGCTGCTATATCAGGAGTTCTATTTGGTAATACATGTATGTATAATCAACATGGTCTCTTGGTCTATAGTATGATCTGTCTAGCATCATCAATTTGTCCACGGCTGATGGAAGGTTGACATTTGAATCAGAAACACATGCTATTTTAACCTAATAAGTATAATTGCCTATAGGTTATAATATACCAAATACAAATTAGTAGAGTGATTTCCCCTGGGACCCCCAAGCTAGGATCAGCATAAAAAAAATCCTAGCAGCTAAATGGTCAATGACACATGGATGAAAAGTGCACGAAAAAAAGCACAAATGTGTTTCCCCGACGAAAAACATCAAATATAGCCACACGGTGAACGGTTACGGCTGTCAAATTGGCGAATAATTTATGGGAGGGGTTGGTGTTTTTTTTTCGATGTAATTTTTTTTTCCATTTTAAGGGTTTGTCAAAACTGCAGTGTGACACAGTACGTTGACAAGTACTTTTGGGCACATTTTCGTGTGTCTAAAAGAACTTTCTTCAATTTTTGATACTCGTGCAGGGTCAAATCTTTCCTGCGAATACAGGCCAGCGGGATTTTTTAACACTGAGGCCTATGCAAATCATTTGGTGTATTGTAAGCTAGAGTGAAAAAATTGTCGTTTTTCAGAATTCTGCTCTGAAATAAGTCCTGTGATCATTATCCCCCTAAAACAAACTAGAAACATAAAGAACGCGATACGACAGCTTATTTGGCACGGGGGCAGTCCAATTAAATAAAAAATAACCCATCTGATGCCATTTCTGCTTCTCGTTGTAGAACCGAAAATTGCCATTTTCGACCAAAATTTGGGCCCATGGACGCACCCTTTAATGAATGTGAGTTTTGGGTGCCCGACAACCTAGATGAACAAAAAGGCAGATTTGTCGGGTTTGAACACGGCATGGGAGTAAAGCGTGACTTCATTATGGACAATACTCTAAAATATGATTCAAAATCGGACCAGTATCAGGTCAAACAAAGTTGAATTGCCCATTTTAGATGACAGGTTGACAAAGATGCCTAACGTGGAAGTTTTCAGAAATGGTTTGACGATCCAACGAGCCAAAAGTTCCACCAATAAATGCATTCTTGTGAAGATAAAATTTTGGTTTTCTGTCGATTTTTTTCCGAAAATTTGGTAGGTGCGCCCAATGTGAAACCTATTAAAGTGCGCCCAATTCGCCTAGCGAATCGTATAGCATATTTTCCGGAAGTGGTATCTACAAGCTATCAGATCGACCACATGCATATTCGTCGTCATTGTTTACTTTGCCAAAATTCAGCTAAAATGAATGAAAAAAAATGACATTCAAATCAAGGTCATTTTTTAGCACATTCAGATATGGGTAGTGGCAGAAAAGGGTTAATAAATTAAGAACAGACATGTTTCGAATCAAATTTATTTATTTTGACGTGGGTATATAAATGGACGCAATTTGATATCGTTTGGGCGACTTTCTTATCTTTCCAGTGATCAATATAGGTTATAATACACCAAATACAAATTAGTGGAGTGATTTCCCCTGAGACCCCAAGCTAGGATCAACATAAAAAAAATGCTGGCAGCTGAATGGTCAATGACACATGGATGAAAAGTGCACGAAAAAATGCACAAACGTGTTTCCCCGACGAGAAACATCAAATATAGCCACATGGCTGTCAAATTGGCGAATAATTTATGGGAGGGTTGTTTTTTTCATGTCATTTTTTTCTCCATTTTAAGGGTAGTGTGACGTTTGTCAAAACTGCAGTGTGACACAGTACTTTGACAAGTACTTTTGGGCACATTTTCGTGTGTCTAAAAGGACGATCTTCAATTTTTTATACTCGTGCAGGGTCAAATCTTTCCTGCGAATACAGAACAGCGGGATTTGTTAACACTGAGGCCTATGCAAATCATTTGGTGTATTGTAACCTAATTGGAAGACCGAGTCACCGAACGATCTATTTTAGCCACAGGAGTTTGTCAGAATGATAATAAATAATAATAATAATAAATGTAAACAAATAATAATAAATATAAATAATAATAAATAATAATAAAAGACTAGAATTGAAACAAGGGGATTAGTGATTTGACCTATAAATATTTATTTATAACTATATGACTCGAAAATAGGAAACGTTAAACACATTATCGATCGTTGCGATCTTCAGATACATTGCTATTAATACTATTATACATCAATCTGACCGCATGTAACTTACATTTAGCTTCGCATTGACTATATCGCATATGTTCTCTTTATATCACCGCGACGACAGGTTTCATTTGCGAAGCGTTTGATGTCTGTCTCCGTCAAGGAGCCAGGTGACTTCTGTCGGCAAGGTGGACTTTCTTCCCTGATGAAGATCCCCCGATGATTCCCGAACATCACTCGTTGCTAAGATCCTCCGAACATTCCCGAACATCACTACCAAACCTGCGACGGAGATTCTTGTGTATTTCCGAAACATACCGAATGGCCTCGGGAATCATCGGGGATCTTCATCAGGGAAGAAAGTCCACCTTGCCGACAGAAGTAACGTGGCTCCTTGGCAGAGAGATCAGCAAACGGTTCGAAAATGAAACCTGCTGTCGCGGTGATATAAAGAGAACATAAGGTGATATTGCCAATGCCATGCTAAATGTAAATCCCAGTGGTCAGAATAATAGCAATGAATATGGAGAGCGCCAAGACTCACGAGTGGTAAATTTTTTTCGCATTTCTGATTTTCATGTAACAAAACAAAAAAATATGACGTAAATCGCTAATCCTCTAGTTGCTACCCTATACTTTATATTATATATATTATATATTATTATATATATATATATATAATATATTTATTATATATATATATTATATTTTTTATTTATACTATTACTATCACTATCATCTTGTCAACAGGTCTGGCAAATGTGAGAATACAGCTACAATAGCTGTATTCAGCTAACCTAGCTGTATTCAGCTATATATTATACTCTCAAAGCGGCTGTTTTTCGATAATAAACTAGAAGCGCTAATTTGCGCATCAAAATTAGGCTACCCTATTCTCCGGTCACCCTCAACCAAATCAAAATCATCGCTTGTGTTCTGACAAAGTGTTGCCTTTTGTCGGCACGACGATGGTGATTATGTGTGAAAACTTACTACGGCGGTCGATGTCGGTCATAACGGTTAATAACTCTCTTATGCAATGCGGAATACCTTGAAAAATACCTTAAATACAATATTTATCACCGAAGATGGAACATCTTAATCATTCCCAGAAGTATCAATATGATGCTGCTAAAACTCAGTTTGGTTGGTGCGTTAAAACAGGTAAAAAGGGGAACATCTCTAGAGTTTAACCGAGCGAGTTCCACTCACTGCTTGAGCTGATTCTCTCCAAAAATACGGAAACGCATACATGTATGTCGAATCGCGAAAATACAAATACCAATGTTATGTTTAGTAAGTTTTCACACATTATATATTTTCCCGCCAAAACAGATTGAATAGTTCTGACTCGCTAACGACCAGGACTTCATGTTTGAAATACTTCAGAAATTATATAAGTCGCATTTTCATTTCAGTTGTCCCTATGTTGTGCCATACATTTGCAATATGCCGCACAATATCTGTATATACCGTTATGAATAATTACCAGTATCGCTCACAAACCGCTGGTGGTATGTAATTCTAAATGCTCGATATAGGTACACCATTCTAACGCCCCCTACCGGTTTAGCATCGGGAAGAAGTAAACGAGTGTTTGGGATGAATTTGATCTTTATCTTATAAGTTAGTTAATGAATGCATTTGCAGAAAATAGTCCCCAGAATATTTACTGACATCGACCACCGTAGTAAGTTTTCACACAAAATCAGAATTGCCGTGTCGACAAAAGGCAACACTTTGTCAGAACACAAGCGACGATTTTGATTTGGTTGAGCAGGTCTGGCAAATGTGAGAATACAGCTACAATAGCTGTATTCATCTAACCTAGCTGTATTCAGCTATATATTATACTCTCAAACCGGCTGTTTTTCGATAATAAACTAGAAATTGCCAATTTGCGCATCAAAATTAGGCTACCCTATTCTCCGGTCACCCTCAACCAAATCAAAATCATCGCTTGTGTTCTGACAAAGTGTTGCCTTTTGTCGGCACGACGATGGTGATTATGTGTGAAAACTTACTACGGCGGTCGATGTCGGTCATAACGGTTAATAACTCTCTTATGCAATGCGGAATACCTTGAAAAATACCTTAAATACAATATTTATCACCGAAGATGGAACATCTTAATCATTCCCAGAAGTATCAATATGATGCTGCTAAAACTCAGTTTGGTTGGTGCGTTAAAACAGGTAAAAAGGGGAACATCTCTAGAGTTTAACCGAGCGAGTTCCACTCACTGCTTGAGCTGATTCTCTCCAAAAATACGGAAACGCATACATGTATGTCGAATCGCGAAAATACAAATACCAATGTTATGTTTAGTAAGTTTTCACACATTATATATTTTCCCGCCAAAACAGATTGAATAGTTCTGACTCGCTAACGACCAGGACTTCATGTTTGAAATACTTCAGAAATTATATAAGTCGCATTTTCATTTCAGTTGTCCCTATGTTGTGCCATACATTTGCAATATGCCGCACAATATCTGTATATACCGTTATGAATAATTACCAGTATCGCTCACAAACCGCTGGTGGTATGTAATTCTAAATGCTCGATATAGGTACACCATTCTAACGCCCCCTACCGGTTTAGCATCGGGAAGAAGTAAACGAGTGTTTGGGATGAATTTGATCTTTATTTTATAAGTTAGTTAATGAATGCATTTGCAGAAAATAGTCCCCAGAATATTTACTGACATCGACCACCGTAGTAAGTTTTCACACAAAATCAGAATTGCCGTGTCGACAAAAGGCAACACTTTGTCAGAACACAAGCGACGATTTTGATTTGGTTGAGCAGGTCTGGCAAATGTGAGAATACAGCTACAATAGCTGTATTCAGCTAACCTAGCTGTATTCAGCTATATATTATACTCTCAAACCGGCTGTTTTTCGATAATAAACTAGAAATTGCCAATTTGCGCATCGAAATTAGGCCACCATATTCTCCGGCCACCCTCAACCAAATCAAAACCGTCGCTTGTTTTCTGACAAAGTGTTGCCTTTTGTCGACACGGCAATGGTGATTATGTGTGAAAACTTACTACGGCGGTCGGTCATAACGGTTTAATAACTCTCTTATGCAATGCGGAATACCTTGAAAAATACATTAAATACAATATTTATCACCGAAGATGGAACATCTTAAACATTCCCGGAAGTATAAATAGGATGCTGCTAAAACGCAGTTTGGTTGGTGCGTTAAAACAGGTAAAAAGGGGAACATCTCTTGCCAGAGTTTAACTGAGCGAGTACCACTCGAGTACCACTCGATATATGTACACCATTCTAACGCCCCCTACCGGTTTAGCATCGGGAAGAAGTAAACGAGTGTTTGCGATGAATTTGATCTTTATTTTATAAGTTAGCTAATGAATGCATTCGCAGAAAATAGTCCCCAGAATATTTACTGACATCGACCGCCGTAGTAAGTTTTCACACAAAATCAGAACTGCCATGTCGACAAAAGGCAACACTTTGTCAGAAAACAAGTGACGGTTTTGATTTGGTTGAGGATGGCCGGATAATATGGTAGCCTAATTTTGATGCGCAAATTAGCGTTTCTAGTTTATTATCGAAAAACAGCCGGTTTGAGAGTATAATTTATAGCTGAATACAGCTAGGTTAGCTGAATACAGCTATTGTAGCTGTATTCTCACATTTGCCAGACCTGTTGAGGGTGACCGGAGAATATGGTAGCCTAATTTTGATGCGCAAATTAGCGCTTCTAGTTTATTATCGAAAAACAGCCGGTTTGAGAGTATAATTTATAGCTGAATACAGCTAGGTTAGCTGAATACAGCTATTGTAGCTGTATTCTCTCATTTGCCAGACCTGGTCAAAGACTCAAAGAGTCAAACCCCTGACTCCTGAGGGCCCTGTGTGTGATTTTAGCCCGATCGGGCTATTATTAATTTATTATATGGATGGGTGGTTCACCCAGACCTGTCTAACTCCCGCACTTCTCTATCTCGTTATATTACACATATTATTATATGCTATTATATTTAGTAACCATTTTTATATACTTTACCATGACTTTTTTCAACAATTCATGGGTCTCCCAAATTTCCTATTCGTGAGAACTTAATGTGGTGGCCAAGAGATTATTTCGTCACTTCTCACGGCCGACAACCTAACCGGAATCAAATTCAAAATTGGGGACGATAACATAATTATTTAGATATTAGAGGATGTGTTATCTAGAGCAGTAGTGTGGTCGTTATGGAGTTACACCTAGAACAAATTGGTTAAAATGATCGAATCTGGTATTATTCTAAAGAGGAGACCTTTGTAAACAACAACAAATCCGCTTTGACAGGCTTTGAGGAAACTTTGTTATCCAAGATGGCGTCCAACGTGGTTGTCTATATGTCATTAGTTCTCGAAATCAGTCATTATATGCTATATATTGGCATAGGACACACACATTGATGCCAGTTTGTGTAAACTAAGAAAAACAGGAGCGAATGGAGTGCCACAGACAGAAAATAATACAATCGCGTCCATGAGATGGTTATCAAAATGGCCGCGACTCTGGACAACACATGCTACGACGAAAGCATCACATTGGATAACCACACGTGGGAGTGACAATACGTATGGGTAATATACAAGTATGTTATTAAATATCTTTAAAGGTACACATATCACTAACACAATCATGGCCATCTGAATGATTTATCGGTCACTGCAACCCAAGACAAACCAATTGATTACGTCTTTAATGTTAGCGGTTTCTACTTAGAATTACCCCAACAGTCGGGCCAAAACATATCATATCGGGCATGCAATGCTTCGCCACATGGTATGTGGTTTATATTTGGGCATAATTATTAATTTGGAATGTAACGCAGAATCTGAATTTGTAGTACAAATGCTAGTTACATTTTCGCCATTTTCAACACTTTCAATGATAACAAACGTATTATACTGTTATGAAACACTCATCTAGCTCTCCAATGAATTAGTACCCAATCTCACCAGATCAAGCAGACGGTACTCAGTGTATTTTATATAAAAAAAAATTCAGTCGGCACTTTACAACTCGATATATGTATATGCCTCCAGTGACCGGAGGCCCTCCACGCAATGCACCATATTCGTTGTCAGTATCTTTTTGTTTATAACTAGTTATAATACCATACATATTTGTGTGATTATCGGCGTTTAAAGTTGTTATTTAAGCGATGCAATCCCGTGATAAAAGCGAAATATTCGTGTTTTATCACTTGGTCAGATGGAAATATTGTGAGACACGGATAATATGAACAACAAATTTTATCCAATAATGCCTATATCTCTCATATTGTTTCATAGCAGTGAAATTTGAACGGTTTGATGTGCTGTAGTAGATGTCCAAATAAAAGTGATCGGTCAAATTCGGGATACTGTTCTGACTACATATACTTCTTCTAGAAAAGGCCACATGATTAAGGTATATCTGGTAAATCCAATGTAACTGTGTAATTACGGTATCTGGAGAAGTCGGCCCCGCGCGAAGTCGGCCCCATATGAAGACAGCCCCACGACTCAGATAAAGCAGCATAAACCAGATTGTGTTGTTTGTCGACGTGGACAGCGAAAACAGGGACACCGACGTCACCCCGGACGTCCCTGCCGTTGTATTCGATGTGGAGCTGGGAACACCACCTAACCAGTCTCCCCCTAGGGGCGAATCGACCCCCGCAGTCCCTGCGACGCCGAGATACATGGAAAGGTCGGCGTCGCCCACCCTAGAGGAAGCAAACTTAGCCATGATATCCAAATGTTGGAAGACATCAGCGACTTTCGGCGAGTAGCAGCACAGCTCAATGCAGGAGCCAAAGGAAAAGAAGAAGAAGAACAACAACAACCTAGACAGACAACATTAGATTCTCCCCCGGGCCATCATCGAGTGAAAAACAACAACGAAAGAAAAGAAAAAAGAGAAAATTATTAACTTTAGAAAAATTGCTCCTTTTTTATGATTCTAAATAAAAGCTTAAAATGAGTGGTTAAGGGGAGGACCGCTCGGTCCTTCCGAGAATCCCGGAGTTAGCCCCCCCCCCACCAAACTAATACTTCGCGTGTTGTTTGTCCGCTTCTGTGCGCCCAATAGTCCAGATTTGATAGATAGATAGATAATTTTTTAATGGCTAAAAGATGCAAAATTTGCAGACATATGAGCATAAGCATATATACAAAAGAGTAACACAGAGTGTGACATTCATATAGTATAAATATAAAAAGTATAGATATATAAATATAACAAGAATGCAGCTTGACAGTTCTGTAGAGGGACAAGATAGTGAATAAACCTAGCTTAGTAATGACTACTAAATAGATACTCGTACCTTTATATATATATATATATATATGTATATATAAACGTGAAAAATCAACCCGTGCTATCCCACCATCCTCCCTCAACAGGACTGTCATGTTGCTTAAGAAATACCAGTAAGAGAACCAACAGCTCTTCGCCACCTGCATATACACACTGCTACCATGTATGGCCGGCTTTAGACTGGCATGTCCATGACCGAAAGATGGAATCATTAAATAAGGGCAGCAGTGACAATATATGCAGCTGGCCAAGTACTGTCATCGTACATAGAAAGATAGAGAGGAAAATAGAGTAGTAGAAGAGAAATATACATATGAATACGCTCGTCTGACAAGTCATGCCATCGATTGCCATCAAGGAGCGCACAGGAAAGCAAACCAAAGCTTGCTTATTTCCACTGTGGTCCTTAATGGTAACCGACCACATGCCTGACCAGGCCGCAGCACAAGTTCTCATAAGGTCGTACGGTATTATTAATAGTATGATTCACACCATTAATAATATACAAAGTCAGATTCCTCAGTACCTAAAATTTTATCGAATAATTCCTATTTTATTAGGTGATTCCATGTAGCCAAGCCAAGATCATTTTATGAGACCCTGTTTTTCCCTGTGATACATTAGAAATATTTTGTATGTATGTGATCATAAGTTTCTTTTATACTCGGCAATCATTATTTCCCGTAAAATTTGAGCGTTCGTGTGCTCTTGACGGTGTAGCTAATACATTTTGTACAAAATGTAAATTTCGTGAGATTTTTCTAATTTTGGCCGCCATTTTGGGAGAGACATTCTACATGCAGATATGATTTACAGGTATTCATTGTTTATGTATATATCAATGTATAACTAATTTGCTGTCAATTGGTCAATTGGGAATTCACCCCGAAGCGGATTATTGCGGACTTTTTTTCATTCTTTCTATGGAATCTCCTGCGTCGAATGATAGGCCTACCAATTGCTAAAATTTACTTAGAGATGTTCCCGGTTCAGACCCGTTTATTGCCAGAATGACCACACTATAAATAGTAAGATGTCACATCGTAAAATATCAATTTCAAAACACTGAAAGAATGTTCACCTTATTGGAGAACGTTGAATTAAACAATACACAATCTTAAAGTTGTATACATTTCAGAAGGATATGGTTCCTAATCCACATCCGTGATTTCCTTGATCTGGGTTCCAAGAGGAGTATATTCAGTAACGACCATAGTCTTCACTTCCGAAATTATGTTGACATTAGCAACGATTTTTAAAACATAATTTTCGTATGTAAATAAACAGTAGTAGAACAAGGATGGGACGCCCAAAGTATTTCACACCAAGCGAAGTATCAGTGCATAATACAGTTGATGACATATGGGTGTCATTTCTAGGGAAAGTGTACGATTTGACACCATTGTGCGAGAAATATAAAGGTTTGATTTGAATTTATATTTTTACTGTATTCACTAGTATTCTCATCAGATTTCGGAAATTAATTATAAAAAAACAAATTGCAAAGTAACATCTAACATGATCATTTAGTGGTATCAATCCATTTTATCAGTCAATAAATCATGTAGACCTACTATAGTCTATATATTGCATTACTGCGGGGACCTACGCGAATTGAGTGACCTACGGCTACGCCGTAGTAATTCACTAATTCAGTAATTGACTAAATTGACTAATATAAATTATAATAAGTAATATTATTAGTAATACAGCATTACAGGTATTCAAAATCAGTGTCGCACTAATTCAGTATCAATACTACGTACCGTACTACCATACGACGATACGTCCATACTAGTATTTCATACTATTATTAATAATATTATTAATATTAGGCCTATACATACCGCCTTTTTTATTACCGGTTATAGTTATACATAATTTTGTCCAGGAGAATGATTAATCATGACGGCACACGATAAACAATTAACTCACTTAACATTCAATTAGTTTAAATGTTGTTATGAAGGAGCGATTGAGTCATCCTCTTATTTTCATTTAGAAAGGCATATATATTAATAATAAATGAATGACAAATTTAAGTTGGCGCAAACGATTGCACTATGTATGTTGTCGGAAGACTGTTCATTGCTGTGATATTGTTAAGAGTGAAATTTGACTGCACTGGTATGTACCGTCTTCTATTCCCGATGCAAATAACAGAAACTCAAACATGAATATGTTATGGTCATTTACCAAATGACCACTATATAAAGTCTATAAATATAATATTTAGTGGAATACCACTATAATAGTTGAATTCAGGATGTGCCTGACCTGGTATAAGTTTCACTAAGACTAATTAAGTTACTATTATACTATACATGTACTTGCTATATTCAATTCAATTCTTTATTGGATATAAGCCAAGAAGCGTGATCCATAACATAAACATAACATATTGAATATGACATTGACAATGTATAACTATAATCGATATAATGTTAACTGTAACACCTATAATAATTTGTGTGTCATCAAAATGCAAATTGTCAAATGCCTTGTTTTAATACATTATAAATTAATGTAATTATTAAATGTATATTAAACAAGCAATGGACTACTGACATTACTAATTTACTATACGGTACTATTATAGGACCTTTGGAGTGTTGGACCTTCGTAATATGGGACCTTCACTGCTTCAGAGTATTGGATCTTCATAATATGGGACCTTCTGCATATTGGACCTTCAGAGTATCGGACCTTTAAAACTCACCTTTGGAATAAATGGTTGCCGAAAGTGGTGTACCAGTATACGGACAGCCAGTTGAGACATATTTTATATATAATTGGACGAATAATAACTAATAATGGTTTATTCATAAATTATATGCACTGAGGTCTCTTTGCAGAAACATAATCGCCAATTTAAGCATTCGCTGAGATCACCATATACTGTATATGACTGGAGGTCCCCTGAAATTTGTTATAAAAGAGCATACAAAAAGGCCCATTTAATTTTTAAACCCCCAGATCACGTTATATAAAATATATGCCATATTATATAACATTTGAAAGAGGAAGCTCCAAAACATTGTATAATCAACTTATCCAGTGTAATAAACTGTGAACATGTTGTTTGCGTTGAGGTACCAACCTGTTTTTGTATCTGGTTTGTACTGCAAAGACTATAATATTCAATGGAAGGGGAATATCTCTATATCTTAGTTCGAATCTTCTGGGAGCGAGAAGGGGGAAATGTTTCTATGCTTTCCGCTATTTTCTAACACTCTATGGGCACCTTCAGTGACATAGATGCTACAAATTGTGATGAATTATAGTATTTTAATCATATTTTATGTCATAGATTGTTATTAAAACCATATATCAAGGCACTATAGAAAAATAATCAGTGACTCGAAAATTAATTTAAGTGGGCCTTTAAAGACATACCAGTATTATGAATGATCAGTTAATAAAGGTGATTGGGAGTGGAGGTTATACATAATTGGGTCGCAATTAGAGCCCGAAGCCGCCATCGCACGCCGCCGCCGCCAGCCATATTGGCCACAAGCCGCCGCCAGCCATATTATCTCTAACGCCAGCCACATTTAAAAATCTCCGCCGCCGGAATTGTAAAATGGCTGAGCCGTGTGCATGGGCTTATGTGTCAAGCACAACTGTACTGTGTATCGCAAAGAACTAAACCGCATTGCCTAATAGTGGCATATACTCGCATGGACACGGCATGGTTGTTATATTATCAGAACACCGGGCCCCTTAATGTGGAATAGACTATCCCAATGCATGCTTTCATATAACTGAATGGGCGCATCCATTCGGTATTGAAATTAAGGGTTAAAATATAAATTGTTTATATCGACAACACCCAGTCTCAGACATCGCTGGCATTTGTCAATATATAGGCCTACACATGCATAAGAATAGAAAATAGTTTGAAATATTATATGTCATTACTATCGGGTTCATCATTCAATGATGCATGCATATATCGCAAGGTGGCAGTGATGATAGCAGTCCGAAGTCGACAGAAGTCCCAATGTAACTACTTATGGCGATTAGATGGGAAACTACATATCCATGCCAGTCATTTGTGAATTTTCGCCATAATGGAAAAGGCCAACATAAAAAGATTACGTGTGGAATGGAATTCTACGGGTTCACAACAAACGCTAAAAAAACGGCGTCTATAAACGGTAACAGGGGATTAGGAACATTTCGGAAACGAAAATACGCTGAATGATAACATCTCAGCCGGCTGAGCCGCCATATTTCGTCAGCCACGAAAGTCGTGACGGAGCCGGCTTAGCTAGCTAACCAGCCACGAAAATCGGTTGAGCCAGCCATGAAAACTATTTGTCGTGGCTTCGGGGTCTAGTCGCAATTGTCCTCTGATCCCATTGCTAATTTTTATTGTAATACGGTACTTATTGATAGTAAATATTTTTACACTGGAAGGAATCACATTGGTCTATACAATCGTTGGGGTGAGTTTCTCTGGAGCGGGTCATTCAGTCCCCATCATCTCCACATGCCCCAAAAAATAGAAGACTATTTTTATCCTTTTATCCTCTGCAGTGAACTGAACGCTCCTGCCAGTGAATGCCAATGTGTGTTTCACCCTGTCATGCCTGCTTTAATTCACAAAATGTCAGTTTGAAAATATTGGAGCATGTCATTTGACCAATATATTCATGAGTGGGTTCGCCTGCTGAGACTTATGCTGGTGTGAAGTAAGATACATGTATAAGCCAAATGTTGTATATTAACGTTATTATACGGCATAAATTAAGAATAAAATTAAAATATCCCTCTAAAATAAATATCTTTATACATGCTAATTAAGATTGAGTCCAAATCATGGTTGTCTTCATTTCTTCAAAGAGCAGGAGTGTGAGTGTCACTATGCATCCTGAATGTGTCTCACTCTGGCTGGATATACATTTGTATGTGCTTTTGGAGGGGGGGGGGGGGGGGGGTTGTACCTGAGCTAAATTATATTGAATTTCAGAATACAGTATGATGTACATTTTTTATATTTTATTCTATGTCTGTGCCAATATTATCAACTGTTTTAAAGATGATTCACATTTTATTGACCCACATTTATGTTGTCATGATTTATACAGAATTAAACCCCACCATAACAACATTAGGTTCAATAATAAAAATAGAAGGAAAATCAAAAGCAGCCTGAGCAGGCTATATATTAAAAACATATTGTGGACTTATTTCATTGAATAAAAACAATCAGTTAGTATCCAAACACTATCCCCACTGGAAGAATGTAGCAAAGAACTAAAATTGTAGAAAATTCCAACCACATGGAGTCATGGACTGTACATACCATTTCAGAGAACTCAACAGTTGAACTAGGCACACATGTAAATATTTACTACTTTATTCGGGATGCTTTATTGGGCATAAACATACATGTACTGACAATGATTGTGCCAATAATAGTCACTGTAAGTAATTCGTTTATAACAATGACACTATTTTTTAACTGTTTGGGTATCACATTTATGAAAATAACTTATATTGGTTTGATCATTTGTTATTATGTCCAGGAACACCTCAGTGGAGTGTTTCACATCACTTTAATAATGAAATCCACAAAACCCATTATTTCGATTGTAATACTTTCTAATACTGTTACACCATATGATAATATTATGAAATCTCATTTTTGTTGTTCTCCAGGTGATGTGCTGTTGAAACCTATCATACAAGCCGCTGGGAAGGACATTTCACACTGGTTCAACCCAAAACTCAAAGATGTATGTAAACTATGTATCTGCTATCATCTAGCATGAATTTTGTATTAGTGATTTCGGCGATCCATATAAATATAGCCTATGGCAGGTCAATGATGAAAAGTTAAAAACTTCTTGTCAAATATGTCAATGAAACTTACCCAGTAACATTATCACTACAGTACTGACTCAATCCTTCAAATGATAGACAAATTTAGGGACATATACCCAATCTAAATATTCAAATTGAGTCAACTATTAAAATAGAAATTGTACACACTATGATATAAAGTTCTTTCAAACTTGGTATATCCATGTAATCACGACCAGCAATATCATCCTATAGGCCCTAATTGGTTTGGGTGAATTCATTGTGCCAACATCTATGACATTGATTACGGTACCCAGGATATCCAGATCTCATGAGAATGAATTTGTATTTGGTTCTTTTTAGAATGACAAATTTCATTTAAAAAAAACCCACACATTTTCTTTGCCCAAGTCTGCTCGTACTAAAACCAGCTAAGATATTGGGATAGCGAGATGTTAGCATCTTGCTATCCCAATATCATTATCTTAACTGGTTTTAGTACGGGCAGACTTGGACTAACCTTTTCTAAGTGTTATTTGCATCCATGTATTTATTGTAAGGTAGCATAAATGCTTGTGATATCCTCTGTAGCCTAATCAACAGAACTTAATAATGCAATCATAACCAAATATTCGGCCTTAGTTTGTTATTTGTATAATCCATTGATTTCTTAACTATTATTTACAGATCCGCACACACATCGACCCACAGACAGGTTGCATGATCCCATATTGTGCAAATGGGAGATTTGTCCACATTCCACCTCCATTTCCAAACTCTGACTGGGCTAATGACTTTGGTCGACCTTGGTGGAAAGATGATTCATATCTGGTAGGAATCCTCTCAAAGAAGACAAGATTCATTAAAATAATCAACTCACTGACGTCACAAGAGCAGGTCATAGAGGTGAGCTCAGATTCACAATTCAGAAGTTTGAAATTTCTATTTAACCCTTCCATGACTGGAGCTTCTTGAATTTTTTGCGAAAACCCTGTGCCAATGCATTCTCTATAACATATACATTATATTTGTTGGGAATAGAGAATGCTCTTGCTTAAAGTGTTATACGTTTTCTCATAAATTGTATATTCAAATAGCATCACAAAATATGGTTATTACAGTCATGGAATATAAGTAGTGGCTCACCTTGTCAATTGTCATTGTGTTTATCGCGATTAATCCGTTCCACCAATAATGAAGTATTTATTTATTTACAACTGCGTATACATTAGACGTTATAATATGATACATGAACATCATAAACACATTAGTTCGATAAAAGATGATAATTTGGTTTTACATATTGAGATGTATCAATCAATCTAGTGGGTTCGACTAAGATCTCGAGGACACCTGGCTATCATATCTCCATGAAGATACAGATGTTTCAAAGAAATTTCCAGGTGCTATATATTGACTAAATATTCTTAAACGAAATGTTGCTGCGCATATATATCAGCTACAGGTGCCAGGCACAGAGCGAGATTTTGAGTTGTTTATGTCAGTCGATGAGTCTGTTCTAAAACCCTTGTCAGATGTCAGTATTGGTAGGATCCTGAAAAAGTCTTGTGTTACTAACTGCATTTTCTTGTATATCAGAAGAAACTATATTTGACTGCATTATGAACACTGTTACCACTATTTTTGAAGTCCTCCATATCTCTTGACAAATTGTAACTTTTTGTGGAAACTGTATTGAATGGAACAGACTCAATTTTGTTATTATATATATGCAATCCTCTGACGGTTCGAGGTCTCTCAGTTTGCACGAATATATGTATCTCTTCAATAGAATGATAAATATACGTTTAATGCTTCTTCTAGTTATCTCTTTTTGCTAGCTCATTGTGTGAATGCCTTGATTGCCATTCCCATATAAATATGACTGTTAAGAAGATATAATTGTTCAAGTGACTTATGTGGGTCACCATATGTCGGGATTGTGAAATGTGAACGCCCAACTACTTAATATGGAGATGGCCTGGTGAGTCAGTGGTGACTGTATATAACTTATATGTGGATATCGGCGAATAGCAATCTTATCAATGATAGTGCATATCCGCTCGCCATCCGTGACGCAAACGACACCAAATGTGATTTAACGCCATATTGCAAAAGTGATTATGTATTCGTTTGGTGGAAATCAGCGACAAAAGTATTTCACCATATTTTAAAAATTTCCCCTCCGACCAACAGCGTCATTTTAGAAAATTTTAACCCGCACCATTATCTTCCTTGTAAAAAGTTACCCCTCTTAGAACGCCTTGGTGCCATCTCGATTGTACCGCGTGAAGTTATATATAGAACGCACACAGACAGACAAAAAGACAGCACGATTTTATTTCTTGTATCATTTGAGAAGAACGTGTCTGAATTTGATGGTAATTGGTACTAAAAATATTTTGTATCAGTTTTGGTGACCCTCCCGTCCCTATTTCGGACTCAAGCTACACACACTATATAAAGATTCTTTAGCGATTAGAGATGCATATATATGAAATTGGTGAAAATTGGCGAGTATACAAATTTGTATCAAATTTAAGGTCCCCATATTTCTCACCCATAGGGCACCAATTTGGTGTATCTAAATCACACGATAAGATTCCTCGTATCACGGAGAAGAATATGTATCAATCTGGTGGAAATCGGCACTAAACATATAAACATAATTTGTTGTGTCCCTCTCATCTCTATATACCACTGACTCGAATGGCCCAACGTGTGACATCCTTAAACCGCACGATTACACTCCTGATATCATGGAGATGATTGTTTATAAGTTTAGTGATAATCGGCAACTAAACAAGTTTCTTTTATCAAATTTGGTGCCAATCCATCCCCTCTCCATCTCTCACCCAAACAGCACCACTATGGCGTCTTTAAATCACGATTAGATTCATCGTATCATGGATAAGAAGGATAAGAACGTGTATCAATTTGGTGGAAATTGGCGCTAAAAATATTTTTGCATCAATTTTGGTGCCCCTGTCCCTTTCAATGCAACCCTGACTCGATTGAGGCCACATTTGGCAGATAAAAGCCACACCATTAGACTCCTCATACCATGGGGATGATTTTGTATAAGTGTGGTACGTGGCAATCAGCAACTTATTATCAAATTTAGTGCCCACCCTTCCCAATATCTCATCCAAAAACAACAATTTGGCGTTGTTAAATCGAACAATTAGATTCATTGTATCATGAAGAAGAATATATATCAATTTGGCGGAAATGGGCGCTAAAATTAGTTTTATCAATTTTGGTGCCCCTCTCCCCTTCCGTTCATCCCTGACTCAAATGACGCCACTTTTGACATATTTAAACCACACCGTTGGATTCTTCATATCATGGGGATGATTATATGTAAGTTTCGTGGCAATCGGCGACAGAAACAAAATCTGCCCACCCCCTTCCGTGCACCCCTGACGCGAACGGCGCGACTTTTGCCATATTTAAACCACGCCATTAGATTCCTCATATTATGGGAATGACTATATATAAGTTTGGTGGCAATCGACGACAAATTTTTTTCTGCCCCTCCCCCTTTTCTGCCCCTGACACCTGACAACAACGGCGTCAATTTAGAAACTTCTAACCCGGACCATTATCTTTCTCGTAAAAAGCTACCCCTAGTAGACCCCTTTGGCATCATCTAGATGGTCCCCTGTGAATTTCTATAGAACACAGACAGACAGACATTCGCAAATATAGATATATATATATAAGATAACCCCATGGACGTTCATCTGAGAATTCTCACCAATTGGGTAGGTAGAGCCGAGACATTTAATCCACCAATTTTATCGACCTATTTTCTACCATTCACATTTATGCACAATATGCTCATGGACACATCATCCCAATCACGGTTCATGCTTCCGAAATTGGAATAGATTGGCTATTCTCTACCTAGTCTCACATCAATCACATAAATGTTCTTTGAAATGGTCACCAATGGTTCGGCCTGTCTCGTCTACATAAACAAAATACCGGCCACCATAACCATGAACAAATTATTATTCTTTTGGATATACAAATAATATTGTTTATTTTTGTAGGTTTGCGCTGAAGAGATAATGACAGAGATTCTTGATAGATATCTGAAGTATAACTCACACGCTGCAAGTTATACATGGAAGTACAGTAATACAAACCTTGACATGCATAAGACACTGGAAGAAAATAGTATTGAAGATGAGGATGAAGAGTTCTACAAACTAAGTATGAATGATGACACATTCCTGCAGCCCATTCACCTATACTTTAATGACGACCTTACAGAGGCATAGGTTTATTGTGAATGATGACGTATCACTGCAGCACATTCACCAATATACATCAATGAGGACCATGCATGAGCATAGAAAAAGGACAAATTCTGGCATTCTATTCATATATACTTCAACCAAGTCCAATGATGACATAACAGAAGCCATTCTGACTTAAGCAGAGACTTCATTCATCTGTGCTATCTGCATTGGGCCAAAATAAATTAGATCCGTGTTTCTGTGTAACGGGTACAAAATCGGGGCAGTTTGTCATTTTAATTCTATTTTGCAAGATATCTTACTAACAGGCAAAATGAACCCCTATGAAATGATAAATTGAAAAATAATGAAGAGAATTAATGAGTTGGTCCATCTAAATAAAATACATATACATAAGACAGAGCACATGAGAGTGTAAACGGAAAAGAAGAACTTTCATGCCTAGAGTATCGACGATGATCATCGAAAAATAAAATCTCTAGCTACGAAGAAGGCCAAAATTGAGAAAAATAGTTATGGGAGCAGCGTTTGAGTTTGGGGCGTGCGGGTTACCAGAAACCAAGCCTTGAAATAGTGTGCCTGTTATTTGCAGAATGAGGTCCCCAGAGGGTGAATTTAGTGATGCTACCCCGCTATCACTAAATTCACCCTCTGGTGACCTCATTCTGCAAATGACAGACACCCTATTTCAAGGCTTGGGTGTGCGGGTTACCAGAAACACTCCTAAATTTTATCTTTGCCTTATATAGTCTGCCATTTGGTCAGACTGAACAATGGTATGATTAGATTATGACAATTTCAACATTTTAGTATTGATGAATTCCTAACAAAGTTGCATGCAGTCACAGTGGATGCAATAGCATGTTCAGTGTTAAATATCAAAAATGTTAGATTTCGGTGCTAGATGGAAAAATGAGCAACTCCCAACATATGTTGGAAACATTCTCCAATTTGATTGCTTTATCATTATCAGAGCTTTATGGGCAAGCAGTAATAAATATATCCATATTATTTTTCATGGCATTGTGCTCTGCAGACTGATTAGAAAGAAAATTATCTGAACGCTGTATAGTTGTATGTCTCAGTTCTTAAGAACAAGGTTTAAGTTGTATAATGTCATCCAACAATTGTTGACAACTAAGTTTGATAGCCAAGCCTCAAGATATATTGCCAGACATTTGCAGAATGAGGTCCCCTGAGGGTGAATTTAGTGATGCTACCCGCATTCACAGTTGGCTAGCATCACTAAATTTACCGTCTGGAGACCTCATTCTACCTCATCGTATTGGGAAAGAATCTTTATTATCAAACTAACAAGTGTTTTAGTTTCTTTAGAAACTTTATAAATATTACTTTTCTTTTTTAATTTAGTTTCTCTATATCTCCAAATTGGCAGACGACATAATGCTTAATCGTGGTACCCAGTGGGTGCGCATCACAATCTTCACCATCTGGGAACTTAAATCTGAGTCTAGGTCTCCCATAGCAGATGTGGCCATGCAGACTAAGGTCCCCAGAGGATGAATTTTGTGATACAAGCCTGCTGTGTGGGGTAGCATCACTAAATTAACCCTCTGGGGACCTCATTCTGCAAATATCCGGCACCATATTTTGAGGCCTGTTGGTATGTTTCTTGTGGTTGGCCCATATTAATTCATTTATGTTTACATTTGACTTGACCATAAATTGTTGATAATCCACCTGTTCACTGTTTTAACTTGATATCTGTGAACCATATCCTCACCATGGGATACATGGGAGCAGCAGGGCATAAAAAAACATGGGCTGCAGGCAGCAGGAGTGACACCATGGTGACCCCCCCCCATTTCCTTCCAATAAATAGGACTCGCTTTGAAATTTTGTTATCTGTTGTCTGATTGTTTTTCCTAAAAAAATCCTCCCAATGAACAATAGACCATTCGAATGTATACTTTTATAACTGAGTGGGATAATCCATTTAGTATGGAAAGGGTTAACCCTTTTATGACGGGAGCCACACTGGTGCAGCATTAAAGATCCTGTGCCATGGCATTCTCTTATATATGCGAGTCTCCCATAGGGAGCATCGCCTATATATGAGAATGCACTGGCTTACAAGGTCAAGGTAAATATTGATAGGCCTATGTATTCTCTTATATATGCGACGCTCCCTATGGGAAACTCGCAAATATAAGAGAATGCATTGGAACAGGGTTTTCGCAAAATTTCAGTAAACTCCAGTCATGGAAAGGTTAATTAACGAAACTGAGTAGGAATTCATAAAACAAGATGCTTATGTTGAAAATTGTGGAGAAGGACATTATGTTAGTGGATAAAATAACAACATAACGCTCTTTTGTTGGATATATTTGGCCTCGTGGCCTTCTTCATCCAGACGATAATATCAACAGGTTACATTTTGACAATAGATTGGAGAGTTAATTGGTCCGTATATATGAAATGCCAAGTTAAGTTTACCTTATTAATGCCTGATTTTACGTCTCAATCAGGCATGATATGTAATCATGTAAACCTGACATTTCATATAATGAACTCTCCAATCTATTTTCAAAATTGAACCTGTTGATATTATCGTCTGGATTAAGAACGCCATGAAGCCGAAAATTTCCAACACAAGAGTGTTGCTATAAAACAAGATAGCATGTACTGTACACTACATATTAGTTGGAAAAAATAAACCTATCAAAATCAATTTTAACTGATTGTCTCACAGTACTGTTGCAGATGTTGTTGAAGGCATACAATGTCCAAATGTTGAACATTTTTACCAGAGGTGTGTTAATGGGGAGGTGGAGTGGTTTGGGTCCTCAATTAATCGAAGTTGGAGAAAGAGGGGGCAAGTGTATATATAGAAACACCAGCAACGTTCTATTGGATTATACTGAGTCTCTACGGTTTATACAGAATTGTGAAAATCATGTCCAGGGTAAGCATAATAGTAAACTCCACAGTATAATATCGGGTGCCATGTGCAAGTCAGACTGACAAACTGTCAAGCCGAGTGGCAATAAATGATTCACAATGTAATATTAATTATTTTAATTTATTAATTACTAACAAGACCGGGGGGGGGGGGGGGGGGGGGGGGGGGGGGGGTCGAAAAATATTTCCAGGCACGTATGGCATTTTTCCCCTTTCGATCATTTTTTGTACCCACCCACCCCCACCGCCAAATTTTTTTCCGTTTTCGGCAGTTTTTTCCGACCTTTTTTTTACCCCCACCCCCCCTTTTAACACTAAAACAGAGATTTGCGGGGGGAAATTCACTGTAAACAGCTGTATATGAATTTATGTGCATACTATTTATCATGGATGTTAACATGGACATGTAAATAGGAATGAGTCATTTTGAGGTCATTCGGCCAAAAAAACATGGCTGCCAGTGGCCATCTTGGATTTCAAAATTTGCAACAAAATACAACACGATAACTGCCTGCAGTCAGTTTACAGTTAGAATTACATTATTTCTCTCATTCAAAGTGGGTTTGAAGCCCAACTCATTGCCAAAACACTAAAACACAAGCAGGAAATTTTTGTTTTAGTTGCGGAAAAAATTGCTTGTTGGTGGCTTTGACCACCCACCCACCCCCCCCCCCCCCCCCCCCTGACAAGACGTGATGTTTCTAAAACGACATATACAAGTCACGGACAGTACAGCAAAAAGCCGGCACCCCATCAAAGTAACGGAAAGCCGACTCCCCTCAAAGTAACAGAAAGCCGGTACCCCCTCAAGTTACAGAAAGCCAGTGCCCCCTCAAAGTAATCAAACATCTATCCACCAGATCCTTTCTGAGATGTCCAGCATTCGCACTAGCACTTCCTCGCGCAGGGTCAGTAATGATCGAAACCACAGGGGCCTGTAACGCGCTCCGCTGTCCGCCCCCCTTTTGCGCTGCCCATATACGCCGCCTCTGTATACGCGCCTGCTTCACGCCAATGGTAGTATAATATTATACTACCATTAGCGTGAAGCAGGCGCGTATATAGAAGCGGCGTATATGGGCAGCGCAAAGGGGGGGGGGGAGCGGAGCGCGTTACAGACCCATGCATGTGTATTTACTATAACTAATAATTACCGAGTATAGTTCACTTAGGAAATGTTCTGATAATATAGTTTCAACAAACGGCCATATGTACGTTGAGCTTATTATCTGAACATTTGCCACCAATTATAATAGGAATATTTCTACACTTATCATCTGTGCTTAAGTCTCCAGTCTGCTCATACATCATGTATATGTCCCCCGAGATGAATAATAGACAATATTCAATATATACTTTTAAAAATTAATTGGAGAATAAAGAAAGTTTTAACCCTTTCAGTGCCAGGTCCGATTTTAGTATCAACCCATATACCCTGTGCCAATGCATTCTCTTATATATGCGAGTCGACCATAGGTCGCCTCGCATATATAAGAGAATGCAATTTTAATAATTTTTTCTTATATTCTTTAACATACTTATTTTGTCGGGTTAGTGCCAGGGGATCTTACGTTTTTCATGGGCATCAAACTTATTACTATGAATACTTGGTGATAGTTTTGAGTTATAACATGCCCCTAACTTAGCAAGGCTAACTTTTTTAGGGCCGATTTTACAGACCGTAAATTAGGGCCGATGAGATCGGCCCCTGGCACCGAAAGTGTTAACCCACTCTGTTGAGGTCTGTCGGATTTAGTTTATGAATTTTAACATGTCTGGTCCTCCATCATCGATTGACTTTCGTCGTCGGGAGCTGGACATTTTTTTTCTTAAGGCAGCTCGGAGTCTGGCCAGAAGATTGCGCCTCATAGAGCCACTCATGGTCGATGTTGCCTTATTCTTGCGCTTCTCCTTTCTGATTGCACCAAAGTCATCAGCTGTCACAATATAAATAATGCAAATTTATTATGAAATCCGCGTAAATTCTTTCATAAAATACATGTAAATCCTTTTATAAAATCAACGTAATATATTTAACATCTATGAACATCTATATATTTATAAAAGGTGAAGATATTATATAGATTCAGCGTAAAATAATTTATGAAATCCATTTACATCCATGCATTTATGAAATACATGTAAACGATGTACCTGTAACGATCAATTTATTAGATTCATATAATACAATAAATACACATATACTAATTCATTCCTAAAATATAGCCGTATAAGTTATAAAATCCAATTAAATCAAATTGTGATATACATGTAAATTATACATATATTATATAGTCTGGGCTTTACGAGGAGGTCGTGGGTTCAAATTCCGACATGGTAAAAATCGGGACCGATTTTCAAGTTGGTATGATCAGAATTGATGGATATCTCAAAGTACCCTTCTGATCGATCGTAACATCGCAATATTGATAAGATATGATTATTTATTCACCCGTTTTAGTATTATACACGCGCGGAGCAATGAACACAACCATACTGAACCAGTGTCGTATTATGGAGTTTAAGTACTTTTATTGAAGGATATACAAGACTGTGGGCATTTGGTATGACTTGTTTTCCCTGAAATCTATTTGCAGTTTGGATATTAGACCATGCCGCACCCAATAATCTACATGTCAATTGTCTCAAAACATGTCCAGTTGTGTTCTATCGATCGCATTTAGTCATTTAGGTCAGTAATTAAAATGTTGACGTATGTTCGTGTTATATGGTGTGTTTTGTTGTGATATGAAACGCATGACCCAATTGGAAGTTGACCAACCATCGATTCAGTGTAACACACACAGACTAGGTATATATTCTGATATAATTAAGGTAATTCTATTGATAAAATCTATGTGCATTTAATTCTGGAATACATGACAATAGAATTAATCTGTAATATAAAAGTTAATGACTTTATACACTAATTGCAAATAACTCGGTAAAATGTACATCCCAATTACAGAATCAATGTAGATTTATTTCTGAGAATAAATGTACATTACATATGAACGATCCATCTATAACGTCAATGTGAATGTCTTTATAAATACACGTAAACCCAGTTATAAAATCCGTTTATAAAACCAACTCACAACACATGTAGCCTACATTCATCCATAAAATGAATATGCATGTGACCCGCCATATCAAATCCAGTCGTAAGTCGGGAATGTTTTACCCTGTGCCAATGCATTCTCTTATATATGCGAGTCGACCATAGGTCGCCTCGCATATATAAGAGAATGCAATGGCCTAACAATTTTTTATCATTTTTTTTTAATAAATGTTTCTTACAATTTTTAGGACATAAAATAAAAAACATCCATTACCCTGCAGGGAGCCCCACACATATATAGAAGCATCTAGAAGAGTGTCGTCTGCTCATGTTTGTCTGGGGCTCTGTATGGGTGAAATTATAAAATTGTTAAATAATACAAGAAAAAATTATTAAAATTGTAAAAAATTGTTAGGCCAATGCATTCTCTTCAGGCTATGGTCTTACAATCTCGTCCAAATACGGATACGATAGGCGAGAATCGCATGCGTTTTGATATGTCGATGCCGTCTGGAGAGTTTGGCGGGACCAGCATCCCGTCTCGATTTGCTCAGTCTACCCTTGATGCTATAAAGTGGTAGCCGCGGGCGCTTATATATAGAGTTGTTTTTATGAGCCATCAGGCGCCCCTTGAATTTTTTCCCAACAGGTCTTCCGCCTCCTAAAAGTGATTTTTCCTATAGTGTTTTTGAAACGTGTCTCTTTGTGGTGTCATTCTTTTGGTATGATTTTTTACTAAATAACGGGTATGTTAGAGTTACATTTCTTTGAATTTTACAATCGAAACATATTCGCATGCGATGCTGAGTCACGCGGGACACGGCAAACTAAATCGCGCGCAAATTGGCTTGCGATTTTTCAGCATCCCACCCCATTTGGCATGCGATAGCGTTTGTACTAGGTGTTCTCTTATAAGAGAATGCATTGGCACAGGGTAAAAAAAAATCCCGACTTACGACTGGATTTGATATGGCGGGTCACATATATATATTTCTATAATTAATTATCAGTCGAAAACCCACATACACGTTCAGTATCAGAGATCGGTTACCATGGAGACTGAGGGCTATGTGTGCAAGCTCAATAACAGAGATAGGTTATACTGTTGAAACATAAAGTGTCTTAAATAATACATGTACACACTCAGTGTCAGCTATAATTTACCGTATACACAAAGGGTCATACATAAACCAACTTAGTTGTATCAGGTATTCAGCACGTTATCGTGGAAAACAGACCATGTACGATCGGTGTCCGATATATATGATACATTATATATGTATGCGCATGAGTGTGGCGACAGCGGGGGGGGGGGGGGGGGGGGGAGGGTGCGGTGCCAAAATTGTCAACAGTTAGAAATTTCATGCCTGACGCACCACCAGTTGGATTTCCAACAGTCGAAAAGCTTGAGCATTGCGGGCTAGCATCACCAACTTCACCATCTGGGGACCTCATTCTACATGGCCTCATCTGCTATGGGAGACATAAACTCAGACTGAAGTTCCCAAATGGTGAAACTAAACAAAAAAAAGAAAAGAAATAGAATCTATGTGAAGAACTTTCTATAGAAATTTGTTAATAAAGAAATTTCAAGAGAAGATGAGGCCTAGGCAGAATGAGGTCACCAGAGCGTGAATTCACCCTCTTGGGGCCTCATTCTGCAAATGACAGGCACACCAAACTCAGACTTGCATCTTATAAAGGGAAGTCATATAGCCACATCCCTGGTCGCGCATGTATATAATCGGTATCAGTGTAACATACCGAGCACTCTCTGACTCCAATCCTCCTCAGGAGGTATGTAGCTCCCCCTTTCTGTCATCTCGAACTGAAAGAAAGACTAACTTATTATGTCTTCATCGTGTGAATTTATCGGCATGATTTGGTTCTCGAAAGATGACAAAACCCTGAAATTACCACCTGTTTGGTACTAAATTACCACCTGTTTGGTACTAAATTACCACCCGTTTGGTACTAAATTATCACCTGTTTGTTACTAAATTACCACCTGTTTGTTACTAAATTATCACCTGTTTGTTACTAAATTATCACCTGTTTGTGACTAAATTATCACCTGTTTGGTACTAAATTATCACCTGTTTGTTACTAAATTATCACCTGTTTGGTACTAAATTATCACCTGTTTGTTACTAAATTACCACCTGTTTGGTACTAAATTATCACCTGTTTGTTACTAAATTATCACCTGTTTCTTACTAAATTATCGCCTGTTTGGTACTAAATTACCACCTGTTTGGTACTAAATTATCACCTGTTTGTTACTAAATTATCACCTGTTTGCTACTGAATTATCACATGTTTGTTACTAAATTACCACCTGTTTGTTACTAATTATAAACTTTTATTTTGTTATATATGGAAGGATCTCGAAGAGATGGAATCACATGTATATTATGTCTTGAGAGTTTCAGTTCATGCAGAACTTTAATATCAAATTAAAAATAATATAATAAAATAACAATAAAAAAAAAAAAAAATCCCGGACCCCTGTCAGATCATGCCATGATTCTCTGGCTACTTCCGGATATATAGATATCATGATCCACCAGTTCGAAACATGGGAACTGTTTGAGGTTCTGACGGAACCTTCATAACATTAAAAAAATAACGCAGCTAGGATATAGATTTTAACCTGTTCCTTCATATAATGTATTTCACATGAGTGTATTTGTTAGACTTTTGTGAGCCTATTTCGCGATAATCATTGAATTAGTTACCGGGGGGGGGGGGGTCATGATTGTATATATGCGACTCATTTCGATAATAAATGAGAATTTATTCACGCTCTCTGATGGAAGCACATTTGAAGCAACGAACATCCCCACTGCATGAGTCCGTGCAACCATGCATGCATATAGATTTATGAAATATCTAAGTATCGTTCACACACATTGGAGCAATGAACACTTATACTGAGGGAAATATAATATATATCTAACAGAGAAATGTTAATTCAGTCAATCGTTCAAATTCCTATAAAAGTGCCATTACACCATTGAGCTTGCTTTATTAAGCTCCAAATGGTAACCACAGGGGGTGATGCTGGATGTTCACATTACACCATCCAGTAAACTTTTAAAAGAACTGTTTTATCATGAAATCTTTCACAAAATGTCAGGAACACTGTAATTCTAAAGGTGCCATTACACCATTGAGCTTGCTTTATTAAGCTCCAAATGGTAACCACATGGGTGATGCTGGATGTTCACATTACACGGGTGTGACTAAACGCCGCCCGGACCAGCCAGGACCAGCCCGGACCGCCCATATGGACTATGTGAGTGATGAGTATATAACACGTGATACATGTGTATGTCACAGCAGGAACACTGTAATTCTAAAGGTGCCATTAAACCATTGAGCTTGCTTGATTAAGCTCCAAATGGTAACCACATGGGTGATGCTGGATGTTCACATTACACCACCCAGCAAACTTTTAAAAGCACTGTTTTATCATGAAATCTTTCACAAAATGTCAATTATATAAGGATTAACTGTCATGTGGACTGTTTTTATGGAGATGTAACGGTGAGGTAAGTGGACATAACTTTTGTAAAACCCGAAGGGTTTTACATACAAGTTATGACCACTTACATCACCGTTACATCTCCATAAAAATAGTCCACATGACAGTTAATCCTTATATTTATATACATTTAGCGAGAAAGCCACTCTTGTAAATATATTTAAATCGAAAAGTGTATCGTGACAAGATCAGCCCAAAATACCCAATAGCACCCTTGCCAAAAGTTAATAGGAACAATTTATCTTCATATTGAAACCCGATGATGTATTAAGTCAATCCTGCGCGAGTCCAAATGCGCCCAAAACATTACGCGTTCGTCTTTCCAAACCTAATGACGTATCGATGGTGTTATTAGCTTGGTGTTATGAGGCGTTGCGCATTCACCGAGAAATAACTGCAACTAGCCACGTGGGCGCCGACCAATCAGAATGATGGATTTAGTGATGACAACACTTAGTGTGTAAATATAATTAAATAAATAACATTATATTTACTAACTCGACTCCAATATTGTGAATTGAACATGTGGTTTTTATCAGGTATCAAGAGGAATTATATTATTTAACTGCTATATCTGCCATTAATGGGGGTTCCTTGCTGTATGCAAAAACTGCTTGGTACCTTTCCCAAAAGCTTGCTCTTTGGGTAATTAATAATGCTGAGCTGTATGAAATGACATGGTATTACACGATGCAGGACGCCTCTTCAGCTTGCTTAATAAAACAAGCTTAACTGTGTAACGGCACCTTAAGTATACACAAGGACACAACGAGATTAATGTACACGCATATACATGTGATATCACGCGACGATACAGTATACTCCATGCAGTCGGTTATAATCCGTTTATCAATTATCAGCCATGCGTGTGAATGAGTGTTCAATTTCCTTCACAAATATATACTGATGAGCTTAATGAACATGCATAACCCGTCTAAGCTTGGTATCGCAAGACAGCGGGCATAATCATGTTAATTATATAAGAATATAGCTTTATTCAGCAGGCGTTGGGGCCTACACCAGTGGCCCCTTTGTGCGCGAATCTTTTAAGCATTTTGATTTTTTTTTTAACATTTGATTTCTGTTTTAGATTGAACTCCTTTGATAAATTAAACAAAAAGTCGATCAAGGGGTCTGGGAGAAATATCGCGAACAGACAGACATACGGACAGACAGATCCTAGATATACCTTGTTATATATATTTGACGGTGAGATGACAAATTTTTCCACCCTCACAGAAATGTCGATTTTTCTCAACTGGAAATTCAAAAAGATTTGATGTCACTGAACTACATTCATAATTAACGAGACATCCTTTCTCAACTATAGGAACTGATGAATTTCTAAATTTAGGTGCATGTTTTTGAAAAATCATAAATATATAAACACTAAATTAACATGGATTTTGTTTTTGAAAACCATGAAGTGTCGTTTTTGAATGAAGTGTCCAAAATTGCATTGAGGATGTAGCTTCAATTCGGGAATATTAAATTTCTACACAAATATGCCATGTTAATGTTGAACTAATCGAACTCTGCGCCACATTAATCGATATTATATCTATCATCTTTATGTGCCACATTAATCGACATTACATCTGTATGAGATATATGAACGGACGGATGGAAAAACCAACATTTTCAGATAAACAAAGAGGGATAACTCTTGAACGGAAAATGTGAACAACGTCGGTGAAACGCTCCTTTGAAAGCCCTTCTGATGCCAAATCTGCATACAAAATTTCATCGTGATCCGATAACCCACGGTTGATATATATCAGCGGACGGACGGCCCCACGGACACCGAGGTGCACGGACATCCGGACGGACGCATAAAATCCAGTATACCCCCCATTTTGGAGAGGGTATAATTAATTACCATATCCATTATAATAATTATTTATGTATTCCCATGTTCAATGCAATTATGCAACCTGTTTACCTGGTGGATAAATAAACAATGTTTAAAAAAAATAAAAAATAAAAGCCGATTTGCAATCGAAACTCGCTATGGGAAAAAAGTAACCCATTCGCACTGAATAATGTACATTTTTCAAAGAAACAACATAGTGGACGAATTTATAATAATGTGCCCTAATCTCATATATATTTTGAAGACCTCTGTTTGTCAGTATGTTTGTTTGTCTGTATGTTTGTCTGTCATTTATACAAATCTACGATTCTCGACCGATCGGGACGAAACTTGGTACGTGTGTGTAGTTTGACCAGGCGGTCGACGTTGTCGTAGTGGCGAGCCCGTGCGGCGCCCGCTTCGCGCATGCGCAGACGAGATCTAGGAAACGGGTGGAGCTATCGACTTGAAATTTGGTATGTGAGTGTATCTTGCCCCGGATACGAATTTTATCGGGTCGCCGAGCCCGTGCGACGCCAGCTTCGCGCATGCGCAGACCAGATCTCGGAAACGGGTGGAGCTATCGACTTGAAATTTGGTTTTTGAATAGCCCGGACAACGTCGGGCTCATCGGCTAGTTGAGATATAAATATACTGAAACCTTATCACTATATACATAAACAGGAAAAGTCTAGCTAAATTATTCATTCCTACCTAATGTACAGGAACGAACATCCAAAGGTACATTTAGATATATCAAAAGAAGTTCCATGTAACTTCCAAGTCTAAAAATACCGAAACTCCGCCTACGTGGAACAGTACCAGCTATCTGGTCTATGGGTAATTTTCGGAGGGGACGCTGCTTGCAGTTGGGTACACGGTTCTCGGAGACTGACGAGATATGTAGAATGGAATCACGTTAGCAAAGTCGCTTACCTCCCTTTGAGCCGTGTTCTCCAGTGGATCGTTGCATTCTACAACACATTTGTCATGGAAATCCTTTGCAGAATCGGGGAAATATTCGTCACACGCGCTCAGGCATCTCTTCTGTTCCGTATTATGTTGCTTGTATCCAGGCGGGTGTCCAGCGACTGCTATTCCCAACACACAGAACCATATAGCATACATGTACATGACACTTCTCTGCATATTTATCAGACAGCTAATCAGGCTGCAGATTGCAAAAAAGATTGTGATTACTCAATGGTGGTTACAATTTTACTTGGAAATATCCCAAACACTGTACATGTTGTTCCCACAGTCTATATTTTCTTAACGGTCATCATACAATGAGTCTGAAAACGAATCTACAATTTTTTGAAGAATTCGAAAAAGTCATTATTCACTATACTTAACGTGAGACAAAACTAAGTATCCACCCACCCCCTTCTCTCCCTCCATCCTCATCTTCTCCCCACCATCCTCATCTTCTCCTCTTGAACTATTATTTTATTTCCAATACCCGTATATAATCCACAACCCATTAATATACGATTTATCTGTCTACTGACCCGGTAATAACGACAAATCCCAGGAAGAATTAAGAAATCATTCTTGTTTGATTAAGATTATGCAGTTATAATCGAAAAATTTTAAGACAAATTCTATAACGTGCGTTATTGTAAACTTTCGGTTATCGCCCGTAAGCTTAACCCTTTACCCAACAAAACGGCCAAAACCGGCCAAATTAAGCTTCAACAGCCTAAAATATCTTCGGTCTGTCTCAAATACAAATATGGATATCATTGGAACCGGCTCCTTGACCACATTCTGATAGTTACAGTTATGCCCTGTGCCAATGCATTCTCTTATATATGCGAGTCGACCATAGGTCACCTCGCATATATAAGAGAATGCATTGGCCTAAACAAAATCTTTTTTTAACACTTTTTATCATTTTTTCTTACATTCTTTAACAATTTTATAATTTTTAATGTGTTAAGCCAATGCATTCTCTTATATATGCGAGGCGACCTATGGTCGACTCGCATATATAAGAGAATGCATTGGCACAGGGCCCTTCTTTTGGATAAAGGGTTAATCCATCAATTCACAGGAGAACCACCATCAGTAGAAGATAGAAGTATAACGAGCGTAAAAAGATTATTTCCGACGAAAAAAAAACCCCACCTATAGTTGAAATGACACACTGTCACTCAAACAATTATCGATTGATCAAGTTGCGTCATAACTTCGTCGCATTTGATTGTCAAGTGGACAGTGTGCACGCACTGGCTAGAAGATCCACCGTATAGCAGTAAGTTACCCTGATATATTTCGACAAATTCGGCTGTAACACGAGTTCTTATTTTCAAAATTTTACTTGCAAATGTTAGCACGACGCGCTTTGTTGACTGTATGCACTGAAGTACTTAGGCTATTAGCAGGGCAGTCATACCCGAAGGAATTTTGACGAACACCGGAATTCCCTTTTATGTCGTATAGGAAATATCCGTTAGGCACGTTGCACATAGGCGAGGTCATATCAAATTGCTAAATGTGTGACCACCAATGGTTTTACAGTATTCCGTGGATTTACAGCAGATGATTAAGTTAGTTTTACATCCATTGTATAGGACCCATTCGTGAAACACATGGAGATGAAATTCAATGACACACTAAAGGCTACGTTCTTTTCTATTTCTACCAGATACATGTATATAATAAATCACTGTATACATATTGGCCAATACTTCCCAATTCTGCGAAAAAGCTTCTTTTAGATGATGCATGTCCGTAGCATATTTAGTCAAGTTGTGGATATGATCATTGCAGTCAGGGTTTCCAACTAATGACCATTCGAATTTCTTTCTTATGTACGTTTTTACGATAGAAACAAATCAGCAACACTACCCCTGTTTAACAGCTAAACAATCAACATAATATATAGTGGTTTATACTTACACTCTACACGAACCAATGATCCCGCAATACACTGTTTGGCAGAAGTCATCAGTATCGTGTATATATATAGGGTTGGTCAAGAGAGCTACTTATTAAAACGGAAGTTTTCAATTCAAATCTGTATAATACTATAGTCGTGTCATCGACTAACAATGCGTATCTCTATTATGCTTCCCGCGAAGATTTGTTAGATAATCTCATTCAAAAGCCAGGTCCTTAGCCATTTATACCCACACATTAGTA
Source organism: Siphonodentalium dalli (assembly GCA_032622095.1). NCBI lineage: Eukaryota > Metazoa > Mollusca > Scaphopoda > Gadilida > Siphonodentaliidae > Siphonodentalium > Siphonodentalium dalli. The sequence goes on along the minus strand of CP136064.1, from coordinate 54,791,892 downwards.
TATCTGCCATCCGAATTGACATCACACAGCTCTGTATACGTTTCACATGTCGTGCAATATACATAGATCATGCCTCGAATCGCTACTCCACCTTTACACCCATAGCGACCTAGATCATGCCATGAATTTCTACTCAGACTATAACGCCCGTATATATCGATCATACTCCATCAGTACAAAACCTTGGAACTTTTTTTAATTCTGACAGGGAACCTTATAAAGTCGAAAAAATCACGCGGGGAATATATTGCTTAGTTATTACCTGCTACTTAATAATATACTTCACTGTAGGTGAAGATCCCAACACAAAATTTCAGCATTTGTGGGCGATTTTTCGTTGAGTCGCTTACAATTATGGCATTTCTCATGGGTAATTAATTCGATGTTTATTGCGATATCGGCTCACAAAAATAAGACAAAAACATGCAATTTAGAGTTAAGACATTCACCACAGCGAAGTACATTATTAAGGAACAATTAACAACTAAGAAATATATACCCCACGTTATTCTTTCGACTTTATAAGGTTCCCTGCCAAAACTTTTGTACTGGTGGAATATGATCTGTATACGGGCGTTAGCCATAATTTATATATAGTAGAGATTCATGACATGATCTATTAGCGACCATGTTCCACCGTGCAGTACAATCTAAACCTGGAAACTTTGTGATGTTGTGACAGTGAAGTTTGTAATATTGAAAGAACTATGCAGGTAGCATATTTCGTAGTTACTGATATTTTTTTTTTTTATCTCAGACTGTTATATACAGTATAGGAGAACAGAATAATGACGCACACCGACATATCCCAACCAATTTATTTGCTTACACATGTGTATATAACACTTTCAGAAAGTGCAAATTATAATAACAACACTCGTACATGTATAGCAGGTCGAGAGGGTGCCTATTTATAAACACATGCATCGGGCCATGCCGACTGGAGACAAAACAATTGTAAATGAATACATAGATCATCTGAAAGAGAAATGCAAAGCTAAAGTCAGACACTCTGATTTGATATACTAGGAATACAACACATTTCTGTACATATAATTTCATATAACAACAAGCTTTGAAAGCGTTCATGATGTGTGTAATCGGAGAACATGATTTTCGGCCCTGTATAGTGAGTGTATAGTGTAGACAAGGTACATTTGGACGCGCAAATCGTAATACGTTCTTACTTAATTGGTCGCCGTGTGATTTATAAATTCGATTTTCAATGTCAAACAGATGCAATAATCAATAAAATAATCTAAAATAAGTTTGTTTGGCTTCAGCAGAACCGGAAAATATGTCAGGTACGTATAATTAACAATGTGTACTTAAATATTGAATGACTCATAGCATGCCATGCACCCAAAGATGGGGGGGGGGGGTAGGTTTGTAGTTGTGAGATATGGGGTTAATTATTATTAACTTATTTTATATAGTATCAGCTTTTACTTAGTATGTCTGCCACAATAGTTGGGTAATATTGCGCATTACTTCCGGTCTTTTATTGTTCAATAATTGATCCAACTTAAGAAATGAAGGTTGGTGACGATAGTATACGGTGCGATTAATCTATTTTCGAGCGTCCTCATTCAAGAAGTGTGTGGAATTCGTTTCCTCTATTCTTATAGATATGTTTAATCTTCCAACCAAGATGAATGGTACGAAGAAAAGAAAAAACGGAATGACAAATAATCAATACCTATCCATACATAGCCATGCAAGCTCGGAGAAGTGGAGTTTAATTTCATTACGCACTCTGAGGGTGTATATTGGCAACATATATTTATTGGTAACCTCCAAAACAAATTAAAGGGGTACTGTACGCCAAATGTTGTTGTTGGTTTCTATAGTCTCCGAGTCGGAGAACAAGGTAACAATTTTTTCATTATTTGAAAGTCTGTTGAGTACGAAGTAGTGTTACGGATGACAAATTTACCGGAATGCAAAAATACAAATTGTCGTTGTCGAGTAATTTTTTTACAGTTTTCAACCAAATGAATCAAATAAATGTTATATTATAGGCATACTAGTCCCATATAATCATTTAAGTTATTGTATCGTCGCTAGTCAGTGAGTGGCTTGAGTGTTCTCCCCGTATCATCATAATATTTTAAGCGATCGTGTGTGGGATCGGTTTAACAATCCAGTATCCCTCAATTACTTTGTTTGATTACGGAAATTCGTAACTTAATTGACGCCATTTTATGGCTCCAGTCATAAATTCAATTTATATCAAATTATTAACTTTTAAATTATTAAATTTTAAGATAGCCTATTAACCTGAGCGTTTACAGAATACATCTTCGACTCAAATTACTTATGTTTCTATATATTATCGATATTAGATCGTTGTTGTCACCGGAAATTTAATGAAAATGGCGTACAGTACCCCTTTAAATAAGAATTATATTTGTTTAAAAATAAAAAATAAAAAAAATAAGGCGGTAATAACATCTGCCGGGGTACCACATGCACTAAGAAAAATCGAGAACAGACCAGAACAGACAGACAGATCCCTGAACTCTTTAATATATATAAACCAGAGAACACATTCGTTTTGGCATTAAATGTGAAAATTATGACAAGTGTCATGCTAATTGACAAACATTGTTATAATCACGGATAAATTTATAACACCATGGCCCGAATATAAATCTCAGTATATTATGACTTGACAACAAAAAAGTTGTTTGAATATAGCCAATTTAACACTGAATGCATGCATGTATATAAAAATTAGGGCGAAGAAAGATGGCAGCAGAATTTTCAATGCAGCCTTTGCCGGCTCAGTCGCTGATTGGTCCGAAATATCCGCTAATAATTATTTGATTGAAAACTGTGGAAAGGTCAATTGTGACAAAAAGACAATGCATGTAGCATTTTATTTAAATTTTTCACATAACACTGACAGGATCTCAAGTCGACTAGGCTAAAATATGCAAACATAAGTTCTTTTTGCTAGACGCTATTCGTCACGTTAGCCATAACCGATGTTAATAGTGCTGGATACAACTCAAAACCGGTTGAATAAAATCTCCCTCTGACGTATATTAACGTATGTGGGAAATCACGTATATTTTTTAAGTTTAGTTCAATCAAGGGGTCAATTTAAGTTCAAGTATGTAATCTAAAGACCTAATACTTTTATAGCGGCTAAAACGACGTTAAACCCTCAATCAAGCAATCAATCAGTCATGACGAAATGATTATGTATATAAATTCATTGACCTGTCAGAACAAATGCTTCCACACCGACACATTCACTCATATTGCAGGACGGATAGTACATTAATTTAACACTGATAAGCCAGTAAAATTAGAAAATAGAAAGTGTGTGTTTTGTTGCGATGATGTCGTAGAAGATGAAATACATTTCCTTATGGAATGCAATGCATATTCACAACTACGAAGAGAACTTCTCGAATCAACGGTTAACCATAATCCGAATTTTCCACGCAATAACGCCAACGATCAATTTACTACTATATTGACAAATGACTGTCCCATTCTAACACGAATAATATGTAAACTGATCCGTCGCTTCTTCGATACTCGTGCTGAGCAAATAACAGTTAGGAAACCATAAATAAGATACATGATCCCGAGATTCCTTGTACATCTTAGCATATTATGTAATTTTGTTCTTGTATACTCTATTATCACATGTTTTGTATATACCATTATCCATTGTTTTAGCAAACTGTCATCGTGTGCATGTTTTTTGCCAATAAATCATTATCTATCTATCTACAGCGCTGACGTTCTATTCCCAATAGACACCGAATCTCGATCGACGTCAAGTGAGGGTATACTGCTTCCTTTATCTTGAAAGTTAATCAATTGCTCTCTGAATGTCTGTGGTTTCTACATTTGTAGTGGAATATCCCTATGATATTAACCATGTTTGCAAATTTCCACCACCAACAAAACTGGCACCATTATATCCAGAGACTAAAATGACGATACGGTCTAATATAACACACAAGCTATTGTGACCTTATGTACTATTTCATGCTGAATTTCTCTTGCATTGGCATATCCAATTACTGAGTGTTCGACGCCGTTTAACTTCGGTCATTGGACGAGAACCGGTGCTTTCATCGTAGTATAAACCTTAATAACCTATAAATTGTAACACGTATCCATATCATAATTTGAAAAAATAAAGAGAAATCAGACATCTCTGTCTTGACATGCAGTATTCATGCAGTATTGTGATCAACTATTGACATGACTGTATCAATGACCTATAATTGTTTAGTACAACGTACTAGGAAACATTCCATGACACCCTACATGATCTATAAGATCTAAGGCTTATATTTCAATAGACAGTGTAGTATATTGTTTTCTTCTGAAACAGTCGATTTATTGTCGTATATTATACAGTCGATCTCTTTGATGTCAAGTAGATCTCTTTGGTGTCCACTAACATCTCTTCGATGTTGTCTTTGATGTTGAAGCCATATGTATATTACTACTCATTGCATCTAGCATGTTCCTTCACAAAACAATCCTAGGTAAGAACATATGTATTATGTATACCATTAAAATGTGTTTTCGAACCAGATATATGTGTACTATATGAGGTCTATAGAGTGGATTGTTTCAATGCTGGAATTGCTTACAATTCCAATGTCCCACAGCCAAACGTGTCCCATGCATGCTTTCGGTTTCATTGTCTGCTATTTTTTGTGCAGTATTGACCTAATAGCTAATTTTTTCAATTGGAGACCCTATGTGATTAGGAAAGCTGTATATAGATCTATTTACAACGTCATCGTTAAAGGGCGACTCAGTCTGACACTTGAGAATACGTCCAATCTGAAAGTACAGTGTATATTACATGTTCTATTTTCGGTATATCATTGGACAGTCGTCATTTTTTATTTTATGGTTTTTGACGGATCCATGTTATCCGGGTATTTGACTCGTTACTCTCCGTTATGTTCAATAACTATATATTATACACATGACTCGAGCAATTTTGTTGGCAATAGCAGCTCATGTACTTCAGATGTTTTAACACAATACATTACTTAAATAATTAACTAATTTATAGTAATTACTATCCATATTGTAGTCTAGTCAAATTTTATGAAGATGCAACATTTAAATTTCCCATTCTAATTCACCCAGACAATAATATTTGTTCGGAATTTGTGTCTGCACAGGCGGTAAGTTGTATAGCGCATACTCGCCTTGACCTCCAAGAGAGTTCCTAAACATAATTATGAGCGGAATGGCAGTCGCTGGACTTGTTATCTGTGTCATTCGAACTGCTGTAATTCCTACACGACATGCAACTTATATGTGTGGTATATGTAAAACTCACATAAAACGAGCATGCACCGACGTTCTTGTACATGTAGTTTAATACCCACAGTGAATTATGTCTGAACATGATACCAAAGACCAGCAACATCTCTTCGATGTTGTCTTAACTCGTTTGGGACGTGATTCTTTTGAGAAAACATTACTCACAGACGAGATTGTTTACAGAAATGCTTACTTTTATATAATTTTATAGCAATTTATGCGTTTATTCAATGTTGGGTCAGACCATTTGCCATGGCAGAATTCTCCGCGTGACAACTCATAATATATGGGTGTGCATCTGTAGTCTATAAATCTTCTAGGAATTTTGGGTAGATACCACCAAATTGCGACCGGTTGCCATAGCAACATATTTTCGGAAATCTATGATTTTGGGGGCTGTAATTTCTCTATATGACGATATGTTTGCGATATTTTGAATCAAATATAAATGGTTTCCAAGTTAAATGATCCAGGAATATTTTGCCAACATCTAGAACTAACCTTTCTCGAAAATCACCCATCACCGACAGAGGGCGCCATTCAAAATGGCCACCAAACCCCCGTTTTCTAACGTTAAAATGCTTACTTTTATATCATTTTATAGCAATGTATGCGTTAATTTAATGCTGGCCAGACTATTTGTCATGACATAATTCTCCACGTGACAACTCATAATATATGGGTGATCATCCGTGGTCTATAAATCTTCCAAAATTTTTGGGTAGATACATGTACCACCAACTTGCGACCGGTTGACATGGCAACCGTTTTTCGGAAAATTATGCGTTTGGGGGCTGTAATTTCGTATACGAGATGTCTGCATGCGACATTTTGAATCAAATGTAATTAATTTCCAAAAAATATGATCCAGGAATATACTTAAATTGCTCCCGCTTCTATTTCCTTCCGCTGAAGGAGTCAAGATTCACCTGCCATGGTGATTACCAACCGAAAACTTGTCTACGCGTCTACGGCTTAGGCTACTGGGCGCCGACATTTTGGAACAATGACGTCACGAATCACGTCACGCGACCCCCACGTGACGCCAAAATTAGGTTACATCTTCCTGGACCCCTCACTGAGTGATCGGCCTATATTGAATACATGCTACTATGCTCAAACCATTTAATTATAAAAGATTCATGCGATGATAACAAGTGCATGAAGTGGGAAACGGATATATCCGTTTCCCGTCCTGTAGGTAATGTTTTGGGAAACGGATATATCCGTTTCCCGTCCTAAACGAGTTAACTATATACTGGAATAGTCCTAACTAGACCAAGTCTTCTCGGTCTTCACGGCCCACAACCGCTTGGGATACCCGTTTAATTCAAGCTTTATGCAGAGTTCAGTCCACATAGTTCAGCCAGCACATACGCAAAATGAGAGGAAATCACTCATTGTATTACTTGAAACTTTTGTAGGTTACCATTCATTCTGCATTATTCTGAGAAACCGAACTGCCGTCGTCATACAATCAGATTATTTGTGGTTCAACTGGACCATACACACCTCTATGTATACCCGTGTATTTATTTTTTAAATGAATTGTATCCGACATAGGTTTCAAATAAAACGTGTAAGGTTTTCTTACAGTCTGTATACGTGACGGCAGTGTTCATACCAGCGTAGTGATGGGGCTGAACTATGCCTTGCAGTTTGGGAGTGTCGTCCAGGAGGTCGACCCCCCTAATAAACTTGGCAGACTCTTTGGTGAATTGGTGTGGCCTTTTCGGACCCTTCACTTGCGAAAATTCTCTAGGATTTTCTTCGACGGTTTCTCTCCCTGAAATTTGTCTGCCTGCGAATGTATATATATGTACTCACGTTTTCTCTTGCATTGCGTGAGCCAGCGATTGTGTTACTATGATCAGGATCATCTTCAACCCATTTCAGTCGAGTTATATCCCTATGGACGACACCACCCATAGTCCCAGCCTCCTGATCGGCCACTGGCCTAATCCATTTCGTGTCTCCCTGCAATTCTTTGCCTCAGTCCGAGTCAGTCGTAAGGCTCGTCCGCACCAGAGCTGATTTTGGGACTGGATGCGACTTAATGGATGGCGGTTTTCCACTCTGCTGGCCGTTCTTATTCTTATGTATCGCCCCCCCCCCCCCAAAATGGAGCCTCCTTGGTTTTACATGCACATGCTGTATATGCATGACTCAAGGCCGGTTTCGGATTGCGCTGTCGTTTGGTACGTGGACGATGAGTCTAGGTGTAGTTTATCCTATCCATTACTGATATACCAAGCAGTCGAATACACAACGTAAGCAGAAACCTGGCCCGGTCCCGAGAGAGCAGATGTTTGAATTCGCCGCAAGTCTTGCCCTCCTGTGAGTTTCGGACCTCCCCGTCGTGTTTGCATTGTCTTTAATCGTGGATTTTGAGACAAACCGTAGATATTTTCCTATTTTGGTTTAAACAATATCTATTTCTACCCTCAAATTCAATTCAGTTCAATTTATTATTGTAAACTCATCGTCTAATATGACATTTATGAGTACTATTGTCCTCATTTACAATTAAAGAATAATATAGATACATATAAAATACTTATCAAATATGGGGAATACACAGAAGAAAGTATTTATCAATATAAATATGAATATCATCCAGGGGGTGTACCCGTACATGTGAACTTTCATATAAATATGTGTGTGATAATGCTATCTTAGAATTATTGGGGGTATAAAATGTATGTGGGGCGATTCCCTGTACATATATAAGGATTAACTGTCATGTGGACTGTTTTTATGGAGATGTAACGGTGAGGTAAGTGGACATAACTTGTGCAAAACCCGAAGGGTTTTACATACAAGTTATGTCCACTTACCTCACCGTTACATCTCCATAAAAATAGTCCACATGACAGTTAATCCTTATATTTATATACATTTAGCGAAAAAGCCACTTTTGTAAATATATTTAAATCGAAAAGTGTATCGTAACAAGATCAGCCCAAAATACACAATAGCACCCTTGGCAAAAGTTAATAGGAACAATTTCTCTTCATGTTGAAACCCGATGATGTATTAAGTCAATCCTGCGCGAGTCAAAATGCGCCCAAAGCATTACGCGTTCGTCTTTCCAAACCTAATGACGTATCGATGGTGTTATTAGCTTGGTGTTATGATGCGTTGCGCATTCACCGAGAAATAACTGCAACTAGCCACGTGGGCGCCGACCAATCAGAATGCTGGATTTAGTGATGACAACACTTAGTGTGTAAATATATGTTGTATGAGGGTGAGCATTTTTTTTCCATTGAGCCTCAGGAGTGGATCATTAGTGTTTGGGCCTTTTTTTTTAGATATATTGATAGATTTACTATGATCTTTCTGTTATTTGTATCTTTGTATCGAAGAGGTCATGCAATTTAATTGTGTTCGGTCGGTTGCGATAGTATAGGCTTTCTGATATTTCGTTCTGATGGCAGTTGACCGAGGGCAGTTCATAACAAGGTGGTATTCATCGCCGAGTTCCTCCATACAAAGAGTGCATCTTCGTTCTGAGTATGGGGTGTTTGTCCAAGATCCAGTTTCCACCGGAAGTCGGTGGTTTCTGGTTCTGAATCTCAGTAGTGGCAGGACGATTTTGTTATCATCAAGAGATATATATCGTGGTCTGCCGAAGTTTGGCTTTATGCATCTATAAAATGCTCATTTATATGATTTTTCCATAGATGCTCGCCAGTCTGATATATAGATGTCCATAGTTCTGGTTTTTATGGCAATGGCAAACATTTTTATGCTACTAACTGCTTGGTTTCTCCACGTATATGACATGCCCAGTTTATTCAGTTCAGTATTTACAAATTCTAACCAGGAGATTTTCACATTTTCTAGCGTGCGTACATTCATCATTATATTGTAAAGCATAGAAGGGAGTCGGGTGCTTTCCATCGTGATTATTCTGCTCCAGAACATTAATAATTTTGTTTTTATTGTCAGCGAAATTCCCAGCTCCCCGTAAATGAACACTTCCGGTGTGGTCTTGTTTAGGTTAAATATGAATCTCAAGAACCATGTTTCTAGATTCCGGAAGCACTCTAAGTTTTCAAAGCCCCCATATCTCGGCTCCATATGTCATAATCGGCACGATTGATTTTTCATAGATATCTAGAATCGTTTCGACGGACAGTTTGTTACTTCGCGAGGTGTTAATCATAGCATACATTGCCTTCTTGACATTACTGCACCTTGTGTTTCTTTCAGTTGCGAAGTTACCATTTTTATTGAAGACAAGAGGCCAAGAGAGAGAGAGAGAGAGAGAGAGAGAGAGAGAGAGAGAGAAGAGAGAGAGAGAGAGAGAGAGAGAGAGAGAGAGAGAAGAGAGAGAGAGAGAGAGAGAGAGAGAGAGAGAGAGCGAGAGAGAGAGAGATAGAGAGAGAGAGAGAGAGAGATAGAGAGAGAGAGAGAGAGAGAGAGAGGGGGGGGGCACCGCCCGAACGTAGACAATTGGGTTCACGTGTGTCGCTATCAAGGCTCAATAAACACAACGCGGAAGATACAGATAGATCGGCTGTTATACATATATAAGGAAACGAAAATACATATCATAGTGTCTATAATCAAATATAGTGTATATGAGAGGTCAGCCATCAGGGCACCCGATGTTGTCGCATACATCGGTGGTACGCAAGAACTATTCATAGTCAATGGAGGGGCATCGGTGGCTCAGTCGGTAAGGGATACAACTCCAAGTCGTCTCACACTCCAGTGCTGGCGATAAGGGTTCAAATCCACATGTTTCCATTGCGGACTTTGTAACTCGAAATCGACATTTGGTGGAGTTTCCAGTTACTCGCCGGTGGTTTGTCGCACATGGCCGACGAGTTTATCAGCCATTTAAATCACTGTTATATTAGCCGTAAGTGTGCGGATTTCCTCCACCACTAAACTGGCTATGTCGTGATATGGCCTTATTTGCTGAAAGCGACATTAAATCCCAATCAATAAATCAATGGGGATTTGATCATATCGGCGACCACGTGTGAGCACACACTCCAACCGTTATACCACTACCAAACTGTTTTTTTTTGTAAGGAAAATATTTACCATCGTAGGTATGGCTGCTGCTGTTCACCAGTTTTATAAACCAGACGAGTTGTACTGTATGAGGCTCAATAGCCAGTGTATCATTAATGAACCAAGGCACGAGCAGTGGGTAACTGTTCGAAAAACATAAGTCTATAAAAAATATCACCGCTAACAAGAACATGGGGAAATTGATAAACATTGCTCTTATGTGTATTATTGATAGCATTCCATAGTTATATTTACATCCTAAGTGTGATCATCACTAAATCCAGCATTCTGGTTGGTCGGCGCCCACGTGGCTAGTTGCAATTATTTGTCGGTGAATGCGCAACAGCCCATAACTGCAAGCTCATAACAACATCGATACGTCATTTGGGTTTGGAAAGACGAACGCGTAATGTTTTGGGCGCATTTGGATTCGCGCAGGATTGACTTAATAAATCATCGGGTTTCAATTGTTCCTGTTAACTTTTGCCAAGGGTGCTGTGGGGTATTTTGGGCTGGTTTTGTCACGATACACTTTTCGATTTAAACACATTTACAAAAGTGGCTTTTTCGCTAAATGTATATAAATATAAGGATTAACTGTCATGTGGACTGTTTTTATGGAGATGTAACCGTGAGGTAAGTGGTCATAACTTATGTAAAACCCGAAGGGTTTTACATACAAGTTATGACCACTTACCTCACGGTTACATCTCCATAAAAACAGTCCACATGACAGTTTATCATTATATAAACAAAGTGATTTATCACTAATCGCATAGTAAGTTCAAATATTATAGACCGAATATGATTTTCTAAATATTTTTCAATGCTTTGACCTTTTCCTATGTTGACCGTCTTGATTAAACTTTGGTATCTTCTTGGACTAATTTAACTTTGAACGGCAATGCCACTGCATGTGACAGCAATGTCTACTACATAACAATGGCTTCGGTATGCGAAATCTCGTTAGTAGAGAGTTTTTAATAATGATATAAGAACAAATCCGATCTATTTAACATGTAATTGTTGATGATAGTTGTTCAACAGACTGTTATCAAATTTATAATATTTCGCATGGACCCACTTCGCCGCGGACAGATGATCTAACCAAGGGGTTGTGACAAACGTGTGCGGCTGATAGGCGATCGCGGATCGCAGATACCCTGCTAGATCATGCCATGCATGGATCTCTACTCTGCTTAACGCATGTAGACATCATATTCCACCAGTTCAAAACTGGAAACGGTTTGAAGTTTTGACAGGGAATCTTATTAAGTCGAAATAACGCGGAGAATAAAATTTCTGCGTTAATATCTGTTGCTCGATAGTTTATTCATCAGCAGTCGAAGGTCCCAGCTTGAGATTACAATATATATTGGACTGGGGCGATTTTGCTTTGCGTCACTTGTAATAGTGGAATTTCTCCAGGGTAAATAATTCACTGTTTTTTTTTGCTATATCGTCTCGCTAAAGTCACTAAGAAGCATGCAAGTTCGAGTTGGGACCGCATACTTGAAGTAGATTATCTAGGAACAAATATAAACAAAACACTTATATTCCCCGCCTTGTTTGTTCAATGTTATAAAGTTCCCCGCCAGAAGGGGTCAGCACATCAAAACGTTCCCAGGTTTTGTACTGGTGGAATATGATCTCTACATACGTTAGCCAAAGTAGCGAATGATCTAATACCCTGTAAGATAAGCAGCTACGCCATAAACCACCAGGTTTATTAAATAAACCTATGTGATGTTTGTCGATCGTCACCAGTGTCGACGCTGGGTGAACTTGATAAGCCATACCAGTGCAACATAATTGAAATCTCGAATCAAACATGTTGTCCATTTAAGAGCCCTTGCAGCGCATGTTTAAATAATCGTAAGTATCGATTAACGAAGAACAAACTACTTCTCTTTCCAACAACTGTTACCATCAACTCACGACTTCATTGGTGTGCTGTTATGCCGCTCTAGGTGTTTGTGGCTTTTCCTAGATCATGCCACGAATATCTACTAATGCTAACGTCCGTATCATGCCATCAATGTCCACTACGGCTAACGCCCGTAGAGATCATATTCCACCAGTAAAAAACCTTGGAATGTTTTGAAGTTTTGACAGGGAACCTTATAAAGTCGAAAAAATAACACGGGGAATATATTTGTTAATGATTATCGGTTCCTTAATAGTGTACTTCACTGTATGTGAAGGTCCCAACGCGAAAATTCATGCCTTTCTGTGACATTTGAGAGCCGATATCGCAATAAACATTCAATTAATTACCCAGGAAAAAATCCATAATTGTTAGGAACGCAAAGCAAAATCCCTCACAAAGTCATTTAAATCCTGAAATTTGAGTTGGGACCTTCACCTACAGTGAAGTACATTATTAAGAAATAGATATATATAAAAGAATTATATTCCCTGTGTTAGTTTTTCGATTTTATAAGGTTCCCTGTCAAAACTTCAAAAAGTTCCCAGGTTTTGTACTGGTGGAATATGATATCTACGGGCGTTAGCATTAGTAGAGATTCATGGCATGATCTAGGCTTTTCTCAGACTGACGAGTGCCATTGCACCATATGTTCCTGTAATGTGTGGCATATTTAGTGGTACTTACCAACACCTACTAAAGTTTGAGTACCCATGCACGTATGGGCCAAAAATCGTTATGTACCTTAGAGTACCACTAGGATACCACTTGACTGTGCTTCGAAGATTACTTCATAGAATTGGTAACACAGAGGTAATTTTGGTAGAGTGGTTTTACGTTGTTGTCCATGTTGTGGTGTTTCCTGATGAGACGAGTTTGTGGAATTAATTTACAGCATCAATATAACAACAACACGTTGATTTATTTATACACAATGTACATATTGGACGTCCAGTATATATTTACCACCAGCATAACGCATTTCACAGCCTGTCAGGGACCTCGGTGATTCAGTCGGTTAGGGGTTCAACACCAAGCCGTCTCGCCCTCCAGCGCAGGCGATGAGGGTACAACTCCAGATGTTTTCATCATTGACTTTGTAACTCGAAATCGTTACCTGGTGGAGTGGCCAGTTACTCGACGAGTTTATCAACTATTGAAATCACTGTTAGATTAGCCGTAAGTGTGCGGATTTCCTCCACCACTAAAACTGACAATGTCGTGATATGGACTTAGTTGCTGAAAGCGACATTAAACCCCAGTCAATCAATCAACCGAAGCCATCAGACAGCCGTCCAGAAATCAAGTGTCGTGTGTACATTACCAATATATTTTTGAGCATGTCATATATGTGTAGAAAGACACGTCAGCTTTATATATACATAGATTCTTCTGAACAAACAATGCCCTAACTTGATATATATCTAGTTGTATAATTAGCAACGTAAGCATAGCCCACGTGTTTGCGATCGGAACGCCTGGGAAAGCATGTATAATAATTATGTCATAAGGTAGCTTCTGGGCAAACTCGAAACCATGTAAATCCAATATGTACGGTTAATTTGTGAAGTATGACACAATATTATATATCTTGGTCACGAAGGTATGAGCATATATCTAACAAACAATAACAAGTTATTGAACATACTTGTAGCGCAGAAAATGCGTCTAATTTCGAAAAATGAAACACATATGGAATATGTGACAAAAATTGTTACTGATCTCTCAGATAACATTTGCACTATACAACATAATCCACTGTCTGGCAATGTCTTCACGTGTTCTAGTACCTGCGTTTCAGTATGTAATATTATGTTGCTGGTTGGTGTTGGTTTCTTGTGATGCCACTATATCCACATCTGATCATCAGGAATCATCCTTCTATTTTATTTCACTAACTGAAACAGGCTCCATTCGCTGAAGCTTGCATTTCTTAACCAGCAATGGCCTCCATCACCTTTTCGTCTTCTCATGAGTGTTTAGCCGAGATATTAGACGCAATCGAATCTAAATGGCGTTTCGCCAGCGTCAACACATACATTGTATCTGTCAATTTCAACGCAAAAACTATCTTAAAATTCCATTAACAACAATGATAATTTCAGCGCTGACCTGGGTTACAACATTACCATTTTGCGAACTTGGGTCAAGACAATATATTCCCGAAACCATGCGATATTCCAGGCTAATTATTGCTATGTTTCGATTTAGTTGTATTTTCTTTTACCCGTATATCATGATGGGATGCTGCAGATCACGTGCCAGTGCATTCTCTTATATATTCGAGTTCCACATGGTGATAGCCTCGCGTACATGAATATTAGAGAATACAATTGCTTACAACGTCAATGTAAATATTGTTAGACCTTCTCTTATATATGCGAGGCTCTCCATGTGAGACTCGCATATAAAAGAGAATCCATTAACACAGGGTTTTCGCAACATTTCAGGAAGCGCCAGTCATGGAAGGACTAACAATTTTCTTTATCCTCCAAATATGTTAGCCAGATGTGTATCTGTCTTGAACCGCTGATGCAAAATTTACACGAAGGCTCTCTATTTTCAGCGTACGCGGAAGTTTAATTCTGACGTGTTGCAAGTAGAACTGTACCCGTGTTGTGGTTTGTGACTTCTTCCATATATGAACACTAGACCACTGAGATTCACATTGCCATGCTACGTTTGCAATGTCTCATTGCACTGTCCCTCGATTCAGACCAAGCTTAAAAATCGGTCCCGATTTGACCGGCATTCGGACTTCAGTCCGATTATTATTTTTAGTTAAATTTGTCAGTCTCAATTTCACTTTGCTTGGGCAATGTGATGGTGATGACGGAGTTGTTGTCGATATATAGTGTATGTCCACATGACTCTTCTGTTTGTATTTCTGCTGTCTGTGTGTTTGTCTGTCACGATTTTGGCGCGTTTAAAATATACCACCCATGTCCGATTGCGCCCACATTTTTACCATGCCCTGATGTATATATTAAAATACGACATGTAAAATTTCAGGCCAATCGGTATAATGCGTTATACTTTCTCTGAAGACATATGTGGTTTTAGCGGGTCCGTCATAACTTCCGGACAAACTCCGCGCACCGTTTGCCGGCTTTATTTGTATCGTTATTGGCAGTGCAGCGGTGACTTTATTTTCCTGCATGTCATGTTTTTACCTCAGACGACTTAAAGGGGCATATATGAGCAACAAAGAGCGTTCCTTATCAGCTTAGAATATATGTCGGAAAATTGGTACACACTGGTCACAGATGACTTAAAGGATTCAGATCAATTGCAAGATAAATATAGATCGTTTATTATCCGCGTTGAAGATATGTGGAAAATTGGTGCACATAGGTAACAAGACATGGGAATGTCACGGGATGACATAGATGCACTAATAGAAAGCATAGTATACCTATATCGGTATGCTCTGCCACATTGAAGTATGAACAATAGTAAACAAATTGGCGCGGGTTCCAGATAAGTGGTTATGCGGCATGTTGCACCATTTTAGTTCATATAGCTACATAAGTATTCGTGTCGGAAAACATTAACAGGCCGCATCGATGGTTCGTTCTTAACAACAATTCGGATCAATTAATTGATCGAAGACTCCCGCACAGTGTACATGTCGACATAACTTATCTACCATTTCACTTTAAGTGATTTTATTGTGATCATAAAATAAATTGTTATATATTAATTTACTGAGCAACGTTATCACTCCTGGTTAAGTGGTCCTGCTAATATGCTATGGTGTTGGTTGGTCATGCTGAATTGCTATGGTGCCGTTAATAAAAGTGTACCTGTATTTCTTCTAAAGTTTTCATTTTCGTGTGGTTTTGTTAATCTGTACGAATCGAAGAAATGTCAGTGTATGTATGAAACATTCAGGATCCGATATACTTAAACATATTTCAAAAGGTGCTAAAAAGAAAATTTTAGAAACAATAACGGTACGTGTTGTTAACAGATTCAGTTTGCCCTACCAACATGTATCATATCAGTTTAGTAGGACCCACAACAGCACAGCAAATTGGCAGAACCATGCACTAAAACAGGGGTCGCTATGTTTCAATGGCTGGGCAGGCGTCATACGTATCACACTTATGATGGCACAATAGGTATGCTGTCTTATATTATTTATTATGGTGCAGTTTGGTGACAATTTGATGCCCATACCAACCATATTACACCGATTTACTCGTCTGTGAGTCTTCCTAGACCTACCAACCCGTTACGTTGTGTTCTGGATATATTAATACAAAACTCATTGAAAGAACCTATACGCTGAGCAAGTTTATTCACTGTGATCAGCAGCAGAGTGTTTCAAACCACAGTAAAATCCACGTTATCCAATTTGATGCCAAATTGGTAAACCTTAAAAAGGTATAGTTTTCAACTCACGAGGCAAAATAAAATATAAATATACCTTACAATCACCATCAATTGTATGACACAGACATCGCGAAAATCTACAGAAGCAAGTAATACGCCAAAAGGTATATCACAAAAACTCAAAACAGAGAACTTTCTTTAATATCTACTGACTCTGTGTGACATATGGATTTGACGCTCTCTATATAAGCTGCGTGGGTGTTTGAGACAGTGCGTTGGGGGGGGGGACTGGGCGAGATTAGAACATAGGTCTGTGACGGCGAGCGCGCCACCGAAGCGACCCATTTGTTTTTGAGGAAAACATGACCATAAAACAACATAATGTCTAAAAAGATGAATCAGTATTGAGTGTTTATGTTCTGCAAAATAGTTCTGCAAATGGTCAAAAAAAAAAAAAAAAAAAAAAAAATATGCAATGAAAAATATTTTATTATATATAATTAGAACGTATCTCCCATATTTTGAGGGCGAACAGGTGTTGTTATATAGTACTATATATAACATGTTGGTTATAGAGGATAATAATTTCACCCTTACCAGTTATGTTGACATCATTTGGCGGTTAAAATTATACCTGTGTGGATTCCGTTCAGGTCTCGCACATATACACCACTGGTTAATTTGTCCCGCTAATTTGGACGGTCCTGCTAAATTGCCATGATGCTGTTAGAGCAAATTAACGTTGCTATTAAGAAAACTAGTATCGTTATTTGTTCTCAAGTTGTCATGTTAGCGGTGTTTGGCTAATCCGAGCGAATTGAGCAAAAGCCATGCAGTGTCTGTGTGAAGCATTCATGAACTTACATGTATATATATTTCAAATATTTTAATTATGGCTTCTCTGATGTTTGCAAGACGACGGGAATAGCCAGTGTGAGTGCGGCCAGTTTGCAACAACCAAAGTGTCATTATTAAATTATTTTACAAATTAATAGTTTGAAATTGAATTTTTTTAAATTCACGAATGGGGCGCCTCCTTAATTGTTCATATTAATAAAGAACTCAATTCAGGAATAATAAGGAAATTTCCAATAGTTACAGTAAAATAGCTAAAGAATTTTAACCAAACATGTCACTACTTCCAAAAAATCTTACAGAACTCATAACTCCACAAATACTGCCGCATCTTCGGGCGCGGATAATCCAGCACGCGAAGATGTCTAAATATTCACCATATAAATAGAGGAGATCAATTCCACACAGATGTATAAAAGTATGCATATATTATTTTAAATTCAAATTGTAATAAAAACACAATAGTACCATCCTATTTTCGGGCACCAGAATGTTTTATGAGATCATTAAAAGTTTTAGTTGCAAGTTAGCTTACTCAAAAATGCTTAGTACCATAAGCGGGTACACTCAATCAGATGATAAAAACTTTACAGGTCAACAGAGGAATAACTGTATCTGCATCAGTCTATACATGCAATAGTTGTATAAATTATTCAGTTTCGGTGGAGATGGCTAAAAGTTCCAATGATAGACACAATAAACAATTGAAATTATTTTATTGAAAAATCAGCAAAAAGTTTTTAAATTGTGGAAAAATAGGGGGTGCGTATCCAATTTGTCGGCGGTAAAAATATATCACGTATATGGATGGGGTCGTGGGTAGGTGGAATTTTTTGGCAGAATCACTTGTGAATATGTGATACTAATATATACATATATCTATAGCGCATGCTATTGTTTGTATTTATCACCGTGTATGATCCGTATCCATCCTTACCAGTTATGTTGACATCATGTGGCGGTTAAAATTATACCTGTGTGGATTCCGTTCAGGTCTCGCACATATACACCACTGGTTAATTGGTCCTGCTAATTTGGACGGTCCTGCTAAATTGCCATGATGCTGTTCGAGCAAATTAACGTTGCTATTAAGAAAACTAGTATCGTTATTTTTTCTCAAGTTGTCAGGTTAGCGGTGTTTGGCTAATCCGAGCGATTCGAGCAAAAGCTATGCAGTGTCTGTATGAAGCATTCATGAACTTACATTTATATATATTTCAAATATTTTAATTATGGCTTCTCTGATGTTTGCAGGACGACGGGAATAGCCAGTGTGAGTGCGGCCAGTTTGCAACAACCAAACTGTCATTATTAAATTATTTTACAATTTTTCTTAATATCATTATTGTGCCCCACCAGCTTCACAGCCAAGCAGCAGTACCCACCAGATTCATAGCTAATCAATTTAGTGGTTGAACAAAATCTATAAATTATTCATTTGCCCTTCTCTGACTGTAGAAACCAAACATACCTGTAGCTACAATTGAAGACTGGACCATTTCAATGCACACTTTTATTACTGAATGCGATAATTATTCAATAATCATAATTATGGTTAATATACCAGTGGACACGTCCGTGAGTATCGATGCATTGTGTTCATTATCAATTGGTTAAGCTTTCACAGAGCTACCGTAGTCGTCAGCTCAGGTTCAACTCCATGGCTGCATTGGCTGCTGTTAGTGGTTGATATACATAAATATGTTTTACAGGTCGCCGAAGCACTTCTCGCCATAATTTTAAGAGTGTTCCTATACTTCCGACTCATAGCACAGTAGAGAAGAAAATTCACGGAGTTGTTGGCCAGCGTCATGATGTCGAAAATGTCACCGAGATACAAGTATACGTTACTATAGACTTCAGGGTAGCAAGCACTCACCAATAACACAACGCCCTGAGGAAGCTCCGTGACCACGAAGAAAACTACAATCATCATCAATATCACATCTGTTTTCATGCCACGTGACCGGGATCCACAAAGCGTACCTTCCTCACGCATACGGTAGGTTCTTCGTCTGCGCAATTTTAGAATACGATACAACATCCATCCAAATATGGTTAGCATTATGCACGGTATGATCTTTGAGACCGTACTGTATAAGAGCAGTGAGGCCAGCACTGTCGGGGTGGTAAACAACTCGTTGTCCGTTTTCTCATCTAACAAGTAGTATAAGGTTGAGTTGTCAGGCGTTGGTAGAGCCACCACGCGGTTCGACATGTATATAGGCACGAAAAATAATCCTGAGATGGCATAGATGAGAAAGACTGTAACTTTAACTGACGTCATCCCCGCGGCTCCCACGGCGCTAGAGTTGGCGCGCAAATGAACGTAACGAAACACGGCGAGAGCAACCCCAAGCCACACAGACGTCGTATGGATCGGAATGGAGACATTAAGAAAGAACATTAGGTAGTATACCCAAGCCTCCGTGTTCGCCGTTATGGAATGTGGTTCGTTGACTACATAAAACTGAAGAGTGAACGGTAGATATATAAACATAGTTATTGTGTCAGAAACCGCCAACCACGTCAGCAAGAAGTTGAACCGGTTACGCATGTGACCACGTGTCAATACAATAATGTTCAGTATATTGGCTGGAAGGCCGAATGATATCACGACAAGACTAAGAGGGCCATGAACTACGGCGTAAAATTTGAAGAAATCGAATAGTATGGTTTCCTGGTGGCTGACGTCATAATACTCTTGCCCGTCATACATACCAGGTATGTAGAATAACTCTTATTGGATCGACTGTAAATAGACCTTCATCTGTTACTTTCGTTCTGGTCATCTGCGAATAACCTTATGTCCTTTAAGTATATATACTGGGCGGCGATTTGAACATACTGGAAAGTTCGTATAACAAACCATTAAATATAACACTGCGGAACTAATTGTTCAACATCAGTCAAAGCATCGTAGATAGCCCAGGATAATCGTCACTTCATATTGCTCCTTTGTTAACATGGTACTAAGAAAATAATTACAGTAATTCCATAACACGAAACGCGATCTTTCAACTATGCAATGTTACAGAGCGGTATATTGTCAACCCTCTTTGTCTGCAGAACTACTGACACTGCTGTGGCTGTTGCGGCAAGCGATACTGTAGTGGTCTATCCTTGCATAGTCTATTGAGTACGCATCGTTACGCTACCACCAGAGCGATGTCTGTTTTGACGGGCTGCTTGCGATTTATAATACCAGCGATTTCTGCGGAGACCTTATATATTTCCCAAGTACGTTCTCGATTCGCTCATTTAGCATCGGTTTGTCGAGATCGATCGTAGTTCGCTGTTTAACTAAACTACTACCCCGTAAAGTGATGGGCAACATGTCATTACCCAACACGCAGTGGTGGGTTGGACACGACGATAGTTAATTAAACCGATTTGGTGTCTGTATACGGGGCGTGAACTCATCGACGTTCGTGTAACAGCTGCTACCGGGCACAGAGAGTAACTGCAGACACATGAGTTTCAATACGATCGAACGGTGATTTCTATAAGATCGAAAACTGATGATGTTATTAGTGAGAGCCGACGATAAGTATCCGATAGTTGATATAAACGCCCCGATATTTGCAATGTAATTACAAACAACTTAATCAGAAATTTTACGAACGTACGCATGCAGTATGGCTGACCCCATAAGGCTCACCCCATACTATCTAGAAAGGCTACGATATACGCTGGAAGAAGTAGCAAAACGATTTCCGAATTTAAATAATTCCTTAACAAAGAATGCGCAACACCTCCACAATATCACGTAGATAACGCTAACTGGTACCAACAAATGACACATTGTAATAATTTCGCATGCTTCTTTTGGTATCAACTATGTAGTAACGCAAATCGTGTGAAATTTAACTTAGCAATATTCAAATGTGTTGGAACTCTTTCATTGTCACCCTTTGCCAATACAACCACCACAACACTTTATCATTTTGGTTTTTGTCACTTAGCATCAAGATCAGTATTTTGAATACATGTATGAATAAATAATAATACACATCTTCTGCTACATAATGTTTTCGACGTTGACTTGAAGTACTTTGTTCTCAAATATAGTAAAACTGATCAAAATTATATTTTTTGCGCTGGACTTTCAAAAGATCCTCATGTCAATGACTCAGAGGCCTGGAGTTGATCTAAAGATTCAGATGCTGAGTTAAGTGGATAGGTGTCGTTGATGCTATGTCGAGAAATCAAATGCCCATTGATAAAACGAGTGCTTCTAAATGTTTGTTTCACAACGTGTGTACCTGACTATTAATTTTGATCAAGCTCATCAGCTCAAATATCATGATTTGCAGCCGCGTCTTACTCCCTGTATGTATAAGTTCACAACATGAGAGCAAACAAACTATCAATATTTACACTCACACGTGCATTCGCGTTATGGAACATGAATGCAGGACGTTGGTTGGTCGAAATTACGTCACATGACGCATGACGTCGCGAGCTGACCCCAACTTGCATCCATTTTAGTGTAGACGCAACTTTCATCAAGACACGAGAAAAACGTCGGAAATGGGCGCTTAATGCTCTTCTAATCTGCCAGTTGACTCGGTTGAGTGTAAATATAAGCGTATACCACACAAAATGTCAGACCAACTTGCATCATACTCTATGGAACGCAAATTAACATCCATTTCTTAAATAACTATAGTTGAAAAACTTCCAACTGTTGACCATTCGATTATAGTTGAAAACAATTTAGTTCTTAGCATGATAACCCCCTATAGATACCATGCCACACGTCTTTTAGAGCATATTAACATCACATATCTATATTTTATGTTTAAGAGGTTAAATGGTCTTATCCTCTATATAATACATAATCACAATTAAAACAACATCGTCATAATCATCATCCTATTTGTCTCTTTCAAGTTCTGTGTTGTAATCAGTGCTGTACACAGGCAACTGCACTATCGTGATCGTCCGCACCATGATAAAATATTGGGATATGGACTACGATTAAACATGTCAACAGTTTGTGCTTTTACATAATTCCAGATACTGTAATCCAAGACGCCAATGTGGAGCATCTATATTTTAACGAGTAGATCTTGGTTCCCATATAATGTGCAAGGAACTAATATTTTTCTGTGTAGAACGAATTCTACAAATTTGTGTTGCTCATGTATGCTCATGAAGAGTAAAATTCAACTCTATAAAAGTGTAGCCATACATACACATGTAAATATTTATACTACACAATTTATACTCTTTAAAGGATTTGATCAACTTTAAGCTATTAAAGAGTAGAAATGTTATTCTTTTGTGTAGAATTCCTGCACTATTGCTTTTTTCCGTGTGTAATCATCGAAAGCTTATACACATTGCCTCCGCCACTGTTAGTGTGATGCTTGTGTCTTGCCTCAGTCGAGAACTCTTGCATGATCAAAACGCTGTAACACTACCGCATCACGTTCTTTGAGTTCAGCAAATAATACTTGAGGAATGCTTACGAAGAACCATTAATACAGTACAGTATACATATTTAATATACGCTATATTGATATATGTCTCGCGTCCCTGGGCAAACCATCGATATCTAATAAGAACGTTAGGAAATTGCACACATTTCAATTCATTGAAGTGATAAATGGTGTCTGTATAGACATGGCGACCCTCCATGTCTGGGGAGTAAATTGCGCGCAGGTCGTCTTATCACTGTGCGAGAGAGGCGATATCTCTAACCTTATAGTATGACTAATATTCCCTATAGGGTCGACTAGGTGTCTACCAGTCTGAATCAAATCCAGACAATTGAAATATATGATTGTATACCTAACACCCTTCCTATTATCGCCACCTTAACCCTTTCTATACTAAAGCATCATTGTTGAATAGTTATCCCATAGGAAATGTTCAAATTCCACTTATCTAAACATGTCCCTCAATAAATACGGCTCGTTCTGTACTTTTATTGCAACTTTGTATTGCCGTCTGCTTGTATTACCTGCTTGTGACCATTTGCGTGTGAGCTATGATGCCTATGTAGTATATATGAGAGGGGATATCATCTGCATTGAAGAAGACCTAAGTTCATAGGTTTAGATGACTTGAGAAGAAAGGTTGTCGTCAAGAGAATGAATTCATCCCACACACCAAGGAACTCATCTGGAGTGATAATAGATAGTCTGCCTAGGATTATTGTGAGCAGGTCGGCATCTTGCAAATATAGTCCATGAGCATGAACATATCAGTACCAAACATCTATGGTAATCATCCAGTATATATACCATAGAGCATGATAGACTGCGCTACTACACACGAAGAGTGCGTGATGAAGCTCGCTATTGTTGTAATGAACCACACACCATGCATACAAGTCAGATAGCTATTTATTTTTTGTTCAATACCTCCATTTCTGGAGAAGAATATTTATAGCAAAGTTATTTACAATTGTGTACATAACAATGTGGACATTGTAAAATCTATAAAATAGCAGGGTATGTAGACATTATATGATGGCGTGTTGATTCGTCCGCGGCTGCTGATCATGGATTATCCTGTAATCAGGGCGCACATGGCAAGAATGTACGCAGCTGAGAAAATAATTATTGTGTGCTTGTCTCGATTAGATGGTGTGGTTGAGCTGGAACGTTCCCTCCAAGAATCAGTGCTGGAAGTTCTTCGTCGCTCAAAATATCGTGCATGAAGATAAATACAGACAATCCATTGTGGTTGAGAATGGTCTCACAGTAGCTATTACGTAACGAAAGAATAACGTCCGAAGAGCAAAACCTCATTGTGTGGAGAAGTTCGTTGTTGTTTTGCTGATCACAGGCACAGCATGTCAGATGGTTGATGTAAGTCGTCTTATTTGGGTAGAAGATCGAGATTCCGAAGTTGAACTGAGTGGTTTGGGTACTGTCTAAGAAGTGTCTATATCGACCAGGGAGTCATATGATCGGAGTGAACAAGTCGAAACGTGGTCAGTGATGGGTTGATGGCAACAGATGAAGTCCAGAATGAGAAATAATGGTCCCGAACAGCTTTCTTGTAAATGGTTTTCCATGTGGATTCCGACGAAAATGGCCGGTTTGAGTGACGATGTCAAGGTAATCGTAGATTTGATATTGCCGAAGAATAGGAACAATGTCTGACACGAATCCAATTGTATGTGTAGTGAACAGAGTGTATTTAAAGAATCGTAAGGGCTTAAACGGCACCTGATGTCCTTGGGGAACGTGAATCAGATGGCAGAGGAAGTTCAACTTTTTTATGATGAACATGCCCAAGCGACAGGCAGGAAGATGGATTGCTGCACATGATCACATAAAGCAGGCTGGTGATCATTTGCGTGTGAGCTATGATGCCTATGTAGTATATGTGAGAGGGTGTATCATCTGCATTGAAGAAGACCTAAGTTCATAAGTTTAGATGACTCGAGAAGAAAGGCTGTCGTCAAGAGAATGAATTCATCCCACACACAAAGGAACTCATCAGAAGCGATAGTCGATAGTCTGCCTAGGATTATTGTGAGCAGGTCGCCATCTTCCAAAATTGTCCAAGAACATGAACATACCAGTACCAAACATCTATGATAATCATCCAGTATATATACCATAGAGCATGAGAGACTGCGCTACTATACATCCGAAGAGTGCGTGACGAAACTCGCTATTGTTGTAATGAACCACACACCATACACGTCAGATTGTTATCGTATGTCGTCTTGTTCAGCAGAGATGTTTCAATTTCCGAGGGTAAAGTTTTAATAAGGACCAGATTCTCCAGCACCGGAGACGGCTGGGGTGGATGGAGCGGAAAACAGAGTCTCTCGTCTTCGTGGGTACATATAGATAAGTCCCACTCTTCCAAGTATATGAGTTTACGGCTGTCCTTGTAATATCCATAACATTTCATGTTATATATTTATTGTGTATTATCGTTCAATGTACGCCGACCTTAATAATGTGTAGCTCTGGTCAGTTACAGTTACGATTGAATAGATGAATGCATGAAATCATTATGTCTCACTCCACGATCGGTCCGTTGATTGTGGTGAATGAATAGCACGATGTATCCCTCCGCTTGCATAGTTCGTATTATATTGGGACTTTTAATAAATTCATCGAACCAGTCAGTTGTGTGTTAGTTTATTCTGTCATATTGCTGGCCATCACAGTCCTCACAATGAAATTTCATTTTCTCTTGTCAGGGAAAACCCCATAGTCAAGGAAGTCATGCAGGTATATTAGAATGTCATATTTTGAAAGGACCCAAAGAATATGACACGAAAACACGATAACAATTGCTGAGAAATATTTTCAGAGGTGTGTCGTGTTTTACAGGTAGATGTATCAAGTTTCCCATAAAACATAATTTCCTGCATGTCGCATTCGAATGGCCGAATTCCTATACGGGCGAGAGCTGCGGTCGTCGGTGTACTCGTTGGCAAACCGTGTTTGTGCTCAACACATGTACGCAGCGATTTATCACGTTCACTGATAATAGACTTGCCAGACGAACTAAGTAACCCAGATCACTACATGGCTTTAGGCAGCGCACTGGTGCATATTGATTGGAACGTTGTCACCGGCGTACACGCTTGGAGGCATCTTTTTTCCGGCGAGCTTGATACATGTCCAATTTGACAGTTATTTTGAGAATTTTATACCAATATACCTATATCGGTAAATAACAAATTACCCAGATGATAAAAACAGCAATTGATATACTATGAAAACACTGCGAATGGGCGATCCCCTTTTAATCGTCGTTTAAACAACCTGTTTAGCGAATTTTACGATTTTTTAGTGCGAGATATCGCAATATATTAAAGTGATGTGAAACACTCTGGTAGGGCGATCCAATAGAAATTCATAATAATCTTGCTCAAAGTAGTTATTTGTTATGGATATTAATCCAAATTTTTACGATAAACATCGTTATTCTTATATTAATTAAATACAATGACTCTCGATGTCTAAATCATTTGTGTTAGATTCAGACGATGTTTTCTATGGAGTGGTATGGTCGATTTCTTCGAAATTTTCGGCGTTGTTAGTAGAATGCTACATTCCCCATGTTGGCAGAGCACCTGAGTACTAACTTATTAATGTCACGCACCCGAACAAGTCCATAATATGTCTTTAAGCGCGAAAAATAATAAAAACTCTGCTCCATCTAAAGTAAGTCGAGAATAACAGTACATGTACAACCATAATAAGTGTATACACACGAATATGCATGGTTTGAGTGTTTTGGTTGCCACTATAGGTCCCTTCATTCAATGTGAAGGAAACTGCACATGACGCCTTTGAAGGCTGGCGTTTCCTGGATATTTTTTTCGTGCACGTAAAATCCAAACGCGCATCGGCTAAAGGAAGATAAAAAAAACGCCATGCAAAAAAAATAAGAAGAAGATTTCGCATGTTCCCGTTAGCCACTGATTACCAATGATTTATATATGAGTTTTCGGTTATAATTACCAATATTCTGAAATTATATTTTCCTTGCGTCTTGTATTGCGTCATCGAAGCTGTCGAGGTGTCATGAATGGATTACTCATGAATGGGAATAAATTACTAGTTGTGATGGGTAGGTTACCCACATTCAAAATAGTTCATGTACACCGCTGTTAAAGGCCCACTTAATTTTGCCACTAATCGGAATGTTTCAAACAATACAGATGCCGGTGTCCAGCTCACGTTTTTGTCTCGAAAGTTGGGAATTGTTATCCTTATTCTTGGCGAGCTTCATTCATAGCACCATATGGTATATTTATGCTGGTACATATGGGATTTGAGCGTCATCTTGCGCGATAAATTAGAAAGTTATACTAGCTTTCAGAACGACCTCTCCGTCTACGTATTTACCAGCTTTGGTTGCCTGATGGGGATAACAACCTGTACATCTGGTGATCTTCCTAGCCAGCCACTTCCAAATATATGGTTCATCAATTCACTTACTCATCGAACGCACTAACGTACCCGGACAACTTCTGTATATGGCTTCGAATGTAGAAAGCCTAACATTTGACGGATGCCTCTCTGCTAATGCGTAGAAGACCATAATGCATAATGCATAATGTACTCACACTTCTTGGCCATGATCACAAGAACAAGTTTGGTGGCCCCCAACAATCGTCTCACCGAACAGACCCAAGCAGATAATAACAATAAACACGGTGCTAGTTTGTGGGCATGTGTCATGACAGTGGAATGAAATGGGACCATGACTGCACCTTTGGGTATGTTTTATATTCAGACAGGATCTCATGCGTGGCTGTGCTTCCTTTTATTCTAATATGTCATCTTCCACCCGTTTGGAAGCCGTGTACCATTGGTACTACTATATTAGCCCCCAAACAGACTGGGTGTAGCATTAAAGACGACGCCTTTGATAGTTGGTTCATATGTCATACTCGCGCTGGGCGGTGGTAGCTTTTTGTTTAAAGAGAGTAAGGATGCCATCAATACACGGGCGAAATGTTCAACGCGAAGAACAGCCAGAGGAATGTTATGTTGATGAGATCGTGAAATCAGTTCAACATACGTTGGATACACCAAGTGATTTCCACATCACCATTCCGACCATTTGCCTGCATGAGACATAACTACTATATTCTAAAGTTATGATCATAAAGATCACGTTCGACCTTTGAAAGATTCCCCCCAACATTCACAGCCATTGCCGTCGAGACTATAAATTGTTCTCGAAACCACATAGTGAAATAAATGCATCACAGTTCCTACCATTTTCTTGAACCATACTGACCACTTACTGACACTAAACCCGAGAGAGGATGATAACAACGCATACCTTCATTCTTTGAATTGCATACCACCACACTATCAAAGACATCCTTTATCTCATCCGACTGTTCTGGGGGAGGCTAGCATAGTATTATCCAGACAACATTATACCTGGTCCAGTTGATTCAGTACAATAACGCCCATCGTAAGAACGTAAAGGAATGTAGGCGTGTTTTAAAATTTCGGTCTCCATTTTGGCCACCATCTTCGATTTGTAAACCATTTCTTACATGAGATGTACGGTAATTACTTCACATCAGTATTTCCAACTCAACTGTAAGCATGGGTGGAGTAGTCTCGGCAATAATACCCAATGATGTGATATGGGGGATTTTCGGTGATTTTTCTAAATCTGTCCGCCATTGTGGATTTGGGGATTTTTATTTGGATGTGATATAAGGACAAGTCTTCGTCTCATTGTTCCCAATTCACAGTAGCAAGCATGTGTATAGTTGTCGAGACAATAATGCTCACTGATGTTAAAATCAGCGATTTTCGGCGAGTTTTCAATATCTGGTAGCCATTTTGGCCGCCATCTTGGATTTGGGAGCATATTCCTCAACTATGGTATAAGGTTACACTGGTGTAAATGTTTTCCATAGGCCTCAGTGCTAACGTTTTAGCGTATAGTGTTGGCAATATAAATGTTGGGTCCAAAGTTTTCTTTAAATCTGAAAAATTTACATTTTGGGAAACTTTTTACACAAAAAAATCATGTCTGTCTAGCAGGGAATTCGCCTTTAAATCTTATGTTTTCGTAACTAGTGTCAGAACCGCATAAAAAAATACAGTCATATTTTAGACCACACCAAAAAATTCAAACTTCACTACAAAGGGTTAATTCCTGTGCCAATGGTTATTTTACCTATGGGAAATCATAGGGAAGAGGTGTGATGATTTTTTTATGTGAAAAGCACACAAGGCTATTGACCAATCAGGGCCCAGTGTCTATTTTATTCTCTCCTATATATTCCTCCCGCATCCGCTAGATGTCACTCGGAACCTTATTTACACCAGTGTAACCTAAAGCGATAGCCCGCTTTTTCGCGGAATAATTGTAACTCCCTACATTTCTTCAGAATTGCCCATCCATGGAAAAAATGTGTTCAAAAACAATATCACGTCTGTGGTTCTTTATTTATCACACACAATTTAACCCCACCCCCTTTAACAAATTATTCATCAAAAAAGCACAATTTTCCACCACCAGTCATGTTCAGGCCCCATTTTCACTCAGTTTTAGGGGTCTGGTGTTGCAAACTTGGATCAGCTATGGAAGACTGTTCAATATTCTTTCCATGAGAGAACTTCTGGTGATGTGAGGTCATTGAGTCCAGATCTGATCAGCTGAGCATCAAGCGCATGACTTTATCAGCACATTGAAGAATAAAATATGACATTTTCAGGTCTGCAAGGGTGATCCAAGATAACTGGATGTGGGTGTATATTGAATTAGTTGAATAAAGATATGCTCTCTTTGAATTGCTGAAGCATTTTCTTAAATGTGTCCAAGTTTTAGTGCTATTAACCTTCAAATGACCATACCCACCAGTGGAAATGACACACTTTTATGATATATATCTGTATATCACTGGCTATAAAATCCAAAATACTTGTTAAATTAGGTTCTTATAACAATTGATATATGTGTCGTTGACATGCCCATGTTATGGGTCATTTGCATTATCATGTGACTATTACCACCTTGAAATTTTTTGAAAATACCTTGAAAAATTGGCATTTTTTATGAAAAATCTTACTATTTTTTTGGCTGATGTAAGTGAAAGAAGGCATCAGCAGCAAGAATAGCCACATCGAGCATGAGATATTCATTGGACTGAAAGACCAGGCTCTGTAAAATGCATTAAAATGCTTTAAAGTGACTCCCAGGAATCAAAAATGATAAAAAGCTATTTTTTCCCTTTAGGTTACACTGGTGTAAATGTTTTCCATAGGCCTCAGTGCTAACGTTTTAGCGTATAGTGTTGGCAATATAAATGTTGGGTCCAAAGTTTTCTTTAAATCTGAAAAATTTACATTTTGGGAAACTTTTTACACAAAAAAATCATGTCTGTCTAGCAGGGAATTCGCCTTTAAATCTTATGTTTTCGTAACTAGTGTCAGAACCGCATAAAAAAATACAGTCATATTTTAGACCACACCAAAAAATTCAAACTTCACTACAAAGGGTTAATTCCTGTGCCAATGGTTATTTTACCTATGGGAAATCATAGGGAAGAGGTGTGATGATTTTTTTATGTGAAAAGCACACAAGGCTATTGACCAATCAGGGCCCAGTGTCTATTTTATTCTCTCCTATATATTCCTCCCGCATCCGCTAGATGTCACTCGGAACCTTATTTACACCAGTGTAACCATAAGAGGAATCCTAGCTCGACTATCTCCTGCACATATATATGTATGGGTGTTGTTATGATAACAATAACACTCATTGATTCTAAACAGACATTGACCGATTATACCTGAATTTGGGAAAACCGTAGTGTTCGTCAATAACTTATCTATACGATAACTGTATAAAATCACGCCAAGATGCCCATCTTTTCCCACAGAGACAAAGGAAAGGTGGTGAAATGTCAAAACAATAAAAAACTTTCACATTCCGACGGCCATCTTGGATTTTGGTGTCGGATGTTTGGCCGTCATGATGGACGCCATCTTGTCTGGAGTCTCCGAGGCCATTTTTTTTTCTTGTTAGCAACCGAAAAACATTAGAGGAGACTTCAAGAAAATTATTGGGGTGAAGTTGAGTCCTGTGGGGTGCAGAGGTCGACCAATATCTCCTGGACTAATTAATATCTGCACGCCTATATCATTATGCAGGAATCACACACTGTCATAATTTATATATAACTATTTCCTCATCAGCCTGTCAGCCAGCTTATTATCTAGCATTATTAATTAGGTATGATTTTTTGCACAACACTGCTTGTTATCGAATTTGGGTGAATATCGCTTCAATACGCCCTAAAACCGAGTAACATCATTTTACGACAACACCAATCCGAGTGAAAACCAAGTTGAGTATCTCCCATCGCTCCGCTGAGATAACACCGCCACAAGAAAATTAGGTAAGGATTTCTGACATGATCGTAGTTCTTATGTTTTAGGATTAAAATTGTCTATGTCTGGCTCAATTCATATTGTTGTTATCAATACTTTGGTGGTCAAAATAAGATAATAGGTGACTAAATATAGTTCCGACGATACGTAAAATAGATG
Organism: Siphonodentalium dalli; assembly: GCA_032622095.1. Taxonomy (NCBI): domain Eukaryota; kingdom Metazoa; phylum Mollusca; class Scaphopoda; order Gadilida; family Siphonodentaliidae; genus Siphonodentalium; species Siphonodentalium dalli. The sequence continues at coordinate 54,760,401 of CP136064.1, read as the reverse complement.
TATCGGTCCGCAAAGTACCATCCTTCCGACATTGATTTATCGCAGTGATAACGGAGAGGGCGCTGCATGGAGTTTGACCCGAGTGCTATCATTTTACGACATCACCAATCTCATTAATGTGGTTTTACGACATGCTGCAGCTCTATCTCGCTGCTAAATAGGAATCACTGAACTAAATGGTTTCCCATAGGCGACAGTGTTAACGTTTCGGCAAAATTCACTGAATTGAAGCCTGCAGGCCATACCAGTGATGTTTACCCAGCTAGATTGACACCAGTTGATCACGAAAATGCAAGAAAAATCATAGGTCATGTGTTTACTTTTTAAAAATAAATCCCCAAGTGTACGACAGGGCTATCCCACAGCCAAATTTGATCTGGAAAAACCCAGATCTACAACAGCTCACAAAAATCCGTTCCCCCATTCATTCACCAGTTTAAATTATTTAGATATTATGTACAAATCAAATAAACGCGATGTCATCCTTTAATAACGTGTCGCATGTATCAGGTGAAGGTCATTCTTCAGTCACCTTCACCTTTAGCATTCCACGGCGTACTCGCTCCCCGACTCTAGAACACATTTAGCTCCCTGATTCCAATAATCCGTATAGCCATATATTTGTGTGACGTCGCTCATTTGAAAGAGTTGTCGATATTACACTGTTACCAAGATACGACATCATTAATAAATAGTATATTACTTGGTTGGTTTGATATTATTGGCCTGATATCAGCCCTCGCGGTAACCTCATATCAGCATTCGACCTTCGGTCTCAGACTGATATGAGGTTACGCCGGACTGATGTACTATTAAACAAAAGTTTCCAGTCTCAATGTTGTTTCATCAGTTCATCAAGAAAAGACCTAATTTATTTCAGCTACACATTTTCTGAACTATTTTATTTACAAGATTGTTGAAAATTCCTTACGAAGGGTGTCGGGAAGGAAGTTTTTCACCTTAATGTCCCATATGCAACATGCCATAGCTGACTGTCATCTCTAATAAGGCCTATATGAGGTCCCAGCAACATACATGTTGTGTTTATGCTGTTAATCCCATATATGGGATTTTTAAAGATTCCAATAAAACAATTACGGGAGGGTGTGAACAATGTGTTTTTGGCAGTTTCGACCACACACCCACCCACCCACCCGGCATACCTTCCCGTATAACAACCCCCGCCCGGTTGCCGTGGCAGCAAATGTACGCAAGTAAAACATGGTCATCAAAATGTTTGATGACAATTTCGAGCACAGTTCATTTAATTAAAAATAAAATGTAATATATAATTGGTTCTGAGTTACCATTACATTCAATATGTACACATCGAACGGATTAACGAACACATGTCCACACAGACGGCGACGAATGCTTAGCAAGTGTCGCAATTCTGAAGTTAACGCCTGAAGTTAATTGTCGCTAAAGTACGGTACGTCATATATGTCACAGGGGCGTGGCGTTTGAAACGAGTAAAACGTAAATACAACCAAAATCTAAATTAAAAACGAATGCGCCACTTTAACAAACGCATCGCTACCTCCTCACTTCTAAGGGCAAAATTCACAAAAGCTTGAACCGGTTCCCAAAATATTCGACATTTTATTAAAGAGACGATGACAAATAATCATGGAGAGCACCGACTCGATGTACACGTTTTACTACAGGAAACAAAACAGTGGCGCGCTAGATACTCAAAACTTTTTCAATCAGCAGTAAAGCGACCCAATATTTAACAGGTTGGATCACTTTCAGTATTTCCGTAACAAATGTCTGAGAAAGCACCGCAGTCCATTTAAGATTCGTTCCTATTTAATATTGCGTTTGACGCTTTCATCGCGACTCCCGCTAACCTTTTCAGTAACGCGCCCCATGTGAATACATCAATGCTATTACCTTCGTTCTAATCCAACGCCAGACGAACCAATATCGGATGACCCCCCCCCCACCCCCAGCTCGCCATGCTGTCTCAATGAAATTTCCTTTATGTCAAAGAACATGGTCCCCGCACCAAGTGAATAAGTCGTCCGATTCACAATATCCAGAACCTACCAGCGTCAGGTAGTCCACATTTTTTTTAAATAACTAATAGCACACACCCCTGGTCAAGTTGTCCTTATAATATGCTATGATGCTGGTGATCCTGCTGAATTTGCTATGATGCGGGTAGGGAAAACTGATGCCGTTACGAAAATATACCGTTATTTTTTCTAAGGTTGTCATTTTCTCGATGTTTGGCTAATCCGTGCGATTTGAGAAAAAAACCAGTGTTTGTATGGAACATTCAAGAACAAATATATTTTCGAAAAATAATATAATACCTGTGCTGGTGTTTCTAAAACGACGTGAATAACCATCATGATTATAGTCGATTTTCAACAAATTATACAACCAGTATTAAATATATTTCGCAATAACATATGTTTTTGAATGTTTGATACGCATGCATATTGGCTTTTCCTGGATATGTTCAGATTATCGCGAAAAAGACAAATTCAAAAATATAACGCTACTTTCTGTAACAGCATCAGTTTGCCCTAACAGCATCACAGCAATTCAGCAGGACCCAACCGCATCATAGCACATTAGCAGGACCACTTGACCAAGGGTGACATAGTCTGAATGATATAGAGACCACTGATGAAGCTACACATTCCAGAGTCCGAACCATTTCACCGCTACGTCATTACCGCTGCTATAAATTAGCTTTGTTTTCTGGCAATCCCCACAGTTGGACGTCACAGCAATCATTTCGCATTAAAAATAGCTTTACGATATCTGCTTTCGGTTTCGCGAATAACAAATACGTACCAACTTTTGAAAAATCTTGGAACACTTTATATATATATATATATATATATATATCTTTATTATCCTCCATATTTGAAGAATTTATTCTATTCTCCTTGTGTATTATTGGCCAATTCTTGACTCTCCATAGGCGCGTTTAGCGTTTAATTAGTTATCATAATCTCTTAATTTGTAAACACATGTGTGAAATTAGCAATGTGACGCTTTTGTTAGCTATGTGGTGAGGTTTACTGGGATAGCACTGTCTGTAATAAGAATATTGATAAACATCTGATTGGCTTCATTGCTTTACCGTGGAATGGTGTGATTGGCTGATACTGTCGAAATGCTTCTTGGAAGTACTGGTATTCCCTGCTGTTTGTTTCCGAGTCTGGAATGCGTAGCTTGTTCAATAGTCTGTATTTCAAACATATTATTACCACCACGCTCACTTTGGTCAAGGAAGTCTGGTTTGTAGAAAAGCGTTTAATTATTATATACATATAATGATATATATTTAACATAGCTCATAAAGAATAACAGACGAATGAAATGAACGAAGAAGCGACGAATGGAATCCATGGATTTGCAGAATAGTTCGAAGCACCAGTAACTTTCTGGAATAGCACCATCTGGCGTTCTCGATCTATGGAAAGAAGAAATTGTGTTCTGAACAGTTGCATCGAATAAGCAACCAGATATGTGACCGGATGTCTGAACTTGATTTTAAAGGTGCACCCCCTGACAGGCCAAAATTAAAACATTTATTTTCACCCGTCCATTTGACTTAGAATTCTCCAGGCGATGCCACAAACTATCTTTCAGAAAATTCCAAACCAAATTTACCCCCCCCAACCCAACCTCGTGGTTGGAAATAAATGGCAATGTTCAACAATTTAGACTGGTTGGTAACCTATTTTTAGTCTGAAATTGCCAACTACTCTTGTTTCTGGCAAAACAAATCCAACTATTGAACATTCTGAACAAGGCTGGGTGTGTGTGATGAAACATCACAAACACCTGTGTTACCATGTTCCAGACATTGAATGCAACGGTGGGACGGAGGGAGAGGGAGGGAAGGGATGTCAGAGAGGGGAGGGGAGGGGAGAGCCATGAACAACCCCGTGGTCAGTCAGAAACGGCTAATTATTTTAAGAAAAGAAATCGAGCTGTGAATTTACCGGCAGTTAGAATTTTCAGGTTTATATATCATAGTATACAGTGATCACAAGACTACTGTGAATGAGCGCCAATAAGATTCTCCTAATATGTCCAGTATGAACCACCATTTTCAATTGTCACAATTAAAGGTGGATTATCTCTTTGTAAACATGTATTATATAGTTACCGGTGTATAAAATATTACATCTGAATCGAAGACTCCTGTCCGGAAATGCTTCTATCGATTAATATTCATTTTATTTCGAATATTTTCTTGTCTAAAAATGTGTGGTTGTTTAGCTAACGAACAATAGTGGTTACTGTTAACAGAGACCAGAAATTTTATTGTGTAATTTTGTTACAAGTAAACATTAATTATTCTCATTATCGCTTATAACTATGGAATAAAACAATACAACCAATCAATATGGGACATTTGACGTTCGATACGTAGTCATATGAACAGCCCAATGCTCTCTATCGCTATATGGTATCACCCGAATGGTCTGTTCTAAAAATAGACAAATAAACGGTCACAATAAAATATTCGAAATAAAATCAATATTAATTGATAGAAGCCTTTCCGGACAGGGGTCTTCAGTTCATATTTATTATTTGATACCCACGCAACTATTTCAATTTTTTTATTTAAAGAGATAATCCATCTTTAATTAAATAGTGTTAGCGCCAGACCTGGCCTGGAAATCTCTACCGATATTCACACCTGTCACAGCACCGATTTTTACATCAGGCTTGTAAATTCAGAGAAATGCACATACAACAACGATTTCATTAGACTGATCACATAATACCAGAATCGAGTTCAAACCGGTCCATAAATGATGTGTTTAAATAATTGCCACATCTGCGTGGGACTGTTTTGTCTACCTGATTGCATTGACATGAGACTGACATATTTCACGGGGACATCTCTGTTGTAACAGTAAATTCGATTCTTTTATACGACACGAGTTGCATGTTTCGCGCATTAAAATCGGTGATATTATTAGCAGACAGCATTTTAATCGGTGATGTGAGAGAGGTAAACATCTAGTAGAGATTGCTGATAATAATCACCCAAAGCGAGGCTGCATTAAGTTCGCCATGAATAAAACCGTGCAGTACCAGTTCAGATAATGTACGTTTATTGTAGTTATTCATTTGCAATCAATTTGTATACTTTCGGAAAACGCTCCTCCAAAAATTTCCCCTAAAAATATGATTAAAGTCATATTTTTGACATTAGTATTGTCATATGATATGCTTCATGTGGTCTTGGGATGGCATATGCTCCTTAATTTGGTGTACTATATCTTAACATTTAAGTAGTTTTCTGAGTAGGTCCATCTAAACTTTCCACTTCCTGAGATAGGCTATAGGTGTGGAAACCCCTTACATTTTTATGCTTCGCACGTTGTGTGGCGAGAGGTTGACAACACTTGTGTGTCCCAATCCCCGCGATTATAATGTATGTACATGTACAATAATTACATGTCTGTAGTTCGGTGTGTTAATATTATTAGTATAGGGGGGCCTCGTTGGCTCAATCGGTTAGGGGTACCACTCCAAGCCGTTTCGCCCTCCAGGGCTGGCGATAAGGGTTCAAATCCACATGTTTCCATCGTGGACTTTGTAACTCGAAATCGTTATCTGGTGGAGTTGCCGTTGCCAGTTACTCGCCGATGGCCGGTGGTTTGCCGCACATGGTTGACGAGTCTATCAGCCATTGAAATCACTGTTAGATTAGTCGCAAGTGTGCGGATTTCCTCCACCACTAAAACTGGCAATGTCGTGATATGGCCTTAGTTGCTAAAGCGACAATAACCCCCAATCAATCAATCAATCAATCATTATATACTAATATACTCATTGATGAGTATTTATCTCTTTAGGAAATGTTCAGATAATAAGTTCAACAAACAACCATAGGTCGTTCATTAAAATTATTATTTAAACATTTCCCTCCAATAAATAAGATTCCTTCTGCACTCGTATTATATATTGTCTGCTTATGTTTCATGAAAACCCTTCCCTATGGACAATAGACCATTCCAATATATATTTGTATAACTGAGTTGAATAGAACTTCCGGTTGTATGTAATAACTTACGGCGGTTTATTGGTTCATGGTGAATAACACATGGGTAATTCTTGTCTCTGGGGCGATATATTAGAACTCTCAAGTGTTTCCGTGGCATATATGCACTCCATATAAGTTTGTGTATTTCTTGTATTTATATGGAACTATTCCCAGAAGCAGACAAGAAACTACCATTATTATATATGTATAATCACACACCGTCTACTTTCACACAATTAGCTCCCGTGAGAAGCAGTATACAAATCACCATACGGTTTACGCGAAAATTTCCTAGGTATATCGAGCAATAACTGCAGCGTCCACTGCATAAACAAGACAGTCAATGACTGTGGGGTCGCTCACCAGACTGCAAAGACTGGTAAGACTGGGACTCTGGAGACCACAATAGTCAGAACTTTTCATAATCACTTTAAAAGAAGTATATCTAAAGAGTTAAATCTATAAAAAAAATTGAGTTATGTCCCTGGCCCCGTCCACATTTGACCCAGTGACCTGAATTGAACAAATCTGAACCCCAGTCATCCAAGGATCCTTCATACCAAATATGAACCCATATGGATTGAAAGTATTTCAGAAGAAGTCATTTTAAGAATACTATGGAGGGAAAGAGTTATGGCCCTGTCTTCGCATCTATTTGACACAGTGACCTCATTTGAACAAATCTGAATGAGAGCCACCTAGGGAACATCCACAACAAATATGAACCCATTTGGTCTTATGGTTCCAGAGGAGAAGATGTTCAAAGAATTGTTGACGGAGATTTTAATAGTTGAACTGAACTGATTTACCTAAAATGACCCAAAATCTGAACAAATCTAAACCCCAGTCACTAAAGGACCCTCCATACCAAACATAAGCTAAATAGTCCCGATGGTTCTTGAGAAGAAATTGTTTTAAGAATTACTATGGAAGGAAAGTGTTATGGCCCTGACGTCTCACCTATTTGACCTGATGAACTCATTTGAACAAATCTGAATGTGAGTCACCTAGGGGACATCCACACCAACATATATAAACCCATTTGGTCTTTAATATGTATCTGGAGAAGAAAACAATTGATGGACGGATAGAGACATAATGACAGATGGATGGATGGGAGAACAGTCTGACATAGAGACAGACAAATTCAATCCAATATACCCCCAAGTCCCCAAAGTGTGAATTTAATGACGCAATCCTGCAATGCGGGCTAGCATCACCAAATTCACCCTCTGGGGACCTCATTCTGTTTAGGCATCAACTGCTATGGCAGACATAGCATCATATTGAAGTTATCCAGTTAAAGTTGGTGATGTGTACCCATTGGGCACCTCAATTATGCATTTTATCTTCTATAAATTAGGGGATACAGAAACTAAACAGAAGGGAAAAAGTAAGTAAAAATGTCAATTTAAGACCCTATATACTTCCCAGAAGATGAGGCCTAAGCAGAATGAGGACCCTGGCTAGTGTATTTGGTGATGCTAGTCTGCTGTGCAGGGTAACATAACTAAATTCACCCTCTGGGGACCTCATTCTGCAAATGCCAGACACACTAAATTCATGTTTGAGAACAATAATTTGTTTTGATTTGATTTTAATAACACACACGCATGAGTGCTAGCTAAGAATTAGTTCACACCTGTCAGTCTGATAACATCTCAATTGATGACTGTGTATTTATATTAACTCTCTCTCTCTCTCTCTGTCTGTAGCTAATACAATTGACTTAATCTGCTGGTTGGAGAGGTCCTGTGAGTTAGGAGATGAGATGGGGTGGGATGCTGTTGGTTGGGGGCAGGGTGATGGTCTGGGTCATGTGGGGGGGGGTGATAATTTTTTGATCAAGGAGTTTAATCTTAAATTTTTTTTTGAGTTATGTCCCTGGCTCCACCCCTATTTGACCCAGTGACCCCATTTGAACAAATCTGAACCCCAGTCATTCAGTGACCCTCCATGCCAAATATAAACTAAATTGGCCCAATGGTTCTAGACAAGAAGTCGTTATAAGAATTACCAACGAGGAATATAGTTATGGCCCTGGTTTCGCAACTATTTAACCCAGTGACCTCAATTGAACAAATCTGAATGTGAGTCACCTAGGGAACATCCACACCAAATATGAACCCATTCGGTCTGATGGTTCCAGAGAAGAAAAAGTTTAAAGAATTGTTGACGGATGGACGGACGGATGGACGGACGGACGGACGAGGAGTGATGACTATAGTTCCACCGGAGACTTCGTTTCAGGTGAGCTAAAAAGCGATTTTTTGCTTGTAATTGAGAGACTGTGTTGGAATTTGAACAATATGTTACTTACAATTGTTTTTGTAGTTTTGAAAAGTTGTTCATGTTATTAATGTTCTATTAAAATGTACTGCTATATAATTATAAGGAATGCCTGGAAGATCGATTTGGGTCGTTGGTTTTAACAGGAAAAGTAAATCGGGATTCACACACTTTATTTAATAACTCTGCCGGTCAAAATCCAATGCCCCAATCAATCTTCAGTCATTTCTTATATGTTCAGTGGCCTATAACCCCGAAATGCTTTTATCTATAAACATACCATTTATTCTTATCATCGCCCCATAAATTCACTTAGTGTCTCTAATTCAACGGCCTCGTCAAATGCATCGTAATCCTGAAAAGACATGCATACATGTATACATATGTAAAGTGAAGATAATGCGTTGGTTCCTAAATAATACCCAAACACGTTTAAGACACTCGTAATCTTCAAGTGTCGCACTTAACGGATATGGCTCCTTTGAAACACTAATGTTATGTTTACATAATTAGGTACCAAACACATAGACCGACAATTGCATGCCGTCAACTACTGTTTAATATTGCCTATCCAGGGACGTGGTTAGAGTGGTCTTCGTTGTGCGGGGGTTGGGGTGGGACGGGTTCCACCTTGGAATCCACCTTGGAATTTCCAACTGCACCCCCTTGGGCCTCCGACCAGGCAAAACTCACAAGTTCGTGTAATACAAATTGCCAAACTGCCCCCCCCCCATTGGCTTAAAATTTCAGAACTGGCATATCACAGCCTTGATTTTAGTTTATTCTAGTCACTATTAGTATTTAACTGACTACCGATGAGAGAAGTGGACCCACTGGGCCGACCATGGTTCGAGAAAATTTTGAAATCTGAACCTAAACACTGCAAACTCCAGGCAAATTCGATTTTAAAAATTTGGTTAGCAGTTTTTGACTAACCACCGGGGGGGGGGGGGGGACCAGGACCCCTCAGCCTAGTGGGAGTAACCTGAAAACTGCAAAATCCTAGAAATCCCACCAATGCATGCTTTCAATGTTTACGCACATAAGTTGTTTCTTGTCGAGGAAATTCGGAAACCAACTTTTCCAAAATTCTATGATGCCCGAAATCGTTCCGTAATGTGCCACACCTGAGTATTACTGGGCATCAGTTGGGGCTAGAAAAAGTACATGATGTGGTTCAACGCTTGACATTTACATTTATCGCCTTTGTCACGTGAGTTGTTCGCATTGCCTCGATAAATGCATGCTATACGTATACATACTATATATGTCTCGTGAATAATTATAAATGCTATATAATTTATTATCACAGACAGAGAACAAGGATCCCATGTATTTTTTGACGTGAATAATTGGAGATGCCATCCGATTTGACAACACAAAACAAGAACTGCTACGCTATATGCATATATACCAGCATATAATTATATCGTATCCATGAACCCATTTATCAGAGGTTTTGAGGGTCATTTCGTGGGTTAATTGTCACGTTTTGGGGGCCGAATCGCCCATAATTCTTCGTGAGTATATAGTAGCCTCCCTACATATATATGTGCAGTTTTTATTTGTATATATGAGGCCCGGACTGTGTTAAAATGCTATTGCAGGGAGAACAATTCAATTATGGCAAGTTATTGGTGAATATATTGTGTCACTTATGTGACGGGTTGTACGGGTAGCATGCCCGTATACTGTTAAATTGTAAATTTCACAACGCTAGCCGATTCTACATATTTTTGACAAATCTCATGCGCGGCGGCGCATTTGGAATAAGACGTCACTTTGTTGCATCGAACTATAAGCGTGTCATGCATAGAATCAGGAATGTTACATTTCTGAATTCTTCTGGAACATTCAAATGTATTACTATGAGGTGATATCGGTCAAAAGCTCATCACAATTTCATTTTAGTATGCTATATATATGACTCTTGTGTTATCTTATTTGTCTATATATCTTATCATTAAGCTACTTGCGTCAAAACGTGACGCTGCATCGCCGGTCACTGCCTTCTTTCGTGTTGTTGGCCTGTCTTATTTGTTCTCAACCGTCGGGACAGATCTGCGCGCAACTTATAGTGTGCACATAATTGGGTGACCTAGTGCCTAACTCTATCGTAACTGCTAACCATGACACTGAGAAACCTCCCTATTAAGTTTAACCCTTTACCCAACAAACCGACCAAAACCGGCCAAATAAAGCTTCAACAGCCTAAAATATCTTCGGTCTGTCTCAATAGAACCATACAAATATGGATATCATTGGAACCGGTTCATTGACCACATTGTGATGGTTACAGTTATGCCCTGTGCCAATGCATTCTCTTATATATGCGAGTCGACCATAGGTCGCCTCGCATATATAAGAGAATGCATTGGCCTAAAACAAAAACTTTTTAAACACTTTTTACAATTTTTTCTTACATTCTTTAACAATTTTATAATTTTTAATGTGTTAAGCCAATGCATTCTCTTATATATGCGAGGCGACCTATGCTCGACTCGCATATATAAGAGAATGCATTGGCACAGGGCCATTCTGTTGGGTAAAGGGTTAAAGAAACCACTGATTACGTCTCTCCATGAACGTAAAATAGGTAGATATAGTTATGATATAGTTATGATATAGTTATGATATAGTTATGATATAGTTATGATATAGTTATGATAGTTCAATTTCACATCAATAATTGATGTCAAATATGTCCCCCCCACGAGTTTCCTCCATGGTCATATTCTAGTGTGGATTGGCCATCCGGTTGGACATGTCTAACAACAGACGGGTTGACAATGCTCGTTAAGACTATAGCCGACTGTCTGTGTGTGCTAACTGTGCTTGCTGCCCACCAGAAAAGCAAGTCTGGTTAACATTAGCATGTCTTGGGGATGAAAATTTTAAAGAACATGACTTAGTGAACGTATCGCATGCTATATACACTTTCCTTATTTAAATCTGCCCAAACTCTAAAATGGCGCAGAGAACATACGGATGTGATTTAGCGGAATTCAGTTTTTTTTACTTTTTGCCCCCAATTTTCTATGCTCAAATTGTTTGTAAATACCACATGACCTTGCTCATCTTTATGTGTACACAACGCCCCAATTCGTTTATACAACATATACAATGTATTGATGTATGCTCTCCGTTAATGGAGGTTAATGCAGATGCATATAAAGACAGTTTAGACCCCAAAGGGTGCTGTTGGAAATTAGAAGATGGACAGCCTCGTAGAGACATTCCAACAACGTCCCTGTACTAACCCCTTTGTGCTTGCCGTCAACGAAGATTTGTGGAGGCAGTGCTTTGGCGTTCTCACATCGCTCCCGCATCTGCTCTCGTAGCTCGGTGCCCATTGATATGTCGATATAAGTCGCCTCTATTTTCTTTGACTCTAAAATCATATGGATTTTCGCCTGATGTGTTTTCGTCTGAAATAAAAGTCACACATGATCGCACTACCCGGTGGCTCAGCCAGTATACTGCTGATGCAATATCGTTGGAATAAATACATCTGAATATATATACTTTATTCTTATATTTATTATTAACAGTTCTCCATTAACGAAATTTCGCGTGTGAAACCATTGTCATGTAAACAAAACTGTTACAGTGATATGTCAACACACATCGCTATTAAAAAGTGTAGTAAGTTCAAATATTTGGATATTTTGCAATGCAATGACTTTTTCCAATGTTTACCATCAAGTTTGATTAAACTGAGGTATACCTGATTGCATGGACTAATTGGACCTATCGGTTATTCTACTGTAACAGTAATGATTACACACAATTGATTTGACACGAGAACTCGTATTATTGGAGAGTTATTAATAATGACAATAAGAACAAAGTCTATCAAAGTTTTCATGTATTTGTTGATAAGTTTTATGTTATTTCGTAAGAACCCAAATTGAACGCATCTAGTCCCTTTAACCCTTTACCCAACAAACCGGCCAAAACCCGCCAAATAAAGCTGCAACAGCCTAAATTATATTGGGTCTGTCTCAATACAAGACAGTCAATGACTGTGGGGTCGCTCACCAGACTGCAAAGACTGATAAGACTGGGACTCTGGAGACCAAAACAGTCAGCACTTTTCATAATCACTTTAAATGAAGTAGATTTAAACAGGATATGTGGCTAGAGAGACTTCAAGTATGTAGCTTGGTAAAAATCCACCTTGAACTTGCCAACTGTACACTACTGATCACCCCCCTCCTCCAGCTCAAAAAGACCCCTCCCGACCGGGATCCAGACTCCCAAGTCTTAGGTTGGAATTTCACAACCGACACCTCAAACTTTCTCAATTGTTGGAAATTTCCAATCTCACAAGCGCCTTTTTCTAAAACCATTTATACATGTTTGAAGCCCAATTATCCATGGACCCAAAACACAAATACATGTATGTCAGACCAATCAGTCAGGTGGTTCCAAGGTAGATGTTTTAATGAATTTGGTATTTCGATGATTTTATTAGACACAAAAGTGTTAACTCCCCATAGCCTGCAATTTCTTGACAGGTTGACCTCATTTTAACAAATCTGAATCTCAGTCACTAAAGGATCCTCATGATTCCTACATACTATATGTAAGCTAAATAGTCCAAACTCTCTTGAGAAGACATTTTAAGAATTACTATAGAGACATATAGTTATGTCCCTGGTCCCACCCTATTTAACCTGGTGACCCCATCTGAATAAATTTGAATCCCAGACACCAAAGAACCCTTCATACATATCATAAATATCAGTCAAATAGACCTGATGGTCCTTGTGAAGGAAGCATATTAAGAGGGAAACTGTCCTTCGCTTGGCCCCTATTTGACCAGGTGACCCCATTAAAAAAATCTGAATTGCAGTCAAGGAAGAACATTCCATTCTATATAAGCCAACTAGTTCTTGCAAACATATTTTAAAAATTACTATGTAGTGAAATAGTTAAGTCTCTTGCTCTGCCCTTATTTGACTTGTGATCCCATTTTCACAAATCTGATAAGGATAAAAATTAAGTTCCCCAGTTGAAGTTGGTGATATTCACCAATTGGGCACCTCATTTATGAATTTTATCTTCTGCAAATTAGGGGATATAGAAACTTCCTAGAAGGGAAATTTAACTAACAACGATGTAAATTTGATACTATAGATACTTCCCAGAAGATGAGGCCTAAGCAAAATGAGGTCGCCAGAGGGTGAATTTGGTGATGCTAGCCTGCTGTGCGAGATAGCATCACAAAAAGCGTGTCTGTTCCTACATTGTGCATGCCTGGCCTCAAGCAACACAATGTATTATACAACAAGCCTTGAAATAGTGTGATAGTGTGTCTGTCATTTGCAGAATGAGGTCCACAGAGGGTGAATTTAGTGACGCTAAATTCACCCTCTGGGGACCTCATTCTGATAAGGCCCTCAACTGCTATGGAAGACCTAGAATAAAATTGAATTTCCCAGGTTGAAGTTGGTGATGTTCACCCATTGGGCCCCTCAATTATGAATTTTATCTTCTGCAAATTAGGGGATATAGAAACTTCCTAGAAGGGAAATTTAACTAACAACAATGTAAATGTGATACTATAGATACTTCCCAGAAGATGAGGCCTAAGCAGAATGAGGTCTCCAAATGGTGAATTTGGTGATGCTAGCCCGCTGTGTGGGATAGCATCACTAAAAGCATGTCTGTTCCTACATTGTGCATGTCTGGCCTCAAGCAACACACTGTATTATACAATCAAGCCTTGAAATAGTCTGTCTGTTATTTGCAGAATGAGGTCCCCAGAGGGTGAATTTAGTGACGCTATCCTGCACAGCGGGCTAGTATCACTAAATTCACCCTCTGGGGACCTCATTCTGATAAGGCCCTCAACTGCTATGGAAGACCTAGAATAAGATTGAAGTTCCCCAGTTGAAATTGGTGATGTTCACCCATTGGGCACCTCAATCATGAATTTTATCTTCTGCAAATTAAGGGATACAGAAAATTCCTAGACGGGAAATTTAACTAACAACAATGTAAATTTGATACTATAGATACTTCCCAGAAGATGAGGCCTAAGCAGAATAAGGTTCTCAGAGGATGTATTTGGTTATGCTAGCCTGCTGTGTGGAGCAACATGAATTCACCCTCTGGGAACCTCATTCTACAAATTCCAGACACTCTTGGAGAAAATTAAATTAATCTGATTTTAATGACCACTGAGTGATAATGTAAACAACAAGAGTGCTTCATTGATAACACCATTAATCTCATTTAAATTATGAATGACATGAATACACTCCCTGGGGACTCTGCCTATAGCTCTCTTATCTCTCTATCTGCCCTGCCATGTGTCATGTCTGTCAGTTCATGTTTTTTAATTTATTTAAATAAAAAAATACTTTATTTACCTGTGAGTTAGGAGGTGAGATAGGGTGGAATGCTGTTGGTTGGGGCAGGGTGAGGTTCTGGGTCATGTGGGGAGGTGATAATTTTTTTTGTATGTTAAATTGATCAAGGAGTTCCTGAATTTTTTATTATTTTTTGGGGAATTATGGCCATAACTCTGTTAAAATATATCGCATCAAACCCATATTTTAACTTGATCTGTATATAAGTGTCAAAAATTCATATACCAAATTTGGTGTTGATCAGATGAAAAATGTTTGAGTAATCCTGTCTTGGATGAATTCTATATCAAAACAAGAGTGGAAGGGGTTAAATAAACAATACCAAAATCCATACAGATGAAGAACATGCTAAGAAAAATCTAGGTAAGAAATATGAGACTGTGATGTGTCCTAAACAAAAATTAAAGGTCAAAATGCAAAAATTCAATTTTTTTTTTAAAGTTATGTCCCTAGCCCTGCCCCTATTTGACCCAGTGACCCCATTTGAACAAATCTGAACACCAGTCACCCAAGGTCCCTCTGTACCAAATATAAGCTAAATCGGCCAAATATTTTTTTAGAAGAAGTCATTGTAAGAATTACTATGAGTTATGGCCCTGGTTTCTCAACTAATTGACCGGGTGACCTCATTTGAACAAATCTGAACACCAGTCACACAAGGTCCCTCCATACCAAATATACCATCTTTAAAATTGGATTTTCCGCTCTTTAAAATTGGATTTTCCGTACGTTACTTGTGGGGTGCACACCACAAGTCATGCAAACAAAAGATCGCACCTCACAAGTACCCTGTGGTGCGTACGGACGGACGGACGCACGGACGCACGACGGACGAGGAGTGATGACTATAGCTCCACCGGAGACTTCGTCTCAGGTGAGCTAAAAAACATACAAATATGGATATCATTGGAACCGGCTCATTGACCACATTGTGATAGTTACAGTTATGCCCTGTGCCAATGCATTCTCTTATATATGCGAGTCGACCATAGGTCGCCTCGCATATATAAGAGAATGCATTGGCTTAAAGGTACGGTTGGCCTTGGCGGTGGGTATCCTGTGAAAATATTTCCACCCGACAAAAACCGCCACAAACAGAAAGAACAACAAAATGTAGACAGACTTTCTCCGTATACAAATAAGAAATATCGCATAAACAGTATGTTATTGTCATATTTTTGACCATTGTTATGTAAACAAACGCATAAAAAGTTACTTTTCTGGTGTTTGTTTATATTATGATGATAAACATAAAGAGCGTTCTTTGTGTGTGAATTCCTTATATGGAACGAATAAAGAGCGTTTATGTCATTTGTGTGTGATTAGCCAGCAGCATTGTGCTGTCTTCTATGAAACAATCAGGCTCTTGCTTAGGTAAAATATAGTAAATCTTTATGATAACATGCTGTTTACGCGATGATCATGGTATATATGAACGAAACTGTGTGCGTTTTAATGTTTTTCTGTTTACGGTGATTGGAACAAATATGAATATTTTCGACAACTAAGGCCTCACGTGCCTTTAAAAAAACTTTTTAACACTTTTTACCATTTTTTCTTACATTCTTTAACAATTTTATAATTTTTAATGTGTTAAGCCAATGCATTCTCTTATATATGCGAGGCGACCTATGGTCGACTCGCATATAAGAGAATGCATTGGCACAGGGCCGTTCTGTTGGGTAAAGGGTTAAAGGTACTAAATAGATATCGATTCTTGAAGTTTGTTATTTCAATTATTTGTTGCCCAGAAACACGCCGTCAACCGGATAGTGTCGGTCAAAATTGCTGATGAAGATGGATATAACTCTAAAAATAAGTGGTAATACGGCCAAATTTCGTGAATACTCAAGTGATAATAAGGCCATATTTTGTTGAACAAAATGTTGATAAATAACATGTTTTGTGAAATTTGATATCATAGTTGACAGTGGTTAGCATTATTTTGTTACAATTAATCGATTCTGATAACTAAAGCGTATTTTGAAGAAATGTTGTTGTTGTTGTTGTATCTTGATAATGATATGGGGACCATCTGATCGGATTGAGTAACTTTAATGTGGCTCTGATGTAAAAGTAATTTCGCCCTTGTATTGTGTGGATAGTAGATCATGTCATGAATCTCTATTCCGGCTGCACCCGTAGAGATCATACATACACCGATTCATGAATCTCTATTCCGGCTGCACCCGTAGAGATCATACACCACCGATTCATGAATCTCTATTCCGGCTGCACCCGTAGAGATCATACATACACCGATTCATGAATCTCTATTCCGGCTGCACCCGTAGAGATCATACACCACCGATTCAAAACTTTCAGGAACTTCTTGATGTTTTGACGTTTGTAAGATTGACAAAATAATGTAGGCAATATATTTGTTAGTTAATAACTGTTCCTTTAAAGGTACGGTTGGCCTTGGCGGTGGGTATCCTGTGAAAATATTTCCACCCGTCAAAAACCGCCACAAACAGAAAGAACATCAATGTGTAGACAGACTTTGTCCGTATATGAATAAGAAATATCGCATAAGCAGTATGTTATTCTCATATGTTTAACCATTGTTATGTAACCAAAGCATAAAAAGTAACTTTTCTGGTGTTTGTTTATATTATGATGGTAAACATAAAGAGCGTTCTTTGTTGGTGTATTCCTGATATGGAACTAATAAAGAGCGTTTATGCCATTTGTGTGTGATTAGCCAGTAGCATTGTGCTGTCCTCTGTAACCCAATCAGGCTCTTGCTTAGGTAAAATACAGTAGGTATTTATGATAACATGCTGTTTACCCGATGGTCATGGTATATATGAACGAAACTGTATGCGTTTTAATGTTTTTCAGTTTACGGTGTTTGGAACAAATATGAATATTTTCGACAATTAAGGCCTCACGTGCCTTTAAAGACATATTATGAACTTACTTCAGTGAATAAAACTGAGAAGTTAGTAACCAAAGGAATCCACTAAGATTGTCGAAATTTCCAACCATGCACAAATGTAAATATTTACTACTTTAATCTGGCAACAATTATATTCACTGTATGCAATTCGTTTATACCAATGGCGCTGTTTATTTTGGCATGATTATCAGAGGAGTGTTTCACATTATTTGTATAATGCATTTCACAATATGTGAATTTTCCAGTTCGAGAATGTATGATTTATATGACCTTGGTGAGCTGATTTTACATGGCGTGGCTTTATATAGTTATGGAATTTCTCCCGGATAATCAATTCGATGTTTATTACAATATCGGCTCAAACAAGTCATGCAATATTGAGATGGGGGCACCCATAATATGAACAAGATTATTAAGGAACAAGTATTAACAAAAAAATATTATCTGTGTTGTTTGTTCAATGTCCTAAATTCCCTGCCAGAACATCAACAAGTTCCAAGGTTTTGAACTGGTTGAATATGATCTATACGGGCATAGCAAGAGTATAGAGATTCATGACAGCATCCAGTGTGGATAGTGACATGTACGTTTTGACGTACCAGTCAACAAAGCAGCCACTATGGATATTCGATTTTCTTATGTCATAAAATGATTGTGTTCTTATAACATAGCTGAATTGCTTCAAAATGAAACCTGTCTCCATTAAAGGTCATTTCCAGATCGTGTTAAATTGACTATCGCGGAGCGATGCCGATGCTGACACTTTCATGGTCATAGCCATTTTCCAGCTATTTCCACTTTATTTTTGCACATAAGTGAAACAAACGCTCTCTATTTATACCATACCAAGAGCAGATTAACACGGAACGCTCTTTATTGTTACATGCCGTGCAATCGGCTGTTTATTGTTTGGGACCCAAACAGGCGTATTTTGGAGCGCAAAACACCAAGTGGCATTATATATCTATTGGGAACTTTATACTGTGTTGTGATATCTCCTGGGCCCTTTCCCGTGTAGCTTTATTTCAGACATGGCAGTTTTGAAACATTCATTAGCTTCAGCAAATTCAGCATTGGTAATGATGTCGATTTTTTTCATCTGTGGTGGCGACTTTAAATATCTATTCAAAGCATGTCTCACGTTTTCAATTGTGCTTGCCTTATACATCCCCCCCTTCGAGCGAGCGCGTCCATGTAACAATGACACAAGTGGCGAAGTTCTCATTCAACTTTACAACATCAAAAGTTTCAAAATTAGAGTCCTGTTTAATCCCTTATTGTTCTGGCAGCTATCGCATTTGAATTCTGTCTATTTTTAGGAATAGTATTCGCACGTCTGGAAATTATTTCATCCATCGATTGATACGCGAAGCGCTTCATTTTGTCGTATTTTGTTACAAAATGCAGTCGACGTAATTTGTTTATATCATCTATACAACATGTGCAAATACCAACACCCACAAGAGCGAGTAGAACCGGCCAACTTGACACACGATAAACACTACAGTTTGGATCAACCCACAAAATTTAAGGTCCGCGTAGTATAAGAAAAAACATTATTTTTTCTCTAACGAATGATTTTATAGTGAACCTATTGTATAAAACGCTATATATAGATCGATTGCCATCATTTGTTATCTGAATAGTCTAACAAATTATTTGCAACAATATCTTACACGTTTAACATGCCGGTGACGTTATTTCCCCCAGAAGGAGCCTCTTGCTCTATGCGAATTAGACGACGTCACCCGCCAACATAAGAACCTTCGCACGTGCGAAAGCCGTAAACATGGGATATGTTGCGCGAGCGTTAAACCAATTGAATGCCGAGGATTTAGCTGGAAATGGAACATAATATAGCTAATTATATCTATTTAAATACATTATTATTTTAGAAACCGATGGCAAAATACAAATGAGGTGGATGCAATATAATACGCCAAAATTGTATCTCGTATGGGAGGCCAAATTCACATTTAATAATGAATTGCGCTTAAGCGCAAATGATTGCGCTTAAGCGCAAATAATTGCGATTAAGCGCAATCAATTGCGCTTAAGCGCAAATACCACATATTGTGCTTAAGCAAAAATAGGGCATTTATGCTTAAGCGTAATGAATTTCGCTTAAGCGTAATTGTGACTACTATCTAACCTACCAATGGCATGACCTGGTGTATCACCTAGCAACACAAGAGGAGCATTGGGCTAACTTTAACATGTTTTAATTAGTCTGGGTACTCAACAGTCAACGGTGAGTATGTGTTCAACAATGATATTCCCTAATTACAGATTATCAGCATCCCTATATCCAAAGAATTGATGTCTCCTTCCCGGAACTCTAGTAATTTTTTGTATGATGTTTTTTAATGTATTTTTGCACAGATTTGGGCCCTTACTATGGTCATATACTATAACATGCATGTGGTGTCACTGCATGAGGGCTTGCTTACCTCATATGGTTTACTTATTGACTTAAATCAGGGGGAAAAACCCTACTTTCATATTATCAGCATCCCTGGAGCTTTGGTGTCTCAGTCCTCGAGCTCTAGTTTTTTTGTTATTAAATCAGCATCTTTTGCACAAATCTATAGTATTTCCATGGTCATATAGTGTGAATGTTGTGTCACCGAGGGCTTGCTTCCCTCTTATGGTGTGCCTGTATACTCGAAAATTGAAGAAAATCAAAGTCGCCCCGACTAATACAGAAAGTAATGCTATTGCAAGTAGCCCCAACTAATATATACCGAAGATAATATAATGCTATCACGAGTCGCTCCAACTAAAACAAAAGGTGATACTATTGCGAGTCAGCCATTTTGATAAAGAAGTTGGGCTAGCTCCCTACCCATCCAAATCAATGAAATCAAGAGGCGATATGTCAATAGGATTTAAGGTTAAGTTATGGATAAACATATTTATTCACCAGGGGTGTTTAGTTACATATAACCATGAATTGCGCTTAAGCGCAATTGATTATTAAATGTGAATTTGGCCTCCCATAATCTCGCAACAATAACAAATATTTGCTTTCGCAAGTCGAATCAATGTTCATTCCAATCCAGATTAGTCTGAAATCGTGAGCTTATATATACTAGTAAGGTCTCTGCTACTAACACGATTCAAGTGGATGCATGACTGGGGGAATTAAGCATTAGTTCAGTCAGTGGGAACACAGGTTCCCAGAACAAAAATTTACCCCACCCCCAATAGTACTTAATCCTACATAAATGTATCCAACTTAGCCGGGCATAACTCGTTATCATTAAGATATTTTCTTACTCTTCAATTTGATGTATCACGTGTAAAAATGGGTTCAGAAGAACTCCTGTTATGAGCGCTAATCTGACGCAGACCGGCTGTGTTTTCTACTGGGTCAAGGAGTCCGATTTTAACACCGACTTAAATTGCGATTCAAAAACACACTCAACGATATAAGTAAAATATATACATTAACATCATTAGAAGCGGAACTGTCTATACTGACCCACCAAACCAATCACGTCACATGATGGCCTCGTATCTCTCGTATTTATTGAAAAAATAAGTTTCATAACTTGAACCCGGAAGCAAATTAATTTTTTTTCAAAAAACCAGTGAAGTACATTATTAAGGAATATATAATAACTAAGAAATATATTCCCCATGTGTGATTTATTCGACTTTATAAGGTTTCCCGTCAAACCTTCAAAAAGTTCCCATGTTTTGTACTGGTGGGATATGATCCCAACGGGAGTTAGCCAGAGTAGAGATTCATGGCAAGATCTACCTCGTAGGGTCTAAAATTACCCCAAACCACTACTTCCGGTGTCCATGTGAGCAACTATAAGCACGCTTCCATGTATACACAAACTACTTTACATCGTAAACATGTATGGCTTAAGTACCGGTACACCACGTGGATCTGGGCGCCATGTTATTCGGTCGAGTGTATATAAATACGTGAAATCAATATCATAAATTATATCCATGTATATATATATATGGCATGCTGATAGTAAATGTTATCTGAATTCACCTACCTCCATATTTGACGACACCGACGTGATGTAAATCTCCACCTTTGGGTTCGCCATTTCGTCCGCCGTTTTCAGACAATCAACCGATTATTTCACTGTGTACTTTTGTAGTTTATACGTGGACACCACTTCACAAATATGCGCATTGAAGTCACGAGTTGCCGATAACCGGATCGCTATAGAAATTTTCCTGCTTTCGGGCCATTGTCAGTTATTGGAGCATAAACATCACGCATAACTGCTGCTGATACAGTATGTCCCATTATGCGTACAGATGACGCCAAAACTATATGGCATTCATATGACAAATGGGTGAGAGTGCGCGACAACAGCTGTTTTGTGTTACTGACCAGGGGCGTAGAAACAGGGGGAGTGTATGTAGGGGATGCACACATGTTTCTTGTCACGAGTCACGGCTGTTGGAGACCCGTATATAGATGTTGGATGCAAATTGATATGACGCATGTCTGCGACAATAACAACAGCTGTTATTAGTCGTTAGTCACTGGATCCAGTCAGAGGCGTAAAGGGGGGTATTTATAATCTGACATGCGTGGCCGTTGAGACAGGTTATAGCCTACATGTACTCGATGTATGATATGACGCAACGTCCGCAGCAATATTAACATATGTTAGTCGTTAATCACACCAACCAGGGGCGTATAACATGTGGGTGGAGGGGATATCAGATTATCGCGCATGCTTGTTACAAAGTTAGAAACTGTTGAGCACAAATAGTCACATAAATGCAGGAGGATATACACGTATGGAAGATTCGCTGTGCTGCCAACAAGGGTTCGAGCGGTTTTTTTTTTTTTGTGCATTTTTTTTATTTGAATGGAAGGAGCCCTATTCGTGAACTTTCTAAAAATCTCAATATCTAACTATCAATTCGAAGGAAAAAATCATTATCTTTCATAACCAATGTATACTATAGTATTCTAACAACACGTGTTTACCCTCACAATATGAGAGATATGTTTGAATTAATATGTAAACAAGTGGTTTAAAAAAACAAAACAATTTGAGAGATTGACAGGAATTATTTGCAAAAAAAACCACACACTGCATTATTATCCCAACTAGGGTCTACACTCGGTCTACTATCTGAAATCATGAATGTCTGCGAGAAAATAAATAAAACATTTTTCATTGCATATTTAATTTTTTGGTGGCTATTTGCAGAACTATTTTTTGTCGTGTGAAGGACCAAAATAACATAAAACAACATAAATATTAAACAACGTTTGCAATAATCTGACAGACATAAACACTCAATACTGCTTCATCTTTTCAGACATTATGTTGTTTTATGGTGACTTTTCCTTCAACAAATAGTTCTGCAAATGGCTACCAAATAAAAAAAAACAACTACAAAATAAAATGAAGACTTTCTGATTTATTTTCTTGCTGACAGTCATGATTTCCAATAGTAGACATAGTGTAGACCCCAGTTGGTATAATAAGATAGATAATGCAGTGGTTTTTTTTTTTTTTTTTTTTGGCAAACACTTTCCGTTAAACTCTTTAGTGACCTTCATGACAAATTGGTTGTTTTTATAAACCACTTTTATTTTTACATAATTCAAACATATCTCTCATATATATATAGTGTGGTCGTGGTACGCTAAAAAAAAGGGTTGACCCAGAAGAAATTGGTAAAGAAGCGATCTCTGTGTCATTCAACGCGGGAGAATCTCTGCTACAACATATCCAAAATCCGCTTTGGGCAAAATCCAGGATCCAAGATGGCGTCCAACATGGCCGCCTTTAGTCAAAAGAGATTCTGACTGAGATTAATTCGACATAATGAGAACAAATGTTGCCATATTTATACAAATGTAAACACTTTTACGAAGGAAAAGTATTATGGCACATATCTATAGAAAAAATGGAACCCCTCGCCCAAGATGGCTGCCAAAATGGCGGCCTAAACTCGAAAATTGGTTCAGACTGGCGACATTGATTAGTCATATTCATGTTAATTAATCAATGGAGCAATGAAAAGATACCATAAATGGGGTCCCAGACTCATATACACCCTCAAAAATTTGATTTTACAGAACGCGGTATAAAATTCCACAAAAATCGCCATTGGGATTCCAGTCATATATCAACAAGAAATGGACAGAACTGTACAATGAAAGTTGGGCATACCATTATCTATAAATACGCCAATGCAATTAAACCCAAATTGGCGCTTTGTCTTAAAATGGCTGCCAAAATGGCGGTCAAAATATGGAAAATGGCAGATATTTAGAATGGCCGTCAGAGGGTTAGACCCAGAAGGAATTGGTAAAGAAACGGTTTTGTTGTCATTCGACGCGGGAGAATCTTGTGTATAACATATCCAAAATCCGCTAAAATCCGCTTTGGGGAAAATACAGAATTCAAGATGGCGTCCAACATGGTCGCCAATAATAATGAAAATGGCAAATATGTAGTTATTCACGAAAACCCATTCGACAAAACGCCAATTCGGTTTTGTACTGGTGGGATATGATCCCAACGGGAGTTAGCCAGAGTAGAGATTCATGGCAAGATTTACCTCGTAGGGTCTAAAATTACCCCAAACCACTACTTCCGGTGTCCCTATGAGCAACTATAAGCACGCTTCCATGTATACACAAACTACTTTACATCGTAAACATGTATGGCTTAAGTACCGGTACACCACGTGGATCTGGGCGCCATGTTATTCGGTCGAGTGTATATAAATACGTGAAATCAATATCATAAATTATATCCATGTATATATATATATGGCATGCTGATAGTAAATGTTATCTGAATTCACCTACCTCCATATTTGACGACACCGACGTGATGTAAATCTCCACCTTTGGGTTCGCCATTTCGTCCGCCGTTTTCAGACAATCAACCGATTATTTCACTGTGTACTTTTTGTAGTTTATACGTGGACACCACTTCACAAATATGCGCATTGAAGTCACGAGTTGCCGATAACCGGATCGCTATAGAAATTTTCCTGCTTTCGGGCCATTGTCAGTTATTGGAGCATAAACATCACGCATAACTGCTGCTGATACAGTATGTCCCATTATGCGTACAGATGACGCCAAAACTATATGGCATTCATATGACAAATGGGTGAGAGTGCGCGACAACAGCTGTTTTGTGTTACTAACCAGGGGCGTAGAAACAGGGGGAGTGTATGTAGGGGATGCACACATGTTTCTTGTCACGAGTCACGGCTGTTGGAGACCCGTATATAGATGTTGGATGCAAATTGATATGACGCATGTCTGCGACAATAACAACAGCTGTTATTAGTCGTTAGTCACTGGATCCAGTCAGAGGCGTAAAGGGGGGTATTTATAATCTGACATGCGTGGCCGTTGAGACAGGTTATAGCCTACATGTACTCGATGTATGATATGGCGCAACGTCCGCAGCAATATTAACATATGTTAGTCGTTAATCACACCAACCAGGGGCGTATAACATGTGGTTGGAGGGGATATCAGATTATCGCGCATGCTTGTTACAAAGTTAGAAACTGTTGAGCACAAATAGTCACATAAATGCAGGAGGATATACACGTATGGAAGATTCGCTGTGCTGCCAACAAGGGTTCGAGCGGTTTTTTTTTTTTTGTGCATTTTTTTTATTTGAATGGAAGGAGCCCTATTCGTGAACTTTCTAAAAATCTCAATATCTAACTATCAATTCGAAGGAAAAAATCATTATCTTTCATAACCAATGTATACTATAGTATTCTAACAACACGTGTTTACCCTCACAATATGAGAGATATGTTTGAATTAATATGTAAACAAGTGGTTTAAAAAAACAAAACAATTTGAGAGATTGACAGGAATTATTTGCAAAAAAAACCACACACTGCATTATTATCCCAACTAGGGTCTACACTCGGTCTACTATCTGAAATCATGAATGTCTGCGAGAAAATAAATAAAACATTTTTCATTGCATATTTAATTTTTTGGTGGCTATTTGCAGAACTATTTTTTGTCGTGTGAAGGACCAAAATAACATAAAACAACATAAATATTAAACAACGTTTGCAATAATCTGACAGACATAAACACTCAATACTGCTTCATCTTTTCAGACATTATGTTGTTTTATGGTGACTTTTCCTTCAACAAATAGTTCTGCAAATGGCTACCAAATAAAAAAAAACAACTACAAAATAAAATGAAGACTTTCTGATTTATTTTCTTGCTGACAGTCATGATTTCCAATAGTAGACATAGTGTAGACCCCAGTTGGTATAATAAGATAGATAATGCAGTGGTTTTTTTTTTTTTTTTTTTTTGGCAAACACTTTCCGTTAAACTCTTTAGTGACCTTCATGACAAATTGGTTGTTTTTATAAACCACTTTTATTTTTACATAATTCAAACATATCTCTCATATATATATAGTGTGGTCGTGGTACGCTAAAAAAAAGGGTTGACCCAGAAGAAATTGGTAAAGAAGCGATCTCTGTGTCATTCAACGCGGGAGAATCTCTGCTACAACATATCCAAAATCCGCTTTGGGCAAAATCCAGGATCCAAGATGGCGTCCAACATGGCCGCCTTTAGTCAAAAGAGATTCTGACTGAGATTAATTCGACATAATGAGAACAAATGTTGCCATATTTATACAAATGTAAACACTTTTACGAAGGAAAAGTATTATGGCACATATCTATAGAAAAAATGGAACCCCTCGCCCAAGATGGCTGCCAAAATGGCGGCCTAAACTCGAAAATTGGTTCAGACTGGCGACATTGATTAGTCATATTCATGTTAATTAATCAATGGAGCAATGAAAAGATACCATAAATGGGGTCCCAGACTCATATACACCCTCAAAAATTTGATTTTACAGAACGCGGTATAAAATTCCACAAAAATCGCCATTGGGATTCCAGTCATATATCAACAAGAAATGGACAGAACTGTACAATGAAAGTTGGGCATACCATTATCTATAAATACGCCAATGCAATTAAACCCAAATTGGCGCTTTGTCTTAAAATGGCTGCCAAAATGGCGGTCAAAATATGGAAAATGGCAGATATTTAGAATGGCCGTCAGAGGGTTAGACCCAGAAGGAATTGGTAAAGAAACGGTTTTGTTGTCATTCGACGCGGGAGAATCTTGTGTATAACATATCCAAAATCCGCTAAAATCCGCTTTGGGGAAAATACAGAATTCAAGATGGCGTCCAACATGGTCGCCAATAATAATGAAAATGGCAAATATGTAGTTATTCACGAAAACCCATTCGACAAAACGCCAATTCGGCACCAATACACATCATTGATTGAAATCAATGTTTTTTGTGGGTATGAGTATCCAATCACGATTCAAAATACTAAGATGGCTACCAAAATGGCCACCGAAAATTGTCGAAATTTAAGTTCTGCTCAGAGGAAAGCCGAAACAACACTTCGGTTGTGAGCTAACGATGACAGACCTATTAAACATGTTGCCAATAATCTACTACCACAATCAGTTCAGCCCGAAATGTTCCAACTAAGCAGTATCTACTGCAGGATCCAACACGATGGCCACTTATTACGAGGGACTATCTGGAAATTAATTAAATGAAATTAATTTGCTACGAATCTGGATTATTTGAAAACACAGTGTCAATATTTCTACTTATAACGACTATTCGGAACATCAAATATATTGGCATCGGTGGTCTAGTCCGGAAGCATCAGGCTATAATGGGGTTTCCAGTGCTGGCGAAAGTGAAAAGGACAGGAGGGAAAAGCGAATAATCTGGGGTTTACTTAATTGGTGGGCAAGTTGGTTATCGGAGCTGGGGAGTTTCAAAGTAAAATTATTTTATTCAATATCAAGAGGAAAAATGAATATTCGCACGTACATTGTATACCCTTCACACATTATGTGACAATTCCGTGTCATGCGATTGTGGGTATATACATGTGGATAGAAACATTCTAGTAAATATATAGACGCACCGATATCTTCTACACATTTAGTGAATTTCATCAATGATATGTAGACACAATGTGCGCCACGGCTGGATCTGACCCGTAGGATCACCGATATCTTCTACAAATTTAATGAATTTCATCAATGATATGTAGACACAATGTGCGCCACGGCTGGATCTGACCCGTAGGCGTAAAGGTATCAACCATGTAGCTTGATGAACTGGTATTTCAAGGTTGTCATTGGATAGAAATGCCACATGGCGTTTATCCATGCTCATCAGAGCACGAAATATGTGCAAATTAATGACACGAAAACTATTTCATGCGGACGACGTACTCTAGACCTACATCCAACGTCATTTCCTATTAACTTTTATTGTTTGTACGGACGGTTTCGAGGTTTGAAAATCCCGCTTGTCCAAGAAAACCTCCACATACTTACGGAGTCGATGTGTAAACAATGTATGGGGATAGTTTCTTCATACATATATGTATTTGGCACACGTATTTTCTAGAACATAAGAGATCACCATTTACCGGAGAGTTGATATCTGGGAAGAGATCAGAGTAAAACTACTTTTCTTACATGTCGAAATGGGGAATCCATGGGCTACATTTAGTTCCAGCTTGAAACTTGAAAATGATGGCCGAGCCCGAATAGTTAATATTTCGTCGCATCAGTGCTATAATGTAACCCACATTTTCAACTTTCCGAGAAAATGAAGGTTGAAGTTTTTAGACAACATTTCTCCTAATGTTGACAAAGCATGACGTATTGTTGTATTTATCCCAATGAAAACTGACATTAGCTGTTCATTGAACCACATGTTATTCTCTGTTTACTCCCTCGTTTTCTTTTAAAAAGCAATAGCTTGTTTGGAGATATGACATTTTGCGTATGCCAGCGACGATTCGTTTCCGTGCTATAATGAAGTTGTGCTAATAAATTCAGATTAAGTTAAATATGGTGGCAATCGCATGTGTCTATGAACTAAAAAGTGCCTATTCTACACTATGAAAATTCACCCATGTGCATCATCATATAGAAATGTGTGGAACAATCACAAAATTTAAATCACCAAATGATCACGTGACTAACATGGAGATACTGCCATATAGCACACATTTTATAATTCACAAACCCAAAACAGAAGTCACGTGGATAATCTGAAGCGTCCGATTGGCTGCTGTTGGACATACGACCTCATAGCACGAATAATTGTAAAGATCGCTGGAGATACGACATTTGCTTCACTGGTTTGTGCGAATATTTGTCATCCAATGCAAGGACAGTTTGGCCCATCGGATTTGATTTTTTCTCACGATTCGAATGGTATCAAATACTCATTTCCCGCCATAATGGAGTTACGACATTATAGCACTGATGCGTCGAGTTTTTGTCAACCCGAGGGAAGCCACCAAAAGATTGAAAATAAATAGTTTTGATGTATATGAGCCGCATACATGTATATGAGCCAACTATCAACTGCATCCGCCACTCACAACTTCCATTATGTGATAAGCTGGGCAGAGTCTACCATTTTCGTTTTGGAAGCCATATTAGATAAAAGTTATTGTTTCTTTTGGTCTATTTGAGATGGAATGTTCACAAATAAAAGAAACGATCAATTATTTTGTAGACAAGATCTGCTCATCCCTAAATATAAAATGTGACCAGAACCCCAAAGTCGATTTTGGTTAAATTTCATACCGCATTCGTTATAACTTATTAGTGAAGGACCAGAGTAAACTATGATCTAATCTATTAGAAATGTCACTGCTGTAATGATCAGTTGACACGATCATTGAAAGAATATACCCATTGTTTCCCAGTTCAGAGAGCAACAAGTGATAAACAGAAGTGATAGAAAATAGTATTTTTCACTTCGGGTGGCCATTTTGGCAGCCATTTTTGGTACTGATTTTTAAGTTTTTACATGGAGCTAGCATAATGGCATCATAAAGAGGTATACATTCGTATTTATTTAGTCAATTTTATTCATCAAGCACTACTTATAATGGATTTAATGACACTGTGATCAATATCCGCCATTTTCCATATTTTGGCCATTTTGGCTGCCATTTTGAGACAAAGCGCCAATTTGGGTTTCATTGAATTGAAGTATTTATAGATATTGGTATGCCGAACTTACATTGTACAGTTCTGTCCATGTCTTGTTGATATATGACTGTAATCACAATGGAGAGTTTTGTGGAATTTTATACCGCGTTCTGTAAAATCGAATTTTTGAGGGTGTAGATGAGTCTGGGACCCCATTTATGGTATCTTTCATTGCTCCAATGCTGAATTAACATGAATAAGCCTAATCAAAGTCGCCAGTCTGAACCATTATCAAACAACAGGAATTGATCTTTAAGATATTAGGCAAAAACTTCAAATGTTCGAGTTTAGGCCGCCATTTTGGCGGCCATCTGGAACGAGGGGTTCCATTTTTGCCATAAACAGGTGGCACAATATTTTACCTTTGCAAAAATGTATACATTTGTATACATATGACAACATTTGTTCTCACTATTATCGAATTAATCTCAGTCAGAGTATCTTTTGACTAACGGCAGCCATGTTGGACGCCATCTTGGATGCTGAATGTTGCCCAAAGCGGATTTTAGCGGATTTTGGATATGTTATATACGAGATTCTCCCGCGTCGAATGACACCAAAACCGCTTCTTTACCAATTTCTTCTGCGTCTAACCCTCAGACGACCACACTAATAGGAGATATAGCACAGTAGCAATGTTATATTTATTGCCTCGGAAACATGCCGAGCCGAGCTGGCCCTTAGAACATGTTTCGGACTATACAACACACCAGGTGCCTATTTTTAGAAGCAAATTTGATTTTTGAGACAGTGCATATAGTGTCCTATAGTGCGACGTCAGAATACAGCGGCCATTCGAGCTTACTTTTTTTGGGTTGCTTCGGTGGCCGTGTGGTATTGACGTCGGACTTTGAGTCGCAATGAGCGCTCGCCGTCGGGCCGGGGTTCGTATCCAATCCAAAATTTTTTGCACTGTCTCAAAATTCAAATTTAATATCTCTCATAGTTTGAGGGCAAACATGTGTTGTTATAATACTATAGCATACATTGGTTATTAAGGATAATGATTGTTTCCTTCAAAATGATAGTTAGAAAGTGAGATGTTTTGAAAAGTCACTGTTTGATAATGGACAGGGTAAATGCTAACATTTGGTCCGTTGTCAAGTGGGGAGATCATTCTCATATATGTATAGGCCATCGAATAGGCGCAGTTGGCGTAGTGTACATGTATCACCCCTGCCCGGCTTCCGGTATGTTGTGGATACCACAAATCCGTTGTAACAAAAATTGTTGACCTATCAATACGTGTTTATAATTTATCACCTGAAGCGCCATTTAAGTTGAAAATAAGTCCTATTGCTTTACGCTTTTGTGTGAACATAGTAACTGTACTTTAGTGCACTTTTAAAACGCTATATATTGTCACAGGATTGCATCTTCTATAAGACATGACGTATTCGCGGATATCTTGCAAACTCGCACTGTGAATAACACTGCATGGAATAACCGATATAAGGTAGTAGGAGTGAGATAGCGTGTAAATACACACGTCAACGCGGATATGTTGGAAATGTCAACGAGGATTCGTTATGCAGACATTGCAACACATATATAACGAGCGCCTAATTGACCATCCTAAGATTCAGAACTAGAAACCACAAATTTCCATGTGGAAACTGATTCATGGATAAATACCCCGTATTCCGATAGAAAATGCACCTTATGTATGGAAGCGCTATATAGGAGACGAATACCACACCATTCTTATATGCCCGCAGTTAAGAGATATGAGATTTAAATATATTAAACCGTACTACTACAGTCGACCTAACGTAATGAAACTTCATGAACTATTTAACTCTAGCGGTACGAAAGCTATGAAAAAACTATCAATATTTATCAAAAAGGCCCAGCATGAGATAAACCACTCCTGCATGAGGCTTAACAACGTGTAACCCACCCCCACATCCACCCCATCCCCCGGACGAAATATATACACATGGCTACCAAATTACGCCAACATTTCTTATGAATACACAAATATCCCGTTTAATTCCCAATATATTCATACATATCATTGTGAATTGCATGCACTATAACACATTTCTTCTCAATATGTATTGTTATACGATGAGAGTATCTAATAAGTTGAATTGAATTGTGGTCCGTTGGCGCCTCGTGAAGGGCGCTGGAGCTGACTGCGAGTTTTTAACGGTTGGCCACGGCTCATTGGGCAGGTGGAACACAAAACAAAACATTATACTAAATCACGACACTAAGGCGAAAGAAATTTTTATACACTATAGTTTAGCATCGGTACCCTGCACATTCGAGCCCTTTCCAAAATCATGTTCTATGTTGTAAAACAGCATTTGGTGTATGGTATTGGTGTACGATTTTTTATTCTTGATTGGCTGCTATAATGAACAAAATTTTAATTCGACAAAACTGACTTCTTATATTTCTGACCCGAAATTTACACAAAATAGATTTAAAGACATATTATGTACTTATTGGGGTGCATGGAACTGACAAGTTAGTACCCATGCACTATATGTGAACTGGAGGAATGTAGCATTCTACTTACATCGCCAAAAATATCAATCAAATCGACCGTACAAATGCATAGAAAACATTGTCTGAACTACGCCCAATTGTAAATCTTTACTTCTCGATTCGGGACGCAACTATCGGCAATAAACTAACGCAAACGATTTCGACATCGTGGGTCATTGCATTTCATTAATATATAAGAATGACGGTGTGTGTCAACTTGGATATAATATTTGTAAACATATCTACTTTAACCAAGATTGTTCTCCATTTCTATTTGATCACCCTACCGGAGTGTTTCACATCACTTTAACTTGAAAATGGACATTATTTTGACCCTCGATCCATAAAAATGGATATATATTCTAAATGGGAATAAAGTTATAGTTATATCAAAAAAGGTCTCCCTAGCCCAACCCAACAGTCGATTTGTATTGAGTGGCTGATTGGCGTCTAGATCCTTATCATTCATGCTATCTGATCATTTGAGCAGCGAAATGTGTCATTTTGTGAGTCCCATCCTGTCCCGACCACCCAAAATATTTTTAAATAGTTGAATGGAATTTCACGAATAATGCCATTTAGTAAGTAATGCTTTATTTTCGTTATTTACGATTACACAGATGTTTTTGAAAGAAAGTCAAAACACGTGACGAGGTTAGTCCGTTAGCTCATTATTTATGACATTTCATTCTCAATAGAACCAACCGCTGTCATTATTAGTCCCATATTACCGCATATTAAAATGATTGCCAAATCGTTTTAGTTGTTAGATTTCACCCAGCGTGCCATGTTTCGTTACATACTTTTGGCCGGTGAATCTAAATGGCCAAACTGCACCAATACATGTATATCGACACGCACATAGCGGATACACCAGATATGGGTCAATATGGGTGTCAGAGCTCATCAAGGTGAATGTGAATACCCAGCTTAAGTGGGAGGTCAAGTGACTAATTTTGAATGGGCATTTCCATGCAAATATCCCCAGCTAAAGTTATCTATGAAGCAGTTGTATGGGAACTAAAGCAGCCATTTGACTGGCGGCTGGGCCTGGTAAATAGGCAATTTTTGAGATTAATTTTTTTGGAATTACAACACTTGACCCAGTTTGGAAAAAATCAATTAAAAGTTAAACAAAATAAATACATCAACTTTCTAATGGAACAAATTCTAAGCCGACCCGCCAGGTGAATGTATATTGTTTTCAATACCGCATACAATCACACCCAGAAATATTTGCAACTCTGTAACTTTTGCTACGGAGATTTGCATGGAAATGCCCATTCAAAATTGGTCACTTGACCTCCTCCTTAAGGGGACATGGCTCACTCATTTGAAGCTCAAATTCAGATTCATCTCAAAATTGGGGAGTTTTAGATTTTAAAACGGGGAACATTCTAACTTGCATGGGTCGTTATATAGCTACCTTTGTCGTGATACAACCATCGAAAGCTTGAAGCACGCCCGTTCACTTCGCTGAATATTTCATGCCTTGCATAATCAACTCATGCTGTGCTCTTTCATGTGACCATCGTGCCATTCATGGAGAAGATAATGAGAGCATCACCTTCCAACATAATTAAATCGCCATTAAAACTCAGCATTCTGGTTGAGCGATGTCACCTAACAGCTGTGGGCGTGAAGAAAGCATATTCCAACAGCCCCATTATCGAGACGCGCTAATAAATGCATTGAGTTATCCAACTTGCTATAAGTTTGAAGTTAAGTTATGAGCTTTGATTGATCCAAACCAGCTTTCACGCGAATCAGCTGACCGCCAATGTAGCAACTATATATTGACCAAAGTCTGGTTGTCGTTTTTATACGCTCTTTGGAAAAAAACATCGTATTATGTAATCAGTCTGTCCTTCCGCCCCGTCCGCCCATCTAGACTAGACATGTAGCCTATTCAACAGAATTTCTTGATATTTGGTACGTGGTTCACATTTTAAAATGGTCGACTCGCATATATAAGAGAATGCATTGGCACAGGATAAAAAAATCCCGACTTACGACTGGATTTGATATGGCGGGTCATATATTTGGATGGTCCTGTCCAAGAATGATATACTCGGGCTGAACTTAAACTTTAGATTATATGTATCTTCCAATTGTTGTTCCAAATTGAGCAACACTGTATTTGTAACTGTACTTCAAAGAAGATGTGAAGAATATTTCTTTAGTATTATTACGAAATGTGCATAGGGCAGACAGTGGAAATCTTGAATTGGTATAAAGAATATTTAATAATAATTCATATTGAATGGTCAGAAGTACAGTATCAGCTGTTATTTCATAAGATGACTTGTCAACAGTTGTCACTCTGCACGTCTTACTGACTTCTCCATGAGTTCATTTCATTTTGCTTGAGTTTGTAATGGGTTGGATCCGACTCTATCACGAAAGATGTGATAAAAAAACTGTACAGGGCTTTGGGATTCTTTTAATTTTCTCATCGTGTTCGTTATGTACTGATCTTACTCTCGTTTTTTTTCTCTCACATGCTTTCCATGATTCTAGGAACGAATTTATTAGTCACTGGTAAGTTATAAAGGGAATAATGTGTACATTATATTTTCTACAAAAATGTTCATAGTCCAGGAAGCCTCACTCTTCATTCACTAAGTCATCGACAAAGTAAACATCCAATTTTATGCATGCGTTTTAGGTTTTTGTTCAGGTGAATTGGTTATGACATGATGTAGTTAGGGGCTGTCCATCAGGTTTTTGTTCAGGTGAATTGGTTATGACATGATGTAGTTAGGGGCTGTCCATCAGGTTTTTGTTCATGTGAATTGGTTATGACATGATGTAGTTAGGGGCTGTCCATCAGGTTTTTGTTCATGTGAATTGGTTATGACATGATGTAGTTAGGGGCTGTCCATCAGGTTTTTGTTCATGTGAATTGGTTATGACATGATGTAGTTAGGGGCTGTCCATCAGGTTTTTGTTCAGGTGAATTGGTTATGACATGATGTAGTTAGGGGCTGTGGTTGGTGTTTGTTCAGGTGAATTGGTTATGACATGATGTAGTTAGGGGCTGTGGTTGGTGTTTGTTCAGGTGAATTGGTTATGACATGATGTAGTTAGGGGCTGTGGTTGGTGTTTGAGCTATTTCCTTACCAAGCTTCAAGATCATTTTTCCAAAAAGAGTTAACTTTTACTCTAACAACATCGTAATCTTACCTCGGTAAATACCATTTTTTATTACACCAAAGCGATATTGTATGATGATTTTCCAGCCTGTGACCACTGACGGGTCAAGTATTTTTCTTATCCATGCCATGTTACGTGCTTTATCAAATGAAGTTAGGTGGGAAAATTTCAAGCCCAATTTCGATTTCATAAATAATGATGATTCTTTTTATTTTGTCATTTTCGCCAGACCAAAGAAAATTGTTTAACATTTTCTTTATTCTGTCTGAGATCTCTTTTGATGTATATGGCAAACTGTTAGGCAATGCGTTATAACAGGGAGTGCTATTGTTTTAATTACTGTCGTTGTTTCCAATAACACTGAGTTGTCTGATAGACCAGTCGTTTAAAAGATTTTCTATTTTATAAAGCTTATTTTTATAATTTTGCGCAATATACTCCTCATTGAAGAGGTCAACTTCAATTCCAAGTATAGTAACAGAGTGATCATGATTCCAAACTATTTGTTCTTCATCATATTCTCTTCACCACAACCCCGTTTTGAACCATTGATCCAATAACCTGCGTTTTGTCCAAGTTAGCTTGAGACCTGATTTTTTTTAGCAAACGTGTTAGTTATTATGACTGCATTATTTAGAGAGTGATTGGCATGCTGGAGGAAGAGAGTCATGTCATCATGGAGGAAATATTGTGGTAGTGGCCTCGTGGGAGAGTTGAACCCGGAAGAAATTGGATACAAGCTGATTTTGGTGTCATTCGACGCAGAAAAACACCAGGAACAACATATCCAAAATCCGCAAAAATCCGCTCATGTGAAAATTCAGGATCCATGATGGCGTCCAATATGGTCGACAGAATATGTAAATTTCCCATCGGTGCCCAATAACATACGAAACCTCGGTAAATATGGAACAGCTTGCACCAAAACATATTCCACATTGAAAATAACATATGTAATATTAGATCATATATAGTGATAAACTCGTTGTCTCTGGGGCAGATAACTATCACTATGGCCGCGGAATTCGGGGAAATTATATATTTTTAAGTGTATATAAATATATTTCTAATACAAATGTATATTATATTGATATATACTATTTCAGTACAAGTAGTTTTCGTATTATTTGACGCAGAAAGGAACCAAGACCAACATATACAAAATTCACAAAAAATAGCTTAAGCAGTCAGGATACAAGATGGCGTCCAAGATGGCGGCCAAAATTGTGATATTTCGAATCAGTGCCCATTAGCACGCGAACTCCGGTTTATATAGAAACTATCCAACCAACACGGAAGCTACATTGACTGAAACATGGGGCACACGACACATAAATATAATATGCTTACGAAAGGTGAGCGTGGATGATAATACGGCAGCCAAATTTCGGAACAATTTGAAAACTTCAAGCTTATGTCATTCTTAGACAATATTCTCCAATTAACATGTCCAATAGCCATACTTAATATGTGCCAAACAACTTGAACAACATACAGGAAACCGTCGTGTACTCAGTTATCATCTTCAGAAATGCCAAGTCTAATTTCCTTCTGAAAGGAAGTAGACATCTGCCATACCTGATGTCAATGATACATCAATAAAAACCAGTATATCCGTGGCATATGTCACACTCACTCGTTTGGGATGTGATGCGTATTCAATGACAGAGGCAACTAGCAATGTGTCCGCGTCTCCTTTACTCTTGTATAGTGTGTGACCATCTGCGTTGAGCAGTTGACTCAACAAATCAATAACCTGACTCTTATTGTTCTCGTTTGAGAGAAAGATATCTTGATTCACGGGAGCATCCATGTGGTCTTTGAGTTGAACATCTGCACATGTTTTCCACACTTCGCCGTCGGTGTTCGTGTTCTTTGATCGATGGACCTTATCCAT
This sequence comes from Siphonodentalium dalli, assembly GCA_032622095.1. Classification (NCBI taxonomy): domain Eukaryota; kingdom Metazoa; phylum Mollusca; class Scaphopoda; order Gadilida; family Siphonodentaliidae; genus Siphonodentalium; species Siphonodentalium dalli. The sequence continues at coordinate 54,723,168 of CP136064.1, read as the reverse complement.
AACCATCGGACATGATACACCCAACTCTATGTTTCATTGGTTAGCTACTTCTCCTATGTGCGTTTTTTGCCCACTTAACTGTGTGGAGAAGAACCACACCATCGATAACAGCGATGGCTTGCTCCGGCAGACCACAACCCTGGACAGATTCAGTCAACGCTTTAGCTAGTTGGGCTTTTGCGAGTTTCCTCATTACGGGATCCTTGAAAAGTGATGTTGGTTTTGTTGTCAGTTCTTTAACCATGTCCTCCTCGCGTTGTGCAATTGTTATCAATCGTGAGAATAGCACAGTTGGATTCTCGAAGAGGAAGGGGGTATGTCGCCAAAGAGAAGACTTCATATAAGCCCTTGGGCTTGTTGTCTGATCCTCGTGTCAATACATTTACTTTTCTATTTGGTATATATGTGTCATCTATATATTATGTTATTTTTTGGATTTGGAAATAAAAATATGTTTACATTAATCGTGAGAATAGCATAGTTGGATTCTCGACTCTGATCCCAGGATATAAATGGTCAAGAGATTTTATTTGATCCTTCCTTTTGATATGCATCTGTGATACTCATGTTGTTGAGCTTTTTGTGGATCTCGAAACCGACACGTTCAGAATCAATACAGTTAACACCGTCCCCATCACTAGATGTTAACTCAGACGACAGGGAGCGTAGTTTACTTTCACTCAAATCAAAAGGCTCATGTTCGTCTAACAAACGTTGTATGCTTATCAAATCATCAGAGTCACGTTTCTCCTACTTGCCCCGAACTCCTCGTGCTGTTCACTGGTGGTGTGTCTAAGTTTGGTTAATTCAGCCATGGCATCATGAATCTCGACACACCTATTCATTCTACATATCCACTGCATTCGGACAGATTCTGTCATGCCCGTACCCCTGGTAAGCCCTCCTATGTTTTTGATAGAACGCATAAGGACTTTTTATATTGTGAGATATGTTGACAATCCTGCCCATAATCTATTGCTCCTACGTACAACATGAAACCCACTTCCGATTTTGCGTCACCGTTTGCGGCAAATAGATTGAGCATTTGTCCCACAGTAGCGAGATGTAGACTCCAATTTCCTGTCCTCTCTGTTCTGGTGAAATTCTTCAACATAAGCAACGATTTATATTTCCTCAAACATTTATCTAGTTTCAGATCCAGACACAACAGTTGTGGGAATTACTCTACTTTCTATGGCTTTGTATAAATCACTTACTGCCTTCATCTCAACCTTCTCGATTCTAGGAATTGTGTTTTCGTCAGACTTATTTATAGCTTCTGTGACATATGGCAAAGCATCGAGCACGTTCACTTTCTGCACTGTTCGGCCACCCCATGGGCTCGTCGGACTTATACCCGTTTCTGCAGATGTCTCAATGAAATCGGCTTATTTGTAAGAGCATCAGTTAAGAAATGTCCACATATTGCCCTTGATATTGCCTTTCCAAAATCATATGTGTAACTGCGTTGGGGCCATACACATCCCGCACCGGGAGGGTTGTTACTTTCATCACCCCTGATTTGTCAAGGATGTCAAGGACCTATAGTGGCAGGCGTACCACAGAAAATACAGTCTATCTTGAAATCAAATGGCAACACACCATATCTAAGTTGTTTATTGGGAGTTATTTCGACCAAACGGTTGTCGCCTTTTTGGGTCTGTGAAATCTCTACGGCAATCAGAATGGACAAGAACGTTACCGACTGGTGTCATCTGATAGCGCTCATTCCAATAATCTTTCAGGTCGTGCCGCCCAGGTTTATCACATACATTGATCAATGTCACAATGCCTTTCTTAGACACGATGACGGGAGGTTTGTCATAAAAACCGGGTGGGTATAAAACACACATGTCATCCCGAAATTGCGTAACTTCTTGCGGCTCGCAAATACTGCCATGACTCTGTATTCAATACAATACCAACTGATATATGGATTCTCAATACATTGAATACATAGAAATATAGAACATGTATAGTAACAGGTTTCCAGCGTACGTTAGCACCGTTAGGTTTCAACAGTAGAAAAGTTATAAGCCTTCAATCCAGTGCTGTTGCAAATACAAGTATGACTATAGTAACTGTCACTACTTGGACATACACAACCCGAAATGAGACAATACAAGCACCGAAATGAGACAATACAAGCGTTGGGACTATCTGCGAAAAAGCAGCCGATAGGCGAGATCTAAAATCCGCATATGTGAGAACAAGCATATATCACGTGCTCGGTAGCAAACGCTCTTTATTGTACTACAGAGCGACATTGCCTGGAAGCTTATAACATGTGTTCTGTAGCAAACGCTCTTTATTGTAGATATTTCCAGCCAGCTTATATACCTTATTCGTATTTAAATTCGCGCACTACTATTTATTTTTCAGTTTTGAATTCGCGCACTTTAAATTCGCGCATCTAGCTGCGCGAATTCAAAACTGACAAAACTATTTTCGTAATATTTCCGTGATATTTTCGTATATCTTGAAGCTGATGAAAGTTTCAGCCATTGTTGGAGATAATATGTGTATACACAATCGTTTTGACAACAAACTAGTAACTACATACATCATAATTTTGTGGCCACCTGTAATATTAGTATTTCTAATACAACCATTTCAACAATGTCTATGTTACCATGATTTATTTGTCGCTTGGCATTGTGAGCAATGGTCTTGATGGCGGTTGGTCGAATGTAAATATATGCATACATGTATAGGCGTAATTGTCTTTTCAACCGTTCATAAAATATGTCTTTTCAACCGTTCATAAAATATGTAAATTCAGCAACATATATATAGCCCTCTTGTATTTCCTATGGACTGTGGTTTAGATTAAACTTGGGAGTCACACTATTTTTCGCTCAGTTTTAAATTCGCGCACTGATGGGTGTGCGAAAAATAGTACACTGCGAATTTAAATACGAGTAAGGTATATATCAGTGGTACACATAAACTTGGTTATCGTATTATTCGCTATTATATACTTACAAATCGCAGTTCTATTAGATTATATAAACAAATCAAGCGCATAAATTCGTCCATGTTCATAACCGGTTACATAAATTGATGAAAACGGACTTTGAGAGTCAAACATGTGTTGTAATTCAAAGTGCTCTGAAATGTTTGTCCATGTGCGGATTTCGCCGAATTTTGGATATGTTGTTCCTTGGGGCTGTACCGGTTCGAATGATTCAAAATGAGCATGTATCCCAGACAAATATGATTTACCAAATATAAATGACTGTTGTCTTAGAGAAATATATACTTGAAAATTATAATTTTCTCGAATTCGGCGGTTATATTGACAGAAGTCTGTCACAATTGACAATCAAATTATTTATATATATGTTCTAACATATGTTACTATCAATGTGGAATCAGTTTTGGTGAGATTTTTCCATATTCACTGAGGGTTTTGCATGTCAGTGGGCGTTGACGGGAAAACTATTCATTTGGCGGCCATCTTTGACGCCATCTTGGATCCTGAATTTTCCCATACGCGGATTTTTGCGGATTTTGTATATGTTGTTCCTTAAGCTTGTCCACGTCGAATGACACCAAAATCAGCTTGTATCCAATTTCTTCCGGGTTGATCCCCAAATTCAGCTTCAACGACCATACTAAAAGGAGTCATATCACCATGAAAGAAGAGAGTCATATCATCACGAAAGAAGAGAGTCATATCATCCTGGAGGAATTAGAGAGTCATATAATCTGCTATTTGTGAAAGAATAAATTCTGAACTGTTTGATTGATTCCACTGGCATTTATATTTGGGTTGAATTTTAAAGGGTTACTGTACTCAATTGTTGTTGTTGGTTTCTATAGTTTCTGAGTCGTAGAATAAGGTAACCCGATTTCCATTATTTGAAAGTCTGTTGAGTACGAAGTAATGTTACGGATGACAGATTAATCGGAAAGCGAAAATACCAATTGTCGTTAAATTGTCGAGTAATTTTTTGGACAGTTTTCAAGCAAATGTATCAAATAAATGTTATATTATATGCATACTAGTCCCACATACTCATTTAAGTTATTGTATAGTCACTAGTCAGTGAGTGGCTTGAGTTTACGTCCCGTATCAAATATTTGCCACGCGTTACCCAATCCGTTATTCGTCAATTATTTTGATTACGCCTTTTATACACGGAAATTCGTAATTTAATTTATGGCTCCAACCATAAATTTTATTTATATCAAATTATTAACTTTGATTTTAAGATAACCTATTAACCTGAACGTTTACAGAATACATCTTCGACTCAAATTACTTAGTTTTCTATATATATTATCGATATTAGATCGTTGTTATCACCGGGAATTTATTGAAAATGGCTTACAGTACCCCTTTAAAGTAATATTTCTACTGCTAAAAGACTAAAGCGACAATGGATCCCCCTTGACGAAACCCTCTGAAGATTTCCACTTTATCGGAAAGATTCCCATTATTGTGAATGTAGCTGAATATATCTGTGTAAAAGGTTTAAACCCATTTTGTCACAGCTGGTCCAAATTTGAAAAAGTTCAGAAATTTGTATAAACAAGACGGTCAATGACTGTTGGTCGCTCACCAGACTGTAAAGACTGAGAAGACTGGGAATCGGAACACCATAAGATTTAGTACTTGTCAACATCATATTAAAACAAGTAGTTCTAAACAAGAACATAGCTAGAGGGTCTCCGTTAAGCAGTGGGGTGTCCACCTTGAAATTTGCAAATGCAGCCCCCGATATATACCTCCCATCCCATATAGTCCATAGCCAGTCTGTCCCCTCCCAACTTAAGCAAACACACTCTCAAGTTCGTAAAATTCCTTTGCACATTTTACAACTGATAGCTCAAGCTATTTGAATCCAAACTCTCCATGGAACCTACACACCAAATGTCAATTTAACATATTTTAACAAATATGTAAGCCAGTCACCCGAGGACCCTCCATTAATTACTATATATAGGCTAATAGGCCTAATGACTCTTGAGGAGAAGACGTTTTAAGAATAACCATGGGGGAAGAGTTATGTCCCTGGTCTAACCCCTATTTGACCTGGTGACCCCATTTGAACAAATCTGAATCCCAGTCACCTAAGGACCCTCCATTAAGCTAAATATGCTAAATGATTCTTGAGAAGATGTTTTAAGAATAAATATTAAGGTAAAGAGTTATGTCCCTGGCTCTGCCCCTATTTGACACAGTGATCCAATTTGAACAAATCTGAATCACAGTCACCCAAAGACCATCCATACCAAATATATGCCGAATAGGCCTGATGATTCTTGAGGAGGTGTTTTAAGAAATACTAGAGAGGGAATAAGTTGCTTCCCTGGCTCTACCCCTATTTGACTTGGTGAACAAATTTGAACTATAGGTCAAACCACAGACTTGGTCTCAGATTAACTAAAAAGCCACCCCTCTCCCATCCAGTTTCCCATATATGTAATTGTGTTAGAACACAGGTATTTATTTTTAATGATATATGATTCCGGTGTAAACAATAAAGCAGCCTCTATTTTGTTGTCATAATTATCCAGTTTTTCTTCAAAATGACTGATTCTATAGGACCTTTAGTTGGATCAAAATGTTATGAAAGGAATGCCACACCAACGTGATGTAAAGGAGGGACATATCCCATTCCCGATGGATGAGTATTCTCTTTTGGCAAATCACGTCGTTCAACCATTGTAAATGTATCCACCTTCTTGTTGACACTATATGTAGACGCCATATTGCCCAACCCATTGTTTGGACTTAATTGATTTTCTATACATTGATCATGGTTATGGACACTCCACGTCGCTGTGAAAATGTCACGCTCCAGTAGACAGTATCTAACAGTGCGATATGGAAAAGTAATCAAATAGCCACTGGTCATGTACTGTGGCACATTGCAGCTAACGGATATGTTCTAAAGCGACGACATTCGAACGTTTAACGCCCGTTCCGTTTCGAAGCAATTCCATACCCATTGCAATTATGGAAAACCTGATAACCAGCTCTTACGATATACTCAATGGCACAAACGTCCAATCCTACTCCCAAGAATCTGACATCACGCATCATGAAACTATTGAATGTGTTAACCCATTACCTGACAAACATATAGACGAACCGGTAGACCTACCTGCATCCATAGAACTGGTTAACACTATTATCAAAGGTGACTCCGCGTGTAATAACGATCTCGGACAAGCTATATCATGGGTATCAAGTTTCATTCATAATACACCGAAAGATGATTTCATGAGGATAATAATCAACACATGTGATAACTGTGAGACATATCTTGAGAAACTTCGACAGAATTTATTCGCACAGCTACAGGATTCACCTATTCATGAATTAGACCAGACAGTATCTCTCAAAAAGAGACTGAAACCAGAAAAGTCAGACAAAATAGATTCACACCAGTTATCGTTGGCAGATAAGCTTTCACGAGATATCTACAATCTTCTCTTGTTCATGGTTGATCATTCATATGACAATATCTCAGAAATGGTGAATCCAACAGGAGCTACAACAAGAAGTCAGTTAACATCCCAACCTCCGAAACATAACGATTCTGATATACAAACAAAACTCAACACTATTCTGAATTCAATGAATGCTATTAAAGTGGAGTTAAGTGTCCTCAAGGAATGGAATTCTGTTATAAATAAAACAATAAATGTCGACGTACCGCTTATCCAAGGAAATATTTCCGGCTTAGACGCCAGGGTCAAAATAATCGAAATGGATCTCGTTGAGATGAAGAGAGCAATACATATCAATAAAACTAAAATCGAACAAATCCAAGATGACACTTTGAATGATGCTAACCATATTAAATCCGATTTCAAATTGATGCGCCAGGATTTCTCTCACGTGATTGAGAGGTTTGAGAAGGAATGGGTCAGGATAAATTATAATACAGGATGCATTGGAGTTTTAGAGAAAAAAGTAAATATTATTTCTGAAAATAAACCCAAATGTGATAACTCTTGTGATAACTCTTCATGTACCGCAGAATGTGTCAAATTCATAAAATCTACAATGGGGACATTCTTCGACGAGCTCCGAGAGAGAATGCACTCAACATACCAGCGTACTGATGATGATGTCCAGTCCACGTCTACCAAAATCGATGGTGTACATGAACATTCTGTTAACGTTGCTGATATCGAGTCAAATGTCGGACAATCATTCCACGATATCTCTATTAAATCGGCCGATGTCGAATCAAATCTCGACCAAGCAGTCGATGAAGAAATCCAACAACGTCGCACGTCGAATGAGCTTCGTTACCGTTCTCGCTCAAATGGTAGTTCGCGCCAGCGCTCTCGTTCTCGTTCTCGGTCACAGCATAGTCGTCATCACTCTCGACAACATTCTCGTTCACAACGAACATCTCAGCCAAGACAAAGTTCTCATCCACTGAACCAATCACGCGAACGGCATTATTCTAGAGACCGGTATAATAATTCTCATCCTTCAGAGAGGCGATACTGCCCTGACTACAGTGACAGACGTTATTCACCATTCAGAGGTCAATCCCGCCAACAACGAGACCAAAACTACCAACGCAATCACGACAGAACAGCTGACCAATATGACCGTAGATCTAATAGTCACCGAGCATTTCGCAAGTCCAAATACAGTTATAAATTTCCTATTAAAACAGAACGTTTCATCCTGTCAAAATTCGGAAATGAAATCACTCAATCTAGCATTGAAAAATATTTACACGACAGTAGGATCAATTTCTCAGTTGTTAGACTGTTCTCCAGAGATGGTGAAGATTCATACGCTAGATTGAATATTTTCCATGAGCACTCAGCAATTATACTCGACAGAGATTTCTGGCCCGATGGAGCCATTTGTGTTCGTCTGGACACTCCAAGCCTGGATGTATCACGATCTGGACCTAACGATAGTGTCAGATCTCACTGGGGCTAATTTACGTCCCTCTCAAACAAGCGTTCGCTCTTCAACAGTATGACGATTCCCAGGTCACTAACTATTTTCATCATGATTACGCTCATGTCGTGGAATGCAACTGGTATTTTCTCTTCTTCATCATATCTATCAAAGATCTTGGACAACCAGAACATTGATATATGCGGTGTATCAGAACACTGGCTGCGAGATTCAAACTCATCATTTATGCAGTACTTATCCCAATATTACATTTCTCATACAGTGTGTGATGCGTCCATGGTCGGCGTAAATAAAAGAGGTCGACCGAAAGCTGGAGTCGCTTTATTTTGGCACAAGCGCTGGAACAATGTTGTCTCAATTATAGATACATCCGACGACCGTATAATTGGCATTCAGGTGCATGCTGGTGAAGGGAATTTTTATTATATTTTCCAAGTATATCTTCCCTCATCCAACCATTCACATGATCTCTTTTCCAATTATATGCAGAAAGTTACCAATATATTTGACTCGTATCGCCCACTTGGAACTGTTGTTGTTATGGGTGATTTCAATGCCAACTCACTAAGAGCAAATCCACGAAGTGTCGCTCTCTCGTACCTCTATAACGACAAAGGTGTCTTCTCTCCGATTGAAAACACGTTCAAAGCAACTCCTGTGAAAACCTTCGTTCCTCCTATGTCGCCCGAATCGGGGTCAATAATTGATCATTTCCTCATGCATAAGTCTATGGAATATAAAATACAAATGGTAGACATTCTAATTGATGAAAGTATTGACGTATCTACACATCGACCAATTGTATTGCATATGGATGAATCGGTGTGTGCTCCAGTGAGCTATTCGTCACATAATATGTGTTCATTCAAAATGAAATGGTCAGCTCTGTGTTCAAATTCATCCCTCGCTGAAACATTCTCAACCGATGTAGAAAATAACTGCCCTAAATTTGAAATCACCGATATAACTTCTTTGGATCACTATTATGACGCAATAATCTCTGCCCTTAATAACGCCTCAAAAGTCGTCCCAAAAATAAAATTCAGAAGTCACGTGAAACCATACTGGAACGATACATTGAAAGCTACTCACTATAGCATGCGCTCTTGTCGCAGAACGTGGATAGCTGAAGGTCGGCCTCGTGACGAATCCTCTAATTCCTTCATTCAATATAAAGAGGCCAAGCGCGAATTCAGACGAGAACATCGTAAACAGTCAGAAAAATTCATGCGCGAACGTGATGCAGAAATTGACAAATGCGCAGAAGTTGATCAGGATTCATTTTTCCGCATTTTTAATGCAAAACGCAAAATGCGCAATACTCTTTCATCTCCGCACTTCATACATAACGGAGAAACGCTCCGCAGCAATTGCGACATATCAAATGCATGGGGCTCATATTACGCAAACTTGTTTCTTCCCATGCAAGATGAGAGTTTTGACCCAGTCCATTTTGAATTTGTCAACAATTTCGTATCTTCGCAGGAAAAATCAAAATCAACAAATATTGTAGACGGTGTTCTTTGCAATCCCATTACTGAATCGGAGCTGACCAATATTATCCCAAAGCTCAATAAAAATAAGGCAATGGGATATGACTTAATAGCCAATGAACACATCTTATATAGTGGCTCGCCACTCATGCACAGACTCTGTTATATGTACAGTAAAATGCTTCAATATGCACATGTACTTGAGAGTGCAAAGAAAGGAGTAATGATTTCTTTGTACAAGGGTGGCAAGAAGCCCATGCATGCATTTGATAGTTACAGACCTATCACCATTATGCCTTCGTTATATAAATTATTTGAAAAAGTCCTTCTTGTGCGCATGCAAACATACACACCAACACTAATAACAGTCAATTCACTACAGCATGGATTCCAACGTGGTGTTAGTTGCATGGCAACATCCTATTTACTACAGGAGTGTATAACTTATACCAAAGAATCACATAGTAAATTATTCTCTTGTTTTTTAGACGTACGTAAGGCTTTTGATTCTGTGTGGCTAAATGGATTGCTGTTGAAACTGCACAAGAGGGGCTTTGACGGCCAAATGTGGCATGTATTCAAATCGCTCTTATCTGGTATAAAATGTTGTGTGAAATATAGGCAATCTACATCCAACTGGTTCGATATCCTACAGGGAGCCAGACAAGGGTCAATTCTATCGCCTCTATTATATATGATATATGTGGACGATCTAATTGAAGATCTTACAAATTCCTCCTGTGGACTTCATCTGAATGGAATAAACTGCACATCGCCAGTACAGGCAGATGACATGGCCTTGCTGTCATTATCTGAAACTGGACTTACTACACTATGTTCTATATGTCTGAAGTATAGTACAAAATGGAGATACTTATATAACTCGTCGAAAACTTTCATAATAGTATTTAATGAATCGCAAAAAGAATTTGCGAAAGCTCAGCGTTCATGGCAATTTGGCAATACCATTATCGAAGAAGTCTCCTCTGGAAAACACTTGGGCATCAATATAGAAAAATTTAGCTTCAATTCTAAACTGGTCAACAGTGTTTGCACAAAACTTAGAGGGACCTATCTATCCTTGACGAATGCAGGTGTTTATGCTGGAGGCATAACTCCAGACAGCTGTCTTAAAATATATAAGTCAATTGTGATCCCCAAGGCCCTGTACGGTAGCGAGCTAATGTGGGGCTTGTCTAATACTGATTATACCTTTCTCGAAAAGGCTCACCGCTTCTGTCTCAAAAATATGCAAGGTTTTCCGGCACATACTCGCACATGCATTGTACAGGGTCTTGTAGGTTGCAGTGAACTTACATCATTCATTGACAAAAGAAAGCTGAGTCTATTTGCTACCTTGTGTAGGCTTGATGTTTGTAAAACTGCCAAAATGTTATTCCTGATGAGATTGCACAGTTATATTATTGAATTATGTTGTAATCAGAAATCATTCATTGCAGATATAGTCCATGTTTTACATAAATACAACTTACACGAGTACCTCGCAGTCTTTGCACAGACTGGCATCTTTCCATCTAAAGAGTCGTGGAAACATACCGTGAAAACTGAAGTACACAAATCAGACGACGAACGGTGGAGATCTTCCATAACTGCAGAAAATAACTTATGACAATATGGGCTAATGCAAGCCTCTCTGACGTCTTCACTCATATGGCGAACGTGTAGGCTATATCCGGAGGAGAAATTCACTTATCTCTTTCTTGTCCGGTTGATAGCTCACACAGCCTACGGTGATAGTGGGTGTTGTAAATTTTGTAACAAGCTATACCAGTGCTTAATTAATCATGTATTAATAGAATGTGCATCTATTGCAAGTGCACGCAACGCAATTTGGTATGATATCATCAACACATTCGGAATAAACGTCTTCATATTCCTAGATTCCCTACCTAAGTGCTCGCAACTAGCAGTATTTTTGGGAAAAGTTCCATCTGAAGTTCTTGAAGATGGAACTAACTCTTTTCATTTCGTCTTGCGATTCTTTGCAAAATCGAGCATAAAACTATGGTATTGCTTCCACCTTCAACATGATGGTCGTTATTCGGATACCATTATACCTGATCAACAACCACTTGATGTATAACTACCAATAGAAGCAGCTAGTGCATGTAGTGTTCTCTCATCTGTTCTTTTGTGTGAATGTTTGTCTGAGTGGACAACATGTGTGTGCGTTCGTGTGTGTGCGCGTGTTTGTATGAGAGAGTGTGAGAGAATGTGTGTGATGCTGGGTATACCAGGTGTATATGTGTCAATGTTAGTGGATGTCTCTGCGTGATTGCGGTATACATGTGTGACTTCGCATTTTGTGCGTGCCAAAACTAACTGTAAATATTTTGGATATTTCCTTATTATTATGTAACATTTTGTTCATGTCAGTACTTGTATATATGTTTGCCTTTGTGATGCTACTGTGATAAATTGTATTTATATTATATAACAACTCTCCACCAATGGAGGACAATAAAGAGATATATATATCTCAGATAGCTATGTGCTGTTTTCATATGTTCTGGACTTTAAAGTGATTTTAAAACCAAATTTGCTGTTGAGACTCCAGGTACGCCTGTAGATCTTATAATGGCAATAGTTTTTCATATCTTTTAACAAGATTAAAAAATAACAAAATAAAATAAAATAATAATCATTGTATATCCAAATTAAATTAAAAAATAAAACTTTATTTAAATTTTTTTATTTATTTCTTTCTTTTCTTTAATACTTTTTTTTATTGAGCAAGGAGTTGTTTTTTAGTTATGTCCCTGGCTCCGCCCACATTTGACCTCATTTGAACAAATCTGAACTCCAGTAAACCAAGGACTCTTCATACCAAATATGAACCCATTCGGCCTGATAGCAATTGAGAAGAAGTTGTTTTAAGAATTACTATGGAGGGAAAGAGTTATGTCCATGGCTTCGCAACTATTTGACCCAGTGACGTCATTTGAACAAATCTGAATGTGAGTCACCTAAAGAGCATCCACACCAAATATAAACCCATTCGGTCCTATGGATCCAGTGAAGAACATGTCAAATAATTGTTGACGGACGGACGTCCGGACGGATGGACGGACGAGGAGTGATGACTATAGCTCCACCGAAGACTTCGTCTCAGGTGAGCTAAAGAGCTCCATTTTAGTGAGTCAAGTGCGTTTTCAAAATCCAATAAAGTCATTCATCCTGGGATGTTATTTTCCTCACAGTTTTCGAATAAATCAAAGATTAGACTTGTTGATTCACCTATGTAGCGGCCTGATAGAAAATCCAATTGTGTGACCGAAATTAACTTCGGTAAATATGTTGCATACGATCAGCTGTAACTTCAGACACGATTTTGTGTCAACGTTAAACAAAGAGATTGGCCGCCAAGTTTATTACCTTTTGGTACACATGTTATTATTCCACATATTTGTGTAATGGATAGCTGCTGTGTTCAAACCAATAACTCAATGAATTAATCATGAATTGCCAAATATCTTTCCAAACAAATTTGTCAAATTGAACAGTGTATCCACCCGAACCTGGGGATGTATCATTCTTCATTTCCTTTAATGCAGTCACATTCGTTTGATTTTAAAATGCCTTCCTTCAGGTTGGAAATTTCCAACAGTTGGAAAGCTTGATGTGCTAGTTGGAAAGTTCCAACCCAAGACGGTGGGATGGGGGGGGGGGGGTGGGGGTCTCAATTACTCGATATATATATATAAATAATGGGCATGTATGTGCAGAAACCGCCTCCAATAATTTTACATAAACCATTACACCATCTTGGACGTTGGAACAGATTCATACAAACAATAACAAATATGAATATTTTATCAATAGAAAATATGTAATGAACTACGTGTACCAGTAGAGACGGAGGGACATTGGCGAGCACACAATACAAATATATATATACAGTTGGCAATGTGCTTAAGTACACACATATATTTACATCAGATCACGAACAAGATAATAAAAAGTTCAATGTGCCTAACAGCTAGTATTTTAGTTTTTGTATGTCAGCATGGCGTCAATCAGTTGGTGATTATCAATTATAAAATTGCAATTGTTCGTCACTGCAGTAAAATTCAATGATTGTAACTCATTCTATAGGATTATTCCCTCCATATTGGTCCACCTTCAATCACTCTACTAGTATACCAAACATATTCTAATCCAGTTTTTGGTATTATAGTAACAATGCTCAGACAATGTGTTGCAGATGGAATGTCAAACAAGGACAGTAACTCTGACAAAAAGAGATGAACGGAGACATTGTTGCCAATATCATTTTACAAATGCTGACATATTAGCAATCCAACTATAGCATGTGAGTCTGATAACTGTTACTGAGGTTATAATGCAAACATGTTTGTACCGTGTGAACATTCACAAATTTCTAAATCATTTCTCGCACTACACAAAAGGACAATGGACATGGATGATTCACGTACGAGTTGGAAGGTGAAATGTTCGTACGGACTAAACAACCCGAGCAATTTGTTTATAAAAAAGTATCCAAAGGTTACGAAATGTTACGAAAATGAATACGAGACGACTATCCGAGAATATATGATTGGCATATAACATGTATGATAATCTGGACATATGTACATCTCCGATAAAACATTTCCATTTGACAATAGATAAGGTGTTACGACTAAATCGCCAACACTCACCAGAAACAATTCAAGTGTTTCTCACACATAGCGGTATAGAGACTATCGTTGTTTGTCATGTGATCGCTGATGCCATGACCAAACTTGAACAACGTTACCTTTCGAAAACACACCACTGCGTTCACACATATCCGTATACAATTAGACAGAATCCAATGGAGTTTTTGCTCGCCCAACAATAATTCGAGGTAACTATAATCCAAAAGCGCTGAGCTTTAAATGGCGACTACTTCGACCCAACTTCCCTCAGCTTTTAAAATGTTGTATCTGGCAAGTTGGTGCGAAAGCACTTTGTTGCCTATCGAGCATCTACGGGTTGGATTACATATCAGGGTACGTTCATACACTGGGAAGTTTGCACGGTATGTTTTGCAGGCATTTTGTCGTAGAAAACGATATGGTGCCAGAATATGAACGGAAACAAACATATAAAATGCAACTCCACCACAGCTAACAAAGTGCGAAGTAAAATCTCTGTAGTTCCACCTGTAGCGAGGATACCGGAATTTGCCTGTAAATAGCATGCAATTATCTCGAAAGAATAAATCATACAGGTATTTGAAGGCAAATTCCAGTACCACCGTTACAAGTGGAACGACATAAATTTTACTTCTCCTGTCTTTAGCTTTGGTAAAGATGCATTTTATATGCATGTTTCCGTTCATATTCTGGTACCATTTGGTTTTCTATGACGAAATGCCCGCAAAAACATACCGTGCAAACTTGCCAGCGTATGAACGTACCCATAAGTTCATCAGGGAACGTGTCGATACTCATACTGATTACGTGCCTTCATTTCTCTGATATATATCAGTGTCTGCCCTTTAACCAGGTCAAATACTCTGATGGTCCGATATGCCAAAAGTCCACAAATATCACATAAATAGTACTTTATTGTCAAGTTCGTACGCTGTGTTATGTAAACAAAGGCCAGGTTATGAACCATTTGTGGCATTTGTTTACATAACAAAGCACACAAACTTGACAAAAACATACTATTTACGCGATATTTATGATTGGTATAAGAACAAAATCTGTCTATGTTTTAATATTCTTTCTATTTATGGCCGTTTTAACGGATGTGACTATTTTAACAGCAATACCCACTGCGAAGGCCATCCATGCCCTTAGGAACAACCAATACTGCAATGTTCCTATGGTGGTATTTGGACATATCGGACCTTCGGAGCATTGAAAGTCCGGAATAAAGGTAAGTGATTTGAAAGCACGGGCGTCAAAAAACTCTGTTTTCACTTGTAACCGGGTCATAACATATACTTATAACAATCTATGTACATCATTACATAATATGGTTCCTGTGCAAATATACGTTCAAAATATGAGTATCATGATGTAGAGGGTAGTCTATATAACTATCGAGATTTGAAATGAAATTGTACAACAAAGATGTATTAATATCAAACATAACATTAATGAGTGTGCTTTACAAATGACGAACAGAACCATTTAAAGTTGCCAACATGATCAGTCTCAATGTCGCAACATTGGACAAGTGTGAAAAATTAAAGGTAGAAAATAATAACGTGGGGAAATATGATACGAAACACGATCGTCAAAAGTGGTATAATGTCTGTCACAGATGGCATGGTATTCCACACGCACCACCTTGTCTCGACACTATTTCTTTGCGGTTGATATTTTCCGTTTTCCAATCCATATTAACACTTCGAGCGCCATCGCTCGACGTGCATGCGATACCGGATAGGAGGGAGTCACCCCTACCCCTGAATCCCGAAGAGCAGTTAACAGAGGAGGTATTAAATAACAGTTATCAGAGGGTGGATTACTGAGTCCCATTTACTACAGGGGAATCTGTATGCCAGTCACCAGAGGGGGTGCTGAATGCCAGTCCCCACAGGGGAGAATATTGAATGCCAGTTACCCGAGTGTGTGAATATTGAATGCCAGTTACCAGAGGGGGTGAATACCGAATGCCAGTTACCAGGGGATGAATATTGAATGCCAGTTCCCAGAATGTGTGCACACTGAATGCCAGTTATCAGAGGGGGTGAATACTGAACGCCAGCTACCAGACGGGGTGAATACCGAACGTCAGTTACCAGAGTGGAGAATATTGAATGACAGTTACCACAGGTTGTGAATACCGAATGTCAGTTACCGGATGGGGTGAATATTGAATGCCAGTTACCAGAGGGGGTGCATACCGAAAGCCAGTTAGCAGATGGGAGAATATTGAATGATAGTTACCACAGGTGGTGAATACTGACTGAAAGTTACCAGAGGGATGAATACTGAATCCCAGTTACCAGAAGGGATGAATACTGAATGACAGTCACCAGAGGTGTATGTGGGGGGGGGGGGGGTGAGTAAACACTGCATGCCAGTTAAAAGAGGGGGTGAATACCGAATGACAGTTACAAGAGGGGGTGAATGCTGAATGTTTGTTATCAGAGTGTGTGAATACTGAGTGTCAGTTACCAGAGGGGATGAATACCGAATAGCCGTTAAGAACATATTTGACGAAGGACAAAGATTTAACACTTCAATACCATCCATTTGCATCACATTTCTCCATAGGAATCAAACTGTACAACATTAAGAGAAAGGGTACTGATAGCTCTATTGTACATTTTACTTTATTTTCCATCACAGTGATAACCGGATGATCCAAGAATATCTGTCGTACACAAACTAGAGCACCTGATTAACAGAACGAGACCCGAACAGGACAAACATGGATAACAGGCCAATCCTATGCATCAAATTTGTCGCCTTCAAAGTCACGTACGAGCCTTTTATTTAAATCACTAATAGCTATAAAGACGGGGTATCAATCCTGAATATCCTGATGTATGCATCCCGCGTGTCACATGCATTGGCCGGAATCCCACGCACCAAAGGGGTGGCCTGAATCCCGCGCACAAAAGAGGGTGACCTGATACCCACGTACCAAAGAGGGTGGCCTGAATCCCACGCACAAAAGAGGGTGACCTGATACCCACGTACCAAAGGTGTTCAACTGATACCCACGTACCAAATGAGGTGGCCTAATACCCACGTACCAAATATGATGGCTTGAATGCCGCGTCCCGGAATCCAACGCACCAAAGAGGGTGACCGGAATTCCACGTACCAAAGAGGGTGGTAGGAATCCCACGTACCAAAGGGGTGTCCTGATACCCACGTATACAAGAGGGTGGTCTAAATCCCACGAACTAAAGGGGTGGCCCGAGACCCACGTACCAAATGGGGTGGCCTGAATCCCACGAACTAAAGGGGTGGCCCGACACCCACGTACCAAAGGGGGTGGCCTGAATCCCACGTACTAAAGGGGGTGGGGTGACACACTCGGATATCAGATACAGATGATAAGATGTTTGCGGAGAATCCTTTGAACACGATGGGGATGTCGCCAAGATGACGTCTTCTCCATGGACATGACATTTTAAAACTGTGTTGCTCAATATACAGATCGTTCGATACATTTGATTATTTTAGTTTCATACATGCATATTGTAATTATCGTTCTTTATTTGATGAGAAGTATAGATAATTTAATCAGAAGACAGGCATGGGAACAACGTATGGATTTCAATACAATCAGTTGCAGTGGTGTTCCTAGAATAAGTTTATCAAACAGGCCTCATGTTACTGGGTATACTTATCAGGTGAACATCACAAAAGCGGAATAAACCCGCAATTAACACGTTCTTTACTAACTTGATTCTACCATTTAGTTATAAAAGTATATCACATGGAACCCCTATTATATCCTTTAAAAGCCATTACATATTTCCCTTATATCACATAGTGTTATGTCACTAGTGACGAATAAGCTCGTGCTTCCCGCCAATAAAATTACTTTACATTGATTAGGCTGAATAATACTATTTTGAAAAGCCGCGCATGACACCAAAACCGGACAATACAAACTGATCGATTTGTTCATTAAAGTAAAATTATTGTCCAACTTCCTTGCACAAACCAAAATAGACACAAAAAAAAAAATCAAATTGGGGGGGGGGGGACAATATTTTTCGTTGCAATCCTGAGCGCGCAATACTGTTATATACGATGTGAAGCGTCTCAGCCAACAATGAAAATGTATGCATTTTTAAGCTTCTTTTAAGGATTTTGTTTTGTCAAAAAGGCTCTTGTTTTTTTTCATGTGATATACAAGATATTCAACTCATTATGTAGGGATATAAGATTTTTATGAAACTCGTTTGTAAATTTGATTCACATCTCGTCTACAATTCGTTGTGAATCAAATTTATCAAAATCGTTTCATAAAATCTTATACCCCAATATAACTCGTTGGAGATCCTATACATTATAATTGTCTATTATTCATCTGGAAAGTGGTCCGGAAATATAAGCAGACGACAGAGAGAATGATCATATAATAAAAGTACAGAATGATTCCCATGTATTGGCTAGAAATGTTCAGATTAGTTCAACAAACGGCATATGGCCATATAATTTATTACCTGAACATGTCCTAGGGACACTATTCGTCAATTGAGAATTCAGTAAAGAAATTGTTAAAATATAATACACACACAAATGCTTAGATCCAGTAAACTTAACTGTTCAACAAAAGATCGACAACACCTTTTTGAAAACTTCACCGTAGATATGTTTGGATTTTAGGTGTAGGTAGTTGGTTATGAGGTTTCGACTGCAACCCTGTTGAATGTCAGCCGATACACCAACTTTTGGAAAATTCAATTTCTGTCTTCAGCTTCGATTAAGATATGATTATTCCAATTAATTATATACCATATGAATACACATTATTGAAACTGCCAGTGTTCGCTGCTCGAACACTCAAGTTTTGGAATTCTGGGTCCCCAATTATTGGGGCAACACTCCTGTCACTGTGTATCTGGTCCCGGTAATGTCCACACTAAAGTTTGCTATCAGATCACCAAACGCTACACTTATGTTGTTTGTTCATGTACGAGTCTTTCGGGCAGTTGAAAGCTTCCGAGAATTCCTTCATGTTTTGCAGAGTCCCAATAACCCTGAAATGAAACATTTAAATGGAAATTTCTTCTTCAATTCGCTCAATCACTAAGTGCGGGGTATCATCACCGTCACCATCATCAAGACATCATTGGTATTATTATCGGTATCGTCCTGGCTTCCGCCGTCCTCGCGTCTCCTGAACACATCATCTCTCAGTCAAACAGCCCATTTATCCAATCCTCCAAATTGACAGAAACCAACTCTTTTGGGTTTAAATTATATTAAATTACACTCCTTGGTGAAGTAAAATCATTCTTACCCACCTCTACCTTTGTCTATCGGGGGATATTCATTCCAGTTATTTTGGAGCGTATGTCGTCATGTGGCTTTAAGGCAGTTATATAAACAAAACATAATATTGTTGGAAATGTTTCATGGGAAACGTGTATAACAATGAGCCATATTTTACCTGGCTCCCTTGTGATAACAATAAACCTTGTTTTACCTGGCTCGATCGTGATAACAATGAACCATGTTTACCTGGCTCGATCGTGATAACAATGAACCATGTTTTACCTGGCTCGATCGTGATCACAATGAACCATGTTTTACCTGGCTCGATCGTGATCACAATGAACCATGTTTTACCTGGCTCGATCGTGATCACAATGAACCATGTTTTACCAGGCTTGATCGTTATAACAATGAGCCATGTTTTACCTGAGTCGATTGTGACTGTGGAGACAATTTCCTATTGGTCTTATAGTTAAATATTTGCTCACCTGAATCTGCCGGGACTGTGGAATCCTGTTCGTATTCTTGTGATGGCCGTCTCTGGCCGTATTGAACCACACCAAATCTAAAACAAAAAACAACTAATAATCAATAATGATGTCCGCAAACAGTAATTCGTGACATTCATCGCCGAATTATCTGAAAGATTAATCAATCCTTATATGCTTTGACAGGAGCTAAACGCACGAGTCCATATCAGTTTCCTAGTTGAAAGATGAGTTACACTTTTGGGGACACGCCGGAAGTTATTGCGGTATCAATTTCGCCCCGCTGAAGATCATACCAAGGAAACACATCAATCACACCATTGACACGGTTACTACAATTATAGGGGACCTTCGGTGGGAATGGTCGTCGAAGTTTGTTATCTTGTCAACCTCACATTACGCCATCACTCAATCATCAATGTCACTAGGCGGTCCCTGAGAAATAACCCGGAGGGAGTCACTTTCTTGGCAAACTAGCGCGCTAATAGTCTGGTCGTTGAAGCATTTGACCTAGAACAAATTGTTTACACGCTGTTTTTGGTGTCATTTTGTCGGGCAGAATGTAGGGAACAACATATCCAAAACCCGCTAAAATCCGCTTTGGGGAAAATTCTCAATTCAAGATGGCGTCCAAGATGGCTGCCCAGACCTGGGTTTTTTCATACAAAACTGGTTAGTCGTACAATTCAGGTCCGAATGGGTTTCATTGTTACTGGAATGATAGCTGATATACTTGGCTAGTTCATGTATATCAAATATTCCCCAAATTATGACCTCATTACAAAATGGCTGCCAATATCTTTAACATAGAGAGCTGGTCGTTGCAGTTTGAGTAATACGCACACCTTGCATCAGAAATTGACTTTTTGTTGACGTGTGTCTTCTTTGTCATTATTATGTGAACAAAGAATAATGTGTATAAGTTCGTTACCCCCACACACTGGGTTCAGTTATCGTCATTATCGTTATAGATAATTTCCTCAGAATTATTACAACCAAGACCGCGACAGTCACCACAGGCCACAACACATTTTAGACAATTTTTCACACAAGTACATGTGTTGGTCCCACATGGATTCTTTGAGGAAAGTTTACACTTGCATCGTACAAATTTCAAGAGTGCTGCTGGCCCTGCGTCCAAGTCTGTCTTTATTGGGACAAGCTCCGAGTTGTCTGTTTTCCAGCCCCAACTTTCAGGTTCTAACGCGTCATTGTTGAGCTTTTTCCAAATGACAACTTGTAGATGGACTCGCAAGCTATGAAAATAAGCTGCACGTTCTGTTGGTGGGAGTTTCTGTGGGTCTAGTTGAGTCTTAATGGAAGATACCATCTCCATATATTTTGCAAATCGCAATTTATTGAGGGATTCTCCTTTCTTTCCACGATACATCGCAACAGATAGTTCTATACCAGCACGACCAACCTCATCTTGAGTGGAATTTTCATCGCCAATGCAATGTGATATTCTTTGAATATCTGGCAGCTCACATTTCTTAAGGAGACTAATTTTGCCATGACCATATGTTGCAGAAGTCGTGTCGCACCCACTCCATGCATGTATGAGTAGGATATGTGTAGTTTTTATTTCACCAGCATTGTCAACAAGGTCTCTAATTCTCCACGTAGTCGTTTTGCGGGCTTCAGAATGAAAGAAAATATGTGCCATATCTGTCGACAAATGGTGCATCAATAAGATGACGAGATCAGTGTCATCTGCTACCACGACAACATTGCCTTTTTTATGAGACGCCAAATCAATTGCAGTTGCAACAATTAAGGTGTCTGCATCTCCTGAACTCTTATGGACAGTATGACCATCATCTTCCAACATCCTCGTCAATAAGTCGATAAACTGACTTTTATTTTTCTCATTTGAGAAAAAAAACTGCTGGTTACTGTGCGATTTTGCAGTTTCAACCAGTCGAATATCTGCACAAGTATTACCAATTCTTCGTGCTCGTGGTCTTTGGTCGACGGTCCGTTGCCATAACCGTCGAACACTATGTAACTCATTCCATATTTAGAGCGAACATATTTAACATATGCTTGGCATAGCTCAAAATATGTTGACCCCTTGGTCCATTTGACTCGGTGAAGTAGAGCTCCTCCATCAATAACAATAATAAATTGTGTCCGCACGTCATATGACTGGCAAGAATCTGCTAGAGCTTTTGTCAATTGCGCCTTAGTAGGCTTCCGCATAGCATATGCTTTGAACAAGGAAGTTGGGATGGTAGTAAGTTCATAGTTGAAATACTTCGCCATATCATCGTCTCGTTGAACAACAGCTGTTAGACGTGAAAACAAAATCGTTGGATCAAATTGCATCCTCTGGTTATCAACCTTGATGCCTGGATATAGGCTGTCTAGAGACACAATATGATCACTCCTCTTGATGGATGCTATTTTTACATTTGCTGAGTCAAGTTTTGTTGGATTGCAGCTCCGACGTTTTCTACAGCGGCACAATTCACCGGATCATCGTCACGAGAAGTTAACCCTGATGACAATGAGCGCAGACTATGCTCATTTGGGTCAAATGGCTCATGCTCGTCGAACCACTGTTGTATTACGTTCAAATCGTCGAAATCGCGTTTACGCCTTGAAGTTCCCAACTCAATGTGCTGCTCGCTGGTGTTGTGGCTAGTGTTAGTCAACTCTGTCATTGAGGCATGGATTTGAGCGCAACTATGTATAATGAGTACCCATTGCAGGAGCACATACTCAGTCAAGCCCCTACCCCGAGTGAGACCCCATCGACTCTTGATAGTCCTCACCAAGCACTGCTCTATAATCAAGTCGGTAGAAAGCCCCGCCCAATTTCTATTGCTCCTTCTGGGGGCATGGAAACCATGTTCTTGGAATTGGTGATACATCCAGGGATATTCGTCTGGCAATTCTAACATTTTCTGAAGGTATAGCCTGCAACTCTTTGCATAATGGATGTGACCCGTTGCCGCAAACAAATTTAGCATCTTGCTAGTTGTTACAAGATGGAGGTTCCAATCGCTCATCCTTTCTGCTCGAATGAAGTTTTTCAGTATTTGAACATATTCCATATATTGCAACCATAGCCTTGCCGTTTGCGATTTTTCTTCAAGGAAAACCTTATACTCATTCAAGCACACTGACAACTTTGAAAGAATTGGAGAGCCAACAGCCGCTGATATGGAAAGAGTATTATTCTGGACACCTTCATAAATAGTTCTTAATGACTCAACTTCGTCAGCATTGAGTTTGTTAATGGGATCGGCAGCCGCCAAATATGAAGGTTGGTTACCAGGGATATCCACTGGCATATGATCAACAAGTGGCAACTCCGAAATGTCATCTCGATTTGGTAGATCGGTATATGTACCGAGAACCAGTATTTGATCGCTGTCATTAGGGGTTGGTGTTACCTCTGCAAACAGTTTGTTATGTAGAGCAGCTTCTACTAATAAATGACCACGAAGTGATCTCGAAATTGCCTTCCCTGACACCATTTGAGTCACAGAATTGGGACCATATATTGTCTCCCAGGCTTCCTCCAAGCCAGATCCTTTCATAAGTGAGCCGATGCTACCCATAAAGCTCATCATGGTATGAAAACCACCAAGTCTGCAGACTATCTTCATTGATTTGGATATGATTATGTCCATAGCCTTGAGCCATAGTGGTTGGTCAAATGTGATGCATGGCGTTAAAATGTTCAACTAACTGGCTTGGTTTTGTATGTACACAAGAGTTGAGTAAATGCAATTAACATCAGATGGATTCAAATCGATAATAGGCAGAAAGAAAATATCAGATTTGCCTTGAATGTTTTGGTCGCCGCCTGTAAACACATCTTGCATGAACCCAGACCAATTGGCTCGTGGTTTTATGTGTTCGTGATATAACCAACCGGAATGCCAGAGGAGATCAGAATTGAGATCTATTGGGAGGGTGTATACGGATTGAAGTTGAAGGATGGGTTTGTATCTTATGGAATTGAGACCTGTTCCGTCTGGCTCAGTGAACGTCGTGATAACAACACCTTTATCTCTCACTAAACTGTCAACATCCAAACGTGTACACATTTCAATCAGTCGTGGCCTCAACGGGAGTTGACTATTGTGCGTGGGGGTAGACACAGCGATCATCCCCATTCCATGGAAAGTCCCCTTACCATCTAATGTTGCGATATTGTGGTCAACATTATCTGCCACCCATTGTGTGAAGGTACCTGGGAAATATTTTCCAAGAAAGTCGTCTTGTATGACAGACTGTCTGTAACGTTCAACTTCATCGTATGTGATCGAGAACCCTAGTCTCGACAATTCGTTGATAAGCCATTTAGAACCAAAGACATGATCAAGCTCAACACCCAATCCAAAGAGTATTGGAGTAATTACAGACCGCGGCTGAGCGGATTGCATAATGCATTGACCAATGCTCATCTGATTCAAATCTGAGGGAATAAGAATTTGCAATAGTGTCTGCAAATGGGACGGTAACCAGTGACGGCCACGAGTAGTGCTCGTGATATCTTCTGAGGTTGGGTAAAACGGCAAGTTGTACTCACTTTCTCTTATCTGGGCCCTGATAATCTTAGCCGCAGTTAAAACTATTCTTTATCTTTCTTCGTCTATATTCTCCTTTCTATCGTTATACCATTTATCATGGCGACATTTTTCATGCATATGACATCTTTCCGACCCTGAACCTCTGCAAAGAAAATAGATTCTCCATAATGACTCTGGAGCTTTTTTGTCAACCATTTAACTGTGTACACGTCAGATTCCCCTGCAAACTCAACCATTTTTATATGAAATTCCTGAACTGTGTACAACTCTGCGCCGGACTGGGATTCGAGCCACGAACAACCCATCTGAAACCATTTGGTACATGTCTTGATTTGACTTTCTGCCTGGTTTTTTATTTTTAGCCGGGGTATCATCGACATCCTTAATTTGCATGAACCTTGTCAAACATTTGTGGTGATGAATTGCCTCGGCCGCGACCAAATCGATGCACCCATGTAGTCTATTCTGAACTATTGAAGCTAACTTATCTCCCCTCGTTGCACAACACGCCAGGAGTGAATCCCTAAGAGGAAGCGTTGTAACACTTCTAACGGGGTCATTTCTATCAGGGTGCTTCTCGTCACACGAAACAGTACTCCCACACACAAGGCAATTCATTTGAAGTCAAAGGGCAATACGCTGGAACGGAGTTTTTTTCTAGATGGCCCAGCGATGCCATCGTCACCCATAGTAGTGGTTTTCTTGGCTTTTCTTGAAGTCCCTACGACAGTGTTGATGCACGCGAACCTTGACTCGAGGTGTTATTTCGTTGCGCCTGATCAAATAACTTCTCAAATTAGGTCTCCTACGGTCAGCGCACCGACCGATGAGGGTTTCTATGCCCTTGTCGCCAACTTCGATAGAATCCCGTGGCTCTAAACATTCACCACTGCAGATCACACATTTACATTCTGTGTATTCGTCTGAGTCTATACAGTCAAATGTTGCGCTCATTTTGAAGTTGGGCAATATGACACGCAACCGTTTTGAGACAAATTTTACACAGATCACAGAGAAATTAACAACAATTGTGAAACTGAATGAACACACACAGCTCTTAGTTCATCCAATTCACCTAAATCAACTATGAAGGGAAATAAGCTGGAAGAAGCACAATCTCCTGCGTATGTTGTCACCGTTAGATTTCAACAGGAGACATTTGCGCAAGTTAAACAGTCTAAACTGTGTTGGATGACATACCACGCGTGTGAGTCGGCCCGCGATGACCGACGTGCATATTTATAGCGCAGTTTCTTTGACGATAAAGGGCGTTCCATCAGTTACCCTAATTATAAAGAGCGTTATCTTGTAGATGTGTATTGGGCGGTAACACATTACACAATGATGATATGTGTCAATAACAAGATAAGACAAGATTATAATTTAAATAGGAATAATTCTAACTGGTGTAATTGGCAGAAAGACAAATTATAATGCCAATGGATTAGCAATCCTAGCGAAACAAATCGGCTGGGTCGGACACAAATCGTGCTCAGTTTGAAAAGCTCTCAATTATTTTTCCCAAAGCGGATTTTAGCAGATTTGGGATATTTTGTTTTACAAACATTTCCACGTCGAATTATATACAATCCATCATGTAACCAATTTGTTCTAGACTCACAATAAAATCCGAGCCTCGACTACGAAATTCCAATTTTCACCATTTTGTTGTTTACATATTCCTGTCTTTTGACCCAAAAATTACGACTTTCCCATCCTGGGATACCTGGGGATATTGGATAAATTTATTACATGAGTATAGTCGGATTAAAAAAAACAAAATACATCGCATAGCCATGTGTTCATGGTGGGGTGTTTCTTTCCATCAGATTGACTTGACTAATAAGGAACAGCAAAATTTACACATAAAGCCATAAATAGGACCCCAGGAAAATTTTCCCCAAAGCGGATTTTGGATATATTGTTCCCCACATTCTGCCCGACAAAATGACACCAAAAACAGCTTGTAAACAATTTGTTCTAGGTTCACCTCAAAATCGAGTCTCAACGACCAGACTATAAATTAAAGTGTAGCTTCACTGAGTCAAGCGGTTAAGGCTGTCAGTCTGTGATCACCCAACATATTATTGTGCAGAGAAGTTCATATTGAACCTATCGGTATGTATTCAACATTCCCCCCATCTGATTAAGAAATAAGCCCATAGTTAACTTATACTCGTCATTCCGTTAAATGTCGCGCGCCACGATGAAAACACATTGCCACTCTAAATAGTCTTGTATAGAACATATTGCTCAAATAGTACCACATTTGGCTTATTTCGTTTTTAAATAAGTTCATTTTGAACATATTTCGACATCCAAATAAGTTAATATTGAGCTTGTGATCAAGAAGAGGATAGCTAATATGTGAGGATTTGCTTTAATCGAGTTTCTTGAGAACAGAAGCGTATGTATTTTCTGCATATGTTGTCAAAAACACAATCATACAGAAACATATATCTGGTCCGTTCTAATTTATGATATACATGACCCAGAGAGATGGATGGCCTCACCATACACACTATAATCGTAGTTTCTTATCTTTGCTCTCTGTATAAAATTCGCCGCGATTGTTGATAGTATGTCATATTGGTTCAAAAATATAATAGTCCAACCTTCATATTGGGAGAGGATTTTATTTCCAGTTGATGTAACATGTACCCCAAACCTTATATTGAATATGTTTAACAAAGGACCCCTTTGGACCGAATACAATTTGAAACTCTTGTGAACTACATCGACTAAAAATTTTTTTCGAAACTTTACTAGGAGTTTACTGACACACCACTTTACTCAATGCAACATATCACTGTCAAAGCACGTGACATTTAGAAAAACAATATAGTCTTATGCAATGTTAACCCGTTCATGTTTGGTGTAATACATTAAAGTTGACATTAAGAATTGGTTGAAATGTCAATGCTAACTAAGAATATTGACATTAGGAATTGTTAACTAACAATAATCACAATCTACCTGTGAGTCTGAAATGTCAAGACGTCAAGAATAATGAAATGTCAGCCTGAAATGTCAAGGTATCTTTATTATGAGTGTCAGATGCCAGATTGATCAACCTATGGCAGAAACAGCCATCGATATATAGCCGGCACAATGTCCGAATGTCATCACATACAGGTCAATGTCAATTGTTAGCTGAACGTGAATAGGAATTGACCTGGGTGCACGTACGTTTCCTTACAGTGGAATATTCTACACACCACGACTGTGGTGTTACTATGTTACAATATGCATAGATATGTCCATGTATGTCCATGACAGATATTTTGATGTGTCGAGCGAAATTCAGGTAGTTACAGAATGTGCCCATCTTGGTTTAATTCAAGACAACTTTGCGAAGCAGGTCAATTCCGCCTCGTCTGTGTCGACAAAAATGAGGAATAACGTTTTCAATATCATGGGTAACAAACTTATGAAATCCACTACACCCACCATCATGACAAATGTCCTCAAAACTGTTGTTCTACCGAGAGCTCTTTACGGTGTCGAGGTGGTTCCTTTTGATCAAAGTTCCGCCATCACCATTATGAACAAAGCCGCCAGAACTTGCCTCAAATACGCACAATACCTCCCACAACGATCGTCAACTAGACTATCGCTAGGTTTTCTTGGATTTCTACCAATTGAATATCAACTGCATATCAAAAACCTTTGCTTCCTGTGACGTCTTATCCATCTATCGTTCGACCATCAATTACCATTACGTCTGTTTCTCCTGAAAGCACACCTGTACAGACTATACAATCGCTCCAGTGGTTTTATCCAGGAAATGTTCTCCATATTAGCCAAATACGATCTTTTGGACTATTCGAACGACTACCTGGACCATGGGGTCTTCCCAAAACTGTCAACGTGGATAACTCTTGTGAAGGCAGCTGTCAGGGGAACGTTAATTTTCTCGTGGCAGACCAAAGTTTCGTCCGATCCATCCTTGCGAATTCTGTGGAAAGTTCACCCTAATCCCCTATCAAACTGGACAGTCTGAAAACTTCTCCATGGAAACGCTTACATGTCGAAATACCTCGAAAACTTACTACTGCTTCTCAACAGGACAACTTATGCCAACAATTTAGTGTGTCATCTCTGAAGCGAAGTGTACTCGAACGAAATCGACCACGCCCTGTTCGTATGCTCTTCTCCAGCCGCTCGCATCATCAGAAACTCTTTTTGGGAAGGGATTATCTCTCGTTTCGGCATACCCGAATATTTTTACCTTTCGTCGTTAGCCAAAGATGACTTGGTAGCAACCCTCCTCGGAAGTTCTCTTGAAACCCTAACAGAACAGATATCCCACTGCATCAAGGAACTAGTACTATATTCTGCGAAGTACCTGTACGTCCTCATCACAATGATCAGGAATGGCGTTCAACAACCCGTCTCACGTCCATTGCAATTATCTTCTCAACACCCACGCATGTTGTAACGACTAACTTTCATATCTATTGGACAAATCAGATTTTCCTGCAACAAAAGCTGTAGTGAACATTCAAGTGCATATATGCTTCACTCTCGTGGTTTCCAACACCTCTCCATACTTGTACATAACGGCCCACCACACTGGCCAGGGGAGCCCACTTTAATCCAACTGTAATTATATGTCATGTATATCGATCTCTCCTATACTTGGAGGTAATAAAGATATCTCCCTATCTCACACAACACGTAACTGTTGTCTCACACCACCGGAACTATTTTAACATGCCACCAGCGTGTATTGTGTATACTAAAACAATGGCGACCAACTAGTTACGCTTCACGTTTCAAGTCAATCATTAGGGACGAATTCGTGGACGATAATAAAAAGGGAGGTATGATTCCAACAGGTTAAACACGGAGAACCTTCAACATTAGCTTACTTGCAAACGCAGAGTTGCATAGCATGCACTATAAATGACTAAGTGTGTGAACAAAATTCGATCAAACGGAAAGTCCCAAATAGAAAGTTAATTTACTTGTACATTTCGTAACACGCAAACAATAGCCGATTCACAGATGATGAACGAAATAGTTCCATATTCGAAATATTGTCATCGTTGCAATAAATCGTCGAACATGCCAATCTAACATTTGTCTGTCATATAAATATCTTCCCTTTTTGAATGGTACAGATAGCAATCACAGTTTAGTCTAGTTGTAAAGACTTCATATCAATACGCGATTTTACTTAAATGCACATGATATTCTGCGAACCTGGGTGTTTCGACTGGTTCAAGGGGGGTGCAGCTGGAAATAGACACACCAACGGGGACCAACTAGTCACGTCCTTGTGTCTGATGGCGCTTGTTGGTGTGGTGCTCCTTACGCCTGCTATGATTACTCAGTATCAATCCATTGCATGGTGCCGATAACAACCATATTGGCATAGTATGCTATTAGCCCTCTCGTAGCCCAATGTTTATGTTTTCAAATATGAGACATAACCCTAAGATACTTGTCATTCCGTTAAATATCACGAAATAACGGGCATGTCTAAGGATTCACACAGAGATGTTTCTGGAACAATATAGAAAATAAACCTGAAGGCCTATAAAAACACTCAAATTATAGAACATAATTAGAAGCATGCCTTGTAAAGGTGACACTAGATTATTTACAACAAAAGTAATTTCTTAAAGAACTGAACAGACACAAAATCCATCTGTAGAACAAACTAAATTTGTCGATACAAACAATGAGCACGTGTTTACCTCAGAGATAGGCAACTTGAAATTTTAGACTGCTAATTTGGGTACAAAGTGTCAATTTCCTTGAGAAAAACTATGAAAATTGATATTATTTTGCTAAAAGGCACAAATAATTTATGGTTATTTCAATGTATCTATACATTGATGTTTATCCAACATTTTCCGAAAATTGAGTATCTATAGTCCCTAAAGGGTGTGTGAGATAGGGGTACAGATTTACAAAGTCATCCAATGTTTCAGTTAGTCCCATACATAGCCAAAGTGATTCCTTGGAATAGATTCATCCACTTTATTTTCTATTGTAATTTTTAATTAGGTAAAAAGCCACTATCCCAAAAAGCTAAATGTGATTGTGGATAATAACATTAAACCGTACTGAGGAATTATGTCTCATCAGCACGACGTTGGCGCAACGGCGCTATACCGTTCTATAGAGTAATGCTTCACGGCGCTATACCGTTCTATAGAGTATTGTAATTCAATTGAGTATTTGTCACTAAAATCAAGCATTCTGATTGGCCGAGAGCGGCTAACTTTCGTTTTCGATTCACCGACATCGGCCGCTTCAGCGTGCATCAAATCTGAATGTAGCACGGTCAAATGTAATCGGCGCAGAACGAGTAGCGAAACGAGCACACCCGCGCGTTGTTGTCTATAGATACCGTTCATCGGCTGCTTCAGCGTGCATCAAATCTGAATGTGGTACGGTACAATTTGATCGGCGCAGAACGGAGTAGCGAAACGAGCCAACCCGCCCCACAGGAAATGGTTACGGAGCAGTGTTCCGAGTAACGCAATGGACACACCCAATGATTTGTGCACGGTGACAACGGCGAAATGAAAGTCTCGATTCGTGTCACGAAAATGACTAAATGAAACTTTTTATACAGTTGTTTTGCAAATTTCTTGCTAGATAGAATTACAATGGAGATAAACGTACCCTGTTTCGTTGTACATTCTGGGATTCGAGCATGAAAACAGTTTGTGAACTCGCCGGCAAGCCGGCCTCGTTCACAAACTGTTTTCATGCTCGAATCCCAGAATGTACAACTCAACAGGGTATGTTTATCTCCTAAATGCTTCACGGCGCTATACCGTTCTATAGAGTAATGCTTCACGGCGCTATACCGTTCTATAGAGTAATGCTTCACGGCGCTATACCGTTCTATAGAGTGATGCTTCACGGCGCTATACCGTTCTATAGAGTAATGCTTCACGGCGCTATACCGTTATATAGAGTGATGCTTCACGGCGCTATACCGTTCTATAGAGTAATGCTTCACTATAGAGTGAACGTCACGGCGCTATACCGTTCTTTCCAGTGATACTTCACGGCGCTATACAGTTCTATAGAGTGTTGCTTAATTCATGCAGCTGGCTAGTTATCGGAGCAGGAAAGGCAGCAAGTCAAAGTTCTTTCTCCTAGTTACGGTGGTCTGACCACTGCCACAGTGTGATCGCCTCTATTTTTTTAAATAGGAAACTCAACAACATTATTGTCAAATATTTGTTTATTATCTTACTACAAACATCAAAGCTCGTACTTTATTTAATTCTGGCTAAACGGCGTAGCAGTATGATTTCCCAGCTTAATAGAGGATCAATTTTAACCGACAAAAAGTTAGGATACGCCCATACCTATCCATACTTTACATTATACTCGAAAACTTACCAAAGTCATATACACTTTTCCAGTAGTTTTCGATTTGTTCTCAATGATGTCAGACAAACGTTATTTATATTTACCATGTCAAGAATAGTCCACCAATGACTTTGTTCCATGACGAAGAAACTTCTGGACCGGATTTTGCTAAATGCTATGATTTGAATGTTATACGTTGACGATGCAGGTCTAACTCTTCCCATCAAGTTACATATATATATTCCAGGGTATAAAATAAATAATACTAGTATATATGAATCGAGGACACTTGTCCGGAAATGCTTTAATTATTATCAATTTTATTTAGAAGTTCTTATAACATTATTGAGACAGTTATCGTGCCATTTCAGAACAGAAATCCGCGCGATAAAGTTCGGAGCGTGCCAAGAGAGAGCACTCTATCTTGATAGCATCCTCAATCAAGGACATGATTGCAGATCATCTGTATGAGCTATTCACCGCGAATTACGAACTACCGCGATTTGTGACCCGGAAGAGACAGACC
The DNA here is from genome assembly GCA_032622095.1 of Siphonodentalium dalli. Classification (NCBI taxonomy): domain Eukaryota; kingdom Metazoa; phylum Mollusca; class Scaphopoda; order Gadilida; family Siphonodentaliidae; genus Siphonodentalium; species Siphonodentalium dalli. The sequence goes on along the minus strand of CP136064.1, from coordinate 54,690,932 downwards.
AGCTTTAAAAGATACGGGCGGTCTTGGCGGTTGGTATGCTGTTAAAATATTCAGCTCCGTCAAAAACCACCATAAACAGAAAAAATAGCAAAATATAGACAGACTTTGTTCTTATACCAATAAGAAATATGGCATAAACAATATGTTATTGTCAAATGTTTTTCCTTTGTTATGTAAACAAAAGCAAAAAACGTTATAGAACCTTGCTTTTGTTTAGATCCGGATATGGTAAACATAAAGAGCGTTATTTGTTACTGTGTTCCTGATATGGAAATAATAAAGATCGTTTATACCATTTGTGTGTGATTAACCAATAGAATTATGCTGTGTTATGTAAACAGAAGCAAAACTTCTGTTAATCTTATATATATATATATACTAGAAGGTGACCCAACTTCGTCCAGGCTTTGACCTTGAATTGTCCATTTTGAAGGTCAAGGTCAAGTGGGGTCACGATTGGACCAGTCCAAAACACTGCCCGGACAAAAGATCCCGACAAATGTGCCCGTTGAAATCCATCCGGTTTTACCCGATTTGACCTTGAATTGATCATTTTGAAGGTCAAGGTCAGGTCGGGGTCACGACTCGCCCGTCCAAAACACTCAGTGGACAAAAGTAACGCTATGTATCAACTTTCGTGGAAATCCCATCAAAATTCCCGATTTGACCTTGAATTGACCCGATGTCAAGGTCACGTCGCACGGGCAAATGAATAGGCCTATGAGACTCCCCATACGAAAGTACCCCCACATACCAAGTTTCATCGAAATCCCGTGATATTCGGGCGTTTGACCTTGAAATGACCCGAATTCAAGGTCAATGTCACGTCGCACGGGCAAATTAATAGGCCTATGGCACTGCCCGGCCGAAAATACCCCCACATACCAAGTTTCATCGAAATCCCGTGATATTCGTGCATTTGACCTTGAAATGACCCGATTTCAAGGTCAAGGTCACGACGCACGGGCAGATTAATAGTCCTATGTCACTCCCCGGCCGAAAATATCCCCACATAGCAAGTTTCATCCGGGCTTTGACCCTGAATTGTCCATTTTGAAGGTCAAGGTCAAGTGGGGTCACGATTTGACCAGTCCAAAACACTGCCCGGACAAAAGTACCCGACAAACGTGCCCGTCGAAATCCATCCGGTTTTACCCGATTTGACCTTGAATTTATTATTTTGAAGGTCAAGGTGAGGTCGGGGTCACGATTTGACCCGTCCAAAACACTCAATGGACAAAAGTAACCCCATATATCAAATTTCGTCGAAATCCAATCAAAATTGGCGATTTGACCTTGAATTGACCCGATTTCAAGGCCAAGGTCACGTCGCACGGGCAAATTAATGAGCCTATGCCACTCCCCGGCCGAAAATACCCCCACATACCAAGTTTCATCGAATTCCCGTGATATTCGGGCGTTTGACCTTGAAATGACCCTATTTCAAGGTCAAGGTCAGATCGCACAGGCACATTAATAGGCTCATGTCACCCCTCGGCCGAAAATACCCCCACATACCAAGTTTCATCTCAATCCCGAGATATTCGGGCGTTTGACCTTGAAATTACCCGATTTCAAGGTCAAGGTCACGTCGCACGGGCAAATTAATAGGCATATGCCAGTTCCCGGCCGAAAATACCCCCACATACCAAGTTTCATCGAAATCGGTTCGGCCGTTTTCGAGTCCATCGCGAACACACACACACAGACATATCTTCCAAAAATATATAATAGACTAGCCGATGAGCCCGACGTTGTCCGGGTTATTCAAAAACCAAATTTCAAGTCGATAGCTCCACCCGTTTCCGAGATCTGGTCTGCGCATGCGCGAAACTGGCATCGCACGGGCTCGGCGACCCGATAAAATTCGTATCCGGGGCAAGATACATTCACGTACCAAATTTCAAGTCGATAGCTCCACCCGTTTCCGAGATCTGGTCTGCGCATGCGCGAAGCTGGCGTCGCACGGGCACGGCGACCCGATAAGAATTCGTATCCGGGGAAAGATACATTCACATACCAAATTTCAAGTCGATAGCTCCACCCGTTTCCGAGATCTGGTCTGCGCATGCGCGAAGCTGGCGTCGCACGGGCTCGGCGACCCGATAAAATTCGTATTCGGGGCTCGCCAATACGACAACGACCACCGCCTGGTCAAACTACACACACGTACCAAGTTTCGTCCCGGTCGGTCGAGAATCGTAGATTTGTATTAATGACAGACAGACAGACAAACAGACAGACAGAGGTCTTCAATATATATATATATATATATATATATATATATATACCAGGCAACGACGGCCTATTAGTATACCCCCAACTTTAGAAAAATAAGGTATGTATGTATTCGACTGACTGTCTAGCCGCATGTCTGTCCCTCGGATCTGAATGCAATTTGCTTTAAAAAGAGGGACAAATAACCCTGTTCGCGTTTTCCATTCTAGAGTTATCCTACATTGTTTATCTGGAAATCGCCCGCACATGTATCTCAACCATGGTTAATCAGATCTCAATGAATTTAGTTTGGATACTCATCATCGCATGGCCTTTCAAAGAATGGAGACATCGATTCGAGTTTGCGATTGATTTGGGCAGATTACCATCAGAACTGGTGAATATGTACAGGTTTTGTACAAAAGCTGGTGTTTTTAATCATCGTGTTGTGAGCTTTCGAACTGTTTATCATCGAATTCAAAACAGATTTGTAAAATACAGCTTTTACTGGAGGGATGGACGCTGGAATTTTAGGATTCGGTTCAGGCGTTTGTGAATTATGGCCGTTAGAAATGAGGACGTTTTAGATTTTGTGAACTCCATTGTAACGTATTACACCAACAGCGATGCGTTGCGTTAAATTGGCGCGCTCGATTTTAATTTAGATTTTATATTTATATCTATACTCGTTTTTAACAACACACCCCTGCTGTGGTTCACATGCGCCGGCATACATTCGCATTCATACAGTATAGATGTGAATATTCAGTGTTTGTCATCAGTAGTTAAAGTGATGTGAAACACTCCGGTAGGGTGATCAAACAGACATTGAGAATAATCTTGCTTAAAGTAGTTATTTTTTACGAATATTAATCCAAATTGACAACACACACCGTCATTCTTATATGTTAATTAAATGCAACGACTCTCGATGGCGAAATCATTTGTGTTTGTTTGTCGCTGATGGTTGCGTCCCGAATCGAGATGTAAATATTTACAATTGAGCGTAGTTTAGACGATGTTTTCTATGGAGTGGTATGGCCGATTTCTGTTAAATTGTCTGTTAGTATCATGTTACATTTCCTAGGTTGGCACAGCGCCTGGGTACTAACATCAATTTCACGATCCCGAACAAGTCCATAATATGTCTTAATACTTCTTCTCATATTATAAGATATCGCGTACTTACAATATATTCAAAGTATACATGTGTGCATATATAGGGGTTTTTACCTCGGCTGCATTTGTAATTGTCGCACAAGTTCGTGCAAAAAGTTACCCAGGATCTCCCAAACGCGTGAACGACCACACATGATCATTCAAATGTGCAAAAAAAGCCACCAAGCGTCTCAGAGTCTCGCTCCTATGCGGCAGTCAAAATCAAAGCGTGCGGAATACCATTTCAAATTTATTTGAAATTTCACTCGAAAATCACAAACATGTCAATAATTATTGCAATAAATTTGGGAGATCCTGTGTAGCTTATTGCACGTTTTTGAGATTCTGTGTAGCTTTTTGGACATTTGGGAGATTCTGTGTAGCTTTTTGCACGTTTTGGAGATTCTGTGTAGCTTTTTGCACGTTTTTGAGATTATGTGTAGCTTTTTGCAAGAAACCATGCGACAATGACCAATTCAGCTTTACCATAGGTGGGGTCGTGGTTCACAAATGTACTTAAGTGTCGATGATACTGGTGGAAGGGCGCTTACATATATATACCTAGATTAGAATTTATGTTGACGACATCTGTCCATGTACATAATATATTTTAAAAATACACACATTATAGCATCAATATACCAGTACATATATATGCATAAGTTATAACTAGTTTTGCCAAATGACATTGAGAAACCATGCGTGGCTAGGAACCAGAATGACATAAGTGGATTCTGTGTTGTTCAGTCCAGTGCATGGCTTTATATTGATGTAATGGCGAGCGCACACTTATCATATCAGTACTCAGCACAGGAGCCAAAAATACACCCTGGTCCCCCATTAATGAAGTCAAGACGAAACACTGCCGGAACGAGTTTCTTCTTTCGCTAAAGATGTCGTTATAAAAGGGAAAAGGAACAATATTTTAAATCCTAAAACCAAAATAAATTGTTCTAAGACACAGTGCGACAAACCTGTGCAAAATTAACGAAGAATAGTTGTTTCCCGTCATATTTCGTCAGACCGGGAAGTCGAGGCTCTTCTCGCCCATGTCGTCTAACCCAGTCTTGATAAGCCTGGAAATAAATAGATGTACCAAGAATAGATAGACGAGCACATATCATCCCTATGCACGGACAGAGGTGACGTGAATGGGGCATGGGAGTGTGAGAAAATACAACCATGAATAAATACACATTCACACAGAATCCTTGGTGGGGTGCCACCAGAGGGCGCAGGTGAGTCAACCACGATTAAATACATGTCCACACACACTATCCTTATGGAGGGGTGTCGCGAGGGGGCATTGGTGTGTCAAACACAAACACATACTGGTCGCCGTCGCGATGGTAACAAATGTTTTACCATGTTCTTACCACTTTTGGTTACTGCAGCAGGCCTAATCAGATCCGTCATACCAGAGCCTTCAAATGATATATAGAAACCCCTTATTATGTACGTGTGCATTAAACTGAACAAAATATGGAGTCCCAGCCTCTCTCCTATTATATTTCCTAACACCCATACAAATGAATAGAAAATGTACCTTTCAAATTTAATTATACTGGATAATACATATAGTAAAGAATGGGTTACACGATGGTATTATACGAATAAATTGATTTGAATGGCAGGCGTACATAGCTGGTCCCGCATCATGTGGTCCGCAAAAACCCAAGGTCAATTAAAAATAAATCATCTGACGGACAAGAGGTTTGATGAAGTTCGACACTTACCCGATATGCTTGTTTCAATCCCCCGTTATCAGCGATATTTTCTCCTTGTGTTAGATGACCATTGAGCTGAAACGAATAAACTAGCCGTTAAAAAGAACCAAAATAGAAGAATTTTTCTGTGATATGATTAGGGATTACTAAATACCAAATATATCAATGTAGTGAGAACAATAAGCACACATCTCAAATTGTGTCCATTAACATATGTCTCCCACATATAGCGCACCGGAATATCTGAACTACTATAATAGCATGGTGGCTGTCAGCATTAGTGGCGCCAGTTCTAACCATATAACGATTTGATGGTTCATGAACAGACACTACACGTTCCCATTAAAATGACTAACGCAATACAATAAATTGGTTGAAAACGTCACTAATTTTGTGGTTCGATTTCATAGTTAGTGATTTGCAGTTCGCGTTCTTAAAGAGTAAAGGTGTATACAACATTTTCGTGTAGAAAACTGTATAAACAGGTATAAATGGAAAAGCTTTGGAAACCACATGAAATTAGCCAGGTGTAGCCACACGTACTTGCAAGTCGTAACGTGTGTTGCTATGAATATCCACTTGACGGAAAAATTCATGTGATTTTACGGTGCGAAAGCTACACGTTTTGAGCATCGGGCCAACTTCAGCAGAACGTGTAAGCAATAGTCCGATGGTAGAGACAAGCTTGTCCACGTTGTGAGTGCCGAAATGCTTTATTGGCTTCAACCAACACACGTTTTCGTATTGCTACACGTTTGACACAACGCTTCTGAACGATTTAACCGTCTACGTGTGTTGCCATTCACAACGTAGGTCAACTGACGCACGTGGTCATCTCGCCTACACGTAAAACAGTGGGTCCCCTGATCCTTAAAGCACAGAAAAAGCATAAACTGTCTTATCTATGAGGTTGATAGTAACTTGATACATGTTGCATTTGGACCCTATTTAGATTCATATTGATATGTTTAACAGTGAAGTTGTTGTATTGGTCAATGGTGCATTGGGCTCACTTACATTCATATTGATATGTTTAACAGTGAAGTTGCTGTTTTAGTCAATGATGCACTAGGCTTACTTACATTCATATTGATATGTTTAACGGTGAAGTTGATTTATTGGTCAATGGTGAATTGGGCTTACTTACATTCATATTGATATGTTTAACAGTGAAGTTGCTGTATTGGTCAATGTTCCATTGGGCTATCATAAATATTGATATGTTTAACAGTGAAGTTGCTGTTTTAGTCAATGATGCATTGGGCTTACTTACATTCATATTGATATGTTTAACAGTGAAGTTGCTGTATTGGTCAATGATACATTGTGCTTCTTCTTTGAACCGCTCAATCACAACCTCATCCCACCACTGTTTTAAGTTGCCATCTTTATCGAACTGGCGCCCTACAAAGTATGTTTACTAATAAGAACAATACTAAATGGATTCTCACACTCAGTTATAGAAGTATTACATAATATATATTAGTATATACATTCGAACGGTGTATTATTCATCTGGAGGGATTTTCAGGAAATATAAGCAAACATATAATATAAAGTGTAGGAGGAATCCTATTTATTGATGGAAAATGTTCAGATAATGAGTTCATGGTCGTTTGTTGAACTTATTATCTTAGCATTTCCCAAGGGGTAACTACTCATCAATTAGTAGTTACAGCAAAGGGTTATATGAATAACAATCAGGTATGTCATCGAACCAAATGAAAGGGAAAGACACCCTTAACAACTTTATTTGGCTAAGTCTAATTGACGCCGTGTGTCAAACTGAATTCACCTACATCTACTGTATGTACTATACTGATTCAAATAGTAGAGCTTAATGAGAAATTTCTATGAGTAATAACATATGTGACCCGCCATATCAAATCCAGTCGTAAGTCGGGATTTTTTTTACACTGTGCCAATGCATTGGCACAGGGTAAAAAAATCCCGACTTACGACTGGATTTGATATGGCGGGTCACATATATATATACCTCCTCTGTGGAAAGTCAGATTATATACACTATACATTGTCTGTCATTCTATGTGGAATGCTACACGCAATGAAACTAAAATTGAGTGCAAATTCCAACAAAAAGTGCCATAACTGTCCTGAAAATTGTCGGACGGAACCTGAATTAGAACTTGATCTGTATTTTGTGCTAGTAAATCCACATACCATATTTCATTCCATTGAATCCATTCAGTAGAGATTATAGCCAATTATCATCCGGAAATCAAAAGCAAACGGACGGAAAGACGGACGGACAAACTATTGACATAATACGTCTCGTTATTTTAAACTAGCTCATTGTTTTTACCATATCAGGAATACAAAGCACGCTCTTTATTGATCAATGCTGAAGAAAATCTTGTCCTGATTTTAAAAAATTCTGTGACTCGAATAATATAAAGAGCATATATCTGGTTAGTCGTCAGTTGGTTTATTCGTGTTATTTTCCAGCCTGTTCTCGTGAAAAGTTTGCACAATACGGGATTATTTCATATTGAAATAGGATTGTTTTAATAACCATAGTTTAGGCCAATATATATAGCTTAATTGAATTTTATATTAGTGCGAATATCAGCTTATTTTGGACGGTTATAAAAATAATCCCGTATTGTGCTTATTTACACGAGAATATGCTGAGTTGTAAGTAGTTTTCATTTTCTTATGCGTGGTAAGCAAACATTGGGAAATTCTGAATTATTAGTTGTCAAATCGGACCGCAGATGTGTGAATCGTTCATATCTCAATGACTGGAGCAACCTTCAAATCGTGATGTGTGAACCGTTCATATGATGTGTGAACCGTTCATATCTTTCATCACTGGAGCATCCTGAAATTTTGCGAAAACCCTGTGCCACTGCATTCTCTTATATATGCGAGTCGACCATAGGTATATATATAAGAGAATACATTGGCCTAACAATATTTACGTTGACCTTGTAAGTCAGTGCATTCTCTTATATGCGAGGCTATGTGTGAGACTCGCATATATGCGAGAATGCGCTGGCACAGGATATTTAATGCTGCACCAGCGCAACTCCCCTCATGAAAGGGTAAACAAATCTAATGGCAGCATTTCTGATATTAATTGCCTACCTTTGTCGTCGAATCCGTGTGTTATCTCGTGGCCAATGACCATACCGATCCCACCGTAGTTCAGATATCTGAAATAAACAACATTAACCCTTTCTATACTAAATGGATTATCCCACTCAATTATAAAAGTATACATTGAATGGTCTATTATTTAACTTGAGAGTTTTCATGAAAAGTGGAGTTTTTTACCCTGTGCCAATGCATTCTCTTATATATGCGAGCAACCATAGATTTTAGTATTTAAAGGGTTAAGGACGCTCCATCATGCATTAGTTTGATGTATTTATAATGTGTTTATTCCCGATTTCTGATAAATATGGACAGGAACGAATGCTATGATTGTTTTGAGATGATAAGATATTATGCCGCTCTTACTATGTACTATTTAGGTACATGAACACTACATCATGTAGGTACGTTCATGTCATTCTTGTGCTGGATTCGGCTGAACCCACTGCCACTATAATTACAGTTTGCACACCAGATACACTGATAATAAATGTAATGGTGACAATTAAATGATACATACTTTGGGTAACCCTGGCTGTAGAATGGCGGCTGTAGGATTCCGGCCGGGAAAACTGAAATTAATTGAAGCTGTGTGAACACAATGCGTCTATGTCGGATTAGTAAATAAATGAAGTTAAATGCAACTGACGTGGTTGGATAATGGTTGTCTATATTTGCAATATATGACAATAACATACAACGGTGACTTTTACATTTACTGTTATAATGGTTTCTGACCAAAAATCAGTACGACTGGACTCATATGCCTGCAGTATTCTGGACTATTCTTGTATTTTAGAAATATGACAGAATTGTCGGAAATTCGGTAATCACTATAAAGTATCAACCTGCTAATGACCTACAGGTATTAGACAATTCTAGAATCTTCTGATATAAATTATAATAAAAGGAACATTACCATTTCATTTGTGTTGACAAACATCCCGTTATCACATTTTGAGCATACAGTCATGTACACACACATATTGGGATACTATATATATAACTTCTATCTTGCCAAATCAGTAGGAGAGGTTAAACAATTCAGGTAGGATGAGTATATCCTGCTCCGAGACAGGGACGTGGCTAGAGGGTCTCCGTTGGGGGGTGTATACCTTGGGAAATTCCAACTGTACCCCCCCCCCTTGAATCAGATTGGGACCAAACACAAGTTTTGCATAATTCCATTTGCACCCCCCTTGCATCTCAGTGCTCTCAAGCCTAATATCCTATATATTCATAAATTCCCGGTATGAGAACATTCAGATATTTTAGTTAGTGGTCTAACTCCAAACAAATGTACACGGCTACGGACAAGAGACCAGGACACACCGGGCTGACCATGGTTGTTCCGCCCGGTGTGAGAAAATTTTTAAAACTATACAAGAAAATCGCAAATCCTATAGCATCTAGACTGGCCTCAACTGAAGTTTTCCTATAGTGTTGGAAATTTCAAACCTAATACTCCCCCTCAGGTTGGAAAATTCTCTAACTGATGACCATTTCAGTCCACAAGTTTGACCAAATGTAGTAAAATATTGTTTTATTAAACGAATTAGCAGTTTTGTATTGGCCAAGGGGACAATGACACACCGGGCCGACCATGGTTCGGCCCGGTGTGCGAAATTTTTTTTGAAATCTGAACAAGAAAATCGCAAAATCCTACCATCTAGATTAGCATCAAGCCTTCCTAGAGTTGGGAATTTCAAACCTGACATCCCCACTTAGGTTGGAAAATTTCCAACTGATGACAATTCCAATGACAATGCTGACCAAATGTATGACAATATTGTTTTCTTAAATTGACTAGCAGTTTTTGATTGGCCACGGGGGAGGGACCAGGACACAAGCTTTCCAAGTGTTGGAAATTTCCAACCTGTCACCCCCCCTATATAAGGTTGGAAAATTTCCAACTGATGACAATTTCTTCTAAAAAAATTACCAAAAATAGGAAAATATGCAAATATTGGTCCAAAAACAATTAATTCCCCCCAATAAATCAAACTACAAGAACATTTTCAACCTATTGTTGGTGTGAAATTTCCAACTAATGTTTTGGCAGGTATGAAATTTCCAACTGTTGAAAATTTTGACCAAAGTTGGGGGGGGGGGGTGAGACACCCCCAAACCCCCTGTCGCCACGTCTCTGCTCCCAGACTGGACCACGTGACTGGCCTCTCATGGTACATTTATGGAGTCATAGCGGAAACTGGCTGCATTGTGAACCAACAAGGAAATATTGAATACTTATGTGTTTAAGCTTTTGGTTGTTATCACATTATACTGCCTAAAACGCAACACATCGAGCACACAGATCGAACAACGACTTACTTATCTGATTTTTCTGCGAACTGTAGAAGGCATTTACCACAGTCGGTGGGGTTAACCATCTGAAATTATAGAAGAACATATTTACATGAAAGTCATCTGTGCAAGTGAGATCATTTTGAATAGTTTTGGGAGTGAAACAAATAAACCTGCGGCTGAAATCAGAAGAATAGAAGTCTAAATTTGGGGCACCCGAAGCTGGGTGTGGGTACATATAGCGATATAAAGAGATTAATACATGCACCAAGATGGTCAATCTTTAAACAAAACTGAATGTATACATAGGCGATGTGATCTAGGATAATTTTTAAGAATAAAGAGTCTAATGTTTAACCCTTTGAGTGCCAGGTCCGATTTTTGTATCAACCCATATACCCTGTGCCAATGCATTCTCTTATATATGCGAGTCGACCATAGGTCGCCTCGCATATATAAGAGAATGCATTGGCCCAAAATTTTTTTTTTTTATTTTTTTATTTTTTTTATTTTTTACAACTTTAATAACTTATTCTTATATTCTTTAACATACTTATTTTGTAGGGTTAGGGCCGATGAGATCAGCCCCTGGCACTCAAAGGGTTAAACGATTCGTGTTGCCAGTAATTGTTTTAACATTAAATAAAACTGGACGTGATTTATTATTCCATTTTATAATATGGACGATGTACGACAATGCTCATATGACCACTTACTTGACTGCCTTGCAAAATTTGCTCCCCAGTATATGTGCTATCGTGCTGACACTTACTTGACTGCTCCCCAGTATATGTGCTATCGTGCTGACACTTACTTAGTTTCGTCCACATTTTCGTTCAGTTGTTTGAGGTTTGATTTTGCGATGAACTTCAGTATCCTCAAGACGTTACGGAAATACTCGTCAGTTGTTATACCTAGCTGAAAATATAAGTTACCATAATCTTAATATTCCCATATAATATCATACGATACTGAGGGTATGTACACGTACGTTCACAGAGAATAGCGACGAAGAAATATATTTAGATATACCTTAAACTGATAGATAGACCGGTATAAATTTTGTTGTAAACTGTGGGGTCAGCGTTTAATACACATTTATACCGCCAACATGTTGCAAAAGAATACCCTTTTGAGTAGCTTTTATAATAAATTGATTCATATTTTATCCAAAGAAATTACTTCATGGCATTCAGAAACGACTATTATGCGTGCATGGTACAACAATATGTCCAAGACGACTGCATGCAACCCAAATACTAACTATTTCGCTTCAAACAGAATATTAACAACCAAAATGTATCGAAATGTTCGACTGGTAATCTGGCCTAACGGCTATTCCCGCATGTTAAACCGACGTTAATCCTGACGTAACACGTATTTTAGTTAAACCTGCATAAAAGCTCCCGTACAATGGTATTCTTTGATAAATTACATGTACATCGTGCCCCTAATATTTTGCAACGCACGAGGCACTCATAACGGAAATACCTCCTAACATACGTTGTATACCGACACAAACCTGTCCATAATCTCCATTTAAAGCTGTGTTGTTGAGGATGTATTCTGGATAAGCAATCTTTTCTATCATGGCGACGGCCTGAATATAAATTAAAACATGCATAACTCGCATATAACACAGATTGGCGACATGACCGAATATCAATTGCGGCCCGTTTATGTCATTCACCATCTCGTTTGGTGTTTCGATGGGACAATGGGTAATTATATGACATAAACACCTCAAACTAAATAAGTCACCCCTTGACATATTAGATGGTATCCCAATTTAAGAATCCTGTGGCCGATTATCGGAAAATTTTACCTGTATGTTCAGGTATGTTCAGTATAATACACAATTTTCTTGGTATCATCTCCATGAAAAGTTGTCTAGGAGGAATAACTCTATCAGCTAATGACTCAATCGATTTTTTTTAATCCACAGGACTCTGCAGGACTCAAACTAAACTTACCAATGTGATACTTTACTGTAGGTCACTAGGTTGATAAATACATCAACTATGTATTATGGACTTCAAGTGCATCATACGGAATTTCGTCTGTTACACGATGAAACATGTCAACTACTGTGAATGGGGCTTACGTAAGCGTACACGCGACGACGATAACGTATGCGTTTCCATACAGATTGGTCGCCTCTACTCACCTTCTCCCAAGCAACTGTCCTGGTTTTATTGTCCATCCATTTCGCTTCCAACAGAAGTTGGTTAAATGAGTTTCGAATGTTGTGTATCATCTCAAGAGCCTGAAAGTAAATGTAGGTTGGACTGCTTTCGGCATTGTTGTTTACAAGGTAAAAGAGATGTGTCCATACTATATCCAACGTAGTTATGAGCTAATGTAGGGAAATAGATAAAGACGACGAATGGTAACATAGGTGAACAATGTTTGGGTTGGAACAAACTACTTCGTATACATGTAATTGTAATTCAAGTTGAATATTTGTCGCTAATACACGCATTCTGATTGGTCGCGAGTTAACTTTAGCTTTCGGTTCACCAGCATCGGCCGGTGATGGTTTAACGTATTATAGTGGAGCACGGCGTCATGCCAACGAGCATACAATACGTCAGTCAGGAGTCGCGTAATTGATTCAGTCGCTCAAATATGTTTACTATAGATACCATTGATCACAGATCCCTGACACAACATTGGTCCCAACCCCGATATGAGCGAAAATCGGGACCTATTTTAAAGCTTGATTTGAGTTGAGGGACATCTCAATGTGCCATTCTGATCGATACATGGTCGTTTGCGCTCATAGCAGCAAGCACATTTGAAGCAATGAACACTCATACTGATTCCGTGCCTCCATAATTTAAAACATATACTAAGACAATATCCGAACCCATGTTCAGATTGATACGCTTCACAACTCTGGCTGAAAGGGCTTCCTTATTAGTGATGTCCCTGTAGCCGAGCTGGTTAGGTCTGGATACGATCACCACAGTCTGTGCTACACGACGTTGCAAGGGTTCGAACACCGACTTTCACTAGCATCGTCCGGTGATGAGTTAAAAGACCTAGAGTGGGCCAACGAGCATACAATACATCAGCCAGGGGTCGCGTAATTGAGTCAACCGCTCATATATATTTACTATAGATACCATTGATCACAGATCCCTGAGACAACATTGGTCCCAACCCCGATATGAGCGAAAATCTGGACCGATTTTCAAGCTTGATCAGAGTGGAGGAACATCTGACTGTCCCATTCCGATCATAACATACTGAGTCCGCGCCTCCATAACTCAGATATAATTATGTATAGTAAGACAAGTTTCATGCTCCAGAAATGTAGAAGTTCTACATGTCCCCAAATCCGTGGCCAGAAATACAGCATTATAAATGTGTATGAAACCGAACAGTCATATGTGACTCGCCATATCAAATCCAGTCGTAAGTCGGGATTTTTTTTACCCTGTGCCAATGCATTCTCTTATATATGCGAGTCGACCATAGGTCGCCTCGCATATATAAGAGAATGTATTGGCCTAACAATGTTTTATCATTTTTTAAAAATAAATGTTTCTTACAATTTTTAGGACATAAAATAAAAAAACATCCATTACCCTGCAGGGAGCCCCATACATATATAGAAGCATATAGAAGAGTGTCGTCTGCTCATGTTTGTCTGGGGCTCTGTATAGGTGAAAATTATAAAATTGTTAAAGAATACAAGAAAAAATTATTAAAATTGTAAAAAATTGTTAGGCCAATGCATTCTCTTATATATGCGAGGCGACCTATGGTCGACTCGCATATATAAGAGAATGCATTGGCACAGGGTAAACAAAATCCCGACTTACGACTGGATTTGATATGGCGGGTCACATATTCCTTAAATATTTCCCTTTATTCTGATATACGAGTCAACCATAAACAGCTAGATACAGTGGAGATATCTTCCATGAAAGCATCGGACACCACAGAAGACCGGACAAAAAAGTGGTCGAACAAGGCTCTACCCGGTCATGCTGCAAACAATTATAGCAATAATACTAGAACATAAAAGAATATATCGATACGGCCATCGCATTCATGGAGTATTTCCCTTTAATTTGATATAGGGATCAACCATTGTACAGCATCTACTACGACACCATCGGAGACTGGCGATCAAGTTGTCGTTCAAAACTCGATCCGGTACAACGCCATGACTCATGAGTCGGGGCAGCCTTGTTCGACAATGTTTTTCGCCGGTCTCGGATGTTTTCAGGGAATATATTTCCGCTGTCACTGACCGAACATTGTTGATCCATAATGTAGGGGAAATTATTATAGGAATACCAGTATTTTACCATTATATTTTATTTTATCTCTAGTATTGCATTTCTGACCACATTTTAGGGACATATGAACATTCTGAACCAGATGAGCTTAGAACCTTGTATATATTTACGTGCGCTCGCGCAACAGTATGGCGATCAGTCAGATTCGTAGGTACGTACGTTGGTGTCACCCTACCGATTCACTTATGAACTACTACCAGCTCACGGAAGAATATCTTATACTTTATATAGTAACAAACTGCCAATTGCTTAATCAAGTTATAGATTTCACCAACTGAACATTTAAAAATTCTATTTGAGTGCGTTTTGGAGCGCATCCTTTGATCTTTTAGAAAGTTGTTGCACGAAAATACGTTGTGTATTTTGACGTTTCTAAGGATGCTGTCACTAACAACGGAAACCAGCATGGTCCGTTCTAATGATGCTCCATAACGTTGTTACGACCCAGTGACGTAACTCACGAACTGCTGGAGGTTAACTGCTCCAAGTTCTTGTAACCTTTCTTCCTTGCATATTTTAAGTTTATCTGTCTAGTAGAGGACGCTTTATCTGTCTAGTAGACGGATAGAGGCGTGGTTTATCTGATGGGATTTATATGTATAGTAGACAGGGGTAGGAGGTGGATAAATAGGGGTATTCCTTATTCCTTACATCATATAAATAGGGGTATTCCTTATTCCTTCCCCTTCTCTGTTTTGTTTTTTCCCATAGTGTTCCCATGGAATATGCATTTTTTACTGCCATGATAATAATCCAGTTATACTTCCCTTACATATATCAATGTGATTATAATTTATTATATACTCATAAAATTATTGAAGATTGTAATTGTCTTTTTTTGCTAACATTAAATTAAATTAAATAAATTAAGTAAAATACAGTGAAATTATTTTTTTAATTATTTTTTATTACATTTTTGCGCACGTTGGCATCTCTCTGAGTGCATTCTAGTTGTAGGTACTTTTAGTGTTAAGACCAAGTTTTTGTCAGTGACCTTGTTCGGGCGCTGTTCCGAGTAAACACAAGGAACGTACCCAGAGATTTGATAACCAAAATGGATATCTTACTTCATGTCATGTAATACCGATAAAAAGCGCATTTCGTGCAGTTTCTTTAACCCTTTCAGTGCCAGGGGCCGATCTCATCGGCCCTAATTTACGGTCTGTAAAATCGGCCCGAAAATAATAAAAAAAATAAAAAACATTTTTTTTTTAGATTTAAATTTTTTTATTAAAATTGTAAAAAATTGTAAAGAATAATAACAAATGATGAAAAATTGTTAGGCCAATGCATTCTCTTATATGTGCGAGGCGACCTATGGTCGACTCGCATATATAAGAGAATGCATTGGCACAGGGTATATGGGTTGATACAAAAATCGGACCTGGCACTCAAAGGGTTAAATGTTTGTTGGTGTATAGATTTACAATGGAGATATAAGTACCCTGTTTTGTTGGATATTTGTGGATTCGAGCATGCAAACTGCTTTCATGCTAAAACTCACAAAGATCCAACAAAACAGGGTACGTTTATGACCAACTGCTCTTTAGATATGAATCATTATCAATAGGTGATCATTTGAAATACGACCGAGGCACACATTTACGTCAGGTCAGGTATGTCGATCTGAAGTTTCACTTTAAACAAAACTATAATCAACTTTTACTAAAATTTATAGGAGGTATTGTTTTATTGAAATTTCAGAGATAAAGTTTAAATTCGATAAAATGTGTTTTTAATTATCATTAAAAGGTAAATGTATGAGAAAAGTTACACAGTTTACACTATACCTTATTGCAGATGATAAGCCTGTAAAATCATATTCATGAATCTGTACTACACCTCTGCTAATTATCCGTGTCAACAATGATCAAGAAAGATGGTAATCGATTCGTCGAACACTGAAGCCGCGGATAATATACAATCCTCAAATAAAATCCATTGATTACACGCTTCTGTCAACTATTTGTACCTAAACTCACGCTCGATTTCCCCTCCTCGTCGAAGTGCTGCTTAACAAAGAGCTGGCCCACAGCGTAACCAAGGTTCTCGTTCACATAGCGGATACATTCGTGCCACCGATCCACATTTCTCTCCGAACCATATATGGCCTGTAACGAGACAAATAATGCACTTGCTGACTGTTGTATATAGGTAAGAAGAGAGTCGTAGATGGATATGAAATATGCTAATATTTACATGACAGTTTGTCTAATTGTGGTAAGTTCGCCCACCTGGCAACTCTGTCTAGAGAAATCATCAACACATATTGTGGACAGATAGACCAACACACCACTAGAAGTTATATTTGTAGAAACAATTTAAAGCTTTCAGAAGTCAATTGGTCTAAATAACTGACTTATTGGGCGTTATTTTTGACGATTCAAAGTCCTTCAATATTTGGATAATAATATATAGTTCCCGACGAATGATTGTAATCGATAGTTAGAATTCAATCTCAGAAAGTATATTTTAACCCTTTGAGTGCCAGGGGCCGATCTCATCGGCCCTAAACCTACAAAATAAGTCTGTTAAAGAATATAAGAATAAATTATTAAAATTGTAAAAAAAAAAACAAGTTAGGCCAATGCATTCTCTTATATATGCGAGGCGACCTATGGTCGACTCGCATATATAAGAGAATGCATTGGCACAGGGTATATGGGTTGATAAAAAAAATCGACCTGGCACTCAAAGGGTTAATACTCTCTCAAGAACAATAAACTACTAAATGTAACTTTTCAGTGCTTCTGGAACATAATCATTCAGAAACAATATGCTAATTGAAATTTAAGCCATTCCTTTAGAAATATATATATTGTGTATATATACTATCATCATCTACTTTTGTCAATATTTCTTTATCTATTTCAAAGTTCTAGCGTGAGGAGAGAAATAAACATATGAGCTGTGTGTACTGAGCATCATCGAGCGTTGTCATAGATTGCAATGGCTATGTTTTCCAAAATGATTTCTTCCCATAGTGACATTCCATATGGCAGACATACCTTGTAGTATTCGTTGCGCAGGTTTCTGTAAACATCGGGTAGATTAGCGACTCTGTTCATAATGATTCTCCATATCATGTAGTTGCTCAATGTCCTGTTGGAGAAACACATCGTTTGCGTACATGAGTACATATATATAGCTAGCATCGATGGAATCTCGTTCAACAGTGGGTGCAACTGAGAGAATACTTAAAAATGCGGTTGGTGTCCGGTGGTGGTTATAACTTACAAATTGCACATTTTGCTCGTGTGTACGCATATTCAGTGGGTACATGTAGCTGTGCCACTGTGACACATATAGTAGACGTCAGCTTACACCAAGTGTTGTATTTTTTTTTTATCTAACAACCTCTATGTAGAGAAAAATACGTTATTATTGTGATATTTAATTATCAGTTAAATAAGCCCTCATCGCAGTTGGGGCTAATTTTAACGAGGCGGTCGCGGGTATGAATCCCGACGTGGCGAAAATTGAGACGATCTCCAAGCTTGATCTGAGTTGAGTGACATCTCAGTGGGCCACTCCGGTCGAGGTATAGATATATTGATAATAATTAAGAACCTTTTCACTCGCATTGAAACAATGGCCACTGGTACTGAGTTATAGTGCCTCCATAAATCTGATATGCATGTCAATGTTTATACATGTATAGTTCCAAGCTTTATTCGACCTGGGCGACTCACCTGGCGTCCGTCTGGTCGATAAGAGCTGTTAGATTCTGGAAGAAGTCAGGGTTGTACACGACAATGTTCTCGTCTCCCGTGAGCGTTATGTTAACTTCTCCGAACATAGTCTGTAGAAACCTCATCCACTCGAACTGAAATGGAAGTAGTATCAGAGAAATTGCGTTTGGGTAGCATTGTGGTTTGCAGATTATATGCTCAAGATTCAAGACATGGGTACGAGTCAGGCCTTAATATATTGTGCTGGACATTTGCAGAATGTGCGGGGTAGCATAACTAAATTCACCCTATGCAGACTTCATTCTGCAATGCCCAGTACCATGCATATGTTGAGACCTGGTACGGGTTCCGCCTTCCTGTCGACTTGAAAGCCATCAATATAGAAAGGTTGCACCCAGTCGGCCGGAGAGACAATCTTCCAACTGAACGGTATCACACTTGCCATTCAGCCAGTTATGTAAAATATACAACCTATAAGATAGAGATAGCGACCACCCATGCAGTTAACCCTTTCAATACTAACTGGATTCTCCCAGTCAGTTACAAAGTGTACATCGGAAATATAAGCATATACGACAGATACATAAAAGTACAGAAGGAGTCCTATTTATTGAGGGAAATGGTCACATATAGGTCGTTTGTTGGACCTATTATCTGAACATTCCATATGGGATAACTACTCGTCAATGATGCTTTAGAATAGAACGGTTTAAAGAAACCATCGGGATATATACCCTACCACTGCGACAGATATCCACCCAGAATGCAATAGAAATCCCCATATGTACCGTGGGGACAAGCGACAGATATCCACCCAGGATGCAATAGAGACATCCATACGTACAGATATCCACCTAGAATGCAATAGAGACCCCCATACGTACCATCGGAACAAGCGACTGGATATACACCCAGAATGCCATGGAGACCTCCATATGTACCGTGGGGACACACACAGAACGCAATAGAGACCTCCATACGTATCGTCGGAACAGGCGACTGGATATACACCCATAATGCAATAGAGACCTGCATATGTACCGTGGGGACACACCCATAATGCAATTGAGACCTCAATACGTACCGTGGCGACACACACATAATGCGATAGAGACCTCCATACGTAACTGGGGACACACCCGGAATGCCATAGAGACCTCCATACGTACCGTGGGGACACACCCAAAATGCGATAGAGACCTCCATACGTACCATGGGGACACACAGAGAATGCGATAGAGATCTACATACGTACCATGGGGACACACCCAGAATGCAGTAGAGACCTCCATGCGTACCGTGTGGACACACCCAAAATGCCATAGAGACCTCCATACTTACCGTGAGGACACACCCATACTGCAATAGAGACCTACATACGTACCACGACACACCCAGAATGCCATAGAGACCTCCATACGTACCGTGGGAACAGCGACAGATATCCACCCAGGATGCAAGAGACCTCCATACGTACCGTGGGGACACACCCACAATGCAATAGAGACATCCATACGTACCGTGGGGACACACACATAATGCAATAGAGACCTCCATACGTACCGTGGGGACACACACAGAATGACATAGAGACCTCCATACGTACCGTGGGGACACACCCATAATACAATAGAGACCTCCATACGTACCGTGGGAACAAGCGACAGATATCCACCCAGAGTGCAATAGAGACCTCCATACGTACCGTGGGGACACACCCAGAATGAAATAGAGACCTCCATACGTACCGTGAGAACAAGCGACAGATATCCACCCAGAGTGCAATAGAGACCTCCATACGTACCGTGGGGGCACACAGAGAATGCAATAGAGACCTCCATACGTACCGTGGGAACAAGCGACTGCAGCTCTTTGATCGTCATCTTGTTGTACATTTGTTCTCCAATTCGTCGTTCTTTCTCTGGCACTGTTATCTACAGGTGAGATACATGTATAATTACATCACCATTTAATAACGTACACATACAAACAATGGTACTATATTTCGTGGAAACGGAGAGTTAAAGAAATGTCACATGACATAATTATATTAACAAAATAAGTATTTTCCAAATGTAACCATGGCGCTTGCTATGATGTGCATGTATTGCCATACTTTACTGGTTACCTCGCCGCGCGTATTCGACAGTGATTTAAAATCACCAGCCTTGTCTTCAGTATGGCATCACTTTCCGTCGTATAGGCTATCGTGTCCGGCAGCGGCTATTCGCCATCGGATGGCAAATAGCGATTGTACCGATATGCGCTATTTGCCATCCGATGGTATTTTAAATAAAAGAAAACATATCATATCATCACAATACGCTATTATAACGAGGATTCCTACCGCCTTCGTGATCATTAGGCCCAGTTGACCGTCGGTTGACCACCCACAGATATCCTGGGGGGATGGCAAATAAGAAATCGACAAATTTTGAAGGAAATTTCGTATAGTTTGAACATTTAGTGGCACAAGCTGTCGCTATATGGCCACATAATCACCATTTGTACCCGCATTACTGAAAACCCGGACCAGTTGACCGTCGGTTGACCACCCACAGATATCCTGGGGGGATGGCAAATAAGGAATCGACAAATTTTGAAGGAAATTTCGTATAGTTTGAACATTTAGTGGCACAAGCTGTCGCTATATGGCCACATAATCACCATTTGTACTCGCCTTACTGAAAACCCGGACCAGTTGACCGTCGGTTGACCACCCACAGATATTCTGGGGGGATGGCAAATAAGAAATCGACAAATTTTGAAGGAAATTTCGTATAGTTTGAACATTTAGTGGCACAAGCTGTCGCTATATGGCCACATAATCACCATTTGTACCCGCCTTACTGAAAACCCGGACCAGTTGACCGTCGGTTGACCACCCACAGATATCCTGGGGGGATGGCAAATAAGGAATCGACAAATTGTGAAGGAAATTCCGTATAGTTTGAAAATTTAGTGGCACAAGCTGTCGCTATATGGCCACATAATCATCATTTGTACCCGCCTTACTGAAAACCCGGACCAGTTGACCGTCGGTTGACCACCTAAAGATATCATGCGGGGATGGCAAATAAGAAATCGACAAATTTTGAAGGAAATTTCGTATAGTTTGAACATTTAGTGGCACAAGCTGTCGCCATATGGCCACATAATCACCATTTGTACCCGACTTACTGAAAACCCGGACCAGTTGACCGTCGGTTGACCACCTACATATATCATGGGGGGATGGCAAATAAGAAATCGACAAATTTTGAAGGAAATTTCGTATAGTTTGAACATTTAGTGGCACAAGCTGTGGCTATATGGCCACATAATCACCATTTGTACCCGCCTTACTGAAAACCCGGACCAGTTGACCGTCGGTTGACCACCCACAGATAACCTGGGGGATGGTAAATAAGGAATCGACAAATTTTGAAAGAAATTTCGTATAGTTTGAACATTTAGTGACACAAGCTGTCGCTATATGGCCACATAATCACCATTTGTACCCGCCTTACTGAAAACCCGGACCAGTTGACCGTCGGTTGACCACCCACAGATATCCTGGGGGGATGGCAAATAAGAAATCGACAAATTTTGAAGGAAATTTCGTATAGTTTGAACATTTAGTGGCACAAGCTGTCGCTATATGGCCACATAATCACCATTTGTACCCGCCTTACTGAAAACCCGGACCAGTTGACCGTCGGTTGACCACCCACAGATATCCTGGGGGGATGGCAAATAAGGAATCAACAAATTTTGAAGGAAATTTCGTATAGTTTGAACATTTAGTGGCACAAGCTGTCGCTATATGGCCACATAATCACCATTTGTACCCGCCTTACTGAAAACCCGGACCAGTTGACCGTCGGTTGACCACCCACAGATATCCTGGGGGGATGGCAAATAAGAAATCGACAAATTTTGAAGGAAATTCCGTATAGTTTGAACATTTAGTGGCACAAGCTGTCGCTATATGGCCACATAATCATCATTTGTACCCGCCTTACTGAAAACCCGGACCAGTTGACCGTCGGTTGACCACCCACAGATATCCTGGGGGGGGGGGGGATGGCAAATAAGAAATCGACAAATTTTGAAGGAAATTTCGTATAGTTTGAACATTTAGTGGCACAAGCTGTCGCTATATGGCCACATAATCATCATTTGTACCCGCCTTACTGAAAACCCGGACCAGTTGACCGTCGGTTGACCACCCACAGATATCCTGGGGGGATGGCAAATAAGAAATCGACAAATTTTGAAGGAAATTTCGTATAGTTTGAACATTTAGTGGCACAAGCTGTCGCTATATGGCCACATAATCACCATTTGTACCCGCCTTACTGAAAATCCGGACCAGTTGACCGTCGGTTGACCACCCACAGATATCCTGGGGGGATGGCAAATAAGAAATCGACAAATTTTGAAGGAAATTTCGTATAGTTTGAACATTTAGTCCAGTAAGGCGGGTACAACTGGTCCGGGTTTTCATTAAGGCGGGTATAAATGATGATTATGTGGCCATATAGCGACATTGTGGGCCAACTGGGCCTAATGATCACGAAGCCGGTAGGAATCCTCGTTATAATAGCGTATTGTGGTGATATGATATGTTTTCTTTTATTTAAAATACCATCGGATGGCAAATAGCGCATATCGGTAGAATCGCTATTTGCCATCCGATGGCGAATAGACACTTCCATCGTGTCCTCAGCAAAATACTATTTATATTATATAATAACTGTGTAAATTGTAATAAAATAATCAAAATGTGGAAGGTCAATTACCAGTCTCGGACAATATACTCAATTCAGGTACATTTAGGTCTATATCTTATTCGAGTCATAGAATTAAGAAACAAATCGGGTCAAGACTTTTCTTCCTTATTAAACCAGTCCTGCTATGGTGTAAATAAAGAGCGTTTATATTAATTGTATGTGAACAATTGAAAACAGCAACTGTGATGTTGGTAAATTATTTCAAAGTATAGGATGTCTGTGACTCGACATTGCGTGTATTTATCAACCCACGATGGAGCTCATCTCTCCGTCCAACTTTATTTTACGTAGACGTAACGTGGTGGGTCGAATGAACAAAGCCCCCCCCCCCCCACTTGACCTTGCCAGAACCACATGTTTACCATGGCAATAGGTAACTTGAAGTTTTTTGCTGCAAAATATGTGTTTTTTTTAGAAGCAAATATATGTATTTCACCCACTTACCATATCACCACTCGTATTTGCTGGATGGGTAAAGATTATAGTGGAAGAATAGCAATTTTGATAATTATTTGGAAAATATAGCCCGAGGATATGTTTAAAGTGAATCAGGAAACAAGACATTTGGCAGTCTCATTTTCAAGGCAAATTGTCTTGTGTTATTCATTTGCAGCCTACAATGTTTTACTGAATGTTTTAGAGCTCGGCCCACACTGTGCTGCTAATTGTATTTTTTTATAGACAGAATTAGTTTTTCACATGAGGTTCCATGACCCTTAATTCGAATATTCATCGATTAGTATGACTCACCATAGCAAACTTGATTTCAAAGTCAATGATATCGTCGACTTGTGAGGTCGCGTTCTCCTCGTCAGCACCGAGGGCCAGCGCAACAGCCTTCATGAATTCACCGTAAAGCTTCACTATTCTGTCATCCTTTCCTCTGAGGTAGTTTTCACGTGACGGCATGCCCGTGTCAGACTGGTCTAACTGAAAAGTCAATGATTAGTATGCTTCGCGCTGGTACGCACGCGCAGTAGTAAGAGTTGTTTTTTGTGAAAGACACGTGGCGTATCTCCTCTAATAAAGACAACTGAGAAGTTCGAAATTGAACCGCCCGAGGGACTGATTTGTTGGTGTACAATTATACCACATATACTGAAACTCAATATTGTTATAGTAAATCGTGAATTTCTCGCTTTCTGATTGGCTGCAAATTGCTATCCTATCCTATACTCACCTACTACTCATTTTATAGTTATACTAACATACTCATTTCGCCCAATCGGACTGACACCGCAACACACGTCAAATTTGAAACTACCATGCATGTTATTTGTTGAAATAACGGTATATCATTGGACTTATTAATGGATTTTAAGTATCTTTCAGGTGACCGATTATATCTATCAAACGAATTTAAATAATGTATCCGTTTAGTTTAGCGGACAGTCCTAATTTTTGAGTGAACGGTATAACATCCGTTTTCGTTTTCATCGAAGAAACCTAATAGGGAATGCTCCAGACGGGAGACCAACCACCCACCCACAACAAATAATATAAACACACAATGAAAACATCCGCTAGCACATGCGCAATACGAGATCTGATATGATATTTTACTACGAATGCAATGATAACGCCTATACTAGCTATCAGTAGTACAGTTGCAATCAAAATAATACAAACAATTACCAGATATATATATTCGTTTAGGCCATGTTTATAGTCACAGTTGGCAGGGGGGTTTTGTGTCATATATTACATATGTTGAAAACTGGTTCACTTGGGATCTATAATTATGACTTGGGCACATATAACTTATTAGAACCGATTTTGGGCTCAGGGTAGCCTAAGGCAACTATATGTTTTTTTTTAAATATTAAAATTAGTATCATTCATTTAACTCCAATTTGGGCACTGTACATAACCTATTCCATCACTGTTAGGTATCTACTTCCAGCACTTTTGTTGTTTGTGGATAGGTATGCATCTATGCAAATAGTTTGCACAAAGTTTGGGCTCCTCGGTGGGTTTTAAGGGTATGGAGACAGCCCAACACCCACAGCACCCATGATAAAACCATACAGCACCCGTGCCTATGAAAACATATTTCTGAGTCAGCCATCTCTCAGACTATACCCATTCTGAAAATGATTCCACATTTCACTTTAGAATATATAGAGGCAATGGGAAAAAATGATTTGGGCACCTGAATGGCATTTTGGGCTCTGGTCAGGGGGGAATATTTGGGTTTTTTAATGGTTAAATTGGTATATTTAACTGGAATTGGGTCCTGTGACCCATTATAGGTATATACTTCTAGGTCTCCTAGTGTTTTTGGAAAGATCTGCATCATTATAAGAAGATATGCTAAAAGTTTGGGCTCCTTAGTGGGTTTTAAGGGTATGGAGACAGCCCAACACCCACAGCACCCATGACAATTCAAGTTAAATTGGTATATTTAACTTGAATTGGGCCATATGACCCATTATATGTATCTACTTCCAGCACTTTTGTTGTTTGTGGATAGGTATGCATCTATGCAAATAGTTTGCACAAAGTTTGGGCTCTTCGGTGGGTTTTAAGGGTATGGAAACAGCCCAACACCCACAGCACCCATGATAAAACCATACAGCACCCATGCCTATGAAAACATATTTCTGAGTCAGCCATCTCTCAGACTATACCCATTCTGAAAATGATTCCACATTTCACTTTAGAATATATAGAGGCAATGGGAAAAGATGATTTGGGCACCTGAATGGCATTTTGGGCTCTGGTCAGTGGGGAATATTTGTTTTTTTTAATGGTTAAATTGGTATATTTAACTGGAATTGGGTCCTGTGACCCATTATAGGTATATACTTCTAGGTCTCCTAGTGTTTTTGGAAAGATCTGCATCATTATAAGAAGATATGCAAAAGTTTGGGCTCCTTAGTGGGTTTTAAGGGTATGGAGACAGCCCAGCACCCATGACAATTCAAGTTAAATTGGTATATTTAACTTGAATTGGGCCATATGACCCATTATATGTATCTACTTCCAGCACTTTTGTTGTTTGTGGATAGGTATGCATCTATGCAAATAGTTTGCACAAAGTTTGGGCTCCTCGGTGGGTTTTAAGGGTATGGAAACAGCCCAACACCCACAGCACCCATGATAAAACCATACAGCACCCGTGCCTATGAAAACATATTTCTGAGTCAGCCATCTCTCAGACTATACCCATTCTGAAAATGATTCCACATTTCACTTTAGAATATATAGAGGCAATGGGAAAAGATGATTTGGGCACCTGAATGGCATTTTGGGCTCTGGTCAGGGGGGAATATTTGGTTTTTTTAATGGTTAAATTGGTATATTTAACTGGAATTGGGTCCTGTGACCCATTATATGTATATACTTCTAGGTCTCCTAGTGTTTTTGGAAAGATCTGCATCATTATAAGAAGATATGCAAAAGTTTGGGCTCCTTAGTGGGTTTTAAGGGTATGGAGACAGCCCAGCACCCATGACAATTCAAGTTAAATTGGTATATTTAACTTGAATTGGGCCATATGACCCAGTATATGTATCTACTTCCAGCACTTTTGTTGTTTGTGGATAGGTATGCATCTATGCAAATAGTTTGCACAAAGTTTGGGCTCCTCAGTGGGTTTTAAGGGTATGGAAACAGCCCAACACCCACAGCACCCATGATAAAACCATACAGCACCCGTGCCTATGAAAACATATTTCTGAGTCAGCCATCTCTCAGACTATACCCATTCTGAAAATGATTCCACATTTCACTTTAGAATATATAGAGGCAATGGGAAAAGATGATTTGGGCACCTGAATGGCATTTTGGGCTCTGGTCAGGGGGGAATATTTATTTTTTTTAATGGTTAAATTGGTATATTTAACTGGAATTGGGTCCTGTGACCCATTATAGGTATATACTTCTAGGTCTCCTAGTGTTTTTGGAAAGATCTGCATCATTATAAGAAGATATGCAAAAGTTTGGGCTCCTTAGTGGGTTTTAAGGGTATGGAGACAGCCCAGCACCCATGACAATTCAAGTTAAATTGGTATATTTAACTTGAATTGGGCCATATGACCCATTATATGTATCTACTTCCAGCACTTTTGTTGTTTGTGGATAGGTATGCATCTATGCAAAAAGTTTGCACAAAGTTTGGGCTCCTCAGTGGGTTTTAAGGGTATGGAAACAGCCCAACACCCACAGCACCCATGATAAAACCATACAGCACCCGTGCCTATGAAAACATATTTCTGAGTCAGCCATCTCTCAGACTATACCCATTCTGAAAATGATTCCACATTTCACTTTAGAATATATAGAGGCAATGGGAAAAGATGATTTGGGCACCTGAATGGCATTTTGGGCTCTGGTCAGGGGGGAATATTTGGGTTTTTTAATGGTTAAATTGGTATATTTAACTGGAATTGGGTCCTGTGACCAATTATATGTATATACTTCTAGGTCTCCTAGTGTTTTTGGAAAGATCTGCATCATTATAAGAAGATATGCAAAAGTTTGGGCTCCTTAGTGGGTTTTAAGGGTATGGAGACAGCCCAACACCCACAGCACCCATGACAATTCAAGTTAAATTGGTATATTTAACTTGAATTGGATCATATGACCCATTATATGTATCTACTTCCAGCAATTTTGTTGTTTGTGGATAGGTATGCATCTATGCAAATAGTTTGCACAAAGTTTGGGCTCCTCGGTGGGTTTTAAGGGTATGGAAACAGCCCAACACCCACAGCACCCATGATAAAACCATACAGCACCCGTGCCTATGAAAACATATTTCTGAGTCAGCCATCTCTCAGACTATACCCATTCTGAAAATGATTCCACATTTCACTTTAGAATATATAGAGGCAATGGGAAAAGATGATTTGGGCACCTGAATGGCATTTTGGGCTCTGGTCAGGGGGGAATATTTGTTTTTTTTAATGGTTAAATTGGTATATTTAACTGGAATTGGGTCCTGTGACCCATTATAGGTATATACTTCTAGGTCTCCTAGTGTTTTTGGAAAGATCTGCATCATTATAAGAAGATATGCAAAAGTTTGGGCTCCTTAGTGGGTTTTAAGGGTATGGAGACAGCCCAGCACCCATGACAATTCAAGTTAAATTGGTATATTTAACTTGAATTGGGCCATATGACCCATTATATGTATCTACTTCCAGCACTTTTGTTGTTTGTGGATAGGTATGCATCTATGCAAATAGTTTGCACAAAGTTTGGGCTCCTCGGTGGGTTTTAAGGGTATGGAAACAGCCCAACACCCACAGCACTCATGATAAAACCATACAGCACCCGTGCCTATGAAAACATATTTCTGAGTCAGCCATCTCTCAGACTCTACCCATTCTGAAAATGATTCCACATTTCACTTTAGAATATATAGAGGCAATGGGAAAAAATGATTTGGGCACCTGAATGGCATTTTGGGCTCTGGTCAGGGGGGAATATTTGGGTTTTTTAATGGTTAAATTGGTATATTTAACTGGAATTGGGTCCTGTGACCCATTTTTTATAGGTATATACTTCTAGGTCTCCTAGTGTTTTTGGAAAGATCTGCATCATTATAAGAAGATATGCTAAAAGTTTGGGCTCCTTAGTGGGTTTTAAGGGTATGGAGACAGCCCAACACCCACAGCACCCATGACAATTCAAGTTAAATTGGTATATTTAACTTGAATTGGGCCATATGACCCATTATATGTATCTACTTCCAGCACTTTTGTTGTTTGTGGATAGGTATGCATCTATGCAAATAGTTTGCACAAAGTTTGGGCTCCTCGGTGGGTTTTAAGGGTATGGAAACAGCCCAACACCCACAGCACCCATGATAAAACCATACAGCACCCGTGCCTATGAAAACATATTTCTGAGTCAGCCATCTCTCAGACTATACCCATTCTGAAAATGATTCCACATTTCACTTTAGAATATATAGAGGCAATGGGAAAAGATGATTTGGGCACCTGAATGGCATTTTGGGCTCTGGTCAGGGGGGAATATTTGGTTTTTTTAATGGTTAAATTGGTATATTTAACTGGAATTGGGTCCTGTGATCCATTATATGTATATACTTCTAGGTCTCCTAGTGTTTTTGGAAAGATCTGCATCATTATAAGAAGATATGCAAAAGTTTGGGCTCCTTAGTGGGTTTTAAGGGTATGGAGACAGCCCAGCACCCATGACAATTCAAGTTAAATTGGTATATTTAACTTGAATTGGGCCATATGACCCATTATATGTATCTACTTCCAGCACTTTTGTTGTTTGTGGATAGGTATGCATCTATGCAAATAGTTTGCACAAAGTTTGGGCTCCTCAGTGGGTTTTAAGGGTATGGAAACAGCCCAACACCCACAGCACCCATGATAAAACCATACAGCACCCGTGCCTATGAAAACATATTTCTGAGTCAGCCATCTCTCAGACTATACCCATTCTGAAAATGATTCCACATTTCACTTTAGAATATATAGAGGCAATGGGAAAAGATGATTTGGGCACCTGAATGGCATTTTGGGCTCTGGTCAGGGGGGAATATTTGTTTTTTTTAATGGTTAAATTGGTATATTTAACTGGAATTGGGTCCTGTGACCCATTATAGGTATATACTTCTAGGTCTCCTAGTGTTTTTGGAAAGATCTGCATCATTATAAGAAGATATGCAAAAGTTTGGGCTCCTTAGTGGGTTTTAAGGGTATGGAGACAGCCCAGCACCCATGACAATTCAAGTTAAATTGGTATATTTAACTTGAATTGGGCCATATGACCCATTATATGTATCTACTTCCAGCACTTTTGTTGTTTGTGGATAGGTATGCATCTATGCAAATAGTTTGCACAAAGTTTGGGCTCCTCGGTGGGTTTTAAGGGTATGGAAACAGCCCAACACCCACAGCACCCATGATAAAACCATACAGCACCCGTGCCTATGAAAACATATTTCTGAGTCAGCCATCTCTCAGACTATACCCATTCTGAAAATAATTCCACATTTCACTTTAGAATATATAGAGGCAATGGGAAAAGATGATTTGGGCACCTGAATGGCATTTTGGGCTCTGGTCAGGGGGGAATATTTGTTTTTTTTAATGGTTAAATTGGTATATTTAACTGGAATTGGGTCCTGTGACCCATTATAGGTATATACTTCTAGGTCTCCTAGTGTTTTTGGAAAGATCTGCATCATTATAAGAAGATATGCAAAAGTTTGGGCTCCTTAGTGGGTTTTAAGGGTATGGAGACAGCCCAGCACCCATGACAATTCAAGTTAAATTGGTATATTTAACTTGAATTGGGCCATATGACCCATTATATGTATCTACTTCCAGCACTTTTGTTGTTTGTGGATAGGTATGCATCTATGCAAATAGTTTGCACAAAGTTTGGGCTCCTCGGTGGGTTTTAAGGGTATGGAAACAGCCCAACACCCACAGCACCCATGATAAAACCATACAGCACCCGTGCCTATGAAAACATATTTCTGAGTCAGCCATCTCTCAGACTATACCCATTCTGAAAATGATTCCACATTTCACTTTAGAATATATAGAGGCAATGGGAAAAGATGATTTGGGCACCTGAATGGCATTTTGGGCTCTGGTCAGGGGGGAATATTTGGTTTTTTTAATGGTTAAATTGGTATATTTAACTGGAATTGGGTCCTGTGACCCATTATATGTATATACTTCTAGGTCTCCTAGTGTTTTTGGAAAGATCTGCATCATTATAAGAAGATATGCAAAAGTTTGGGCTCCTTAGTGGGTTTTAAGGGTATGGAGACAGCCCAACACCCACAGCACCCATGACAATTCAAGTTAAATTGGTATATTTAACTTGAATTGGACCATATGACCCATTATATGTATCTACTTCCAGCACTTTTGTTGTTTGTGGATAGGTATGCATCTATGCAAATAGTTTGCACAAAGTTTGGGCTCCTCGGTGGGTTTTAAGGGTATGGAAACAGCCCAACACCCACAGCACCCATGATAAAACCATACAGCACCCGTGCCTATGAAAACATATTTCTGAGTCAGCCATCTCTCAGACTATACCCATTCTGAAAATGATTCCACATTTCACTTTAGAATATATAGAGGCAATGGGAAAAGATGATTTGGGCACCTGAATGGCATTTTGGGCTCTGGTCAGGGGGGAATATTTGGGTTTTTTAATGGTTAAATTGGTATATTTAACTGGAATTGGGTCCTGTGACCCATTATATGTATATACTTCTAGGTCTCCTAGTGTTTTTGGAAAGATCTGCATCATTATAAGAAGATATGCAAAAGTTTGGGCTCCTTAGTGGGTTTTAAGAGTATGGAGACAGCCCAGCACCCATGACAATTCAAGTTAAATTGGTATATTTAACTTGAATTGGGCCATATGACCCATTATATGTATCTACTTCCAGCACTTTTGTTGTTTGTGGATAGGTATGCATCTATGCAAATAGTTTGCACAAAGTTTGGGCTCCTCAGTGGGTTTTAAGGGTATGGAAACAGCCCAACACCCACAGCACCCATGATAAAACCATACAGCACCCGTGCCTATGAAAACATATTTCTGAGTCAGCCATCTCTCAGACTATACCCATTCTGAAAATGATTCCACATTTCACTTTAGAATATATAGAGGCAATGGGAAAAGATGATTTGGGCACCTGAATGGCATTTTGGGCTCTGGTCAGGGGGGAATATTTTTTTTTTTAATGGTTAAATTGGTATATTTAACTGGAATTGGGTCCTGTGACCCATTATAGGTATATACTTCTAGGTCTCCTAGTGTTTTTGGAAAGATCTGCATCATTATAAGAAGATATGCAAAAGTTTGGGCTCCTTAGTGGGTTTTAAGGGTATGGAGACAGCCCAACACCCACAGCACCCATGACAATTCAAGTTAAATTGGTATATTTAACTTGAATTGGGTCATATGACCCATTATAGGTATCTATTTCCAGCACATTTATAGTTTTTGGATAGGTATGCAACTATGCATCTATACAAATGGTTTGCACAAAGTTTGGGCTCCACGGTGGGTTTTAAAGTTATGGAGACAGCCCAACACACACAGCTCCCATGAAAAAAAACCATACAGCACCCGTGCCTATGAAAACATATTTCTGAATCGGTGATCTCTCAGACTATACCCATTCTGAAAATTACTCTACAGTTGACTTTTAGAATATATATAGGCAATGAGAAAAAAATTTATTTGAGCATATGAATGGGATTTTGGGCTTTGGTCAGGGGGGGGGAATATTTGGGTATTTTAAAAGTTAAATTGGTATATTTAACGTGAATTGTGACCCATTATAGATTTCTACTTCCTGTACTTTTAGTGTTTCATCTGTATAAGAATATGTGCAAAAGTTTTGGCTCCTCAGTGGGTTTTTAGGAGATGGTGACAGCCCAACACCCACGGCACCCATGATGAAACCATACAGCGGCTATGAAAACATATTTCTGGGTCAGTGTTCTCTCAGACTATACCTATTCTGAAAATTAATCCAGTTTACTTCAGAATATATGTAGGCAATGGTAAAACAATTCTTTGGGCACCTGAATGGTATTTTGGGCTCTGGTCAGGGGGAGGGGAATATTTGGGTTTTTTAATAGTTAAGTTGGTATATTTAACTTGAATTGTGACCCATTATAGATATCAACTTCCAGTACTTTTAGTGTTTTTGGAAATATATTCATCTGTTTAAGAAGATGTGCAAAAGTTTGGGCTCCTCAGTGGGTTTTAAGGGTGTGGTGACAGCCCAACACCCACGGCACCCATGATGAAACCATACAGCACCCGTGCCTATAAAATAATTTTTCTGGGTCTCAGACTATGCCCATTCTGAAAATGATATATTTTGGCACCTGGAAGTTATTTTGGGCTCTGGTCAAGGGGAGTGGAATATTAGGAATTTTAATAGTCAAGTTGGTATATTTAACTTATATTGTGCCATTATTGATATCTACATCCAGGGCTTTTAGTGTTATTGAATAGGTAAGCACCTATGTAAATGATTTCCCGTATTGGATTTAAGAGTATGGAGCCAGCCCAACACCCACAGCACCAATGGTAAACCATACAGCATCTGTGCCTATAGAATCATATTTTGGGGTCAGTGTTCAATCAGACAACACTCATTTATGAAACATGATTCCACATATGACTTTAGAGTATAGGCAGGCGATCAACAGAAAATATTTTGTTACCTGGAAGGGAATTTGGGCGAGGGGAGAGGAATATTTGTGTTTTTAATAGCCATATTGGTATTTTAGGCTTAGGAATCAGTCCAACACCCATACCACCCATGATAAAATATATGGCACTGGTACCTATAAAATAATATTTTGGGGTCAGTGTTATCTCAGACACCGAAAAAAATATTATTTGGGCACCTGGAAGGGATTTTGGGCTGAGGGGGAGGTGAATATTTGTGTTTAATAGTCAAATGGATAATTTTAACTTGAATTGGGCCCAGTAACCCATTTAATGTTTGGGCACGTTGAAGGGATTTTGGGCTCAGGTGAGGTGAATATTTGTGTTTAAAGTCGATTGGGTATTTTTTAACTTGAATTGGGCCCAGTACCCATTAATTTGTTAATGGATAGATCTGCATCTGCATAAAATATTTACTGAAGTTTGAGCTCCTGGTTGGGATTGAAGGGCACGGAGCTGGCCCAACACCTGCAGCACCCATGATAAATTCCAATGGACCATGCAACACCTGTGATTATGAAATAATATTTTGGGGTCAGTCTCAGACTCTACTCATTCTGAAAATGATTCCACATTTGACTTTAGAATATAGGCAGGCACTGAACAAAACAATTTGGCCACATGAAAGGGATTTTGGTCTCAGTGGGGAGGTGAATATTTGTTTGTTCATGGTCTAATTGGTATTATTAAATTGCATTTGATGAGCGAAATAAGCTCATATCAATATAGGCTCTGTGTGGAGATAAACGTCCAATATGGGACCATGATTTCCATACAAATAAGCACGCAACGGTCTTATTTTAATGAGCGAAATAAGTCCCTATTGGTATTATTTAATCACAATATACGCTCTTTATGGACTTAAAATTCAGTTTTTAAAACAGTCGAATATGGGACTATCTCCGGACGCAAAAAGCCCATATTGGTATTATTAAATCTACCGTTTTTGATCGTAACATATCCTCACAAAAATAGGTTCATAGTGGAAATAAATATCAACATATGATTCAATAGACTTATTTGATTCAGAAATAAGCCCACAGTGAGCATATAGCCATTACGCCATTGAATCGCGAGGGTCGCATATATAAAACATAAAGAGTGTGCATCTGATATTGGTCATGTCGATGAAAAAAGCTAGATTAATAATAATAATATGGGTTTATTTCGTACGAAAATAGTCCCATATTGGACTGTTTAAAAAAACCGCGTTTTAGGCCCATATATAAAGCTTATATTAAATAACGCCAATATGAGCTTATTTCGCACATTAAAATAAAACCGTTATGTGCTTATTTTCACGAGGATGAAATGTACATGGAAAGTCTTGTGTTGGTTTATTCGTGTTATTTTTCAGCCTGTTCTTGAGAAAATAAGCCCATAATCTGATTCTGAA
Organism: Siphonodentalium dalli; assembly: GCA_032622095.1. NCBI lineage: Eukaryota > Metazoa > Mollusca > Scaphopoda > Gadilida > Siphonodentaliidae > Siphonodentalium > Siphonodentalium dalli. The sequence goes on along the minus strand of CP136064.1, from coordinate 54,656,027 downwards.
ATAAGCACATATTAAGCTTAAACCCTTATTCCGTTGATTGGCGCGAGCCACAGTGAGAACACCGTACAAAGAGCGTAGCTTTGGTAAGTCGTGTTGATGGAAAAAGGTTAGATTAAATAATGCCATTATGGGCTTATTTCGTATGTAAATAGTCCATGTACTGTTTTAAACAGCCTGTTCCCAAAAAAAAACGGGCACATTATCTGCTTATAATAAATATTTTTTTAGGTAGATAATCTGCTTAGAATCGCCTCATTTTGAGTCGATAATGTGCTAAAAATGAGAGCATAGTCACATTATCGACTGACAATGAGTCGATTGTAAACAGATTGTGTGCGGAAAATGACACAAATAAGCCAACTTACGACTTTCAAGTGTAAGCTCTTTAACATGTGTTTTCAATGTGGCCCGCGCCATAGAACCAGATAACGATATGATCTATTATCTGCTTATTTTACAATTAAATAATCATATTATGTACTTATTTCACATTATGGGCCGATTATGTGCGTATTTGCGCGAGGATATGTTGTGACACGAGCTCCATGAATTCCGTTCCCAGTTCTCAGTTCCCTATTCTCCTAAAATTGCACTTTTCGTTTACTAAATCGGCTGCGTAGCCAGAGTCATGGAGACCACCCGGGAATCCTTGTATTTTCGTGCGGTGCCACACAGCGGGGATCTATATGAAAGGGACGCGACCATGCAGCCCCTTCCAAATTTTCGAAAATTGGGCCGAAGTCGTGCATGGGGTGTCAAAATAGCACTTTTCGTTACTAAATCGGCTGCGTAGCCAGAGTCATGGTGTCCACCCGGGAATCCTTGTATTTTTGTGCGGTGCCACCCAGCGGGCATCTATAGAAAAGGGACGCGACCATGCAGCCCGTTCCAAATTTTCGAAAATCGGACTGAAGGCGTGCATGGGGTGTCAAAATAGCACTTTTCGTTACTAAATCGGCTGCGTAGCCAGAACCATGGCGGCCACCCGGGAATCCTTGAATTTTCGTGCGGTGCCACCCAGCGGGCATCTATTGGACAGGGACGCGGCCATCTAGCCCCTTCCAATTTTTCGAAAATTGGGCTGAAGTCGTGCATGTAGCTAAACATAGCACGCTTTGTTACTAAATCGGCTGCGTAGCCAGAACCATGGCGGCTACCCGGGAATTCTTTCATTTTCGTGCGGTGCCACCCAGCGGGCATCTTTATGAAAGGGACGCGGCCATATAGCCTCTTCCAATTTTTTGAAAATTGGGCTGAAGTCGTGCATGGAGTTAATTTTTATAACTTTTTGTTACTAAATCAGCTGCGTAGACAGAACCATGGCGGCCACTCGGGAATCCTTGTATTTTCGTGCGGTGCCACCCAGTAGACATCTATTGGACAGGGACGAGACCTTATAGGCCTTTTCAATTTTTCGAAAATTGGGTTGAAGTCGTGCATGGAGCTCCAAATCGCACTTTTCGTTGCTAAATCGCCCGCGTAGGCATAACCGTAGCAGACACGTGGCTATCCTTGCGGGATCTTCTTGTGCCACCACTATTACATATAAAAATCACAAACTAGGTCACATAAACTTGTCCAAAATAGGACATTTTTTGTTAGTCGATAATGTACTGAAAAGGAGACCCTATTAGTCACAATATCGACTCATATAGAGGCGATTCTAAGCAGATTATGTGCGAACAATGACAAGAAATAAGCCAACCCACTACTGTTCAGCTGTACGCTCATTAACATGTGTTTTCACTGTGGCTCGCGACTTAACACAAAATGATGACTATGACTCCACTATCTGCTTATTTCAGAATCAAATAATCACTTTATGTACCTAATTGGAATTATAGGTCGAATATGTGCGTATTTGTGCGAGGATATGTTGCTAAATCGCCTGCGTTGACATAACCATAGCAGCCACTGGGCTATCCTTGTGGATTCTTCTTTGCCCACCACTAGTCCATCTAGAAATCACAAACTGGTTCACATATGCCTGTCCAGCTGTTAATAAATTGGGTGTAAGTCGTGCATCGGATGAAAATAATGAAAAAAATGTCATTTTTCGTTGCAAATCGTCTGCGTAGGCATATCCATAGCAGCCACGGGGCTCTCGTTGTGGATTCTTCTTATGCCACCACTAGTCCATCGAGAGATCACAAACTGGTTCACATACGCCTGTCCAGCTGTTCAAAAATTGGGCGTAAGTCGTGCGTGGGGTCAAAATAATGAAACAAAGTTCATTTTTCGTTGCTAAATCGCCTGCGTAGGCATAACCATAGCAGTCACGAGACTATCCGTGTGGATTTTTCTTCTGCCACCACCAGTCCATCTAGAAATCACAAATCAATTAACATGCTCCCGTCCAGCTGTTCACAAATTGAGCGTAAGTCGTGCGTGGGGTTAAAATAATGAAAAAAAAAAAAAATTCGTTGCTAAATCGCCTGCGTAGGCATAACCATAGACGCTACGGGGCTATCCTTGTGGATTCTTCTTGTGCCGCTACAAGTCCATCTAGAAATCACAAAATATGTCATATAAACTTGTCCAGCTGTTCAACAGTTGGGCGTAAATCGTGCGTGGGGTAAAAATATGACATTTTTCGTTGCTTAATCCTGAAAACCAGCACATTATTTGCTGAGAAGAAACAATAATTTAGGTAGATAATCTGCTTAGAATCGCCTCATTTTGAGTCGACAATGTGCTGAAAATGAGTTCCTATTAGTCAAATTATCGACTCATATAGAGGCGATTCTAAGTAAATTATGTGCTGACAATGACAAAAATAATAACCAAACTTTTCAGGTGTACGCTCATTAGCATGTATTTTCACTGTGGCACGCGCCAAAACACGAAATGACGACTATGACTCCATTATCTGCTTATTTCATAACCAAATAATCACTTTAAGTACCTAATTAAAATTTAGGTCGGTTTTGTGCGTATTCGTGCGAGGATATGTTACTAAATCGCCTGCGTTGGCATAACCATAGCAGCCACGGGGCTACCCTTGTGGATTCTTCTTATACCACAATTAGTCCATCTATAAATCACAAACTAGTTCACATACGCCTGTCCAGCTGTTCAAAACTTGGGCGTAAGTCGTGCGTGGGGTCAAAATAATGAAAAAAGATATATTTTTCGTTGCTAAATCGCCTGCGTAGGCATACACATAGCAGCCACGAGGGTATCCTTGTGGATGCTTATTATGCCACCACTAGTCCATCTAAAAATCACAAACATAGTCACATAAGCCTGTCCAGTTGTTCAAAAATTGGGCGTAAGTCGTGCGTGGGGTCAAAATAATGAAAAAAATCATTTCTCATTGCTAAATCGCCTGCGTAGGCATAACCGTAGCTGCCACGAGTCTATCCTTTTGGAATCTTCTTGTGCCACCAATAGTGCATCGAAACATCACAAACTAGGTCCCATAAAATGCAAGGAATTCCAGGGTGGCCGCCATGGTTCTGGCTACGCAGCCGATTTAGCAACAAAAAAATGCAATTTTTAGCTCCATGCATGCACGACTTCAGCCCAATTTTCAAAAAAGTGGAAGGGCTATATGGCCGCGTCCCTGTCCTATAGATGCGCGCTGGGTGGCACCGCACAAAAATACAAGGATTCCCGGGTGGTCGCCATGGTTCTGGCTACGCAGCCGATTTAGTAACAAAAAGTGCGATTTTGAGCTCCATGCACGACTTTAGCCCAATCTTCGAAACATTGGAAGGGGCTATATGGTCGCGTCCCTGTCCTATAGATGACAACTGGGTGGCACCGCACGAAAATACAAGGATTCCCGTGTGGCCATCATGACTGTCTACGCAGCCGATTTAGTAACTAAAAGTGCTATTTTGACACCCCATGTACGACTTCAGCCCGATTTTAGAAAATTTGGAAGGGGCTGCATGGTCGCGTCCCTTTCCTATAGATCCCCGCTGGGTGGCACCGCACGAAACTACAAGGATTCCCGGGTGGCCACCATGACTCTGGCTACGCAGCCGATTTAGTAACGAAAAGTGCTATATTGACACCCCATGCACGACTTCAGCCCGATTTTCGAAAATTTGGAAGGGGCTGCATGGTCGCGTCCCTTTCCTATAGATGCCAGCTGGGTGGCACCGCACGAAAATACAAGGATTCCCGGGTGGCCACCATGACTCTGGCTACGCATCCGATTTAGTAACGAAAGGTGCAATTTTAGGGGAACTGGGAACTGGGAACGGAATTCATGGAGCTTGTGACAGGACATATCACGCTCTTTACTTGCGCCAGTCTATGCTGGGCGCAAGCAATGTTTTCGGTCAGGATCTCTGTTTATCTGTTTATTTGTCTGTCCTTCCACGAATATGTTACGTCATACCGGAAGTACAGAATGTAAAGAATGCACATGCGCTAATATGAAATGATGGCACCAATTGTAATTTAAATCCACATTTATACTAAATTTGCATTGTTATCTCGTTTTATTTTGGTAATAAATCGTTCATAAAAGAACAAAATTGAAAGATTGCTTTCTTTGAAACTCGGAAAATTATTTGAGATCGAGTCTAAAAGATGCGTGCGGAATCGTTTTTTTTTTCTCGCATAGAAAATGATGTGCGAACAAATTTCTGGAAACTTTCTTCGACGTTCAAAACATTTCCGAAAGACGCAGGTGCATATAAACCATGTCCGGCCAAACGATCGAGCGCATGGTTCTAGACAAAATTGTACTGAAAAATATGTTGAAACATGGATTATTAAAGCGCCTTATTAATTAACTGGGAAAACAAGCTTTCTCATTCTCAAAGCAATTGGCATTTTGATGATATGTTCCCGAAGACCGTAGATCAGTCGCTATAAGGGCATGTTCACATTGACACATTGATAATCAAAGACTAACCAATGATCGCGTGTCTTTTATTTAATTGTGTCGGAATTGACTTTGACGTTTTTTGCCGCTGAAGTGCAATGACATACACAAAGCATTCTAGTCAAACTAGTAATGTAACCCAATTGGTATATACTATATAGCATCAGCGGCAACCAATCGTATTCACACCCTTCATATGAGCGATGTCTATATTGTTCTATAAATATGTCAAACAACTCTTACGTCATTACTAAGACCATAATTAGTGTAATAGATCAACTGGAGATAACAGAGATATTCTGTCCGTACACACAAATATTTCAGCGATGGATGAACTGAAATTTGATATCTAGATTCTCTATCGATCTCTCAAAAGAGGGCCCAGCACCCGTGGTTCAAACTGCTGTTGGCAAGATATCACAAAACATGCCATACTGAATGTGTGATGGGTGCATTCTAGTGCAAATGTGTTTTACTACGGTTCGCGTCATTCAACTGAATAGCGGGTATAAGCTCACTAGGCTTATTTTGTATGTAAATAGTCCCATATTGTTCTGTTTTAAACAGCCTGTTCTCCCTAAAATCCGCACATTACCTGCTTATAATAAAGCTTTTTAGGTATATAATCTGCTTAGAATCGCCTCATATTAAGTCGGTAATGTGCTGAAAATTAGAACATTTTAGTCATAATATCGACTCATAATGAGGCTATTCTAAGCAGATTATATGTGGACAATGAAATAAATAAGCGAACCCATGGCTTTTCAGGTGTACGCTCTTTAATATGTGTTTTCACTGTGGCCCGCGCCATAATACGAAATCACGGCTATGACTCCAGTATATGCTTATTTGAGAATCAAATAATCACAATACGTAACTATTTCACATTATAGGTCGATTATGTGCGTATTTATGGGACGATATGTTAGTTTTAAAAACCGTGTTTTATGTCAATATAGAGCTTATATATATTGCGATTAAATAAGCCAACATTAGCTTATATGAATAAAATTAAGTGCTTATTTTCAAGAAAATAGCATGACCTCTGCATGGTAAATGTTGAGTTGTTTAATCGTCTTGTTTTCCAGCCTAGCTGTTCTCGTGAAAATAAGCACAACACGGGCCAATATCATATTGGTATGTGCTTATTTTCACGAGACCAAGCACAACACGGGCCAATATCATATTGGTATGTGCTTATTTTCACGAGACCAGGCTGACATCTGCATGGTAAGTCTTGGGTTGGTTTATTTGTGTTATTTTCAACACGAATTGCTAAAATAAGCATAAGGCGGGCTTATCGCATATTGAAATATCCCAAGCATATATTTAGTGTTCAATTAATGACAATATGCAGTCTGTTCTCGTAAAAATAAGCTCATAACGGGCTGATTTTAATGAGCGAAATAAGCTCATACTGGCATCATTTAACCTCAATATACCTGATCTTTTTATATATTGACCTAAACACGGTTTTTAAAACAGTCAAATGTTGGACTATTTTTACACGGAATAAGCCTATCTTTGGTATTATTTAATCTACTTTTTTTTCTTCGCAACACATCCTCATGTAATTAGGTTCATATTGGACCTAAATATTCACACTGTTCATATGGACTTATTTGATTCTAAAATAAGCCCACGGTGAGGTTATCTCTATCATTCCTTTGAATGGCGCGGGCCACAGTTAACACACATTATAAGGAGCGTGAATCTAGTAGGTCGTGTCGATGAAAAAAAGGTAGATTAAATAATGCCAATATGGGCTTATTTCGTATGAAAATAATCCCATATTGGATTGTTTAAAAAAAAATCCGTTTTAGGTCCATATAGAACGTATATTGCGGTTAAATAATGCCAAAAGGAGCTTATTTCGCTCAGCAAAAAAATCCCGTTTTGAGCTGATAGCTACATGGTAAGTCTTGATTTGGTTTATTTGTGTTGTTTTGCACAACACGAATTGCAAAAATAAGCACAAAACAGGCTTCTCGCATATTCAAATATCCCATATAGGGCTGTTTTAATAACTATAGTTTAAGCACATATAGAGCGTATAGTGTTTTCGAATAATGTCAATATGCAGTGATACTGTACCCATGGATATGGTGCACATACCCAAATATACCGTGGTATCTACAAAGGTATACCCTCATACCCACATCTATAAGCGTTTTGTGTCCATATATAGCGTATATTGCGGTTAAATAATGCCAATATCAGCTTATTTCGCTCAAAATGTGCTTATTTTCACAAGAACAATCTGTATGGTAAGTCTTGAGATGGTTGATTCGTGTTTGTTTTCCACTCTATTGTCATGAAACTAAACACAATATGGGCTTATCTCATATTCAAATATCCAATATACACAAAAAGGGCTGTTTTAATAGCCAGCGTTAGGCCCACATGGAGCGTTTTTGAGTTTTCAAATAATGTCAATTTGTAGCCTGTTCTCGTTAAAATAAACACATAACGGGGCTTATTTTAATGAGCGAAATAAACTAATATAGTCGTATTATTTAACCTAATATACATGCACGCTATATATATGGACCTATTAAACGCGGTTTTTAAAACAGTCCAATATCTAATTTTTTTAATAGCAGCATATCCTCGGGTAAATACATGTAGGTTCATATTGGACCTAAGTATTCACATAGGTTAATTTTTGGACTTGATTCTGTAGTAAGCACACAGTGAGCTTATAGCCATTATTCCGTTGAATGGCGAGGGCCGCATAGAAAACACATTATACAGAGCTTGAATCTGGTAGGTCGTGTCGATGAAAAAAGCTAGATTAAATAATACTAATATGGGCTTATTTTGCGTTATTTATAGGTCCATATATAAACCGTATATTGCGGTTAAATAACGCCCAAAGAAGCTTATTTCGCTCATTAAAAAAAAGCCCGATATGAGCTTGTTTTCACGAGAGGCTGAAATGTGCATGTGCATACAACTACATGCATTTGAATCTAATCTGGATTCATCGAACAGGTCGCTGTCACAATGTCAACAATTAGTCACATCCATGTCCCCAAGTCACGGTATTAATGACTTCTTCGATAACTCAATACAGAAACAAATATTTAATGATAATATTCGCACCAAACTTCTCAAAAATAGCAATCGACGTGATCATCCAAGGAACAAACTTAGAACGTATAGAACATTCAAAACGATGACTTCTTTGGAAATATATATCAACGTCATTTCCGTCCCAAAATAGCGTGAATCCCTGACAAAATTAAGAATAAGTTGCCACACCTTGGGCATCGAACGCGGACGCTACTTCGATTTCTACGGCGGCCTGGAACCGCCACCCCCTCTTCAGTTAGTATCCTGATATATCAGGTTACGTATCCTGATATACCAGATTAGTATCCTGATATATCAGGTTATTATCCTGATATATCAGGTTACGTATCCTGATATATCAGGTTACGTGTCCTGATATATCAGGTTATTATCCTGATATATCAGGTTACGTATCCTAATATATCAGGTTATTATCCTGATATACCAGGTTACGTATCCTGATATATCAGGTTACGTATCCTGATATATCAGGTTATTATCCTGATATATCAGGTTATGTATCCTGATATATCAGGTTATGTATCCTGATATATCAGGTTGTCTCGACCAATCCAGAATGTCGTCTTTCATTGGCGGAGGCTTGTGGTTGGTTCCATATTAAGTTTGGTGACGATGAGGATGAGTGATGTGGCATGTACAATAGTACATGTAGGCGATTAACCACACACCCTCACCAAACTTCATATGGATCTTCAGGGTGACCTCTAGATGGGAGCCATCTATTTTTTCCCGAAATTCGTTAGAAAACATGGCCGCCATCAGTCATCTTGGATTTCAAATTTGGATCCATTGGCACACCCAGCAGAACAAATATCGGAACAAATATTTTAAAACTGTATACAGGCGTGTTTTGGGTCACCTCTGGGGATATCAAATGTTTCCGAATTTCGTTGAAAGCATTTCCGCCCCTTTTGGATTTTAAACTTTGTATGACTAAATGATTTGGCACAAAATACAGACCACATCTTTTATATAGTCCTTACTGAACTTCATATGGATCTTCTGGGAGATGGGAGCCACCAAAAATGTCATTGAAAAACATGGGAGGTATCCAATTATTACGCAATTCATGAAAAGAAAACATGGCCGCCAGCAGGATTTCATTCGCACACCATGCATCCCTCATTTATTGGTGAAATGTTTTAAATGAAAACAAGAGATGGACTGTCGTCCGGTGCATACCCCCTTGTGGATTACCGCCTAGTGTGGGCATATCTATAACTTATGACTGCTATACTCAGACAGATTGGACCCAAAAAAAATCTGAATTTTCATATAAACAAAGATGAATAACTATAGAACAAAAAACAAAACAAAACAGTTGAATGTGCCATTAAATGTCCTCATATTGGTGAACATCCATACAAAATTTCATTGAGATACGAGCATTACTGTTCAAGTTATGACCTGAACAGACATCGGATGGACCAAACAGCCAACATTTCCAGATAAACAAAGATGAATAACTCTAGTATGGAAAAGCGAAACAGAACAATGGAACCCTCTATTGAATGTCATCATACTAGTGAACATCCATACCAAATTTCATTGAGATCCCAGCACAACTGTTGAAGTTACGACATGAACAGACATCAGACGGACCAAAAATCCAAAATTTCCAGATAAACAATGATGAATAACTCTAGAATGGAAAATCCGAACAAAACGATGGAAACCTCTATTAAATTTCCTCATAGTAGTGAACATCCATACCTAATTTCATTGAGATCTGAGCACTACTGTTAAAGTTATGACATGAACAGACATCGACGGACGTACTGACGGACGCACATACAGACGCACGGACGGACGGAAAATGGGGTATAACAATATCATCTACAGAATACAAGCCCATTGCGTACATTATTGTAACTTTTTGACTTTCCTTCTTCTATAGGAGTCCTTTATCATTCTATTGACAGCTCAGCATGAAATTAACACCTACCAACGTTGAGCTACAGTGTCATTGACACTTTCATTTGAACTTATTATCTAATCATTTCCGAAGGGAACTACTCGTCAATGATTATTTAGTATAGAAAGGGTTAATAATGGACTGGTCATCGCTCAGTGGATGGTTCGGTTCTTGCTAACACTTCCGTGACTGGGGCTCCTTGAAATTTTGCAAAAACCTGTGCCAATGAACTCTTTTATATATGCGAGTCTCCTACTGGTAGCCTCGCATATATAAGAGCATATACATTGGCCTAACAATATTGACTAAGAATCCAACCAACCACAAGCCTCCGCCAATGAGACGACACTCTGGATTGGTCGAGACATAACCTGATATATCGGGATAATAACCTGATATATCAGGATACGTAACCTGATATATCAGGATAATAACCTGATATATCAGGATACATAACCTGATATATCAGGATAATAACCTGATATATCAGGATACGTAACCTGATATATCAGGATACGTAACCTGATATATCAAGAGAATAACCTGATATATCAGGATACGTAACCTGATATATCAGGATACGTAACCTGATATATCAGGATACGTAACCTGATATATCAGGATACGTAACCTGATATATCAGGATACTAACCTGATATATCAGGATACTAACCTGATATATCAGGATAGGTAACCTGATATATCAGGAAACTAACTGAAGAGGAGGTGGCGGTTCCAGGCCGCCGTAGATTTCGACGAAGCGGACCGAATTTGCGAAACATGCAATGAAATCGACAATTATTTACTGTACTTCTTCTGTCAGACGAGAACATATCACCCAATCTGTTAAACATCCCCAACGAGAAACTATTTAAACAAATAATGATCAGCAGCGACTCAAAAACTATGCGGGCTTTGGTGCACACTTTGTCCACTATGGATTGAAAAAGAAAGGGGTTTGGCAACAGAGTAACGACTCTTAAATCGAGTACAACAAAAAAGGAACAAAGATTCTTCGACTTGAGACCATGTCAGTGTTGCCAGTATCAACTCTGAATGGTATGTTTGCCAATCATCTACATATATTATCTGAACGTATGATAGGCATATACCGGTATAACATATGTATATTGTCATATATAAGCATATACCGCCATATATCATTGTTGTTACATTGTACTTAACTTTGTTTCATGTAATCCGTCCATTTTGTCTTGTTATTCTGTGTTCATGTACATTTGACCATATATGGTGTAACGTACAAATAAACATGATTGATTGATTGATTGGTAAGTCATGTGTTTATTCGTGTTGTTTTCCAGCCTGTGTTCGAGAAAATAATCCCATAACGGGCTTATTTTAATGAGCGAAATAAGCTCATATTGGAATTATTAAGACTCATTATATATGTATGCTATATTTGAACCTAAAACAATGATGTTAAAACAGTCCAATGTGGGATTATTTCCATAAGAAATAAGCCCATATTGGTATTATTTAATCCACCTTTATTCATCGCAACATATATTCTCGTAAAAATAGGTTCATATTGGATCTAAAGATTCACATAGGTTCATATTGGACTTATTCGATTCTGAAATAAACCCACAGTGAACTACTACCCGCTATTCAGCTAAGTGGCATGGGCCACAGTTAAAACACATTTTAAAGAGCGTGAGTCTGGTATGTCGTGTCGATGAAAACATTGAGGTTAAATAATGCCAGTATGAGCTTAATTCGCTCATTAAAATAAGCCCGTTATGTGCTTATTTTTATGAGAACAGGATGAAACATATCCTCGTGCAAATAGGTTCATATTGGACCTACATGTAACTATTCACAGGTTTATGTTGGAACTATCTGATTCTGAAATAAGTACATACTGAGTCCCTTATTCTGTTGAATGGCGCCAAACACCCTACAAAGAGCGTAGCTTTGGTAAGTTGTGTTTATGAAAAAAGGCAGATTAAATCATTCCGATATGGGCTCATTTCGTATGTAAATAGTCCCATATTGTACTGTGTTTTAAACAGACTGTTCCCCAAAATTCCGCACATTATCTGCTTATAAATAATTCATTTTAGGTAGATAATCTGATTAGAATGTCCTCATTTTCAGTCCATAATGTGCTGAAAATGAGAATATTTTAGTCACATTATCGACTCATAATGGGGCAATTCAGATTATGTGCGGACAATCACACAACTAAGCCAACCCATAACTTTTCAGATGTACGCTATTTAAAGACATAATATGGATTTGTTCGGGTATGTGAAACTGATAAGTTAGCATTCAGGCGCTATGTCAACTGGAGGAATGTAGCATTTTAGTAACATATGGCAATAGTCCCATATTGTACTGCTTTAAAAGCCGAGATTTAGGTCAATATAGAGCTTATATATATTGCGATTAAATAATGCCAAAATTATCGCTCGTTAAAATACGGCCGTTAAGTGCTTATTTTCACGAAAATAGCTTGACATCTGCATGGCAAGTGTTGAGTTGTTTAATCGTGTTGTTTTCCAGCCTGTTGACGTGAAAATAAGCACACCACGTGCCTATCTCATATTGTTATGTGCTTATTTTCATGAGAACAGGGTGACGTCTGCATGGTAAGTCTTGAGTTGGTTTATTTGTGTTGTGCCACAACACGAATTGCTAGAATAAGCATGACGAGCTTATCGCATATTGAAATATCTATATAGGGCTGTTATAATAACCAGCGTTTAGGCCCATATGAAGCTTATTTAGTTTTCAAATAATGGCAGTTTGCAGTCTGTTTTCGTGAAAATAAACACAAAACAGGACTTATTTTAATGAGCGAAATAAGCTCATACAGAGGTATAATTTAACTTAATATGTATACATGTACGCTATATATATGGACCTATAAACGCGGCTTTTTAAACAGACAATATCAGACTGTTCTATCGAACTAGTCCCATGTTGGTATTATTAAATCTAATTTGTTTTCATCGCAACATATCCTCATGTAAATAGGTTCACATTTGACCTTTAAGTATTCACATAGGTTCTTTTGATTCTGATATAAGTCCACAGTAAGCTTATAGTCATTATTCGGTTGAATGGCGAGGGCAGCATTGACTATAAAGAGCTTGAATCTGGTAGGTTGTGTCGATGAAAAAAGCTAGATTAATAATACTGATATGGGTTTATTTCAGTAAAAACAATACAATTAGGGTAGCTTTGGTAAGTAAGTGATAAACTAAGGTAGATAAAATAATGCCAATATGGGCTTATTTCTTATGTAAATAGTCCCATATTGTACCGTTTTAAACAGCCTGTTCCCCAAATTCCCGCACATTATCTGCTTATATAAAAAGTAAATATTCTAGGTAGATAATCTGCTTATGTACGCTCTCATTTTGAGTCGATAATGTGCTGAAAATTATACAAAATTAGTCACATTATCGCCTCATAATGGAACAATTCTAAGCAGATTATGAGCGGACAATGACACAACTAAGCCAACCCACAGCTAATCAGATGTACGCACTTTAAAGACATATTATGGACTTGTACGGGTATGTGAAACTGATAAGTTAGCATTCAGGCGCTATGTCAAGTAAATCGACCGTACCTCTCCATAGAAATCATCGTCTGAACTACGCTCAATTGTAAATATTTACTTCTGGAATCGGGACTATTGGCGACAATACGGGCTTATATCATATTATTATGTGCCTATTTTCACGAGAACAGTCTTGAGTTGGTTTATTTGTGTTGTATTCCACAACACAAATTGCAAAAATAATCATAAGATGTTCTTATCGCATATTGAAATATCCCATATAGGGCTGTTATAATAATCAAATAATCAAATAATGACAATATGCAGCTTGTTCTCGTAAAAATAAGCTCATAACGGGCTTATTTTAATGAGCGAATTAAGCTCATACTGCCATTATTGAACCTAAACGCGATTTTTAAAGCAGTCAAATGTTGGACTATTTCCATGTAAGCCCATATTGGTATTATTTAATCTACTTTTTTTCATCTCAACATATCCTCAGGTTTATATTGGACCTAAATATTCACACAGTTCACATATTGGACTTATTTTATTCTGAAATAAGCCCACGTGAGCGTATACCAGTTATTCCGTAGAATGGCGCAGGCCACAGTGAAAATACCTTCTAAAGAGCGTGAATCTAGTAAGTTATCTCGATGAGAATAGGTAGATAGATTAAATAGTGCCAATATGGGCATATTTCGTATGTAAATAGTCCCATGTTAGACTGTCTTAAAACCCGCATTTTCTGTCCATATCGTATACTGCGGTTAAATAATGGCAATATTTAGTTCATAATAACATGGCGTTTATGTGCTTATTTTCACGAGAACAGTCTGCATGTTGACATTATTTGAAAACTGAAATACGCTCCATAAGGCCTAAACGCTAGTTATTAAAACAGCCTTACATGTACATGTATATGGGTTATTTCAATATGAGGAAAACCCGTATTGTGCTTATTTCACGAGAACACGATTAAACAACTCAAGACTTGTCATGCTGTTCTCATGAAAATAAGTACAAAACGGACATATTTTAATGCGCGATATAAGCTGATATTGGAATTATTTTGCCACAATATACGCTCAATATGGATCTAACACACTGTTTTTATAAATAAAACAGTACAATATGGGATTATTTCCATACATATCAAGCCCAAATTGAAATGATTTAATCTGCCTCTTTTCATCGACACGACTTACCAATTTCACGATCTTTATAATGTTTTCACTGCGGCCATAACGGAATAACGATTTAAGCTCACTATGGAGTTATTTCATAATCAAATTATTTCAAATATCAACCTATGCGAATAGCTACATGTAGGTCCAATTTGAACCTATTTGCACGACGATGTGTTTCATCCTGTTCTCGTAAAAATAAGCACATAACGCTGCGAAACGGGCTTATTTTAATGAGCGAATTAAGCTCCCATTGTCATTATTTAACAACCTAAACTTGTTTATCGACATGCAGCCTGTTCTCCCGAAAACCCGCAGATTATCTGCTTATACATAAACATTTTTAGGTAGATAATATGCTTATAATCTCAGAAATTTAAGTCGATAATGTGCTGAAAATGAGACAATTTTAGTCACATTATCGACTGCTAATGAGTCGATTGTAATCAGATTGTGTGCAGAAAATGACACAAATAAGCCAACTCACGGTTTTCATGTGTATGTTCTTTATAGCATGTGTTTTCAATGTGGCCGCGCCATAAAACGAAATGACGGATATGATCTATTATCTGCTTATTTCACAATAAAATGTACCTATTTCACATTATAGGCCGATTATGTGCCTATTTGAGGGAGGATATGTTGCGACACGACATACCAGATTCACGCTCTTTATAATGTGTTTTAACTGCGGCTCGCTTCATTCAACTAAATAACGGGTATAAACTGACTAATGGGTTATTTCCGAATCAATTAAGTCCATTGAAACATATGTTAATATGTATGCCCAATATGAACCTATTTTCGCGAGGATAAGTTGCGATGAAAAACGGTAGATTTAAAGGTACTCAATCCGTAAAAAGGGTCCCCATCTCAACAGATTCCAACAACAACAATCCGATCAGAGGGTCCTATATTACTATTTCTTTGGCTTTGGGGTAAAAAATATTTGATTCGAGTCGAGGAACCCATCAAACAAAGCTCAGAGTTATTAGATATTGATTTTTGAAATTTGTTATTTACTCGAGATGAGTACTAATAACTGCCGTCAATTTGGTAACCTGCTCGAGATTTTACGCCAAAACTCTATTCAAACAGACAAGGATGGATAACTCTATAATCAAGTGGTAATAATAACGAAATTTTGACTGTCTTCTGGGCCAGAAAGAATTCCCGATAATGAAAAATAATAGATTTCTAAAATCGATATCTAACAAATCTAACAAATCTGAGCTTTGATGGGTGACTTCCTCGACTCGAATCAAATATTTTTGACCACCGAACCCATTGAACTAGTATTTGATAGGAGTTTTATCGGATTGAGTACCTTTAATAATGACAATATGGGAGATAGTCCCATATTGGACTGTTTTATAAACTGAGTTTTAGGTCCATATAGAGCGTATATTGTGATTAAATAATACCAATAGGGGCTTATATCGCTCATTAAAATAAGACCGTTACGTGCTTATTTTTATGGAAACCATACATGTACTCCCATAGTGTACGTTTATCTCCACACAGAGCCTATATTGATATGAGCTTATTTCGCTCATTAAAAAAAGCCGGGAGTGTGGCTATTTTCACGAGAACAGGCTGTGAAGTAGCATATACATGTACTATACATTCCTTTTTCATATACTCATGTTGTACTTCCGTATATATTCATATTAAAATATTCTTCATATTTCATACAGAATACTATATCATTATGTCCATGCAGTGTATCACAACTACAATTTACCATATCTTATCCTAATTTAATTAAAGGTTTAAACCAAAACATAGTTCGTACTTTAATTGGGTCGGGTTGTTCCGGGTCGCTTGGTGTCGGTTGTGCCTGGGGCGGATGGTCCCGTTCCTGTATGTACAACTATATACATGTGTATATAGTACATCTGACTACAGACCGAATCGGGACCACAGGGACAACTCGCGCGGGCGTATGTTAGGGTGGGTTGTCCAGATTTTCCGGGGCTGGTTGTCTCACGTTTTTATTAGCTCGTCTCAGGTGGAGCTATTGTCATCACTCTTCGTCCGTCGTCCGTCCATCGTCCGTCCGTCCGTCCATCCGTCCGTCTACAATTCTTTGAACATCTTCTCCTCTGGAACCATGAAACCGAATGGGTTCATATTTGGTGTGTATGTTTCATAGGTGACTCTCATTCAGATTTGTTCAAATGAGGACACTGGGTCAAATGGTTGCGAAGCCAGGGCCATAACTCTTTGCCACCATAGTAATTCTTACAACGACTTCTCAAATTTCATTGGGCCGAATGGGTTCGTATTTGATACAAAGGGTCCTTGGGGGACTGTTATTCAGATTTGTTCAAATGAGGTCACTGGATCGAATGTGGGCTCAATTTAACAAACAAAAAAATTAGTTTTTAAACATTTTATAAAATTTGAAAAAAGTGACACCATTATAACATCTGCAGAGTTATGAAACTTTAATCTTTAATGAAATTACAGAAATATTCCATTACCCATCCCCCATCCCATATGGCCCAGACCCACCCCACCCTGCAGTGGCCTGCACCCAACCAACATCCCTTCCAACGGATATCATCTCCAGCTTCCAACTTTAATACCTGTTTTATTAAAGTTGCAGATATATCTTTGTGGATAGACAGAGAGAGACACATGTCATTAATCTAGATTACAATAAAATGTCACCTGGCAGCTTGTGTAAACATTACTGCTAGCAATTTTAAACAAACTGCCTGAATTTAGTGTCTGACATTTGCATAATGAGGTCCCCAGAGGGTCAATTTAGTGTTGCAACCCTGTACAGCAGGCTAGCATCACCAAATACACCCTCCGTGGACCTAATTCTGCTTAGGCATCATCTTCTGGGAAGTATCTTAAGTATCAAATTGAAATTTTGTTTTAGTTACTTTTTTACTTTTTCCCTTCTGTTCAGTTTCTATGCCCCCCCCCAATTTGCAGAAGATAAAATGCATAATTGAGGTGCTCAATGGGTGTGCATTACAAACTTCAACTTTAGAACTTAAATCTGTTCCTATATAGGTTTCCCATGGCTGGTGAGGCCTAATCAGACTGAGGATGAATCTGGTGATGCTAGCACACCTTGCGGAATATTGTCATTAAATTCACCATTTGGGGACCTCATTCTGCAAATGTCTGACACACTATATGCAGACATGGCTGGCATATTATTTTCTTAACCACCGCTTATCCAGATGAAATCATACCCTGATTTTTCAAAGAAACATTGGGGGGGTATATTGGATTGAATTTGTCTTATGTCTGTCAGGCGGTCCTTCCACTCGTCTGTCTGTTGGGATGTCTATCCATCCGTCTATCAACAATTGTTTTCTTCTCCATATTAAAGACCAAATATGTTCATATATTTCAGTGTGCATGTTCCCTAGGTGACTCACAATCAGATTTGTTCAAATAAGTTCATCATATCAAATAGGTGCGAAGCTAGGGCCATAACTCTTTCCCTCCATAGTAAATCTTAAAATTTCTTCTCAAGAACCATTGAGCCTATATTAGCTTATATTTGGTATGGATGGGCCTTGGGTGACCGGGTTCAGATTTGTTCAAATTGGGTCATTTTAGGAAATGAGGTCCCCATATGGTGAATTCGTTGATGCTTTTCCACCTTGGGGAATAGTGTCATTAAATTCACCTTTTGTGGACCTCATTCTGCAAAGATCAGACATACTAAATACAGACTTGGCTGTTCCAATATTATTTTCTTAACCACGTACCACTTATCCAGGTGAAATCATACCCTATTGGATATTGGGGGTATATTGATATTACTAGATGAATGGATCTCATAGATGGGGATTCACATTTGTTCTAATAGGGGCAGAGATAAGAGATTTAACTCTCCTATATCCTTGTACTAGTTGTAAAATTCAACCTAAGAGGGGTGTGCAAAATGATTTCTGTGAACTTAGTACTGTGGTATGGTTGTCTTCTGTAAAATGTAAGAGGTTGGAGATTTGTCAGTGGTGTGCAATTAGAAATTTCAAGTTGAAGAGCCCTGCTCATCGGAGAACCTCCATCTATGTCCATGTTTAGAACTACTTGTCTTAAGTGATATTGTCACGTACTGACTCTTGTAGTCTTCAGAGTCCCATTCTTCTCAGTCTTTACAGTCTGGTGAGCGACCCACAGTCATTGACTGTCTTGTTAAATATTTGTTGTCATCTTCACATTTTTTGTTTATTTATTCTTGGAAATGTAATTTTCATATTTTAAGACACTACTGTATTACACGATTTGAGATCCCAATATATTATTATCTTAAATTATTTGCCATCGTTTTGTCGACGTAATCGGTAGTATACGGATGGCGACGAGGTCGGTATTTGAGATTGGACACCTGAGAACTATCTGAATATGAACACCAAGTAACAGTCTGTTTATGTGAAACTGAGCTTATTTTAAAATTGCGCGAAATAAGCTCATGTTGGCAATATTTGAAAACTTAAATAAGCTCTATATGGGCCTAAACGAATAGCGTACAGGAAGGTAACACCCTGATTGTATAGATTACCCAGGGTATCCCCCCTGAGTGTATAGAATACCCCGGTTTACATGGCCCAATTCAAGTTAAATATACCGACATTAATATTAAAAAACATATTTTGTCCTTCACCTGAGCCCAAATATGATTTTAAAGACAAGGGTGCTGTATGATTTATCATGGGTGCTGTTGGTGTTGTGCCAGTCTCAGTAAACTTAGCGTACATTTGCTCCCATAGTTGCGCACGGTACGAGCGCGACTAGCAATTGTACTTCGAAATTCATTACGACTGGTGTTGTGCCACCTGCTCACCATTAAATCACTCCCAGGTGCCCAAACTTTTGCAAACCTTCTTATACTGATGCACATCTTTCCAAAAACACTACTAGTAAGAGACATAGAAGTAGATACCTATAATGGGTCACAGGGCTCAATTCAATTTGACCATTAAAAAACCCAAATATTCCCCTCCCCCTGACCAAAGCCCAAAATCCCATTCAGATGCCCAAATAATTTTTTCCCATTGCCTCTATATATTCTAAAGTGAACTGTGGAATCCTTTTCAGAATGGGTATAGTCTGAGAGATGGCTGACTCAGAAATGTTTTCATAGGCACGGGTGCTGTATGGTTTTATCATGGGTGTTGTGGGTGTTGGGCAGTCTCCATACCCTTAAAACCCACCGAGGAGCCCAAACTTTGCGCAAACTATTTGCATAGATGCATACTTATCCACAAACAACAAAAGTGTTGGAAGTAGATACATATAATGGGTCATATGGCCCAATTCAAGTTAAATATACCAATTTAACTTGAATTGTCATGGGTGCTGTGGGTGTTGGGCTGTCTCCATACCCTTAAAACCCACTAAGGAGCCCAAACTTTTGCAAATCTTCTTATACTGATGCAGATATTTCCAAAAACACTAGGAGACCTAGAAGTATATACCTTTACATGACCCAATTCCAGTTAAATATACCAATTTAACCATTAAAAAAACCAAATATCCCCCCTGAATAGAGCCCAAAATCCCATTCAGGTGCCCAAATATTTTTTTCCCATTGCCTCTATATATTCTAGAGTGAAATGTGGAATCATTTACAGAATGGGTATAGTCTGAGAGATGGCTGACTCAGAAATATGTTTTCATAGGCACGGGTGCTGTATGGTTTTATCATGGGTGCTGTGGGTGTTGGGCTGTCTCAATACCCTTAAAACCCACTGAGGAGCCCAAACTTTGTGCAACCATTTGCATAGATGCATACCTATCCACAAACAACAAAAGTGTTGGAAGTAGATACATATAATGGGTCATATGGCCCAATTCAAGTTAAATATACCAATTTAACTTGAATTGTCATGGGTGCTGTGGGTGTTGGGCTGTCTCCATACCCTTAAAACCCACTAAGGAGCCCAAACTTTTGCAAATCTTCTTATACTGATGCAGATATTTCCAAAATCACTAGGAGACCTAGAAGTATATACCTTTACAGGACCCAATTCCAGTTAAATATACCAATTTAACCATTAAAAAAACCAAATATCCCCCCTGAATAGAGCCCAAAATGCCATTCAGGTGCCCAAATATTTTTTTCCCATTGCCTCTATATATTCTAGAGTGAAATGTGGAATCATTTACAGAATGGGTATAGTCTGAGAGATGGTTGACTCAGAAATATGTTTTCATAGGCACGGGTGCTGTATGGTTTTATCATGGGTGCTGTGGGTGTTGGGCTGTCTCAATACCCTTAAAACCCACTGAGGAGCCCAAACTTTGTGCAAACCATTTGCATAGATGCATACCTATCCACAAACAACAAAGGTGTTGGAAGTAGATACATATAATGGGTCATATGGCCCAATTCAAGTTAAATATACCAATTTAACTTGAATTGTCATGGGTGCTGTGGGTGTTGGGCTGTCTCCATACCCCTAAAACCCACTAAGGAGCCCAAACTTTTGCAAATCTTCTTATACTGATGCAGATATTTCCAAAATCACTAGGAGACCTAGAAGTATATACCTTTACAGGTCCCAATTCCAGTTAAATATACCAATTTAACCATTAAAAAAACCAAATATCCCCCCTGAATAGAGCCCAAAATCCCATTCAGGTGCCCAAATATTTTTTCCCCATTGCCTCTATATATTCTAGAGTGAAATGTGGAATCATTTACAGAATGGGTATAGTCTGAGAGATGGCTGACTCAGAAATATGTTTTCATAGGCACAGGTGCTGTATGGTTTTATCATGGGTGCTGTGGGTGTTGGGCTGTCTCAATACCCTTAAAACCCACTGAGGAGCCCAAACTTTGTGCAAACCATTTGCATAGATGCATACCTATCCACAAACAACAAAAGTGTTGGAAGTAGATACATATAATTGGTCATATGGCCCAATTCATGTTAAATATACCAATTTAACTTGAATTGTCATGGGTGCTGTGGGTGTTGGGCTGTCTCCATACCCTTAAAACCCACTAAGGAGCCCAAACTTTGTGCAAACTATTTGTATATAGATGCATACCTATCCACAAACAACAACAACAGTGTCTATAGTATAGTATTTGAGGAGCATTGCCATTATGGAATTTATTCTGTCATTTGTCAACTATTTACAGCTTATTTTTTTATATAAATAACTAAACACCTTATGAGATGTCTGGAAAATAATGATATATTATTGTGACCCATTATAGGTATATAACTGTAAGGAAACACAGATTTATAAAACTTTAGTCATGTTATCTGAGAGATGGATGTCTTTGTTAGCTATTCTGGTCATTACTGTATACTGTTATTCTGAAATTACGATCTTGCGCCGTTGCCCATGCCCGCCCGGATGTTTACATTATTAGCGGTGTTTGTATACAATCGGTTTGTTATGGGTGGGTGGTTGGTCTCCGAGCTCGAGCTTTATGTCTCTCGAAGAAACCGTTTAGCTTCTCAAATTTTGACGAAGTGCGACGTATTTATATATATAAATACATGGTTCACGGAGAGATGATGTTAATTGTAACTATAAACATAGCTTATTTCCCCCGCCATCACCAAATGTTTGCCGTAAATTGTAAAATGTGAGACCGATTTCCAACATTCGCGGCAAATACAATGATGACACAATCAGACAAAGAAATTGAGTTAATTGCAAATGCACTGTCTTGTTGACTATGCCAAATTAGTGATAATCGATGAGAAATAGTCCACTAGCCTGCATTCCTGCTCTCAATTCAATTTATTAGTATTCTGACATCAAAATAGATAATTTTATAACAGAAACAGTGTGGGAGCTGATGTCTTTATGTCGCAAGAGTCTGTAGGTTACTTGAGATTTCAAATAATAAAAAAACTCAACCCCTGAGTCATGCTGAATTGGCCACTCTCGTAATGGCATCGTGCAATAAGACAGCCATGTTCACTCAGATGTGCAAAAAGACAGCCATGTTCACTCAGACGTGCAAAAAGACAGCCAGGATTTCCAAATTGTGCAAACAATTATCATACAGCATCCCAAAGTCTCGTTCGTTTGCTACAGTCCAACTCAACGCGGTGGAATTTCCATTCAAAGCCCGTTGAAATTTCACTCGAAAATCACAAACAAATAATTATTGTATTAATAATTAACATGGGACTAATTTAAAATCGATTTTATATGAGATTTTCAGATGTTCGGTGACATTTGGGCGATCCTGTGCGCTTTTCGCACATTTAGGAGATCATGTTTGTATTTTTGCACGAAATCATGCGACAATGACCAATTCAGCTTCAGTTATAAAGCATCCGGTCACATTCCTTCTTCCACAAAATAATTCATACAAGAATATAAGGTTACACTGTGCTGCATCTAAACTGTGATTTTTCTCATCTATCTTATTGTGTTTAATATATGTGACCCGCCATATCAAATCCAGTCGTAAGTCGGGATTGTTTTACCCTGTGCCAATGCATTCTCTTATATATGCGAGTCGACCATAGGTCGCCTCGAATATATAAGACAATGCATTGGCCTAACAATATTTTATCATTTTTTTAAAATAAATGTTTCTGACAATTTTTAGGACATAAAATAAAAAACATCCATTACCCTGCAGGGAGCCCCACACATATATAGAAGCATATAGAAGAGTGTCGTCTGCTCATGTTTGTCTGGGGCTCTGTATGGGTGAAATTATAAAATTGTTAAAGAATACAAGAAAAAATTATTAAAATTGTAAAAAATTGTTAGGCCAATGCATTCTCTTATATATGCGAGGCGACCTATGGTGCATTGGCACAGGGTAAAAAAAATCCCGACTTACGACTGGGTTTGATATGGCGGGTCACATATACGTTTGGCTCAATGTTAAACACTATTTATAACAATTTAGATTTACAAACTCCAGGACGGAAAATAGAAAACAATCTGCTTTGACATGTTGAGAACAATCATCTCGTTTCCGATATGCTTGGCTTTATTTCAAACAGTCGAATCAGAACACCAAATGTTTATATAAGAATTACCTGTATAATGTTGGATTACCTGTATAATGTTGGATTACCTGTATAATGTTGGACGATGAATTTTTATTATCCGGTCCGACCCAGTTTTCTATGAGGATTTTGTTGTTATACATCCGTAGCTTGACGAGCAGATCCACCAGGTCGAACTGGTCAGCTGACCACGTCTTATTCGTGATTGGCCAGCTTCCAAACTCCGCTAGAAAATCTTTGAGCGGCTGGATATCTTTCTCGTCAATCCGTGCTGAAAGCAATGGGGCATAGTTCAGATGTTAATAGAGATATCTATTATATGTTTTGGAAGATCTGTCTGTGTGTCTGTCTGTGTGTCTGTGTGTTCGCGATGGACTCGAAAACGGCCGAACCGATTTCGATGAAACTTGGTATGTGGGGGTATTTTCGGCCGAGAACTGGCATGGGCCTATTAATTTGTCCGTGCGGCGTGACCGTGACCTTGAAATCGGGTAATTTCAAGGTCAAACGCCCGAATATCTCGGGATTTAGATGAAACTTGGTATGTGGGGGTATTTTCGGCCGAGGGGTGACATGAGCCTATTAATTTGCCTGTGCGACGTGACCTTGACCTTGAAATCGGGTAACTTCAAGGTCAAATCGCCAATTTTGATGGGATTTCGACGAAATTTGATACGTGGGGTTACTTTTGTCCACTGATTGTTTTGGACGGGTCCAATCGTGACCCCGACCAGACCTTGACCTTCAAAATGATCAATTCAAGGTCAAATCGGGTAAAACCGGATGGATTTCGACGGGCACGTTTGTCGGGTACTTTTGTCCGGGCAGTGTTTTTGGACTGGTCAAATCGTGACCCCACTTGACCTTGACCTTCAAAATGGACAATTCAAGGTCAAAGCCCGGACGAAGTCGGGTCACCTTCTAGTCTCATATATATTTTGAAGACCTCTGTCTGTATGTATGTTTGTTTGTTTGTCTGTCTGTCTGTCATTTATACAAATCTACGATTCTCGACCGATCGGGACGAAACTTGGTACGTGTGTGTAGTTTGACCAGGCGGTGGACGTTGTCGTATTGGCGAGCCCGTGCGGTGCCCGCTTCGCGCATGCGCAGACGAGATCTCGGAAACGGGTGGAGCTATCGACTTGAAATTTGCTATGTGAATGTATCTTGCCCCGGATACGAATTTTATCGGGTCGCCGAGCCCGTGCGACACCAGCTTCGCGCATGCGCAGACGAGATCTCGGAAACGGGTGGAGCTATCGACTTGAAATTTGCTATGTGAATGTATCTTGCCCCGGATACGAATTTTATCGGGTCGCCGAGCCCGTGCGACACCAGCTTCGCGCATGCGCAGACCAGATATCGGAAACGGGTGGAGCTATCGACTTGAAATTGGGTTTTTGAATAGCCCGGACAACGTCGGGCTCATCGGCTAGTATTATATATAATGATAATCTTAAATACAACAAAATTATCTACACAAAAATCTCATTCACTTGACCAAAGATTGTCCGAACCCGTGATATCAACTTACGCCCACAATTATATTAGGGTCCGAGCTAACAGTGACAGTACGCCACGTTCTTATCAAATTCTCACAGAAAATGGTAATGTTGTTCGCAGAAGCAGGAAACATATGTTAAAAACTTATGAACATTTCGAACGTGAAATACGAAGACACATGTGAAGCATCAACTCCACCATCGAGGATGCGACCTCCAGTACACAGGGATGGTGTAACAACAACTAGGTCGGGCAGGCCAATTAGACCGCCTGTCAGGTTCAATGACTATGTCAAATAAAAGGAAAAAGGGAGATGTTACGATCAGAACTGTACTAGTACCTCCACACATGTTCTCTGCTCTGCATAAAGCAGTGACCCATATATAGACCTGATTTTATATAATATCATGGAACGAACGTACAATGAAAAGTGTGTAGTTTGACCAGGCGGTCGTCGTTGTCGTATTGGCGAGCCCGTACGGCGCCCGCTTCGCGCATGCGCAGACGAGATCTCGGAAACGGGTGGAGCTATCGACTTGAAATTTGGTATGTGAATGTATCTTGCCCCGGATACGAATTTTATCGGGTCGCCGAGCCCGTGCGACGCCAGCTTCGCGCATGCGCAGACCAGATCTCGGAAACGGGTGGAGCTATCGACTTTAAATTTGGTATGTGAATGTATATCTTGCCCCGGATACGAATTTTATCGGGTCGCCGAGCCCGTGCGACGCCAGCTTCGCGCATGCGCAGACGAGATCTCGGAAGCGGGTGGAGCTATCGACTTGAAATTTGGTATGTGAATGTATCTTGCCCCGGATAAAAAGGGAGATGTTACGATCAGAACTGTACCTCCACACATGTTCTCTGCTCTGCATAAAGCAGTGACCCATAGACCTGATTTTATATAATATCATGGAACGAACGTATAATGAAAAGTATCCGCATATAATGACAAAGTATCTGCATATAATGCCAAAGTGTCTGCATATAAAGACACAATAGAGCTATCGACTTGAAATTTGGTTTTTGAATAGCCCGGACAACGTCGGGCTCATCGGCTCGGACAACGTCGGGCTGGGTAGAGCTATCGACTTGAAATTTGGTTTTTGAATAGCCCGGACAACGTCGGGCACATCAGCTAGTCTATTATATATTTTGGAAGATCTGTCTGTGTGTCTGTGTGTCTGTGTGTTCGCGATGAACTCGAAAACGACCAAGCCGATTTCGATGAAACTTGGTATGTGGGGGTATTTTCTGCCGGGAACGGGCATAGGCCTATTAATTTGTCCGTGCGACGTGACCTTGACCTTGAAATCGGGTAATTTCAAGGTCAAACGCCCAAATATTACGGGATTTCAATGAAACTTGGTATGCGGGGGTACATTCGTATGGGGAGTCTCATAAGCATATTCATTTACCCGTGCGACGTGACCTTGACCTTGAAATCGGGTCATTTCAAGGTCAAACGCCCGAATATAACGGGATTTCGATTTTCGATGAAACTTGGTATGTGGGGGTACTTTCTTATGGCGAGTCTCATAAGCATATTCATTTGCCCGTGCGACGTGACCTTGACCTTGAAATCGGGTAACTTCAAGGTCAAATCGCCAATTTTGATGGGATTTCGACGAAATTTGATACGTGTGGTTACTTTTGTCCACTGATTGTTTTGGACGGGTCCAATCGTGACCCCGACCAGACCTTGACCTTCAAAATGATCAATTCAAGGTCAAATCGGGTAAAACCGGATGGATTTCGACGGGCACGTTTGTCGGGTACTTTTGTCCGGGCAGTGTTTTGGACTGGTCAAATCGTGACCCCACTTGACCTTGACCTTCAAAATGGACAATTCAAGGTCAAAGCCCGGACGAAGTCGGGTCACCTTCTAGTAGAATATATATTGGAACAAATTCTCGTAGGACTTTTGATCCCAAGTTTGTGCAAATCGCATTATTGAATTACATAATTTCATTATAAAAATCATTTTCGGATGATTAGTTAATCTGGTCTCAGAATCGTTCTGGTGTATTTAGTTCAATATCGGAGATCTGACATAAATTTCCTCTCCGCCAGGCTGTAGTTTAAAGCTTCAGTAAAGTGTATGTCGATCTACAGTGTGTATAGCGTGCACCAATTCGGCAAACATGTTGATACACGTAGTTAGTAGCTGCATGGCTAGCATTTTCATCGTTTATTTTGGTATGTCAGATCTCAAAATTGGAGAAATTATATGCAAGCAACTTCTGCTCAGGCCAAACGAGCCAACGAGCCTAACCGATATATCTCCATATGTGTTGTTATTATTATACCCCCTTTTTTAAAAATGTCTGTTCATGTCATAACTTGAACAGTAGTGCTCGGATCTCAATGATATTCGGCTATATATGATGACATTCAATATAGGGTTCCATCGTTTTGTCATAACTTGAAACGTAATGCTCGGATCTCAATGACATTTGGTATGGATATTCACCACTATGAGGATATGTAATGGTTTGTGCAATCGTTTTGTTTAGGTTTTTCGTTCTATAGTTATTCATCTTTGTTTATATGAATGTTTTTGTCCATCTGTCTGAGTATATCAGTCATAGGTGATATGTATGCACACACTAGTCAAGGTGGTATGCCACAAGCGGGTATGCACCAGATGACAGTCCATCTCTTTTTATCACACTTTCTTTGTATCCCAAGACCTTCGAAATGTATTTTAGTGTTTAATTTACTTAACCATACGAGGGATATGCACACCCCTGGTTAGGTGGTTCATCTAATTTCATATGTTGTTGGTGCCTACTTGGTGGGTCGTGCTGAATTGATTTGGTGCTGTGCAGAAAACTGATGCTGTTTATAACAAGACAGTCAAAGACCGTGGGGTCGCTCACCAGACTGCAAAGACTGATAAGACTGGGACTCTGGAGACCACAACAGTCAGAACTTTTCATAAACACTTTAAAAGAAGTAGATCTAAACAGGATAGGCGGCTAGAGAGACTTCATGTATGTAGATCGGTGAATATCTACCTCGAAATTACCAACTGCTCACTACTGATCTGAGCTAAATAGACATGGTGGTTCTTTCAAAGAACACTTTTCAAGTTTGCCAATTATGTTCTAGTGAAGTGGTGGATGTTTTAAATGTCCTTATGGAAGATTTGAACAATACATATGATAGATTATTGTTGTAATTGGGAATTAATCAAAAAATGACCTCTAACATATCTCCAGTGAATGTTTATAAAAATGTCAGATTTCACTTGACATGTGTAGGCATACCCCACATACAATTAGAGCCAAAGTAAATGTTTCTTATTAATGATGCTCTCAAGAATTTTAGTAAATATTATTTTTGAAACCAGGGTGGCAGAAGCAGTGAACTTGAGTAAAGAGCCAATATTTTGTTTTTTAAATATTATTTGGAATTATGTCCCCGCCCCCGCCCACATTTGACCCAGTGACCTCATTTGAACAAATCTGAACCCCAGTCACCCAAGGATCCTTCATACCAAATATAAACCCATTCGGCCTGGTGGTATTTGAGAAGAGGTTTAAAAGAATTACTATGGAGGGAAAGAGTCATGGCCCTGGCTTCGCAACTTTGATCCAGTGACCTTATTTGAACAAATCTGAACCACAGTCATCCAAGGATCCTTCATACCAAATATGAACCCATTTGGCCTGATGGTATTTGAGAAGATGGTTTAAAAGAATTACTATGGAGGGAAAGAGTTATGGCCCTGGCTTTGGAACTATTTGACCCAGTGACTTTATTTTGAACAAATCTGAATACGAGTCGCCTAGGGAACATCCACACCAAATATGAACTCATTCGGTCCTATGGTTCCAGAGGAGAAGAAGTTTAAAGAATTGTTGACGGATGGACAGATGGATGGATTGACGTACAAGGAGTGATGACTATAGCTCCACCGCAGACTTTGTCTCAGGTGAGCTAAAAAAATAAAAGGTTAAATGAAAAAAGAATTCTGAATATTTTTTTTTCATTTTAAATTTGAATTTTTTCATTCTTTTTTTTTTCAAATTGAGCAAAGATTTCAAATTAACAACTTAAAAAAAAAATAGTTATGTCCCTGGTATGATTTCATTTGGATAAGTGGTGGTTAAGAAAATAATATGAAACCGCCAAGCCTGAATTTAGTGTGTCTTACATTTGCAGAATAAGGTCCACAAAAGGTGAATTTAATGACACTATTCGGAAAGTCGGGCCAGCATCACCAATTCATACTCGGTATGATTAGGCCTCAACGGCCAACAGAAACCTAGGATTGAAGTTCTACAGTTGAAGTTGGTGATGCACAACCATTGAAAATCTCAATTATGTATTTTATCTTCTGCAAAGTAGGGGGACATTGAAACTGAACAGTGGGAAAAAGTCAAAAAGTAACTAAAACAAAATTTGATACTTAGGATACTTCCCAGAAGATGAAGCCTAAGCAGAGTGTATTTAGAGGTGCTAGCCTGCTGTATCGGGTAACAACACTAAATTCACCCTCTGGGGACCTCATTCTGCAAAGGTCAGACACACTATGTCCAGGCTTGAGGAAATGAACAATAGACTTTTCCTATTTATTCTTGCAGAATAGTATTCTTGCAGAATAGGTGTTTAACTAAATGCCACAAACCTGTTTCAACAGGTGGATTAACTTAATATTGCACAGAGAACTGGAATACAGTGTCATCAATCAAAGCTTGACAGATGGTAAACATGTCTGCAAGCAGTCTCTCCCCATAGTATCAAGTGTCCCTAGTGATAAATTGGCTTCCTCAATAATACAGCATTCAGTGGTGTGATGTTCTCTCTAAAATTCATAGGGCTTGGCAATTAGAGGTGTGACTTATAAAGGGTCATAACTCTGTTAAAATATATGGGATCAAACCCATATTTGAACTTGATCTGTATATAGGTGTCAACAATTCATGTACCAAATTTGGTGTTGATCAGATGAAAACTGTTTGATTCTATATAAAAACAAGAGAGGAAAGGGTTAAATAAATGATACAAAAATCCATACAGATGAAGAATGTGCTAAGAAAAATCTAGGTAAGAAATACGAGGCTGTGATGTGTCTAACAAAAATATTCAAGGTCAAAATGCAAAAATGTAATTTTTTGTTTTTAGAGTTATGTCCCTGGCTCTGCCCCTATTTGACCCAGTGACTCCATTTGAACAAATATGAACCCCAGGCACCCAGTGTCACTCCATACCAAATATAAGCCAAATCAGCCCAATATTTGTTGAGAAGAAGTCATCCTAAGAATTACTATGAGTTATGGCCCTGGTTTCTCAATTAATCAACCTGTTGACCTCATTTGAACAAATATGAATGTGAGTCACCTGGGGAACATCCACACCAAATATGAACCCATTGGGCCTTATAGTTCTGGAAAAGAAGTCGTTCTAAGAATTACTATGAAGGAATAGAGTTGTGGCCCTGCTTTCTGAACTAATTGACCTGATGACCTCATTTGAACAAATCTGAATGTGAATCACCTAGGAAACATCCACACCAAATATGAACTAATTTGGTCTTACGGTTCCAGAGGAGAAGATGTTCAAATAATTGTTGACGGATGGACGGACGGACGGACGCCGGACGAGGAGTGATGACTATAGCT
This sequence comes from Siphonodentalium dalli, assembly GCA_032622095.1. Taxonomy (NCBI): domain Eukaryota; kingdom Metazoa; phylum Mollusca; class Scaphopoda; order Gadilida; family Siphonodentaliidae; genus Siphonodentalium; species Siphonodentalium dalli. Next base: position 54,625,343 of record CP136064.1, on the reverse strand, counting down.
CCACCGGAGACTTCGTCTCAGGTGAGCTAAAAAGTACCGTTATGTTTCTAAGTTGTTATTTGCGCGGTGTTCTGATAATATGAACATATCGAGAAAAAGGCATTGTGTTTTTAACAACAATAAAACACAAACGAACAGGTATATCGTGAAAATGTGATAGGGTACTCAATCAAGTGGTAGCTTCGTGTATAGATTATTGAAACAGTTGAAAGTATTTAACAAAACATGTCACTTGCGTGTTCAAATTTAACCTCACAAGGCGAAATTGTACAAAATGAAAAAAAACTCACTCACTTTGATTGACGCAAGAATAGTAGAGGTATTTCGCCTTCATTATGGCGTCCCCATCTGTTTTGTGAATCGGTATTTCTATCAAATCTGGAAAATCAAAAGAGTTATTGGTTATGTGTGGCAGCGGCCTGCTTATTAACCAGTTTTATACTGAATGGATTCCGCCATTCAGTTATGAAAGTATACATTGGAGTTGTATATTATTAATTTAGAGAGGTGTTCATATAATAAAATCAGACGACAGACAGAATAGCCGATAATAAAAGTGCAGAAGAATTAATATTCATTGGAATGAAATATTTAGATAATGGTCGTTTGTTGAACTTATTATCTGAACATTCCCTAAGGGAACTACTTGTCAATATTAACTATTTTGTACAGAAATGATTTAAGCCTGCTCAACTACTTCCGCTGAAGGGTTGCCATGTGACCGGGGGTCTGGCTGACGTTGATAAGGTAGCGCTGAGTTTGCTGATCTCAACATTGATGGCCAGTGGATTTTTTTCAGAATAGAAGCTATAAATTATCAAACTTTTGAATTCACACAAAAGCTAGAGCACTTAGTGCAAGTATTTGTTTATGTTGCGGTACAATATACTATTAGAGCAACCATGGGCACTCTGAAAAACAACACTGCCAGCCTTTTCAAGAGAAAAAAACATTTTCTCCCACCCATACACATTATTAACACAGGCATCCCGTGACTACTTTACCTTTTTAGTTAAGAGCCGGAACTATTTTAACAAGCCGTCGTCAGTTCAGTTCAGTGTAGGAGATCCCCCTTTAGTTAGGAGCACCCCACACATGGCAGGTTAAAATAAATAAAAAACCTAAGATACTATGATCTTTAAACTACTGTAGCATAAACAGTTTGTTATAAAAAAGGTTTGTTGTTTTTAGATATCTATATATGAACATCCAAAGTGACAATAAGAGACATTAAGTCTGATATGTACACGTTTCAGTATAAAACGGTTGGTTATGTAGGTCGTAGTTATAATTTGGTTATATGGAATAAACGTGGGATTGTCCATTATTATGGATATTAATTGATTTTACCGAATATTCTGAGCAGCTTCCAGTGTGCTGACACGGATTGTATGGATGGAATATATTTAGTTTCTCTTTATTTCTTCAATCTTCATGATATTTTTCGAGTTGAAATGTTTTCCGAATAGGTACAGTCGTCATCATAATATTGTGCCAACTAAAACAATGCATGGCGACAAAACACAGTTAGTCTATTTGTAAAAACTTCATATCATTACGCGCGTTTATCTGAATTCATGCAGGTGCAAAGTTGTGACGTAGCATTGTAGCTTTCAAGTGAGCCGTGTCGATTCACTCAAACGCATATCCATGCTCGCGCGGGTAACCCGCTATGTTTTTCCAGTATATTCCGAAATCATCCACGATAATCACGAATATCGCATAAGATTTCGCCCCAGATGTACCGTTACGAACCTACTGAAATGTGCAAAATATTTGTACAAAGCAAAACATCAGAATGGGGCTCTTGGGTTGGGAGAAACATTATCCATCATGACCCGGGTTGTGGGTATGGACAAATCTCAACCTCGGGGCCAGATATTTGGGCCGGACACTTGGCAAGCCTAAATATCTGGCCCCTCTGTTAGAATTGTCCATCCCACACCCAGGTCATGAAGGATAACATTAATCTCCACCAAAGTGAATATATTTCCACTAATAAACCAGTGCGGGTATTACATGTATAGATCACAATAATAGCGTTCTCTTTTGTGGTTTTCATAAGGATTTAACTACACTTTTATTTAAGTTAGGTTTTAGAAATTCTTTTTATCTGTTCAGAATCTTGTCACTCAATTGTGTGGTATGAATTAATCTCCTTTGAAATCCAAAATACCGATAGTTCAGATGAGATGTATTGTTTCACTATATACAAATCGGTGGACTGAAGCCTTTCAAATTTATAAATGTGAGGAACAATTATTTCTGTGATGTTGGAAAACTTGTTCACCTCAGCGCCGTTTTCAGTCACAGCTAGGATATAAATTTGTCGTTTTGCCACTTTATGTAAGTTTGTTTATTACATTCATATGTGTGATTTACCTTGATTTCACCAGCGATTATAAACGGTAATTTCACTAGTGAATTATGTCACTTTAACTATCGCGTTGTGTATTAATACGCGCTATCGAAATATATGCGTCATGGGTATAATGGCGGGTATAATGGCGGTTTTATTCGGATTTCTGGTAAATCAGATGTTAATAGTGGAATAAAATAAACTGAATAATCATTGATTGAACTGGTGACGTGAAAATAATTAATTCGAGGTAAGCACTATTTTGCACTGCGCTCTCGTGTTTGTACAACATCCCTGCCTCTCATGAATTATTTCTCGTCACCAGTTCAATCAGGTGATTATTCTCTATATAATATAACATTCTAACGATTGAACTATTTCCAAACATCAATATACTTGGATGCAAATGCATGTAATGGCATCTATCTTGAATTGTATCTTGAATATGCTATCCATTACCACTATAATTGTACCGACCTCGTAGCTGCTTCTGCAGTCGATCATTCAGCTTTGTAAACGTGTTGTACATATGTCTGTCAGGGGGAATCGTATTTTTCGAGTCCCACGTTCCACAAGCAAACTCATAGAAATCATCGCATGGATCAATTTCACCGTTCATCGTCTCCAGTATCCGATGAGCTGTGGGAAAATAAACGTGAAGATAATCAATTATACGTAAATAGTAGAATCCTCATCTGACAACAAGAATGATCTTTCCTCTCATCTCATGGACAGGGACGTGGCTGGATGGTCTCCGTTGGGGGTTTTCACCATGACATTTCCAACTGATCCTCCCCTTCAACCAGACCAATCCAATTGCACCCGTTTGGGTTGTAGCGTTCCAACTAACACCCCTAAGGGTTCGAACATTTCCAACTGATGGCCATGTCAGACCACTAGTAGACAAATATGATACACATTCCCCAGTAATTATTGGTTATAATGTCAAGCAACGAGAGCAATATCAACAAATATGTGGCATAACATTTCCAACTTATGTTGTGCCAGGTATGAAATTGCCAACTGTTCCATGTCTCTGCCCAAGGACTCAATAGAGGATTCACACAGAAATAATGTGTATTCGTTAAACTTATTTAATTCCGTCATCGATTCCTTGTGCCGGCCGCTTTGGTTTTGATCAAAACCACTTTTGGTTGGTGTTGATCAGAATCAAAATGGGTTCCATATATGTGACAAGGTTCAAACCCATTTTGGTTTCATGTGAAACCTACATATTTAAGAGTGTATGCTACACATTCACCAATAGTTATTGGTTAGAATATCAATCAATGAGAGCAATATCACCAAATATGTGGCATAAAATTTCCAACTTCTTTAATTCCATGATCGATTAATTGTGCGCGATGTTCCTCCAATTGAGCCATTGGCCTATAGAGCGGTCAGTAGATGAACCACTATATTACATGTAACAATATAATACTTACAACCATGAACGCAGTCTTGTGTGAGGCAGAATTCCGTTATGTGTTCATTCAGCTCTGAACTCCCTATCGTACACCCATTGGAATGTGAGATGTGATTGTATATTGGTGGTTTTGGATAAACTGAAAAAGGAAGAGTCTCGAAGAGTGCATGGTGAAAAATCTATCGAGACTTAGCATAGTATATTAATTGATTGACTGTTTATTTGAACAACATTTACAAGCATAATATGCTACCAATGAAATAATCAAAATAAACATGATTATATTGTACAAATCGGCATGACCAACTGGGCCGACTTCCTGTCGCCCCATGTACAATGGAACTCAAATTGAAAAGGACAAAGTGAATATTATAGTGTTATTACATGTATTTGCGCAAATATTCATCGATGAACATGTGAAAATTTGCAAGATCCGTTATCTATACGAATGCGGTCATTCAATGGCGAGGAGAAGGGGAGATGAGCGGTGGAAGAACAGGTCGTTGCCACATTCATTATTGTGAATCATTCATCACCGCTAAACCAACATTGCGGTGCAATATTCGATTGAATATTTCAACCCAACGTTGGCTTCGTCGTTTATTGACGCACGTTTTGGCCTTTCGTTGCTGGCTATGAATGGAGGACTTTCAAATATGCTATTTGTACAATGACATATATATGTGCGTGCATGTATGGGCGTCCACCGTTGGTCCACTGGTATTATACCTAATTTTTGGGATGTTAGCATGTCGTGATCACTTGCTGCTGTCGAACAAGGCAAAACGAATTCTGGACCTTTCTACACCTGGACATTTCGGCACTTGGATCCGCGGTTCGGTACCTGGGCGTTTCGGTACTCGATTTTAATACGACCCTGTTTTTTGTTGTCCCGTTCGGCGTGCATAGCAAAATGTAATGACATTCTGAATCATTCCGGTCGATAAATTAAAAACGTGAAACAACAGCGCTTCCATATTTTAGTTCGTCTCAAACAGTCGTTCGGCTTCCGGATGGGAATTTGACTAATTCGCGTCGTTATTGTCGTTTGTTTTCTTATATTTCTAACTGGTAAGCAAATAAATAATCCATTTTCTTCCTTCATTGTGGTCACCCCATCTAGATATACCAATTTTAAATATCTATTATGTGAGTGAACACTAGATCTTGTCAATTTGAATTTGATCTTGAACACGTTTCAATGCAATTCAAATTAGGTCAGCATGTAAACAGGTGAGCTTTGTTTACTTTCTGAAACCCATTGACGTTTGTGTCTTCTGCTTTTATCATTCAGTCATCAGCCTTTATTTTGATCATGGATCTCTCAAATTAAAATTCAAATGTTGAAAATTTAAATCGTTTTGGTAACGACGACGAAGGGATAATCTTCTAAGTAAAAACACAAAAGAACACAATCTGTTGTTTATGTGCTCAAGAGATTTGTGAGTAGAAAACACTGATTGTAATCTGGATATTGATGTCTGCAACTGAGATTGATAACATTCTGGTGAAAGTTTTCGTAAAACCAGGAGAATATTATTCCAAATCCAGTTTGATTGTTATTAATCAGGGAATTTCAAGATAGCTAAAAGATCAAACGAATTTTGACTTGCTCGTTGTGCAAGTTCAGTGAGTCAATGAAAGCATACAAAAACATTGTGAAGAAGTGTGGGGCTGTCGTTAAAGGTCACGTCACACACAAACAACCTATCTCATGTATGATATCGAACAACTTTACATGAATTCAATCTTAAATCCTGCAACGCCTGATGGTTTGGTAAGCAATGTCTTCTCAATCGTTCTGTATTTCTGTCTCCGAGGCAGAGAAAATTTCCGCGAATTGAAACCATATGATATTGTGGTATGACCATGAAGGGAGAAAACGTGTGAAAAAAGTAACATCAGAGAAAACAACAAACTACCTGGGAGATGTAAACACAAATGAATGAACTGGTAGTTGTATGTATGAGACAAAATTACCGACATGCACATTAGCTTCTTTTGAAAAGTATATTGATAAAAGAATCCCATCATGCTCTGTATTATTCCATTCAATCTACGATAGTGACTCGGTATGGTATATCAACTCTCCCAGGGGCAAAAACTACCTTGGTGACATGATGGCAATCTGTTCAAGCATGCTTGTCGAACAATTACACTAACCACTCTACTCGTACAACCGTGATTACCATTTGAGCGAAAGCCGGTTTGAAGCTGAACAGATAGCTACTTTCTCCTCCACAGGAATCCTCAGATTATTGCAAGCTACTGAACTGACTCAAGTGAGAAACAGACAAGGGAAATGTTAGCTGCATTTTCATCATGCAGCAGCTCCTCTGAAATAACTGATGGCGAAAAACATGTAACTGCTATCCATGTTGAGAAGATTTACGCAAAACAAACTTCCAGTGAAATTTCACTACATGATGTCAATGACAATGTCCAAATTCTCAAGATGATCGAGCAATGGTTAAGGATGCTAGTTGTGAAGGTAGCTTGTAAGGGAAATTTGTCACAATATGCATTTGGCAGCATCTGAAACCTGACGGAATCACACTGCACGACAGCAGATAACAGTACACATGTTGAATTCACATATATCTGTAAACTAACTATTTAATAGTTCCACAAAAACTATATATAGTCTGGACTGGAAGGTGTGGTCCGGTTCCCAGTCCGGTACAGCCGTGGACCAGTTGCGGTCCGATCCTCATTGTGCGTGGAAAAGGAGATATGGAACAGAATCGAGAGAAAAAGTTCAAATATCGAAGAGCCGGCGAAGATGTCAAGTCTAAAATGTAATTAGGGAGGTATCAAGCAGTGTACATGAGATACACATACCGTCCCGGATCACATGTTTCAAAATTGAGCGAATCTTTCCAGTGATGACTATATTCGTCTCACAGAATACAATGTGGTACTTTCGATGTATTAGATTATGAACGACGACCAATATTTAGCGTTGTATCTGCACTGAACGTCAGTTTGTTTCTATATGGCTCACGCGTATATGGCTATCGCATGCGAAATGTATAAGCACGGCAAGGTTCTCTGGTATTATATGCGAAAGCTTTGTTTTTTACATTTAAAATGTAGTAGCGCGCACAATTCATCCCATGTAATTCGCAAGGTGTCCAGTATGGAATAAATTGGTTGTGATTGTAAGAATCACTATATAGTCGCGCACTATGGCGTCATCCAATGTAGGATAAAATATATCCCATTAACAAGGAGATAATTCTTACCAACCCAAATAACAACATGTCGTGTTGGACATCCGAGCTAAACCGACAGGACCTACCAACAGTGACGTTCATATGAACTTGCCCTCCCCCATGAAGTAATCTCACCCGTTTGATCAGATAATAGACGAGTAGACATCTGCGCGTAGTGCAAATTGTATCGGTGTAAACGTTCATCTCAAAGTATATAAGCTGCTTATTGAACGAACAATACTAACTAAACTATTGCCTGGCATTGCTGACATCTTCAACATTTTAGACGTTTAGATTGATAAAACTTCTAACTTCGCCCACCACGCGTAGCAGACTATAATTTTCTGTGCCTGAGACGGTAGTCAGTCAGCTACATGTATGTTCTATTTCCAAACGAAGTCCGTGCAACATAACACAGCCATTTGTAGTTAGATGTCAATTAGATAGGAAACGTGCAATACTAACGACACCGTAAAGTAAAGCCGCTACTCGTAGCAATTCACACTCGGTGTTGTGCAGAATTTATCACCAGACTATAGTCATTTTAAGATTGTTCACGTTCTCCCCGCCACCACTTGACTTATAGTATAGTCTGATATTTCTTGATGAGCGAAGTTAGACCTTTCTAGCACCGCCAATGTCGCGACATCAAGTTGCCATACATTTGCTGTCAGTTTACAATACTTTAGAGGGTAACTTTCTTGGGAAGGTCTTCTATACGACCCTGCATGTGCCCAACATCGCATACTAATGGCAGACCCAGTCGACCAGGATAGAGGATGGGACATGTTATTTATTTATTGTAGACTGTTCATCAAAACACGCCGCAATTCTTCGTTTATCTGAGCGCTTCAGCCCAATGTATTGACGATTGTGTATCGATGCGCAAAGATAACGGAGCCGTTGTTCGTCTCAAGCTATTAGCCCTGGTGTTAGCCAGATGTGGTGCCATTAGACGGTCGGGGTCTCAGGACTCTAGTACAAATCGCGCCGATCACCCGATAACCCCACGTAACACTAGGATGCCTGGGATATGCCAGAGAAAATAGGTTTGGCTTCGGGGAACAGCCTAATCGAGCGATTTAATGCGTTTGTCGCATATCCCTGGGACTCCCGCCGAGAAAGTGAGAGACACTGCGTGCTTGTGTTTTAAATAAGATCGTTGGCTTCCTAATGAAACAACAAGGCTGCATGGGTTATATCTTATACCAAGTGTCTACAAATACGGCCAATTCTCAATTGCTAATATGCATGGAACGAACAATATTGATAAGTCTAGTGGAGGCACCGCTTATCGAATATACAAACACAATTTCCAGTTTGAAGACTATCTAGACTGTACGAATAAAAATGACAGAAACACATTATGCAAATTTCGAACATGCAACCATAAACTCCCAGTCGAAGTGGGTAGATGGCATGACATTGAAATCGAAGAACGAAGTTGCACGTTATGTACTTCTGAAGACGTTGGCGATGAATTCCATTATCTATTCAAATGCGATAAATTTAAAGAATCAAGAACCCGTCTCTTGCCAATAGAATTCACAGAAAAGCCAATTGTAATAGTTATATATGAGTGAACTACTCAACACTAAAGACAAATAATTATTTCGACATCTATGTATTCTGATAAGACAAATAGTCAAAGAATTTTCTTAGATTTATATATCATATAATATTGCTAATATGCATGGAACGACACTTTTAGCTCAGATCTGAAACTGTACTCCATATATAATTAAAAAAATTTGGCATGGAGAAATATTATAAGTTACGGGACGCTTAGTGGTCGGATAAGGTGTCATGTGAGGTGAAGTAAGATCAATATTGATCTCGCTGAGCCTCACATGGCACCATATCCGACCACTAACCGCCCCGTAACGTATTTATTAGGAAATATTCAGATAATAAAAACGTTGTTGAAATTATTATCTGAACATTCCCCTTAAATAAATAGAAATCCTGTTGACTGCTTATATTTCACGAACACCCATCCAGATGCATAATATACAATTCCCATGTATATTTGTATAACCTGATAGGAGAATCCATTTAGTATAGAACAGTTTAACCCTTTACCCAACAAACCGGCCAAAACCGGCCAAATAAAGCTTCAACAGCCTAAAATATCTTCGGTCTGTCTCAATAGAACCATACAAATATGGATATCATTGGAACCGGCTCATTGACCACATTGTGATGGTTACAGTTATGCCCTGTGCCAATGCATTATCTTATATATGCGAGTCGACCATAGGTCGCCTCGCATATATAAGAGAATGCATTGGCCTAAAACAAATCTTTTTTTAACACTTTTTACCATTTTTTCTTACATTCTTTAACAATTTTATAATTTTTAATGTGTTAAGCCAATGCATTCTCTTATATATGCGAGGCGACCTATGGTCGACTCGCATATATAAGAGAATGCATTGGCACAGGGCTGTTCTGTTGGGTAAAGGGTTAACACGTGTGTTATAGGTCTCGTGAATTGTGGTGCCCAGAGATTGCAACATGTATGTAACTGTTAATTGTAGTCCTCTGTTTGCAAAACATCTCTAATGACAGCATAGATATACTCACCATTTGCTAGGACAACGACTAATGTGACGACGACGATGAAACAGAGCTTTTTATATTGTGACTTCATATACTGTGCTCCGAGTTATCTAGCGAGACAATTGTGTATAGATGTTTTTGTTTTGTTTTATAAAACAACACCTTTGTAATATTCCTATGAAACGGGGAACGAATACGTTTTTGAAAATTTATCATATTATGAACTTTTCCAAGTTGGGTATATATATATAATTGCGCAGATAAACGCCGTTGTCACTACAGTGCACGTGGTTGCTACGAAACGCATTCATTATTGTGCGTTGTATATATATAAAGTTTTTCAAAGATATTCAAGGAATTGTGAGGCAAAATCCAAGATGGCGGACTGATACCATGGCTATCCTATGCTGAACAGGTAAACGGCAGGATTATTGCGCGTTGTAAATATAAAGTTTTTCAAAGAATATTCAAGGAATTGTGAGGCAAAACTGAACATGTGGGAGCCATTTTGAATCCAATATGACGGACTGCTATAATGTAGTCCTTTTTTTGCGAAACATCTTTATGATAGCATAGATATACTCACCATTTGCGAGGACAACGACTAGTGTGACGACGACGATGAAACAAAGAATGAGAAGAATGGTGAGTAGGATCTCTAGCTGTGTTCGTTTCCGGAGACCGCGGTGCTTCCGCTCAGACTCCATCCTGAAGCTAATAATATAACAAGAGAACCATAGTCAGAAATGGTAACGCGCTCAAGATAATATATTATATACCCATGATTCTAATTATAGTTAAAATATATTGGTTTTGCGAATGACCAACTCAGAATTCCGTTAAAATAACAATAACAACCAGCACCTAATTAACGAACCGGCGGTCGACTCGGCCGTCTCCGACCACAACCCCCAGAGCGCTGCAGAACGAAACATGTCTATAAAAGTTGAAATATAAGACTTATAAATTATCCTTTTCATTTCTTTTATTTGTAATTGGCATAGCTTATCACAAACCAAAAATCAACATTATGACATAATGTTAACGACAATAAACGAAATTGAAATTCCCAACTACGCCTTTCACCGGACTCGGCATCCGGTCGCAGTTCTACTTTTAATCCTCCCAAAAATTCCCATTCTATAAATAAAACAACCATGCGCCCAGGCGAAACACGAATCTCTACATTAGTATACATGCGGAGCGCGCGTAATAACAAGCATAGCATAACAGCAACATAACATACATTGTCTCAGCAATAAGTCGCAATGACATTTGATCGGATATAGATTTTCAAATGTGTTATATATACTGAATATGGCGTCTGGGTTGATATTAGCCACTCATACAAGTTGTATCCTTGACCCCAAAGTTTTGCGTCCGATCGTTCTTTAGACGCGTTGAGGTACTCGGCGAATTCCGCTAAGTTGTTCCACTATTTAATACCGCGCTCTGTGGAACATCGCGTCGCTATTGAACCTATCGATTTGCAGTTTAAACTGCACGGTGTCCTTTAACCTTTCGTGAAAGGAGCTGCGCTGGTGCAGCATTGAAGATCATGTGCCAGTGCATTATCTTATATATGCGAGTCTCCCATCCGGCGATACTATACAACCACGAAAGTTAGTGGTTTGCTAAAACCCTTTCATGACTGGAGCTTCCAGAAATGTTGCGAAAACCCTGGCCTTATATTTGCGAGTCGTCCATAGGGAGCCTCGCATATATAAGAGAATGCACTGGTATACAAGGTCAAGGTAAATATTGTTAGGCCAATGCATTTGTGTGTTTAATAATGACAACATGCATTGGCTTCGAATCAATTTTAAATTTTAAATGATTGGAAATTGCATATCCAGCACAACATTATATTTCGGGGAAACATATAGGTTGAACATGTTGTGACAATTTTCAACGATTAGTTAACCCTTTACCCAACAGAACAGCCCTGTGCCAATGCATTCTCTTATATATGCGTGTCGACCATAGGTCGCCTCGCATATATAAGAGAATGCATTGGCTTAACACATATTAAAAATGATAAAATTGTCAAAGAATGTAGAAAAATATTATAAAAATTGTTAAAAATTGTAAGAAAAATTTATAAAATTGTTAAAGAATGTAAGACAAAAATGGTAAAAAGTGTTAAATAGGCCAATGCATTCTCTTATATATGCGAAGCGACCTATGGTCGACTCTCATATATAAGAGAATGCATTGGCACAGGGCATAACTGTAACCATCACAATGTGGTCAATGAACCGGTTTCAATGATATCCATATTTGTATGGTGTTATTTGGACAGACCGAAGATATTTTAGGCTGTTGAAGCTTTATTTGGGCGTTTTTGGCCGGTTTGTTGGGTAAAGGGTTAATATGAAATGTAGTTGGATTAGACCAAAAGGAGATTAATATTATTTCCCAACATTCGAAAACAATTCTGGCCTAACATTGCTCATAAATTACATTTGATGGCGGGAACCGCGCTGGTGCAGCATTAAATCATCTTATATATGCGAGTCTCCTATAGGGAGCCTCGCATATTTAAGAGCATGCACTGGCTTACACTGTCAAGGTAAATATTGTTAGGCCAAATGTAGTGTCTTATATATGCGATGCTCCATATCGGAGACTCGCATATATAAGAAAATGCATTGGCACAGGGTTTTCGCAAAAAATCAGGAAGCTCCAGTCTTGGAAGGGTTAATCGATTGCCACGGCGACAGAGGGTGGGGATCTCTCCTCCAACTCTTCGTCCAAAATGTTCAATGATTGGATATTGCATGTCAAGCACAAGTATAGGCTATAACCCGCTTGGGTATCTGTACAAGAAATACACATCAAGGCGCTTTAGCGCCGTGATCTGTATTTCTTGTACAGATAACCAAGCGTGTTATGACATATTTATAAACCGTTTCACACCCAGAGGAAAGAGGAATTGAGCCACATTCAATGCGATGATTACCTATCAATTACCATTCAATCAAAGGTTAATTATTGTTAATTGAATGGTTTGTGGTGTTACATTTTCCTGTTGAATAATTAGTCATATGAACGTTGACAATCGGATCACTTGCGTCTGCATTATATATCAGCTTTGATAAACCATTTTGTCTCCGAATTTGAGAACTGAGAACGTATGTCTTGATATAATAGATTCTTCCTTGTGATAATAAACTGTGTCGGCTGTTAAGGTTATTTTTCGCCTTGTTGTGATAATGGAATTATCGTTCAGAACACAGGAGCCAATGTTCCGGTAGTGTTCGGACTCCGAAGTGAAACTGTTCCACATTGCATGAAGTTTTTGTGATAAAATATCACCGGTATTCACGACGAAATTAGTAGAAGTTTGTAGAATGTACTCAATGTTATCATTCTAAAGGTCATTACATGATTATTGTGGATTATACATTCGAAACAGGTTTGGATCTCTTTCAGTTTACTTCCAATCACCCGTCCCTCCCGACAAACCAAAACATATTCAATCGAAAGTCTTGCGCCCCCACTTACTCATGCAGCCCACCTTATATGTCCGCTAATAACGGAATGTTCCGTGTTTTAACTTCCCGAGTGACTGGTGCGATCAGTATCATGGTGCATTGTTAGAATTTCACACCTACCGATCCGGTCTTCTTTCAGCTTACTATCCAATTGATGTTAATTTCTGTGCTCGAGTCTATATTTTGGCCCCGTCGAAAACAGATTCATACAAGAAATATTGTTCATGAATTGGAGCAATTTTATTAGCCGAGGTTTATAACATTAGTTATAAAGTTTGGACCAATTTACAATGGAACATCATATATATTTACCTTCATGGTATACCAGACACATGTGGCGTGCAGAATGTTAGATTCATCATTTTTAACGAGTAGTTAGTATGATATGTTGTTTGGATTAGACCAATAATAGATACTAATATTTCCCTACATTCGAAAACAATTTTGGACTAAAATTCGTCATAAATTGAAAATTACCACCCATAAGGGGTGCCAGGTTGGAAAAGATGGATGGCTTGAGGTAACAGTTTGAAATTTCCGACCCAAGAGGGGATGCAAATTTACATTTCCCGTGTATATTGATAAGGATCTTCGGTCTGGTTCTAGGGGTGCAGTTAGACCAATCAAGGCGGACAACCCAACGGGAAAACCTCTAGTCATTGCACGTCCCTGTCTATGCCGCAGTGCATGCCGGTGAACCAAACTAAATAATGGATTATGAATGGTATTCATATACAAATTAGCCATAAATACAGACTTGAAAATGGCCACGATCTAAAAGAGTTATACTTTACAACTTCCTGTGAAATATCTAGTTTAATTAGCCAGTAGTGGAGCAATTATGATCCATCAAAAGTGACGAGTATGAGGGAGCGATAGACGAAGCAACTCCAATGATAAGATATGGATAAAGAATGCACCCATCGATCGCATCGCTATCGTGTTACGCGCTATGAATGTACAGTTATCGCGGACTGTCAGAAAATTTGTTTTTCTTTTCAATGCCCCAAGATAAGTAACAGCGGAGCGGGTGAAATGTACTACATTCTGACAAATTACTGGCAATGAAAAAATGAATGTACTCGAACTATAATCTAGTCAAATTCTCAAGCAAACAGCGACGGTTCGGGTGTGTGTGAGGAGGAGGAGAAAGAGGAGGGGTGTATCACCTCAACCCCAATACATCTCAAATATGCAGTCACAAGGTATTGTGATAAGGCTAACGTCATTAATTAATGATTGGCATGTACCATCGAACGATATTTGCTTCTTACATTACATGCGTCCTTGTATTGACTCAGGGAAACTAGATATCTTGAAATATATATCGTTCCCAAACTTCATTTAGTATATAATAATACATAGCATACTAATCAGTTTGCCATATTCATTAATCTACAACGTTGTTATTTAATCATAAACTTAACTGAGTAGGTATTTATGGGAGTTGCTATATACATTTCTCGTCATGGAAACCGTTTGTTTTAAAGGGGGAGTGTTCCTTGTTCATCACACATTTATGCGATTACTTTGTGTATGTTCACACAGCGCAATCACTGGATCGTGAATCAGCTGGTAACTGCGTTTATTGTAGTGACAACGGCGTTTATCTGCCTAATTAAGAAGATTTGTGAAGGGTAGCCGTAGAGTATATTGTGACCCATGAGAAGCATATTACTCTTGTTCATGCTGAATATTAAATAAATAATAACCGGAGAAATTTACAATAGAACATCATATATATTTATGGAAATAGCTACGGCTTTAATATTGTGGCTTCATACTGTGCTCCGAGTTATCTAGCGAGACAATTGTGTATATAGATGTTTTTGTTTTGTTTTATAAAACAACACCTTTGTAATATTCCAATGAAACGGGGAACGAATACGTGTTTGAAAATTTATCATATTATGAACTTTTCCAAGTTGGTTATACATATAATTGCGCAGATAAACGCCGTTGTCAATACAGTGCACGTGGTTGCTACGAAACGCATTCATTATTGTGCGTTGTAAATACAAAGTTTTTCAAAGATATTCAAGGAATTGTGAGGCAAATTCCAAGATGGCGGACTGATACCATGGGTCCATGGCTATCCTATGCTGAGCAGGCAAACGGCAGGATCGTTGCGCGGTGTAAATATAAAGTTTTTCAAAGAATATTCAAGAATTGTGAGGCAAAATTGAAAATATGGGAGCCATTTTGAATCCAATATGGCGGACTGCTATAATGGCTACCACATCCTTTAATCTCAAAGACAAGAGTTCACATGTAACTGGCGAGATTTGCATTATTTACAAAGTGCTACGTGTAATATACATACATATACACAAAACAAGAAGATAGAAAAAATAGAAGGAGACGAAGAAGAAGAGAGAAGAAGAGAGAAGAACATATAATATATGATGTCTGGTATCCATCGTCAGTGGAACAAATAAAATGTTTTCCGTATGTACATTTCGATTTCTGTGACTGAATGCTAATTTCCGATATAGGGCTAAGTTTTTCAAGTCACCGAGCCTCAGTATTTGTCAGTAGCTCAACAAACTTTTTTCTTCGATGGCGGATTTTAATAGTGTTCGGCTAATAATAGGTGCCTCAAGCAGGTCCACTTCAGAACAAAATGATATTCATCACCTAGTTCGTGTTTGCATATGCTATATGAATCTCGTTTTGCTCATCGCTTACCCATCTATTTGTTTCCACTTCTGGTCTATGATTGTTTTTTTTTATCAAATAGTTTCTAAAACTGAATGGAAATCCGTTACATAGTATCCTAATGGTTGACTTCAGTTATTTGGAAAACATTCATCGTGATGACGGTTATATATCTAACACCCCCAATAGTCTCTCAAAAGTTATGAAATGTCTTTATCTGGCTGTCTACTAATTGTGTCTGATTGGTGTAAACATTATGCAATCCATATAATTCATAAAGTAACTACAATATAATAACAAGTTATGGTATGGAGGGGATTCGACAGCAAGCTGATAGCTTATATCTGTCGTCTCCGGTTATGGTGTGACCGAGCCCAACGTGAGTGTGCTTGAATTAAGTGCGACGTATTTCAGACAATTTATGTTCACAGTTGGCGTTAATTTATTTTTTTGTCTCACATCAACTCACGTAGCGGGCTTGTTTGATAGGTGTGTCGATATTAAGTTTTATGGAATAAACGGTTTAAGTTAGACAAAGAGTTGGTATTAGTAATGCAGTTAGTATTAGACAAATTAGTATGAGATCAGTGGGCGAAAAAGGGAGAATTATATAGTAATGTTTGTGCCTGATTCGACAATGCCACATCACAAGTAACTGAGTGTACAATCATTTTAATTGCATTAATATCTCTAACGCGTCTGACGTACTCTGAAACTGACGTCGTGTTCCGTAAGATGAAACAAGATGCATATAGCTTCTTGGTCAGAACGGATCCCTCGCCTGTCATAAGTCTCGACCAGTAGTTTACTATTACTTGTCTTGCTACTATTGATAAAGGACTATATTTACATGTTCTATATTCCGTGATATTGCCAAAGACTCTGAAAGGTTTTGGCACATGGGACTGATACATAAATTAAATTCTTATGAATTAGAAGGAAAGATGTTACATTTGATAGAAAAATATCTAGAAAACCGGACGCAAATGGTCCTAATCAATGATACATTTTAAAGATATAAGGTCATCACAGCAGGAGTTCCGCAATGGTCTATCCGGGGTCCGTTTTGTTCTTAGTCTATATAAATGATTTAACCGACGGTACTGAATCGATAACGAGAATGTATGCCGATTACATCTGCCTCACGAACAGTCACTTTGATCTTAAAGATACGGGCGGCATTGGCGGTGGGTATGCTGTTAAAATACTCACCTCCGTCAAAAACCGCCATAAACAAAAATAAAAGTAAAATATAGACAGACTTTGTTCTTATACCAATCAGAAATATGGCATAAACAGTATGTTATTGTCAAATGTTTTTCCTTTATTATGTAAACAAAAGCAAAAGACGTTACAGAACCTGGCTTTTGTTTAGATCCGGATATGGTAAACATAAAGAGCGTTATTTGTTACTCTTTTCCTAATATGGAAATAATAAAGAGCGTTTATATCATTTGTGTGTGATTAACCAATAGAATTTCGATGTGTTATGTAAACAGAAGCAAAGCTTATGTAACACGAGCAGGCTCTTGTTTACGTACACCATCGTACGTCTTGACGACAATATACTATTTACGCGCTGATTATGTTTGGCATATGAACAACACTATATATATTTTAATATTCCTTCTGTTGATGGCGATTTGAACAAATATGAATATTAATCTACTTGAACATAATATGAACAGCGATTTAGACACAATTACAGCGTTGTCCCGAAACTGGCTGGTCTGTTTTAATCCATCTAAAACAGTGGATATGTCCTTCTCATTAGTTGCGCCCTCAACAGAGAAACTTAACCTCAATTTCGCGCGAAATTTAATCGGCTTTGTGTGGACAAGCATACACACTTAGGTCTGAAACTCCAATCAAATATCAAATGGAACGCACATATTGAAGGCTATGTCAAATGAATTGCCTATCGCCTATCTCAACTCCGAAAGATTAAATATCAATTTGACAAGAACACCATTGGGATTATTTACAAAACATATACTTAACTCCTATTTGATTATTCAGATGCCTTCTGGGACAATGCTTCGAAATATATGTTCGAGAAGCGTGATTGGCTTCATATCGACGCTGGGCGGATAGTCACCTGTTCTGATTCTGACAACGCGGTTCTACAGGAAGTTGGATGGTCCTCACTTTTTTTGACTTAATGAACGACGTCAGTTGCGCTAATGGGGTAGTTGTCGTAACGTTTTATACATAGATGAACACCGTGTGCATTTCTGTAAACATAAATGCACTCCAGTCTCGCGTAGTGTCATGTGACATGGGTCATTGTAGTGTTTTCTTCATAAATGCACACGTGTTCTGACGTGTTGATATTTTTTGTAGGTTCATTTTCTTCTGTTCGTTGATCAAACAACCATGCAGTTCTTTCGGTCCCTACTAAGATCAATATGTGACCGATGCAGTTTCGTCATTGTGATAAAAAAATGACTATCAGAACTTCGGAAGAAAAATAGTTATGAATTGAAGCAGACGGCAATTATTTATGGCAACATTTCAATCTCGCGCCGACTGAGACTGGTGTGCATTTATGTATACGACAACGACCCCATTAGCGTCAGTGGCAGGAACTCTATAAACTAGTCAATAATTTAGCCCCCTCTCATCTAGCCAATACACTCCACAGACCACACGAGGTTTCAGATTATAATTGGAGACGCCACATTAAATTCTATTCACTAAATACTTCAAATAGTTCATTTTCCAGCGATAGTCATAGAATAAAATTTTTATCTTTAAAACCAACTTTTACCATCTAGAGCCCGCACCCAGCCCCCTGCATTTTCTACGCTGGACGCAGAAATTACAACAGTTGTCATTGTCGCATACATAATTTGTGTAGTGAACCGTGATACGTTCAACAATTTTATCGCTGACAGTCTCGCGTGTTCCCGTGGAAATCGATCTGAAGACGCCTATCACTATTTCTTCATGCATGTGCCCATCATTGTACCAAAGAGATCGCTCCGTATTTTATGAGAGACTAACCCGCAAAAAAATATCAAAATAAGCAACATTGAAGAACTCATGTGTGGAATACACTGTTAGAAAATACTGTCGGTTCGACGGTTTTGGACCGTCATAATCGACGGTCCCATACCGTTTCATCAGTTTGACGGTTTTTTACCGTTATTTTATGTGCCCATGAAAATTGTCTAAATATTTTCGTGATTCAAATTCATGCCGTCAAAATTCAATAGTATATTTATCGGCGACCATATTATATACGACAATGACTCCATACAGTATGACTGAATCTTACTCTGCTTATAATTAATATGTATTATTATGCGGGCCCGTACGTATATTCATGAGTACGTTATTCTCATTCCGGGTTTAAGTTCCCGCTTGAGCACTCACCTCATTTATTCGCCATTTATCGTTGGCGTTGCGTATTTGATCGCAAACTATTGTTTTTTTGGGGAAACTGTTACCTTTTCAATTGATGACAGTTGTTAAGGCGGTTTGATTTCGGTTCCTTTGATAACCGGACAAGTTTCAATTCTGCGAAAACCGGCTTAATCATTGACAATTTCCACTAAATTCGAGAGTAGAGATTTATGCCAATCAATCATGGCATGATCCGGGGTCGGCTGTAACCTGACTTCATTCGAATCAGTGCTGATGTTGACATTGACAGTGTTTGTGACTTAGTATAAAAACAGTGGCACATTTACTGACACAAGATGATAGTGACAATAATAACAACAATTACGAGAAGCTATTACTAGTATAATGCTGACAATCCAGTTGACAGTGTTCTGAATCTGATTGTTTCAAAGCACATACATGTACATTTACAAGAGAGGATATACATGTACATGTACTGTACGCACCAGTTTAATTCACACGAGCTTCAATGTAACAACAACACCGTAAACAATGAACTGACGCCGCGCAGTGACGGATGATCACATATCTACAATTCCAACTTTACAATTACACGGACCAATTCATCCCGTGTTCATCAATTTTCATTGAAACGTGTGGATATGAGACATTGTCATCATTCGCCATGTTATCGTCAAGTTATTACGACAATTTACCGGGAGTACACTATTGGTTGGATGTTCTTATCAAACTATCTTTTGCTGACTCACTGATATTGATACTAAGTGTCGTGATACCAGTATACAGTTTGATACATCATGCTTTAAAATTTCATGGAAAATGTGCGACTACAGGATAGCATTGTCGCCAAGTCATTGCGCACAGTTATTATGGGATCTGCTGTTGTCTTGAAGGTTCCAATCCCAACTAGCTGTTATTGATATACAGTACCAGTCAAAAGAAGTGGTATTAAGCGCGCTATTTTCGCGCCCAATATCGCAATAATATTGCAAGTGGAAACGCTTATAAGAATGTCGCTTGTGATATTATTGCAATATTTTGCGCTTAATATCTCAATAATTTGCGCTTAATATTGCGACATATTCCGTTCAAAATTGTGACATTTAAATAAAATTATTGCTTCTTCTATATTGTTGATTGTATAAATAGAAACAATGTTTTAGATATGTATATAATTATAATTGCAAATGCTATATGTACACTATATGTACACTATATGCACAGTATTTATCTAATATAAATATAACACTATCGGGTATGTATGAAATTTAGCGCGCTTAGTATCGCAATATTTTGCGTTCAATATTGCAATAATAAGCGCAATAGATTTTTGGTATTGTGCTATAATCACGCCTTTTTCTAAATTAAGCAAGCTCAATATCGCAACAAAGGTGCGCCTAAAAATACCACTTTTTCTGACTGGTACTGTATTGTCATGATATACGGATTCACCTGTTTAAACAAAAACTGTGACTGGACAATTTCATGCCTTACATGTTACCAAAACGTATGCCATTAAGATATTTTACTTTTACATGTACATAAATTTGAGTTTTAACTGTGAAACATGTAGCTTTGTTCTTTTTATGGCTTAAAAGGGCATGCCGATTCATGTTTTAGAATGGTCGAAATTAGTATTACTCATAACTGAATAGTGATGGGTTGGCTTATCAGCTATTACTAGTATCGTTTTTTATTTACAGCCATATTTATACAGTAGTTAGTGAAAGGCGAACACATTACGCGTGCGCAGCCTTTTTCAGGATTAAATTCTACGAGGCAGATAACAAGCTTGATCCTCAACTTTATGCATTGAGGATTTACATTTCATCAAAACTATGATCGTAACATAAGAACTAAGATGTATTTTTCAGTTACGAATAATACTAGTTTCGACCATTCAAAAACATATTAATCGTAATGCCTACCGGAAAATCATATTGTCACCATGGGAACCTGGCTAATTCTATGGTAAATTAGCAAATTAAGAGCAAAAAATAGGTGTTGACCCATGACAAATACCATTGGTCTGACATTTATTAGTTACGGTCTTGATATTAATTAAACGGTGTTGAACCGTAAAAAAATACAACGGTCTGACAGTTACTGGTTACGGTCTGCCAGTTACTTAAACGGTTTTATACCGTGGAACATGCTACGGCATGACCGTATGTTTAACGGTCAAAGATTGGCAGCGATGTTGCGCGGTCTCAGATCGTTAAAGCGACGGTCTTTTTTCTAAAAGTGTACCTTATATCTCATCCCAGTCTGATAAATACCCAGACTCTGTCTCATTACTTTCGTAAGTTGATTGAAATGAAACACAGTCTAATTGCATTTAGACTGATCTCGTCCTAAACATCTATTTCCCATAATGATTGGCCGCATAATTGGAATTCTACATCTGTCTCCGCCCTGATATGTTTGGGTGGAAAATAGAAACATGTGTGCTATATATATGATTCCTCATAAGTACCAAGTGTCACACACAGGTAGTATAGTCGTTGCTGTGATTATTGAGTGTGAACCTAGAAACAAAATATTATAAAGCCAGTTGGTGTCATTTTGGCTATGCTATGCTTTAATCTCTAAGACATGAATTCACATGTAACTGGCGAGATGTGCAATATTTACAAGGTGCTTAGTGCGAAATATATACATATACATAAAAGAACACAGAAAATGAAGAAGAAGAAGAAGCAGAAAAAGAAGAAGAGGAAAATAATGAGAGGAAAAGAAGAAGAAGATAAGAAGAAGAATAAGATAGAAGATAGAAGAAGATTGGTCGATAGATATGGCGGTAGTCTCTCTGTTGACCATCGTCAGTCCTCATTATTGTCGTTTTTATATTCATCTAATACGTTCTATCAGTATACTTTTCGAGGATGTCTTATATCAATACTAATAATAATACTAACAACAACAATAACAACAACAACAGCAGCCATAACATTTTGACTTGATATTTCAATAACATTAATAAAATGTATTCAGCTATAAATTTCTATTTCTATATTTGAACGCTAATTTCAGATAAAGTGTTAATTTTCTCAAGTCAACGCGACCAGACTTTGTCAGTAGCTAGAAATACTTCGGGAATACTTCGACAACAATATATCCAAAATCCGCTAAAATCTCTCAATTCAACATGGCGTCAAAGATGGCTGTTGGTACTGGATAATGCTGAATTTCTGCGGTAGGTGTCCCAATTAATGTCAAATTCGTAATAAATATAAATATACACAAACACTGCTTAGTCGTAAACCATATTTGTGGAATGTCTGTCCCATTTCGTGCAAAATTTAATAGCTAGTCCTATAAGAGTGCACACACGCTCGAATTATGCGACGAATAATTATTGCAGAGTATACAAGAGAAACTTTTGATGAAAGATGTAGGAATTCTCTCTAATGTAACTCACGACAGAGCAATCGGTTAAATCTAGACTTTTTGGCGCCCAGAAACAGAAAAAATAACGCAGCTTTATCTATAGTTTATATCTTGAATCGTGTGATTATATGTGTAATTAGACAATTAAATGGGATTTAATTAGGATGCATTGCTTTCTGGAAACAGAAATTATGTTCTCAAAGCAGTCTCACGCATGTGACCTATCATCATATGTATTGGTATCAACAACATCAAACCGATCACAATATTCACCGTTGTAGAACTGTATGACAGATATTCATATAATAATGGGTAAAATGTGTACATCCTATTGTCCATGTCTCAGAATAGTATACTATTAACGCAATTTCTTCAATTAATTCTAAACTTTACCGACATTGCTTACATACTCTGCGGCAGAGACTGTGTTTATGCCTGGAAATTATATGGTTTATTATCACGGAGATTGTTGAAAATTCCAGAAATGTAACTATATAGCATTTATACCACTAGGATATGCACTTCAATTTCTGTTACATTCAATAATTAATCACAATGCCGAATGAAGTTACCATGGACTATGCGACGAAACATTACTTCGTGTGTTGCATGCCATAAATTTTTATTTATTGACCCGACAGTGTTGAATGTTGGATAAGCAGAAAACATAAATCATTGGATTTTACTTGCGTTGCAGTGACCGCTAAATACTTCAGATGGTTCTGTTTAATGATCTGTGTACCTTTAAAGATACTTAACAATATACTTGTATGTTATTAATACGTATTTTTACTCCTAGGCGGTTATCCAATGTGTTGCTTTCGTCGTAGCATGCCTTGGAGTTGCGGCCTTTTTGACAGCCATTTCATGGCCGCGATTGTATTACTGTCTGTCCTGTCACTCTATTCGCTCCCGTACTCTAATTCCACACAATCTGGTACAACTGCGTAATACATATGCATAACATATTGTGCGATGACTTTTATTTCGAGAACTGATGTAATATAGACACGCCATCTTGGATAACAAAGCTTCCCCAGAGCGGATTTTAGCGGATTTTGGATATGTTATTCCCGATACTTTTCAACCCAAAATGAGACCAAAACCAGCATAAAACAATTTGTTCTAGGTTCAACTCCCGATGACCACACCACTGAGCAACACTATTCTGCAATGTCCGCACTTTATTATACCATGCGCTTTCGTTTTCCATTTCCTGGTTTTGCAAAATAAAAACAGTTTGGGCGGAAAAAAGTTAAAAAGCCTAATAAATTCCTATCATAGTTTCTCAGAGTATATAGTCGGTGTGCAAGTGTTTCATCTTTTTACATTCTTTATCCACAGAAGATGACGGATGTGAGCAAAGTATATGCACGAGCTTTGGTATAGTAGTTTGTTTTGGTTTGGTATATTTATATTTACTCTCATTTCGATCGCTAGGCCACATAACACGTTGTCAAATTTATTTTAATGGGTAATTACTCCACTGCACGCAAAAACTACCGACCACAGAAAGCAACAGAAAAAACATACATGCGTGGAAGCATGCCCCCACACAATGGAAGAAGTAATGGTTACCACATTATAGGTGTGTTGGCTTGTTTGAGACAAACACCTCCGCACCGCAGATCATTTTCACATAATGTGATGAGAAAACTCATTGTCAAAAAACTGGCTATGTGCAAAGCGGTCTTTCGCAAAGCCAGGTTTGAAGCTCTGAGTTTTCTTATCGCCGAAACACCAAGCCTTCTGGTGACCTGCTTTACGGGGTTGTTTGCCTTCAATCTTTCCGATTGTATGCAGTGCATGGCTCTGATATGGGGGTGGTTCGAAATCATTCCACTAAATTCCAAAGTATGATCACCGGTGAAGGTCAAGGCAATCACACGCAGTAAAAAGGTCGATGACAATTACCCAACACTGATTACCCAGTTAACCTATCAACACTCGATTCGATTGAACGTCAACGTTTAAAACGTGATTTTTGAAAATTCTAAGGTGAAATTCAGAAGGATGACCTGTTATACAGACATACGTTCATGTATTGGCCTCCAACCAACTACTTGTTAATCGATAACTCAAGTTGAAATGGATCACCAGATGCGTATGTTGTGCAGGAGGGAAACGCAACACTCAGAAACAATTTTAAATTTCCAGTCAGAATCAACTGCGCTGCTTATATAAAAATAAATATATATATACATTGCGCTAGTATACGTCATTTGTGTTAATATGGTAATACAGACATTCACATTCGAAGCGCGGTTGCATAAGTGCGTGGAAAGTCAATGATACGGTTAAATACCTGCATTGTTAGTTATATCATACATTGGTATAGATGGGAACAATTTGAAGGGGCGGAAATTAACTTATGTAACAATTCCTCATACATTGAACTGATTTATTCCCGAGTTTACGACATGCCGCCATTAGAGCAGTTCAGATACACGCCGTCTCATTTAGGCAATAGCCTCAATACCAACCTTTTTGCGTGACCTTCATCCGAGACATCCATGTCTGCTAAGTTCCGAGACTGTTAAATACATCCATAAATATTTTGAATACCATACTAATTCCTGGGTCTCTTTGAATCCGCGTAGCGGTCTCCTTGACTCAGAGTAATCTCGGTGAGAGTACGATACTGATATGAGGGCATCTTACCCAGCGGGTGTAAGAACATAAAAGCTAATATTCGCGAGAATTGTTTATAGTAGTTTCAAACGGTCGATTCGACGTCTGTGATAACCGTGGTATGATTCTTCTCGTTAAAGTATTTCGCTTCAGACAGAGGTCATTCAAGGTTATGACTAGACGGTCGTCGATGGGCAAAGCGAGTGCAACGGAATTGGTATTCACCAACGACGTTTAACCAGTTGTTTTAGAGTGGGCAAGGCCCAATAGCCAACGGATCAGTCTCCGTAAAACACCATCGACGTCGATAATCGTATCAGAGTTACGTGCTGATTGGGTTCCGTGAACTCCATTGGTTATGTCTCTTGGTGGTGCATGCAACGATGTCTCTGTCAGTTTATTTGAAGCCACGCTATATCCTAGGCATCATTATTCGAATACACACACAACTTCGACCTCAATTTATAGGATGATTAAAACATACTATGCAGACTTTGTCCATACGAATGTTTTTCAAATTCAAAGTTACGTCTGTAGCTCATGTGCCCCATCGTCTCAAGTCAACATTTATACATTTATGTATATGCATGTCGTACTCCTGTGTAAATGACGGGAGTGTATCAAATAAGTAGATAGTCTGTATATAGTAATGGACACGCATCCACTCTGTTTTGGGTGGATGTGCCTTCAATGAATGCATTAATATTACATATACTATTATATAATTATGTACCTGTTAAATGTGCTTTTGTCATGTATTTGTATTTAAATTTTGTATATCTCACATACCATGTTTATTGGTTTATTGAAATTAAAAAAGAATTGAAACAGTTCTTTGCAAGACGGAATCCAGTCTTTTTAAACAGCTGATAACAGTTACAAACACATCTTAACGATTATTTATATTTAAATTGCGAGGGCGGATCTCAATAACGTGTTCACAAATTCCCCATGCACTGCGAAGCAAAACACATTTAGTAATACATAACACAGGCACATATTCTTAATTCAATGTACTCATCGCAATCTAGGTTACCGTAAAATGGGGTGACTTTGGACAGCGAGGGGACTTCGCACAGTGTGAACCTCTAAGGGTACAAGCATCTAAAGCTTTCTTATGACACATGCTTTTATAAATCCACTTGTGTTTACTTATCAACAAACCCTGACCTTCATCTTAAATGTTGTTTGAGCTCGAATGCTTTCGAGATATTATCAGGAACGCTCTTCTTTAACGCAGTTGAAAGTTTCTCTTGGGTTTTGAATGTACGTCAAAAATGTACACGCCCTGATAATTTCGTTGAATTAAACATTGAAACCAAATCATGACCGATAAACATGCATGTTCAATTATGTGGTTTAAAATAAGATAAAAACCAGAACTCAACCTTTTGGATGTGTCATATTGGAAACACCCTTGTGCGGGCCCTTCAAATTCCTGTTGGGTGATTTCGAACACTAGCACAGGGTAGGCGTCTTCCACAACGATTTCTAATATAGACTATATTTTCTATCTCACTATAAATTAAATGTGTCCAGGCTTGTAATTAGGTCTAAAGAAAGTATAATCTTTATTATTCTTAAACCCATCATAGCGATATTGTGATATTTGTTTTTGTTACCCCTTGGGTGGATTCCGAAATCACCCGTCAACATCGTGGTCCTACAAACGTGAAGAGCACACATACGCGTGTGTATAGGTCGGAATATTTCCTATCAATATACTGAATTATTTCCACACATTTATTCACACATAACTGTCACAATCATGTGAATATTACCATGCCAGCATATCCCTGCACCCTTTGATGGGCCTTGAATTAGGTTACCATTGCATTTACATTCCTGTTGATTTCAATGTATTCGCCATTATGCCTTCTGCATGGGTTATGACAAACTTCATTCTTCGCACACTGACAGTTATATATAAATGATTTTCCATTTGCTATTGAACGTTTTTTAACCGCAGCGAACGTTGTGGCACGATCTGTTATAATTGCACGTTGGTTCATCTCATTGGCAGGGTATGCCTATATATATATATAATTATAGCTAAACTAGCTCATGTGCAGCTATATACTAATGGCCTATGCTTTATCAATGAAATATTTTGTTCTATTTCAAGTTCTGTATAAGTGTCCGAATTCACCCTAACCCATGCGGTGACTTCGGACAAGTTGCCATGGGTACATAAATATCAAGGCACATGGCAGGATATTTGGACATAGTTCTTACCACCCATATTAAATTACAAGCATATATATCCACCCATTTCATTCATTTAAGAGATTGTAAATTAACTTCCAGTTTTTACCAATCAACGATTTGTATTACTGAGTATTCGTTCGCATCCTGTTGTTTTTATACATACTACTAAATAATGCGATTCGCACACACATCCCACACCAGGCATGCGTTCCATATTTGGAAACAATTTATTGTCTCATCTTAGGAAAGCCGCGTCGACCTAGAATTCAAGTCTCTATACCAGAGTTCCACATATATAAATCTAATAAGATTATTGTCGGGTTTTAACCCTTCCATGACGAAAACCCTGTGCCAATGCATTCTCTTATATATGCGAGTCGACCATATATCGCCTCGCATATATAAGAGAATGCATTGGCATAACACATATATTATTTTGTATAATTGTTAAAGAATGTAAGAAAAAATGATAACAAATTTTAACAATGTAAAAAATAATGATAAAAAAAAGTTAAAAACTGTTAAAGAATGTAAGAAAAAATAATAAAAATTGTTATAGAATGTACGAAAAATTTATAACAAATGATAAAAAATTGTTAGGCCAATTCATTCTCTTATATATGCGAGGCGACCTATGATCGACTCGCATATAAGAGAATGTATTGGCTCAGGGTCTTTAATGTTGCAGCTCCCGTCATGAAAGGGTAAAATGAATTGCAAGCCGGTCTATAAAGATATATAAGTTGACCATGTGCGCCTCTGTAATTGCCAGCTTGTGTGTTGAGCAGTTATGCGAAATAAACAACCTGGTTTATAAAATAAACCATGCTGGTGAATATGAGTACCGCTGTCATCTTAAAAATTGCCACAGTGCTCGGTGGAGTATATGTACAGTGCTCGGTGGAGTATATGTACAGTGCTCGGTGGAGTATATGTACAGTGCTCGGTGGAGTATATGTACAGTGCTCGGTGGAGTATATGTACAGTGCTCGTGGAGTATATGCACAGTGCTCGGTGGAGTATATGTACTGTGCTCGGTGGAGTATATGTACAGTGCTCGGTGGAGTATATGTACAGTGCTCGGTGGAGTATATGCACAGTGCTCGGTGGAGTATATGTACAGTGCTCGGTGGAGTATATGTACTGTGCTCGGTGGAGTATATGTACTGTGCTCGGTGGAGTATATGCACAGTGCTCGGTGGAGTATATGTACAGTGCTCGGTGGAGTATATACACAGTGCTCGGTGGAGTATATGTACAGTGCTCGGTGGAGTATATGTACAGTGCTCGGTGGAGTATATGCACAGTGCTCGGTGGAGTATATGTACAGTGCTCGGTGGAGTATATGTACAGTGCTCGGTGGAGTATATGTACAGTGCTCGGTGGAGTATATGTACAGTGCTCGGTGGAGTATATGTACAGTGCTCGGTGGAGTATATGTACAGTGCTCGGTGGAGTATATGTACAGTGCTCGGTGGAGTATATGCACAGTGCTCGGTGGAGTATATGCACAGTGCTCGGTGGAGTATATGTACAGTGCTCGGTGGAGTATATGTACAGTGCTCGGTGGAGTATATGTACAGTGCTCGGTGGAGTATATGCACAGTGCTCGGTGGAGTATATGCACAGTGCTCGGTGGAGTATATGTCCAGTGCTCGGTGGAGTATATGCACAGTGCTCGGTGGAGTATATGCACAGTGCTCGGTGGAGTATATGTACAGTGCTCGGTGGAGTATATGTACAGTGATCGGTGGAGTATATACACAGTGCTCGGTGGAGTATATGTACAGTGCTCGGTGGAGTATATGTACAGTGCTCGGTGGAGTATATGCACAGTGCTCGGTGGAGTATATGTACGTAATATATTCGCGTCGGAAACTATACTAGCCCATTTGACACTACACTCCAATACTACAAGTAGACCATGGGATGACAATCCTAGGACGCTTAGAAAAAAGTTTGTTTGCAACTTTTAGGGTACTACAAGAACTTTATATCTTCATAGCGAGATTGTTTTCTTGTAACAGATTGTAAAATGTTCTGGTTTCGGGAGTTGCACATTCGCGAGAAAAACATGTTTTTGTTAGCCGTTTTCGTGTACATTCTCACTAAAATATTATTTTTTTTCTGTTTATTATTACAAGTTAATTCAGACAATTTGGTGATTATACTAAATGGAATATGACGTAATCTTTCAATAAACACGAAAAGCACAAACAGAACGGCATATTTACGCCCAGAATGACATTTTGAATATTAAATTCCCCCGAATGGCGCCTGGCGTTCGACGAAATAGAGTTACTGTTATTGAATTTACATGCATTCCATCGGCAAACAGTGTTATTCCTCTGGTATTTAACGGAATATCTACGCTGAAATTGCATCGACTTGAGGGTCAGTAAATGTTTTGATATAAATATGAAATTAATAAAAACAAAATTCTGTGTGGATATACAATTTTAACTAACATTGGGGTGCATTATTTCGCTCATAAAATAATAAAGGCCAATAGGCCCTATATATAGTACCGGGTACGTGTTCTCAAGATCCGCGGCTTTGACTTCGATCATATATACAGTGTAACTGAACAAATGGTATAGTTTCACAATTTTGATGGCGCAAACATTTCTCGTGACACATTTTGTCGCCATGCATATATAGCCTTATAGACCCACACAAGCATAATTTTATAAGTTTATTTTAAATTATAAGGCGAAAAGGTGCATGCTGCAGATGTTCCGTTGAGAACTTGAGTGCTACATGTATTCGTGTCCGATATCGTGAGCACCGTGCGCTCGCCACATGAGATGGTCGTATATTTAGTAGATTATAGCTACATGTGTAGTCTTATCTCAAACGCCGAATACATGCACATAACGGCCTTGTGGAACAAAATCATATACAGGTTATATCGGCTTGTCGGAATGATTAATGCCCGTCACAATTGTCACTGAAAAATCGTGCGATATATGTCCAACATTGTTCACGAAATAATAAAAAACAAGCATATATATAACAAGATAAATGCATCGATATGGACGTCACTATAAAGTGTGTTTATTTAGTTCACCTTAGAATTCATACTAGTACATCTCCCTTGACCTCGAGATATCAAACATTCCCAAACTCTTTAAAACTTAATAATTTTGTATATCTTTATTTCCATTTAAACAAAACAACTTTCAAACTGATTGGTCAATATTCGAATCTATTTTCTGGCTGAAATGTCAAATAACTTCTATTGGTTCGGGTATGCATGGAATGTCCAACGTTGAACATTTTGACCAAAGTTAGGACTACCCGGTCGCCACACTCATGCATGCAGTGCCTCAACTTGTTTTAAAATTTCGCCAGGTAATATCCCGCCATTATAATTCGCGACTTGCATTTATGATCCAATAAACAGTTAAATACAAATATCGTATACTTTGTTTTATATGAATTCATTCCATGAAGAGTTATATTATTATAGCATGTTTTGAAATAACTTTTCATGCGCGGTATATATATCTTCATCATGATGTAGTCAGCCATGTGTAACTGCTATATGTCGGTATAGTGGACAAGATATTACATGTGCATAAACTTGCACGAACTGTTCAGTATATAAATAACTTAGTAAAAATAAATAAACAAAAATAGAAAACATGGAATTTCCAGAATTGTTGTTATCTGCACGCCAAAATATAGAGTCTTATTTGACTCGGACACATGCCCTCCAAGAGTTGTACTGAACTAGAACCTATCATTTTCGTCCCCGTAAAAACGGTACATAACAGCATGCATGGACATATTCCTCAAACTTTTCACGCCTGCATAATTCACATCGTGGACTGCATTGTATATACGCACAGAGGCGGACTGGCCGATCGGGAGACCGGGAAATTTCCCGATGGGCTGGAGGCCTGTGGAGGCCGGAAAAATTATGATTCCACTGCAACCGTCACTAAACAAGTATATATTCATTCGGAAATTATTCCACATGCAAAATGTTTTACTTCGGATAATGTGTATATATACTGCCAATATATAAATTGGGAAGTTTGCAGGTTCCACATGTGAGTATAATGTGACGTTCGGTGGGGGTAGGGGCAGAGGCGGACTAGCCGATCGGGAGGCCGAGAAAATTCCGGATGTGGGCCGCCACATGTGTTGTTTAACCAGCCGAATTGGCTAATCGTAATTTTGTCATTAAATGAACTTGTCAGCATCATATAACACCACGTAAAGACCCCGTTAATGAAGAGATTTTAACGGTAACTCCCAGCTGTAAATCCCAAAAACATTCTCACGCACCCCTCCCCCAATTGAAATTTACAACAAAATAGGAACGCTTCAGTTGATGCCAGTCTAGATGCTAGGTTTCGCGATTTTCGTGTATAGTTTTCAAAATTTTCCCACCCCGGGCCGAACAACCATGAACAGCCCGGTGTGTCCTGGTCTCTTGTCCGTAGCCGTGTGCATTTGTCTGGCGTTAGACCGCTAGATGTTAGAATTTATGCAATTTTTCAGGTAAAAATATTTGAATAGTCTCATACCGGGAATATATTGAACCATGGTTTATGAATATATACACAGAACGACACGATGTGTAAATGGGTTTATTGATACGGCACGAGTGCTATCGCGTAAGGATAGAACGAGAGGCTCTTGCGCCTCGAGTTCTATCCTTCCGCGACAGCACGAGTGTCGTATCGACAAACCCATTTACACATCGTGTCGTTCTGTGTTTATTACACGCTTCGCGTCCTAGAATCCGTGCATTAAAAATACAGGAATAGGAGGTTTATTTAGGCTCATACAGGGCGTGTTTGTCATGTGTGATGATTCTTTTATTTAAATTGTTCCAGTTTCGTGGTTGAGGCGAACGTCATGTACGTCATTTTACGTCAACGAGATGCGTATGGAACGTACGTTGCATACGGATTTGTGAATATGGAACGGCAATAACACTGTACTTCTAGGAACAAGCGTGTAATAAATAGGATATTAGGCCAGAGGTGCAAATGGAATTATGCAAAAACATGTATTTGGTCTGCATCTGATTCAAGGGGAGGGGGTACAAATGGAATTATGCAAAAACATATATTTGGTCCGATTCTGATTCAAGGGGGGGGGGGGGGGTGCAGTTAGAATTTCCCAAGGTGGACTGTGGACACCCCCGAACAGATGGGCCGGTATTATATTAATTTCCCGGGCCGGTTTTTTGGCCCAGGCCGCCTCTGTATACGCATATTTAAAGACACGGTTGGCCTTGGCGGTGGGTATCCTGTGAAAATATATCCACCCGTCAAAAACCGCCACAAACAGAAAGAACATCAAAATGTAGATAGACTTTGTACGTATACAAATAAGAAATATCGCATAAACAGTATGTTATGGTCATATGTTTGACCATTGTTATGTAAACAAAAGCATAAAAAGTTACTTTTTTGGTGTTTGTTTATATTATGATGGTAAACATAAAGAGCGTTCTTTGTTAGTGAATACCTGATATGGAAGTAATAAAGAGCGTTTATGCCATTTGTGTGTGATTAGCCAGTAGCATTGTGCTGTCTTCTGTAACACAATCAGGCTCTTGCTTAGGTAAAATATAGTAGGTCTTTATGATAACATGCTGTTTACGCGATGGTCATGGTATATATGAACGGAACTGTATGCGTTTTAATGTTTTTCTGTTTACGGTGTTTGGAACAAATATGAATATTTTAGACAATTAAGGCCGCACGTGCCTTTAAACACCTCGCATATTTAAGGGGAAAATTGCAAGTAGAGATCTACAAAACTAGTTAGTTGAAAATTATCACATGAACGAATTAATAGCTTAAGTTCATATGATATTTGATTGTAAAAGATAATTAACGGAAAACATAACGATAAACTTACGAACCCATCACCATCGTGCTTGAAAAGTTCAACTGATATAGGCCTATATAGACTTATGCACACCAGACACTAAATGAAATGGTCGGCTGGCACTCTGTATCTGGTGAATATTCGGAAAGATATTATGGATTAATATAATGTCTGCCCTATCTCTGAAAAACAGTGCCATTGTCGGTGGAATAGAATAAAGAGAAAGTGCCGCGTGAAGTAAAAATAGTTTCCCGTTAAGACCTGGCGTAATACTAATTTTCCGGACAATCGCGCGCTTGGTTTCGCTTCCGATTCCAGAAATTCAATTAATCGGAATGGCACGTGTAATTGATGTAATTTTTGTTGTGACTTTAATCTGTTTCTTGATTTGAAACTATATCGGGTTTATGTATTGTATAAATTCCTGGTAAAGTGTTGATTGTTTTTGGAT
This sequence comes from Siphonodentalium dalli, assembly GCA_032622095.1. Classification (NCBI taxonomy): domain Eukaryota; kingdom Metazoa; phylum Mollusca; class Scaphopoda; order Gadilida; family Siphonodentaliidae; genus Siphonodentalium; species Siphonodentalium dalli. The sequence goes on along the minus strand of CP136064.1, from coordinate 54,591,721 downwards.
GAATCCATTTACAATAAATGCATATTTATCGACCTTTGATATTATTGACAGAATGCGTCTAAATAACGGAATATCACGACGGAACGAACCGCGTGCACCGGCGGTATATTTTTCAGATAAACTTTTGCTCTTTATTCGAAAATGTGCAACTCCCGAAGCCAGAACATTTGCGAAATATGTTTATTGACACGTAACCTTTCAACATTTACCAAAATTATGTAGTACCTCAAAAGTTGCAGAGCAATGACAGCTTAGGATTTTCATCCCATGGTCTAAAGGCATGTTTTATTTTCCGAGTGGTTCTATAGCTCCCCGTGGCCTGGAATATTGGCGCTCGCTAATAAACGCAATACCAAAGTCAATCAACAACTTACAATACCGGTTTAGTCCTGGCATGTAACCGGAATCCATCAGCATATAAGGGAATTGTCCTTTACGGCGTTGACGTTACGGCGCCGCAATCTATCAACACCAAGTCCGAAGACTTACAACAAAAATGTCTATGACGGAGACGTATCATCAATCTCCCATTCCGCTCTAATTGACGTGTGGTTTTTTAGGGCGTTGGAACGTATGTTGGAAGACATAGGTAATCATGTGCAATTGACTGAAGTAATTGCTTCTCTAACGCCATTATGCCATTGCGATTACGCTCGCGAAAATGAATTGCGTCTCTCCCGACTATGATGAATTGGTCCGCCAATTACAAGGACGGACCCCGGGATATGACTATAATTGGTACTTAGGCCACATGTTCGGATACCCTGCTCAGTCCCTCGCGGCACTTAGACCACACGTTTGTGTCTCCTCCTCAACCCCACGATACTTTATCCACACGTTTGATACCCTACGCAATCCCTTACTGAACTAAAGTCACATGTTTGGACAACCAACTCAATCCCTAACAGTAATTATGTCACATGTTTGGATAACCAACTCAATCCCTCACAGTACTTAGGCCACCAGTTTTCACACCCACCTCAATCAGTCACAACACAGCAGAGCATTAGGCCACACATTAGGACACCGACCCCCATCCCTCACAGTAATTTGGATAACCTGCTCAATCCCTCACCGTTCTTACATCACATATATGGATACACTGCCCAATCCCACACATCATGAGCCACATGTTTAGATACCCTCGTCGATCCCTCACAGTTCTTACATCACATGTATGGATACACTGACCAATCCCACACATCATTAGCCACATGTTTGGATACACTGCCCAATCCCACACATCACTTGAGCCACATGTTGGGATACCAACCGCATCCACACGCGGTACTTATATCACATGTTTGGATACCATCCTCACTCCCACGAGGTACTTACACCACATGTTGGGATACCATCCGCAACCACACGCGGTACTTAGCTGACATGTTTGGATACCATCCTCAACCCCACGCGGTACTTAGATCACATGTTTGGATACCATCCGCAACCACACGCCGTACTTAGATCACATGTTTGGATACCATCCGCAACCACACGCCGTACTTAGATAACATGTTTGGACACCATCCGCAACCCACGCGGTACTTACGCCACATGTTGGGATACCGTCCGCAACCACACGCGTACTTACACCATATGTTGGGATACCATTCTCAATCCCACGTGGTACTAACACCACATGTTTGGATAACATCCTCAACCTCACGCAGTACTTATACCACATGGTTGAATACCATCCTCATTCCTTCGAGGTACTGTTGTCACATGTTAGGATACCCTCCCCAATTCCTCACAGCACTCTTAGACCATATGTTTGGTTACCCACCCCAATCCCTTCCAGCACTTAGACCACATTTTTGGGTACCCTCCTGAATCCCAGGCCAGAGGTAGGACATCCTCATCAATTCACCACAGCACTTAGACCACATGTTTTGATACCATCCTCAGTACATCACGGTACTTAGACCAGATAATTGGATACCACACTCAATCCCTCACAAGGACGAACTCAAAGGTCATATATGCCAAGATGGGACGGTATGCCGTTAATACCTACTATAATGGACCCGCCTACTATAATGGACCAGCGGTATAAATATACCTGTTTTAGAATGAAGAATAATTATATGATAGTACAACCATTGTAAATAAAGGCAATACTATACACGTAGAAGATCCAACGAAGAACGGCGACCACAATACACGCAGTGGACAGTTCTGCAGATACACTGCATTCACAATTCACATTCGGAGTTAATATACTGTACGTTGACACGTCCGCCCCCTCGACTTGACCATTATTTTCGAAAGCAACTCTGAGCTTCGATGAAAAATACAGGTGTAACCATTTGGGTTCAGGTGGATATTTTTTTTTGCTACTCTGACCGCGCATGTACATGCACATGCTTTGCTTATCGAGAAATCACGTACAATTCAACTGAGAAGTGAAATTAGAAATACTTGTAATATTCAGTGTACATGTCAAATTGATTAATTCGTCGCTGATAAACTGATACTACCAGATATCGACTTTCAAAACAGTAAGTTTTAATTTTAAATTTGTGTCAGCCTAGAGAAAATTTACATGATTGCACCCTCCATCGTCTAAACGTGATGGATTTTCGCGATGCCTGTGTGATGCGAATTATGGTTTGTCTGCAGATTAGTATTGCCGTCCCAGGAATAATTTCGGATGACCATTATAATCAGCATGTCCATGCGGCGGATGTCTTGATATTTGGTGCCTGGTCACCTTTGTGAAAATGCAGGTCAAGGTGAAGTTGGAATCAATTTTTTTCTCTAGAATTAGACTCGTTTGTTATTTAAAACAAATAACACAGCCCTGACAAAAGCCCTTTTTCGGGGGGGGGGGGGGGGGGGACAGAGACCTTTTATTCCTGTTATTTAGCCTGGTAATCGGAAAATTGGACAATGAAATTTGGACATATATGTAATCAAATTGTACCGTGGATCTCCATACATTCTATATCTCTCGGAAAACTCATTGAAGTAACATAATGTATCGCCTCAGACGAAAACAGAATCCATATCGGTTAGCCCTGCGCTGATGATAAATTTCTATGACTTCGGGCAGTCTTTTCAGAGTAGACCTAAGCGTTATATTAGTAGCTCGAGCGTCATACAGTGCTTCACAAGTGAGACCTTACAACGCAACGTGATGCTTAAATGGGTACTGTACACTAAATCCGGCCATTTAAGGGACCATCTCCTTTTATAATCGACAGAATATATGCAACATATATATGCATTTGAGCCATGGCTTAGTGCAAAAATACATTCGTGTGCTCTATGAACGATGCAAAACAACGTGGTAATTATAATGAAAATGAGTTATGACGCTGCCCTGTTGAGAACAAAACAACACCATAACAGTATGATATGCTAAAATTTTGGATGACATATATAAATCGTAAATTATGCAGGGAAATTCCAACATGTGCTTAACTGGCCTATGTCCAAAATACTTTTAAGATTTGCATGGCATTTATCCCTAATACATGTGGCATATACACTGACCTGGTATCCGGAAGTGCCTTCACTTTGTCCGCGTCAGTCCATAACGGAGAACGAACCGGATCCGCCGTTCCATTTAAATTTGTCATGGTTTATTTGTCCTCACACCAAAGAACTTAACGACATTGGTCTAAACGTGGCGGCCATATCTGCAGCGAAACACCTGAAATGACGTCATAGATACTATGAGACAAGCGCATATACCGTACCACCGGTGACCTATAGACTGGATCACGGCGTTTTGCTTTGAATCTTTAATCCCATTACGAAGATTGCGGGCAACAACAATTATTATTACTTGGGCCATCTTAGAACGCGATACCGTTATCGAGTTAGTACGATTAGATAGTATAAGCAAACACTCAATGTCAATAGGACATCAGAAACTACGTGATTTATGCTATCGGATATATAATACTGTCATTTGGCGAGGAAACGGATTTACATACATACATAACACCCTTGATATGTGACCATTATTGCGGTGTCAAATTAGCGACAATGATAAATTTCCTCAATACAATTCAATTCAATTTATTAATATGCTGATCATTAAAATAGATTGGACAATATTGGAGTCAGGGGTTAAAAAATGCGGTCGATTCGCTACATATCTAAAAAAATAGCTTCATAAATGTGACCCGCCATATCGAATCCAGTCGTAAGTCGGGATTTTTTTGTACCATGTGCCAATGCATTCTAACAATTTTTTACAATTTTAATAATTTGTTCTTGTATTCTTTAACAATTTTATAATTTCACCCATACAGAGCCCCAGACAAACATGAGCAGACGACACTCTTCTATATGCTTCTATATCTGTGTGGGGCTCCCTGCAGGGTAATGGATGTTTTTTATTTTATGTCCTAAAAATTGTAAGAAACATTTATTTAAAAAAAATGATAAAAAATTGTTAGGCCAATGCATTCTCTTATATATGCGAGGCGACCTATGGTCGACTCGCATATATAAGAGAATGAATTGGCACAGGGTAAAAAAAATCCCGACTTACGACTGGATTTGATATGGCGGGTCACAAATGTTCTGTCACATTGATAATATCACACACTGTTAACAACATTAGAGATGATGACAACTAATTATTACACGAAATAGCGTTATTTATAAAAAAAATTTAAATTGATAATCTGAGAAATAACTCCCCAAAGTTAACACGTATTATCAGCCAGCTGTTAAATGTTTTCCCACAGAAATGAGCAAACAAAAAACGCGCTTATGTTCACAGTATCAGAAATATACTGACGGCGAACGCCCTTTATTGTTTCATACTGATACCAGAATTTTTCTAGATTCCATTGAATAAGTCACCCTGGGGCAAATAAATTTCGTATAAGGTATTTCGCGTATTTATTGGCATATTTTGATAGCCGGACCCGACCAGAATTGATCAGATAAATTTGAGGCTTGAAAGCTCCTAGTGGCCTTTAAATAAATGTAAACGCTTTATATGCTAACACTTTTATTTAATTAGGCTATATATTGTGAGGTATATGTGACTAATTTGGTGCCAAATCTTACAGAATATATTGAACAGTGTTTTTTTTTTAATTTAAAATATAAATATTTGAGCAGAGAACGTAAAGTCCATTTGTCAATACCCTGTGTATATATTGACACAACTTTATATTATGCCTAAGCCAATTTGCAGCTTGTAATGAAAAACAAAACAGAAATATACTTACAATCATCCATAGGTCATACGTCGAAAACGATCACATACGTTCATGATTGAGAACACTCTTTACTATCCACCACTGTTGGGAACAGGTATTTGACACAATAGACCCCACAACCCAAAAATACATATAAGGCTTATATATATATGTCTTTGGGTGGTAGGGTCTATTGTGCCAAATACCTGTGAAACTGATGGATGGTTTTGTGGATTTCAGGGATGCTTTTGCGAATGTTTCAAATGTCAAAGTAATTTGCATCGAGATATCAGGTATACATTATTGGGGCCGCACATGCTAAATATCCGGAGCGAAAGCAAGTCCCGATAAAAAGTAATGAATAATTCGACCTTCACTGGTTCCTGGAATATTCAAGATTTCAAGATTTATTGTATAGGATATACCCGCCATCAGGGCGTAATGGCGATTTTAGCTCCAAAAATTCACCAAATAATATTCGCTTGTGAATTTTTCCCGATATCGAAATAGGTCGATAAATTATTAAACTACCTTTCTACGGGCATTATACGTCACAGAAAGACGCATTATACGTCACAGAAAGACGCATTATACGTCACAGAAAGACGCATTATACGTCACAGAAAGACGCATTATACGTCACAGAAAGACGCATTATACGGCACAGAAAGACGCATTATACGTCACAGAAAGACGCATTTAGGTAATAAAAATACAACTTTGAACACGGTGTTGGGGTTCCAAACAAATAACAGCCATTTGCACGCCATGGAATAGGAATTTATTTGAAAGGTAGCAACTAATTCTTCTGAAAGTTGTTATCCACCTGTGACTATGTACATTGTATGTTCTTCAAACTGTTTTGATGTCGAAATTATGAGGGTATTTAATGAGTTGGGATTCTTCTCGTTTAAATTTTGGAACATTGCTTGCTTATTTCTAATATGCCTTGCTGTCGAAATTCAAAATTTTCATGCTCGATATTTTTAAAGATGAGTGTTGAATTTTCCTTATTCACAATATGTTTGATATACATGAAACCAATATGAAATGGGATATTTCTAATTAAAAACCACACAGATGCTTCAGTTAATTTGACCTGTGTGATTAGTACTCTAATTTTCAACGGCTTGCAATAAACCAGATTGCTTCCAGAATTTCTCCTTTTTTTCGTTTTCCACTTCACTTTTTAGCAGACTGGAGTATACATACAACTATATTCATTGGGGATCCACTAAACATAATTTTGGCTAAGCATATCGCATCAGAATCTTGTATCAACTGAATGAAGTCATTTAGAGTTTGTTGCTTATGCCAAGTATTTTCCAGAAGCCTATTGTGGTCATACTTTTGTTATTTATGTGCAAAAGAGGGGAAGATAAGTGCCCCAATGGAAACCAATATCTGAGTAAACAAAATCATTTGAGTTGGCAGTTTTGGAAAGTAAAACATGTGTAGCATGCTTATAGATGCAATAATATAATTAGGCCAATCGCTTGAAAATGCTAGGATGTACCCTTTTTGCGAAAACATCCTTAGAGTAGACATTCTCTTGAATAATAACAAGAAAATCTATTGCTTTATATATCAAATTACTAGAAATGATGAGTTGTGAGTAGGTGGGTGATAGCATGTATATGGTGTTGGGGTGTTTCATATTATTTGTGTGTTCTCCATGTTGTTATGATTTACATGCGAATGATGTAGTTTAAATGATTGACCGGTGTATATAAATAATACTATTTACTTGCAAATGACGTTTAAATTTTTCCCATTTGAATGCTTGATCGCGTTTGCAAATGTCCCATTCAGTGAACACCATATACACTTAAATTATATATATGGTTCCCTCCGAATGCTATAACATTTTTGTCAAGCTGTGTCTGGAACTGGTTTATATAGTACTTTGATGTGGAACAAATACAGAACAAGAATTACATAACTGCTATCAAAGCTATTACAAACTGCATAGTCAGAATTGAATAAAAAATATATTGCCAACCATGTTACTTTTGTCTAGAATTACTCAATTCAAAAGCGCGTGTCGTTCTGTCTACAGTTTATACATTTAAACGATCCGGTAAGCGATGCATCCACCGACTCTATTCATTAGTATTGCTCAACTGGCACATTGTTCTAAAGACTCATTATCTGAAGTCCCACGCCAGTTGCAATGTGTCCAAGAAATGTATTGTTTGTAATTTATGGCCTTTCTATACTTAGGACACCTCGGTGATTTGTTTTAGGTTGGCTAATCATGTACGTCTTGTGATCATGTATTGTCATATTCACTGTAATCCTTCAGGCCAAAAGGAGGGTTAAGATGGGACTTAGTAACCAATACAGGCCTATACGAGGGTTAAGACGGGACTCAATAACACATGCATGCCTATATGAGGGTTAAGACTTAATAACCCATACAGGCCTATATGGGGGTTAGTGCGGGACATAATAACCCACACACGCCTATACGAGGGTTAAGGTGAGACTTAATAACCCATACATGCCTATACGAGGGTGTGACTTAATAACCCATACAGGCCTATATGTGGGTTAAAATACAGGCCTATACGAGGGTTAAGATGGGACTTAATAACCCATACTGACAAACACGAGGGATAGTATGGGGCTTAATAACCCATACAGGCCTATATGAGGGTTAAGACTTAATAACCCATACAGGCCTATATATATGGGGGTTATTGTGGGACTTAGTAACCCATACAAGCCTATATGAGGGTTCGTATGCGACTTAATAACCCATGCAGGCCTATACGAAGGTTAAAATGGGACTTAATAACACATCCAGGCATATACGAGGGTTAGGATAACAGATGGGACTTAATAACCCTTACAGGCTAAAATGAGGGTTAGTATTGTACTTAATAAACCATACAAGCCTATATGAGGCTTAATATGGGACTTAATAACCCATACATGCCTATACGAGGGTTAGTATGGGACTTAGTAACCCATACATGCCTATATGAGGGTTAGTATGGGACTTAATAACCCATGCAGGCCTATACGAGGGTTAATATTGGACTTAATAAACATACAGGCCTCTATGAGGGTTAAGATGGGACTTAGTAACACATACATGCATATACGAGGGTTAAGACTTAATAACCCATACATGCCTATACGAGGGTTAAGATGGGACTTAATAACCCATACATGACTATACGAGGGTTAAAATGGGACTTAGTAACCCATGCATGCCTATATGAGGGTTAAGCTGGGACTTAATAACCCATACATGCCTATACGAGGGTTAATATGGGACTTAATAACCCATACATGCCTATACGAGGGTTAAGATGTGACTTAATAACCCATACATGCCTATACGAGGGTTAAGATGCGACTTAATAACCCATACATCCCTATATTAGGGTTAAGATGGGACTTAATAACCCATACATGCCTATATGAGGGTTAAGATGCGACTTAATAACCCATACATGCCTATACGAGGGTTAAGATGGAACTTAATAACCCATACAGGCCTGTACGAGGGTTAAGATGGGACTTAATAACCCATACAGGCCTATACGAGGGTTAAGATGGGACTTAATAACACATACAAGCCTATATGAGGGTTAAGATGGGACTTAATAACCCATCATGCCTATACGAGGGTTAAGATGCGACTTAATAACCCATACAGGCATATATGAGGGTTAAGATGGGACTTAATAACCCATGCAGGCCTATACGATGGTTAAGATGAGACTTAGTAACCCATGCAAGCCTATATGAGGGTTATGATGGGACTTAATAACCCATACAGGCCTATATGAGGGTTAAGACTTAATAACCCATACATGCCTATACGAGGGTTAAGATGCGACTTAATAACCCACACAGGCCTATACGAGGGTTAAGATGGGACTTAATAACCCATACATGCCTATATGAGGGTTAAGATGCGACTTAATAACCCATACATGCCTATATGAGGGTTAAGATGGGACTTAATAACCCATACATGCCTATATGAGGGTTAAGATGGGACTTAATAACCCATGCAGGCCTGTACGAAGGTTAAGATGGGACTTAATAACCCATGCAGGCCTGTACGAGGGTTAAGATGGGACTTTATAACCCATACAGGCCTGTACGAGGGTTAAGATGGGACTTAATAACCCATACATGCCTATATGAGGGTTAAGATGGGACTTAATAACCCATACATGCCTATACGAGGGTTAAGATGGGACTTTATAACCCATACAGGCCTATACGAGGGTTAAGATGGGACTTAATAACACATGCAGGCCTGTACGAGGGTTAAGATGGGACTTAATAACCCATGCAGGCCTGTACGAGGGTTAAGATGGGACTTTATAACCCATACAGGCCTATACGAGGGTTAAGATGGGACTTAATAACCCATACATGCCTGTACGAGGGTTAAGATGGGACTTAATAACACATACAAGCCTATATGAGGGTTAAGATGGGACTTAATAACACATACAAGCCTATACGAGGGTTAAGATGGGACTTAATAACACATGCAGGCCTGTACGAGGGTTAAGATGGGACTTAATAACACATGCAAGCCTATATGAGGGTTAAGATGGGACTTAATAACCCATACATGCCTGTACGAGGGTTAAGATGGGACTTAATAACACATGCAGGCCTGTACGAGGGTTAAGATGGGACTTTATAACACATACAAGCCTATATGAGGGTTAAGATGGGACTTAATAACCCATACATGCCTGTACGAGGGTTAAGATGGGACTTAATAACCCATGCAGGCCTGTACGAATGTTAAGATGGGACTTAATAACCCATACAGGCCTGTACGAGGGTTAAGATGGGACTTTATAACACATACAAGCCTATATGAGGGTTAAGATGGGACTTAATAACCCATACATGCCTGTACGAGGGTTAAGATGGGACTTAATAACACATGCAGGCCTGTACGAGGGTTAAGATGGGACTTTATAACACATACAAGCCTATATGAGGGTTAAGATGGGACTTAATAACCCATACATGCCTGTACGAGGGTTAAGATGGGACTTAATAACCCATGCAGGCCTGTACGAATGTTAAGATGGGACTTAATAACACATACAAGCCTATATGAGGGTTAAGACTTTATAACCCATACAGGCCTGTACGAGGGTTAAGATGGGACTTAATAACCCATACAGGCCTATACGAGGGTTAAGATGGGACTTAATAACACATACAAGCCTATATGAGGGTTAAGATGGGACTTAATAACCCATACAGGCCTATACGAGGGTTAAGATGGGACTTAATAACACATACAAGCCTATATGAGGGTTAAGATGGGACTTAATAACCCATGCAGTCCTATACGAAGGTTAAGATGAGACTTAGTAACCCATGCAAGCCTATATGAGGGTTATGATGGGACTTAATAACCCATACAGGCCTATATGAGGGTTAAGACTTAATAACCCATACATGCCTATACGAGGGTTAAGATGGGACTTAATAACCCATACAGGCCTATACGAGGGTTAAGGTGTGACTTAATAACCCATGCAGGCCTATATGAGGGTTAAGATGGGACTTAATAACACATGCAGGCCTATACGAGGGTTAGTATGGGACTTAATAACCCATACATGCCTATATGAGGGTTGAGATGGGACTTAATAACCCATACAGCCATATACGAGGGTTAGTATGGGATTTAATAACCCATAGGGGCCTATACGAGGGTTGAGATGGGACTTAATAACACATGCAGTCCTATACGAGGGTTAAGATGCGACTTAATAACCCATACATGCCTATATGAGGGTTAAGATGCGACTTAATAACCCATACAGGCCTATACGAGGGTTAAGATGGGACTTAATAACCAATACATGCCTATACGAGGGTTAAGATGGGACTTAATAACCCATACATCCATATACGAGGGTTAATAACCCATACAGGCCTATATGGGGGTTAGTGCGGGACATAATAACCCACACACGCCTATACGAGGGTTAAGGTGAGACTTAATAACCCATACATGCCTATACGAGGGTGTGACTTAATAACCCATACAGGCCTATATGTGGGTTAAAATACAGGCCTATACGAGGGTTAAGATGGGACTTAATAACCCATACTGACAAACACGAGGGATAGTATGGGGCTTAATAACCCATACAGGCCTATATGAGGGTTAAGACTTAATAACCCATACAGGCCTATATATATGGGGGTTATTGTGGGACTTAGTAACCCATACAAGCCTATATGAGGGTTCGTATGCGACTTAATAACCCATGCAGGCCTATACGAAGGTTAAAATGGGACTTAATAACACATCCAGGCATATACGAGGGTTAGGATAACAGATGGGACTTAATAACCCTTACAGGCTAAAATGAGGGTTAGTATTGTACTTAATAAACCATACAAGCCTATATGAGGCTTAATATGGGACTTAATAACCCATACATGCCTATACGAGGGTTAGTATGGGACTTAGTAACCCATACATGCCTATATGAGGGTTAGTATGGGACTTAATAACCCATGCAGGCCTATACGAGGGTTAATATTGGACTTAATAAACATACAGGCCTCTATGAGGGTTAAGATGGGACTTAGTAACACATACATGCATATACGAGGGTTAAGACTTAATAACCCATACATGCCTATACGAGGGTTAAGATGGGACTTAATAACCCATACATGACTATACGAGGGTTAAAATGGGACTTAGTAACCCATGCATGCCTATATGAGGGTTAAGCTGGGACTTAATAACCCATACATGCCTATACGAGGGTTAATATGGGACTTAATAACCCATACATGCCTATACGAGGGTTAAGATGTGACTTAATAACCCATACATGCCTATACGAGGGTTAAGATGCGACTTAATAACCCATACATCCCTATATTAGGGTTAAGATGGGACTTAATAACCCATACATGCCTATATGAGGGTTAAGATGCGACTTAATAACCCATACATGCCTATACGAGGGTTAAGATGGAACTTAATAACCCATACAGGCCTGTACGAGGGTTAAGATGGGACTTAATAACCCATACAGGCCTATACGAGGGTTAAGATGGGACTTAATAACACATACAAGCCTATATGAGGGTTAAGATGGGACTTAATAACCCATCATGCCTATACGAGGGTTAAGATGCGACTTAATAACCCATACAGGCATATATGAGGGTTAAGATGGGACTTAATAACCCATGCAGGCCTATACGATGGTTAAGATGAGACTTAGTAACCCATGCAAGCCTATATGAGGGTTATGATGGGACTTAATAACCCATACAGGCCTATATGAGGGTTAAGACTTAATAACCCATACATGCCTATACGAGGGTTAAGATGCGACTTAATAACCCACACAGGCCTATACGAGGGTTAAGATGGGACTTAATAACCCATACATGCCTATATGAGGGTTAAGATGCGACTTAATAACCCATACATGCCTATATGAGGGTTAAGATGGGACTTAATAACCCATACATGCCTATATGAGGGTTAAGATGGGACTTAATAACCCATGCAGGCCTGTACGAAGGTTAAGATGGGACTTAATAACCCATGCAGGCCTGTACGAGGGTTAAGATGGGACTTTATAACCCATACAGGCCTGTACGAGGGTTAAGATGGGACTTAATAACCCATACATGCCTATATGAGGGTTAAGATGGGACTTAATAACCCATACATGCCTATACGAGGGTTAAGATGGGACTTTATAACCCATACAGGCCTATACGAGGGTTAAGATGGGACTTAATAACACATGCAGGCCTGTACGAGGGTTAAGATGGGACTTAATAACCCATGCAGGCCTGTACGAGGGTTAAGATGGGACTTTATAACCCATACAGGCCTATACGAGGGTTAAGATGGGACTTAATAACCCATACATGCCTGTACGAGGGTTAAGATGGGACTTAATAACACATACAAGCCTATATGAGGGTTAAGATGGGACTTAATAACACATACAAGCCTATACGAGGGTTAAGATGGGACTTAATAACACATGCAGGCCTGTACGAGGGTTAAGATGGGACTTAATAACACATGCAAGCCTATATGAGGGTTAAGATGGGACTTAATAACCCATACATGCCTGTACGAGGGTTAAGATGGGACTTAATAACACATGCAGGCCTGTACGAGGGTTAAGATGGGACTTTATAACACATACAAGCCTATATGAGGGTTAAGATGGGACTTAATAACCCATACATGCCTGTACGAGGGTTAAGATGGGACTTAATAACACATACAAGCCTATATGAGGGTTAAGATGGGACTTAATAACCCATGCAGGCCTATACGATGGTTAAGATGAGACTTAGTAACCCATGCAAGCCTATATGAGGTTTATGATGGGACTTAATAACCCATACATGCCTATATGAGGGTTAAGACTTAATAACCCATACATGCCTATACGAGGGTTAAGACGCGACTTAATACCCCATGCAGGCCTATATGAGGGTTAAGATGGGACTTAATAACACATGCAGGCCTATACGAGGGTTAGTATGGGACTTAATAACCCATACATGCCTATATGAGGGTTGAGATGGGACTTAATACCCCATACATGCCTATATGAGGGTTAAGATGGGACTTAATAACCCATACATGCCTATATGGGGGTTAAGATGGACTTAATAACCCATGCATGCCTATATGAGGGTTAAGATGGGACTTAATAACCCATCATGCCTATACGAGGGTTAGTATGGGACTTAATAACCCATACAGGCCTATACGAGGGTTAGTATGGGACTTAATAACCCATACAGGCATATATGAGGGTTAGTTTGCGACTTAGTAACCCATACAGGCCTATACGAGGGTTAAGATGCGACTTAATAACACATACAAGCCTATATGATGGTTAAGATGTGACTTAATAACCCATGCATGCCTATATGAGGGTTAGTATGCGACTTAGTAACCCATACAGGCCTATACGAGGGTTAAGATGCGACTTAATAACACATACAAGCCTATATGATGGTTAAGATGGGACTTAATAACCCATGCATGCCTATATGAGGGTTAGTATGCGACTTAGTAACCCATACAGGCCTATACGAGGGTTAAGATGCGACTTAATAACACATACAAGCCTATATGATGGTTAAGATAGGACTTAATAACACATACAAGCCTATATGAGGGTTAAGATGGGACTTAGTAACCCATACATGCCTATATGAGGGTTAAGATGGGACTTAATAACACATACAGGCCTATACGAGGGTTAAGATGGGACTTAATAACCCATACATGCCTATATGACAGTTAAGATGGGACTTAATAACCCATACATGCCTATATGAGTGTTAAGATGCGACTTAATAACCCATACAGGCCTATACGAGGGTTAAGATGGGACTTAATAACCCATACAGGCCTATATGAGGGTTAAGACTTAATAACCCATACAGGCCTATACGAGGGTTAAGATGGGACTTAATAACCCATACATGCCTATACGATGGTTAGTATGGTACTTAATAACCCATATAGGCCCATACGAGGGTTAGGATTGTACTTAATAACCCATACAGGCCTATATGAGGGTTAAGATGGGACTTAATAACCCATACAGGCCTATATGGGGGTTAAAATGCGACTTAATAACCCATACAGGCCTATACGATGGTTAGTATGGTACTTAATAACCCATATAGGCCTATACGAGGGTTAGGATTGTACTTAATAACCCATGCATGCCTATACGAGGGTTAGTATGGGATTTAATAACCCTAATAGGCCTATATGAGGATTAGTATGGGACTTAGTAAGGCTTATACACGCATATATGGGGGTTAGTACGGGACTTAGTAACCTTGTACATGCATATATGGGGGTTAGTATGGGACTTAGTAACCTTATACATGCATATATGAGGATTTGTATGGGACTTAGTAACCTTATACATGCATATATGAGGATTAGTATGGGACTTAGTAACCCTTATACATGCATATATGGGGGTTAGTATGGAACTTAGTAACCCTTACCGGCCAGGTTATGTTGTTCCATCTCATATATACAGTCTTCTGTTGTTGTTTATAGCTGTATTAAGGATGAAATGACAATGTGATACGCAATGTTCCCTCACATTTCCCGTTGTAGTCAATGACTTTGCTGTTAAATTCATTTTGTCCGATCCTGTTAAAAGCTGGTAGAATATGCAGTATAGCTGGTGAATCTTTCTTGTCATTCTCTTGCAAGCGTTTTTCCATTTTGTCTACTGCTGCTGCAACTGGTTGTACTTTTTAAAAATCTTTTCCATCCTGCTATAACCCTAATGGTTGGTTTTCGTTCTAACGTAACTACCTTTCCAGGTCAGTATTTCTGCTATCAACATTGTCATCGCTCTGCTTTGGCCGTCGTTATTATAGACCGGTATGGACCACCCTATCTTGGATTTCCGGGACTATTATATAACAGCTCAGTGCTGATTGGCTGAAGCGATTTGTGTGTTGTGCCCAATGTCCCAAGTTTTACTAGATGAAGATTCAAGATCTGTCGATCTCTAGCGGGATAAATCATCAAACATATTCCTTTGATATCCTACTTGGTATTTGTGAAGAGATAATTTAATTATGTAAACTGTTTTCGTAGAACACACGAGGCAACCTATTATGTTTTTATGTGTATCCCCCGAGCTGCTGTTGACTCTCCGTCGTTATAATATTATTTGGATCGACCAGGTAATGGCACCATCTACCTGAAGATGGCGATCATCCGTACTGGACGAGATGTGTTTTGTCAGTGTGAAAAGCGTGATTTTATTTTCCGTCGCCGTAATGCCTGCTCATATGAATATAAACTCGAACCTCAGACTATAGACGTTTGCACATTTATATCAATCGAATACATCACGAGCACAGCACAGTCAGTTTAAAACGTGCACTTCAGATATTCTACACCGGAATATGCGTTTCTTCTCAAACTATCGGCTACCATAGGAACCAACATCCTAATATGGCGACATGATCGCTTAATTAGTAAGCAGTATTAATTCATCTTAAACTTATTACTATATGGATTCTTCCACAGGTATTTGGCGCAATAGACCCCACCACCCAAAGACACATATATATGTGGGGTGGAAGTGTCTATTGTGCCAAATACCTGTGGATTCTCCCTTTCAGTTATAAAAGTATATATTGGAATGGTAAATTATTCACCCGGAAGGGTGTTTAGAAATAGAGTAGACGACCGACAGACGCATTATTAGCAAAACACAAATTTTACGGTACCCTTGATGTGAACACTATTTAGTAAATAACAATTAAATGCTTTCAATAGAAAACCGTATGCCATCTCCGATTATATATGGCACTGGTGTGCTTATGGTAAATCTTTAAAGGCACGGGCGGCGTTCGTTGCAGAAATATTCATATTTGTTCAAATCGCCATCAACGGAAGGAATATTAAAAAAAAAAATATATATATATAGTTTTGTTCATATAAAACATAATCAGCGCGTAAATAGTATAACCTTCTCGTGTTACAGAAGTTTTGCTTCTGTTTACATAACACAGCGCAATTATATTGGTTAATCACACACAAATTATATAAACGCTCTTTATTAATTCCATATGAGGAAAACAGTAACAAATAACGCTCTTTATGTTTACCATATCCGGATCTAAACAAAAGCCAGGTTCTGTAACGTTTTTTGCTTTTTTTTACATAACAAAGGAAAAACATTTGACAATAGCATACTGTTTATGTCATATTTCTGATTGGTATAAGAACAAGGTCTGTCTATATTTTAGTATTCTTTCTGTTTATGGCGATTTTTGACGGAGCACCGCCAACGCCGCCCGTATCTTTAAGTTTCCGTGAAGTTGATTATTAGTTTGTTCATCAGCATTGGACAAAAACGTCTTTTTTATTATCCTATCTTTAGGATAAAACGTAAATGTGTTTGGGCAATACGTCAAATAATTATAATATACAATATCTAACACATTTAATATAACATTTCACCTTGGTTTGTTAGTAAGCGAATTGGCTAAATTCAAGCTACGGCGTTCATTGATAACTCCTCCACTTTTAGAATACCCATATATTTGCTCCATGCTGGAAAATGTCAAAAGTCTTATACAATAAGCACGTTTCACCGTGCTTATCCCGTAACCACACGGGAGGGGGGGGGGGGGGGCATTCCCTTTGTATGACAACATACATACATGACGGTCGTACCTTGAAAATCAATCACACTGTATCTTGCGATGAATTTTTTAAGCAGGGTCGATAGTAACTGTTATCACTGCAAGCTGTAATGTGTTCAGTGGCCTAACATCATTGTTGAATTTCTGGAGAAACATTTTTAACATATCAATCAGGGACCATAAACTCTCAGGTCCGAATCGGCATCTCCAGTTTAGACCTAGTTTAAACTACCAGTTTAAACTGGGTTTTAGTAGTAAAACCAAGTTTTTCTCCACCGCTGGGACGACATAGATTTGGTCGATTGCGTTACCTGTGGGCCACACTTGTCCAATTGCAAGAATAGGAGGCGTGGTCTGTCTGTTTATTATCGCTACTTGTCAATTCATTGTCCGGTCACGCGACCTGTAGTCGCTATATAATCTCCCAATCAGGGGAATAACCCGTGCGCTTTGAGAAATCACGACGAATGCACAGTATGTTGTATAACGGTTAGATATTATCTAATATCATGGACGAACGTGACTTTTGGAACTCAAAAATATCTCTCGAGGGCATGGGTGGGGGCCCGCCACAAATACCCAGCATAGAAACACCGGTACCCCGGGGGTACCATCCGGACGGGTGAAAATGGGGTATGGACCATTTTTGAGAACGGGAAGGATTTCGGCGAATTTGACGGCATGAATGGGTGGCTCGCCCATAATACCCGATAGAAACATCACCCCTCACCCCGGAATAACAGGGGTATGGACGGTAAGGATTTAGGCTAATTAATTTGGCAGCAGGAGTGGGTGGCACGATCAAAATACACCATAGAACCACCCCTACCCACCCATCACCGGGGGGAGGGGTCCCACCAGAGGTGGAAATTGGGTACGCCCAAATACCGAATAGAAACACCCCAACCCTCACCACCGGGGAAGGGTACCTCAAATAACGAATATAACCACCCCACCCCTCACATCCGGGCGGGGTGGGGTGGGTTACCACCGAGGGGTGAAGATGGGGTATGAACCATGTTCGAGAACAGTAAGGATTTCGGCCAATTTGACGACAGGGGTGTGTGGCCCGCTCCAAATATCCCATATAGACACCCTACCCTCATCCCTGGTGGGTACCACCCTGCTGGGGTGAAAATGGGGTATGGAGCATTTTATTCATTATTCGCAAAAACATGCCTCTGTTGGTCAATATTACGGCATGTGTATGTGGCCCGCTCCAAATACCCCATAGAATGGGGTATGGACCGTTATCGAGAACGGTAAGGATTTCGGCCAATATGACGTCATTGGTGGGCGGCCCGCCCTCAAATATAGTCATAGAAACACCCCCACCCTTACCGCGGGTGGTTCTACCCGAGCGGGTGAAAATGGGGTCCGGGTGGGGGTGGGGTGTTTCTATGGGGGGCATATGGGATGTGCCACCCACCGTTCTCGAAAATGGTCCATACCCCATTTCACCCCCTCGGGTGGTACCTCCGGGTGAGGGTGTTTCTAGGGGGTAGTTGGAGCGGGCTACCCACACTGCTGACGTCAAGTGACCGAAATCCTTACCGTTCTGGAAAATGGTCCATACCCCATTTTCACCTCCTGGGTGGTTCCCCCAGCGTTCAGGGGTGGGCTGTTTCTATGGGACATTTGAGCGGGCCATCCATCCATGCCGTCAATTGGCCGAAATCCTTACCAGTCTCGAAAATGGTCCATATCCCACGTTCACCCCCTCGGTGGTACCCCCCCCCCCCGGATGTGAGGGGTGGGGTGTTTCTATGGGTTATTTGGGGCGAGCCACCTACCCATACTATCAAATTGGCCGAAATCCTTACAGTTCTCCAAAATAGTCCATACTCCACCCCCTCAGGGTGGCCGTTACCCTCCCCCGGGTGAAGGCTGGGTGTCTCTGATGGGTATTTGGGCGGGCCACCAACCCATGCGTCAAATTGACCGAAAGAGACCTTTTTGTGAATAAGGAATCAGTTTCAAAAGTCATGTTCGTGTCTATACGTGTCAATCTGATCAGTCCGATCCCGCCATGCTCTCAGCCGCAAATCGACATCCGAACGAGCGAATTGCAAACAGACATATATAGCAAGAAATCATCCATCACACTGGCACATATTTTGTTAGAATTTATCTCATAAGTACCGACATCGCCTCCTCGAATTCCACTAAGACTCTCCTGCATCTACATTGAGTGACAAACGCCCGCGCATAAACGCCTCCCCCAATTCAAAATAAACACTCCCATATTCACGAAGAAACATCAATATTGGGCGAAAAATATCGGCCGAATAATTAAACCCAAAAAACTAGGTTTTAGTCAAACCTGGGGTAGGGTGGTTTAACTTTGAATTTTTTTCAAAGTATATTTAAAGGTGTATGTTCGAGGCGAGACGTATGGTACGTATAAATCATATATACCTAAGCTTATACTGATGATTATATAGCCAATTCACCACAAACAATTATTAATATTACCATAACTTTATCACGTTAATAAAATCTAGTTTCAACTTAAACTGAGTTTATCACAAAATTTGGTTTAAGTACGCTAAAACCCAGTTTTACTCCCATAAACCTGGTTTAACTACTGTAAAACCAAGTTTAAACCCTACTTAAACCTAGTTTAAACTGGAGTTAAACCTGGTCTAGAATAAAACCTAGTCTAAACCAGAGATGCCGATTCGGACCTCAAAGTCACAACCCCAGTTGACGTTCACAATGTGTAATCATAGCATGTGGTCTTAAACGCATGTGAAGTCTGTTTGGGTACATCGTGCCTGTATTGTCCAGCACAAATGATTATACTCCAACAGATGATTTTGACCCATATATTATATAAAAATATATCGGTGCCGTTATATCGATAAGGATAGCCTTTCGCACTCTAAAATGCCAACAGAGAAGCCAAGACTTTGGGTCACACCGGACGCGAGCGCGCGATTTTTACGGCCGTTTTCTGTCGTCCGCAGCGGTTCAAAGCGCGCGATTTTTATATTTACTGGCCACGACGCGATCACAGTATAGTAATTTTATGCTTCGTCGATTTCTCGCTTTGTGGCAAACCAGCGAGATAATTGAGTAGCTGTCAAATAGGATATTTATCCGTGCGTATTTGTTTGATAAATCCATGCAATATTCCACTTGACAAATTATAGTTGACAATGAAATGAGTTTGAAAACCCCACACATGTATATGTTGAGCAAATTTTGTTTAGAATTTCCATATACATTGAATTTGTGACATGCCTTGCAATTCAAAACTATTTTTAGCTTTGAAATTTCCAAGCAGTGTTATAATTTTGACCCCCAAAAACAGTAGCTGTGATAATGGTTGAAACTAATGCATATTTTGGTTTATTCCAGTCCAACAATGTAAAGACAAAATGGAAGAATCTCCAAGATAATTTAGGTGACCTAAAATGATGCACTCAATCGATTATCTACCCTGACTATCGCGCGCGACGAAGCGATTCAGTCGATTATTAGGTGTGAATATAAAAATCGCGCGCTTTGAACCGCCAAGGGTCGATCCACACCGGGCGCGAGCGCACGATTATAACGGCCGTTTTCTGTCGTCCGTAGCGGTTCTAAGCGCGCGAGTTTTATATTCGCACCGCAAGCGTCTGGATCGCATGGGCGCGCGCGATGGTTTGGGTAGATAACCGTTTGCCTGCATCATTTACATGCAGGTCACAATTACAATGTTTATGGACATTTTAATCAGAATTTGATAAATATATATATACATGTAAGAGTTTCCAGCTCATTTAATTGTCAAATATAGTTTGTCAAGTGGAATGAGGCACGGGCTTCCTAAATTATCATAGCAATTGCGTCTAATTGAATTGCATTCTATAATTCCAGTTTGTTAGTTTTTTTTATCCGGGGGGGGGGTGCAAATTGTGGGCAAATTATTGACTTTACAAGCTTGGAATGGATTGGGACCAAAAATTAACCAGACGATCATGTTATTACTCATTTATCCTCATTTGCTATTCTCATTTACCCTTCAGTTATTAGCATGTCGCTAAAGTCTTCCACCACCTTTCTTATCACGACGACGAATGAATGTGTCGTCTTCAAATAGGAGGAGTTCGACCGTATAAATATCCTATTTGACAGCGACCCAATTATACTGCCGGTTTGCCGCAAAGCGAGAAATCGACGAAGCATAAAATCACTGCTGTGATCGCCTCGTGGTCAGCGATTCAATCGCTTGCGGTGTGAATATAATAAATCGCGCGCTTTGAACTGCTGCGGACGACAGAAAACGGCCGTAAAAATCGCGCACTCTCACCCGGTGTGAATTGACCTTTAGTTTGTACAGAATGGGGACAGTTTTGCCTTTGTCACGTATGTCATAACCAGCTGTATATTGAGAAGTATTTAGAATGAGAAATACAATCAAATTATTCATAGCAATATATTTAAGATTTCACTGCCCGCCCATCAGGACATTCCTTATAAGCGTTGATAATTAAATTGATTATAGGTGCGTACACCTGTCTGACTTCGAAAGTATTTCGATTCAAATTTAATCACTTCAAAAATGTTATCATTGATATAATTAAACCTTGATAACCAAATCGTAATCGTCCATATAATGCCAGTAATATAATCCACTCATGTATGGTTTATCGGAATTATGATAGCTGTTGTACAACTTGCTCTATAAGTTGATAATGTTCCTCATAGCAGCATACACTCCTAATATGTGACCCGCCATATCAAATCCAGTCGGAAGTCGGGATTTTTTTTACCCTGTGCCAATGCATTCTCTTATATATGCGAGTCGACCATAGGTCGCCTCGCATATATAAGAGAATGCATTGGCTTAACAATTTTATCATGTTTTTTAAATAAATGTTTCTTACAATTTTTAGGACATAAAATAAAAAAACATCCATTACCCTGCAGGGAGCCCCACACATATATAGAAGCACATAGAAGAGTGTCGTCTGCTCATGGTTGTCTGGGGCTCTGTATGGGTGAAATTATAAAATTGTTAAAGAATACAAGAACAAATTATTAAAATTGTAAAAAATTGTTAGGCCAATGCATTCTCTTATATATGCGAGGCGACCTATGGTCGACTCGCATATATAAGAGAATGCATTGGCACAGGGTAAAAAAAATCCCGACTTCCGACTGGATTTTGATATGGCGGGTCACATATATAGTTGCAAGGAATAATGGTATATATATATATATATATATATATGGACAAGTTGCTTACGGTTGCTACTTAATTGGCACAATATGATGTAGTTTGCTCCCCAATATATGTGTAGTTTTATATTGAAATACATTGTTCTACGAGTACAACACCTTGTTGTTACTGCATGTATACATCAGTTCAAATATAGGAGGACTCCATCATTTGGTTACCAGCTACAAAAAAAGTTATATTTGTTCTATAAATATTGTTTCCCCCTTATTTAATAAAACCTGCTAGATTCTCAACAAGATATATTGCCCATTTTTTATGCCAAAAACGCTATACATGAGAATCCAACTCGTTCGTATGCTGAAATCAAGAAGGATAATCAATCATGGTTTTTTTGACAGTATTTGTTTAGTGCAATCATTTGGTCAGTACAGTCCTGAGTTAGTTTATTGGTGTTTCAGGTGATTGGAAAACACCCGTGCAATGTTGAGGAAATTATTGCTTCACCATATGGGACGTTTTATATAGTCTTGTTTGGCAAATTTTCCTGAGCAAATGAAAAGATAAAAATGTTTGTATTAATTCTTGATATTTTACTCTGGCAGTACAAGAGACCGCCTATAATATCTGCTATGAAATCAGAGGCAGTTTCCCCGCAATCGCGAGGATATGATTGAATTTTAGGCTCAATTTAAATTGATTTGGATATATGTTTCTGCTCTAATATTGATTCCCCACAGTCCTCGCAGTTTATTTTGACATTTATGCGATTATAAGAACAGGATTTCATAGAAAATATCTACATATATATGTTTATGTGACATTTTTCCATTTTTTTTCTGAAAATCGGCTCGAAAAAAGTTAACTCGGAATTTTTTGCTTCATTTCAAGCTAATTGATACTCGATAATGGGTATCGTCGTGGGTTCATCAATGTTTTGAATTAATGATCGCAAAAAAAATCACATTCGCTTGATTTGACCATTTTCGTAAAATTAAAAAAGTTAGCATTTTATGGGGTAGGATTAATGTTTAATGCCAGGTTGATTTATTGTTGCTCCGTTGGCAGTGGTTTTGACATCTAGCTATCTCCTGTTCACAGGCAAAGTTTTAAAGCAATACAATTGTTCATCCAAAAAAAGTGTCCGAGTGACAATACATAGATTGTTCTCAAATATGTGAAACTGGACAGAGATACACCACCAGTTATTGTTTTATCGTACTTCCACAGACTTCATTGTCATTATATGAGTTTATCAGATATCAATAAGTCTAAATACATGTGCACTGCTACATTATATGCCTACGGCTAGAGGAAATATTGATACAGGGGCTTTGCTTAGGCTCCTGATTCCTATTTGTGTCCAATTTAGGCTGACTGGACTTTGTAGTGACATTTGTTTACAATTCACTCACGCTAATTTAAATTCACATTGATTCACCCTATATGTGTGAGCGGATATATACAGCCCCGGATTTCTCAGACAGATTAAAACCCTATGGTTTAAACTCTAATTGACAAATCGGACCATATATATAGTAATAGTAGAAAATTCAGTCAAATGAAAGAGTTAGCGGATAATGTATGTATATGTAACAGAAAAATCACGAGTTAGATCTACATGAAGTAACTTTATACTCTCCCGCTATTTACACTTCAAAAAGAATATTTTTTAAAATAAAAAGAGTCGAGGTTGTCGGACACTGGCAATGATCATAATTGTGACAGCGATAACACATATATTGCGGTGATATCCACTATATGCCCACCCATGAATTAACACATTTATCGCGGTGATATCCGCTATATGCGAACCCATGCACGAATTAACAAATTTGACTTATTCGGGAAATTCTCTATTATAAAATATACCGCGTTGCACCAAAAACACGGACACATTTTGTTGTACGCATTGTTAACTATTATAATTCCACATCTGCAGTTCTGTTGAAAAAATGCAAAGAAAAGGGATATTATGCGATTAAATCATATTGACATTAGAAAAAAAACACCAATAATATGTGTAAGTAAATCCATACGCACCTGCTACTCGTTTGTATATTTTTACGTACTTCAGACGAAACGAAAATATACCACGTTGGATGTGTAACAAATGCATAGATGCGGAAAGTTCATATTGAGCATTACATGAACATTTCAACAACACAAACTGGTGGAAAATGTACGCACAAAGTAAAGGATTGACACCAGAAAAGCCACCGTAACATGTGTAAGTAAATCTTTACTCACCTGCTACTCGTTTGTATAGTTTTTACGCACTTCAGACGAAACCTTGTATAATCCGCATGGGTTTATCGGAAACAGCAAGGACAATTGTGACAAGGAGAACCCATTTATCTTCGGTGATCTGGTATTATCATTAACGCCAACGGCGGTATCCGCAAAATGTCAAAGAAAATTGGGTTTCGTAGCAATCACCGACTGTCCCGCATCACGCATCGATATGTTCGAAGATTGTCTGTGGTGAAGCCAGTGGTCGATAAAAATGCATTTGCGGCGTACTTATACCACAGGTGCCTCCATCGACGGAGCCGCTTCACCTCTGATGAAGTATAGAAACTATAAGGAGACGCGAGCTACCACCCGGCTCGAATCATTAAAACAATCACTGATTTCGATTATTCATTGTGGCATAAGTTCTCGCGGGAAAAGGGTATAGTATTGGGATGCCATCAATATTATGTCAACTACGGAAGCTCGAAGTACCGATCGTATCGCACCGATGTAGTACATTGTTAGAAATTAGCCAAAGATGATACGCAATTACACTGTATGCTTGTGGTTCTCTGTGGTTGTTTGGGGTGACGGTTCACTGTATGCTTGTGGTTCTCTGTGGTTGTTTGGGGTGACGGTTCACTGTATGCATGTGGTTCTCTGTGGTTGTTTTGGGGTGACGGTTCACTGTATGCATGTGGTTCTCTGTGGTTGTTTGGGGTGACGGTTCACTGTATGCTTGTGGTTCTCTGTGGTTGTTTGGGGTGACGGTTCGTTGGCTGCCAGTTATATGATGAATTGTTCTCATGAAGACTGTTTTTGCAATGAGTTTGGCTTAAAACATCTTAGCATAATAGAAATAATGTACTATAACTGCTAAAATGACTGCAGGAAGTTATCGTGTTGTATTTTATTGCAAATTTTGAAATACAAGATGGCCGCTGGCAGACATGTTTTTTTGGCCGATTGACCCCAAAATGACTCGTTCCCATTTACATGTCAATGTTAACATCCATGACAAATAGTATGCACATAAATTCATATACAGATGTTTACAGTGAATTTTCCCCCGCAAATCTCTGTTTTAGTGTTAAAATTCACACCCCTTCATTGTGTGCAACTCGGGATGTACGCAATGTACGCTATAATCACCAAATCAAGAGCACACTGCCTTTCGGTGAAGTTTTCCAAAACTGGTCGGAAAAAACTGACAAAAACGGAAAACAAATTGGACGCGGGGGTGTTGTGGGTCCAAACAAGGGTCGAAAGGTAAAAATCAGCATACGTGCCTGAAAGTGATTTCCGACCCCCCCCCCCCCCCTGGTGGTTCCGGAAAAGTTGTTTGTCGATACTAACGATGTGGTTGACACCGTTATGTTCTGAAGATAATCAGGTCATTACTAAAATTGTTAATGTATCCGTAACGGTCAATAAATACATGCACAACACTATTTTCGTTGTCGGTATTGATGCAATAGTTCGGCCTGGAGTCACATTTGACCCCCATTAGCTTAATATGCGGCTCTGGGGCTAATGTAATTACTGTCCCGTTGAGCAGATAATAATCTAAAAAAAAACCAACAAAGGTCGGTTGTTGATATTATTATCTGAAAGAATATTGAGAGGCCCCCGTTTGCCCTGATAGGCCGCAAATCGGTCGTGCAGTATGCCAACCACTCGTATTTAATAACTCACTTATACGTGTAAAGAGAATCAGCTCCGTGAACGTAGAATGTGTGGGTTTTTAGGCCAAACTGATTTGACTTGAAACATATTTTATTTGTATAATATACAAAAGGGATTGGGGCACAAGTTTTTACAACTTATGAAGCCCCTCTCCCGATATAATAATAACATACATGTAATCAAGATGACGGTATAAACGTATTTACATGATGATCAGTTTTGAGATATATAATTTGTATTGCCTTCCAGAGGTTGTGGAGATTTGTGTTTAAAACAATGTGGCTACATTATGAATATTTGGCACGATAAACGAGTACTAATATAATCTATTGGTGTATGTTCGGAGGTTAGAAAAAAATAATAATAGACAGTCATGTACTCGGTTTTGGTTTTTTTGTAGCGCTCTGGAAGACTAGTACTGACAATTAATAAGAACGTGCATGTTTGTGGGGGAGTCATTTTGGGGTCAATCGGCCAAAAAAAACATGTCTGACAACTGAGACCAAGTACCCCCCCCCCCCCCCCTGGTCTGAGATTTTTGTATAAACCGAGACTTGAACCTGAGACGAGAATACCAATTTCTGGTTTCGCAGTAACGAAATAGATTGGTAATTTGATTGTAAATCATGCGTGCGTTTATCTGGCTGTACAATGGAGCTTTATTTATAACACCATTGCCTTGTTTTAAATCATATTGTAGACTATTACCTATAACACACATAATTATCGATTATATTAAATTTTGTCCAGTTCATATATAATTATAATCTTTCCTCTACACGGCATATCAATAAAACACAATTCCTATTTGGTTAACATAAAGATAAATGCTTTCAAAAAATACATATGTTTCTGTTACCAGAACTTGCACGTTACCACATGGTTCGAATTATGAACAGACCGACACAGCCTTGAATGACAATAAGAAGGCAAACTTTGGTTTACGTAAACCTGAGTTTTAAAAAGACGAGAATACGGACCAGTGCGGACCAATAATCCTATAGCTTACTCGCTCCGAAGCATGGTAACACATCGCGATCACCGTGGTTTTGGCCTGGTCTGGACTATAGTTTACGCGAAGCCTGGTCCGGACCAGAGACCATAATTCGGCCGTTAGGATTTGGTGAAAAGGCTACTGGCGACATGTGATGTATATAAAGACAACTGAATAATTTGATTTCGATCCCTTCCGTGAACCACAAATCAGCGTGTTTCGAGGATGGAAGCAGCTTTTCCATCCGACATGCATGGTCTCATGTAACCATGCATTGGTTACCTAATGGGCTATGCATCATCCCAACTTCTGTTCTGACAAATTTGCCAGTGAATCAAGATCGTGACTATGGAGGACTATTATAATGTCTGCAATATTAATTGTTTCCTGTTTTACTGCACGTATAAATTACCATTGCATGCCCAGACATTAGCTGTCACACGTTAGACATTAGCGAGATGATGACCGACAGTTTTGTTCTATATGCGTGTGTATTCACAAAATATAAGTACAAAGTACACAAAACAGGAAAACTATATATTGTCCGTGTATATTTAACCATTGCGTTTATATATTTTCGGCCAAAAGCTCTAAATGGTCATTAATGGATATTAGGCCCGAGCACTGAGGTGCAAGGGGTGTGTGCAAATGGAATTATGCAAACACTTGTGTTTTGGTCTGAATCTGATTCAAGGGGGGGGATGCAGTTGGAATTTCCCAAGGTGGAACCCCCCCCACAACGGAGACCCTCTAGCCACGTCCCTGGATGTGTAACTGAATATATAGTAAGGTATATGCCGTCTCACCAATTAACTATCGCAATGTAAGTTGAGATGGTGTCAACCTTACTAGGACAATATATGATCCTACCGTAATCGTAATAGTGCATGATTTTGCGAAAGGTCTCTACTGTTTGGAAGGCTAATCATGTTCTAACCTGGGGATATTATATTGAGATTAGCTGTTGTTATGTCTTGTCGACTCGATGTTGCTGTTATCGTTTTAATTTAGACATATTTTTATTTTATTTTGTGTAAAGAATACAGTTCCGCTCCTACAGATAATACATAAAATATTAATATAACAATTTATTTTGGATTTATATCAGGGTTTGGTAGGACGGTAGAATATGCATAGAGAGTGAATATAACGGATATTGCTTGAGTGTTAACGTACGGTTGTCTATTATAAATCGGGGTTGTGGTTGTGGTTGGGGGGGGGTAATGATAATGCTGTTATGGTATTTTATATTTGAACTATGTTTGAAATAAGCGCACGTTTTATACTAGAATTTGCGCAAAGTAGCGCGTGGTAACCACCGGCTGACATATATACATGTACGTTAAATAAAAACGATCCGGTACCGATCACACGGTGACGTCGTGCAACCATACATAAGATAAGATAAGATAAGATTTTAATGCAAAATACACCCAAATGGGCAGTTGCAAACATCAATATATTACATATAATTCGACAAAAAGTAACTATATATATTAGATGAGTAACATATATGGATATACACGTACAATGTAGGTTCCTAACGAATTTCTTTTTTCTCTTTTCATCTTAAAATTTAATTCATCAGTTATAAATTATCAATTGACTAGCTTTTATTGGAATCCCGAGCGGTGAAGAAAGACCGGATCATGTCACATATAACATTAAAGGTACTCAATCCGATAAAACTCCTCTCAATTACTATTTCAATGGCTTCGGGGGTAAAAAATATTTGATTCGAGTCGAGGAAGTCACCCATCAAAGCTCAGATTTGTTAGATATCGATTTTAGAAATCTATTATTTTTCATTATCGGGAATACTATCTGGCCCAGAACTCAGTCAAAATTGCGTTAAAATTACCACTTGTTTTTAGAGTTATCCATCCTTGTCTGTTTGAATAGATTTGGAGTACACATCCAGAGCAGTTATTAGTACTCATCTCGAGTTAATACAAAATTTCAAAAATCAATATCTAATAACACTGAGCTTTGTTTGATGGGTTCCTCGACTCGAATCAAATATGTTTTACCCCCAAAGCCAAAGAAATAGTAATATAGGACCCTCTGATCGGATTGTTGTTGTTGGAATCTGTTGAGATGGGGACCCTCTTTACGGATTAAGTACCTTTAATGGTTGGTTTGTGTTCATTCTTCATAATAAATCTAAATTTCTCATAATTCGTCATATCTGAAAAATGTGCGAACTCTGTGATTATGTCCCTAAAATATGTTTCGCGCATACTTGTGTAGGCTCTACATTCCAATATAAAATGGTATTCTGTTTCAATTTGTTTACATTTACAAAAAGTACATAATCTTTCTTTAACGGGTAGTGGGGGCTGTTTGTGTCTCCCCTTTTCAATTTCCAATCTATGATTGCTGATTCGCAATCTCGTAAATAGAATTCTCGCCTTATTAGAACGCATATCGCAAATGTAAGGCTCCATTTCGTACCTTGTTTTAAACAACCTATACGTTCTTGTCTTATTACCAGCGGTCGGTTTATTTTCGGAAGAGTTTATGTTGTAAAATCGTTTTAAATGTTCCGTTTTCAATTTTCTCACAAGCTCCTTTTCTTGAATTCCTTGAAGTGTCCTACGATTTGAAATATCAACACCATATTTACCATATAAGTCATTGCATAATGATATCGACGCATTTTCAAGTGATTCGATGTATGCATCATGTATCAAGGACCCAGCTGGGGAATTAGAAACTTTTTTCATATACCTGAATTGTTGTATAATCGCGTCATATATTACAGGGAATCGTCCCAATTCTGCGCGTACGGCATGATTCGTGGCCTTTTGATTAACCCCTAATAACATTTTGCAAAACCTCAGGTGAACTTGCTCGCATGGTAATGTGTCAGAATGAAGCATTTTGATTTCTCCTGCCCATATCTCACACCCGTATATCATTATCGGTTTAATCAATTTATCGAATAATTTGCATTTAGTTGGAATCGAAAGTCGCATCTTAGAAGGAATAGACTGCGTTAAAAAGAACATTGCTTTCGTGGCTTTTCCACTTGTGTGCTCTTGTGACTTTGTCATTCTACAGGTTGATGTGAATTTTATTCCGAGATAGGGATACTCTGAAACTAATTTCAGTGTTTGTCCATTTATATTGAAATTTGGCTCCCGTTTCGTTTTCTTCGATCTGAAAATTATACATTTTGATTTACTTGCATTCACCACGAGATCATTATATTGAGTAAATATTTCCAGCGCATTGAGACAATTTTGTAAACCTTGTTCTGTTTCCGACAACAAAACTAGATCATCTGCAAATAAAAGATGATTGAGCGGGCGGTTATTAAGGAATATGGGATCACCAAATCTATCTAGTGAAAGTTTTACATCATCAATGAATATCTTGAACAACGTGGGTGACAAGGGAAAGCCTTGCCTGACACCGACCGTTGACATATGCAGTGGTCCAAGTCCTGCATCTGTTTTAACTTGAAAATAACTTGATTGATACATCGACCGCATTATCTGATTGACCTTACCTCCGATAATAATAAATTTAGATTTAATAATTCCCCAGCTGGGTCCTTGATACATGATGCATGCATCGAATCACTTGAAAATGCGTCGATATCATTATTACTTATAAGGCAATAAGTGTGTTGTCGAACTGATACGGAAGACCGAACTTCCAAAACACGACGTCAGAATACACACCGCGTGGCTTGTCGATATGTACAAAAAAAGCAATTAGCGTGTATACTTCACATATGTGACTCGCCATATCAAATCCAGTCGGAAGTCGGGATTTTTTTTACCCTGTGCCAATGCATTCTCTTATATATGCATATATAAGAGAATGCATTGGCCTAACAATTTTTTATCATTTTTTTTAAATAAATGTTTCTTACATTTTTTAGGAAATAAAATAAAAAAAACATCCATTACCCTGCAGGGAGCCCCACACATATATAGAAGCATATAGAAGAGTGTCGTCTGCTCATGTTTGTCTGGGGCTCTGTATGGGTGAAATTATAAAATTGTTAAAGAATACAAGAACAAATTATTAAAATTGTAAAATATTGTTAGGCCAATGCATTCTCTTATATATGCGAGGCGACCTATGGTCGACTCGCATATATAAGAGAATGCATTGGCACAGGGTAAAAAAATCCCGACTTCCGACTGGATTTGATATGGCGGGTCACATATAACCATGTGTAAAATACACAGGACGTCGGCATCTGGCCGAAAAGGTAAACTATTTTCGTACATCACCAATCAGCTTTTATCGGGGATGGTATCGTGGAAAGTATTTTTCCCTAATGGTACGTTCATACACTGTCAAGTTTGCACGGTATGGTTTGCAGACATTTCGTCGTAGAAAACGACATGGTTCCAGAATATAAACGGAATCATGCATATAAAATGCATCTGCAAGTACCATAGCTAACTACATGCGAAGTAAAAATCTCTGTATAGTTCCACCTGTAGCAATGCTACCGGAAATTGCCTGTAAATATCATGAAATTTTTAAACGCAAGTATAAATCATACATGTATTTGAAGGCAACTGCCAGTAGCAGCGTTACAAGTGGAACTGCATACATTTTTCTTCTCATGTCGTTTGCTTTGCATGTTATATGCATATTCCGTTCATATTCTGGTGGCACCATGTGGTTTTCTATGACGAAATGCCTGCAAACCATACCGTGCAAACTTGCCAGCGTATGAACGTACCCTAAATGGCTATGCATGTTCCCAACTTCACTTCTGGACAAATTTGCCAGGAAATCAAGATCGTGATCACATAGTATACTGCTATGTTGTCTGCTAGATATAGTGTTTGGTGTTTCACTGCACGTCGAATCCACCGACTCCCATTTTCGTTCATGGCCGTCGCTGGACGCACTATATGCCGGCTTATTGCTTCATGGTAGTGTTCGGTCCGAATATTCGAATGTTCGAATATTCGCTCGTAAAATAAATATTCGAATATTAGAATAATTATTTGACTATTCGAATATTCGAGAATAATCTCCGGGTAATTGTTTCCTGGTTTGTTATTATTCTGAGGGTCTGTTAAAAGTATAGTCTATTTTCCACTGACCATATAAACGAATTAATATGACGTAACTGTTCTGATTTGATTGGCGTCATGACGTCGAAATAAATTTATTGGCTAGGTGTAAACCAGACCGTGCTTGCATGTGGTCATAGGAAGCGGACCTATAAGGCATCGTTTATGTTTTGTTTGCGCGTTGTCACTTGTGTGTATAATATGGCGTCAAATTCGAAGAAATAAGATATATGGACTCACACACGTTGGATGCCAAAACTAAAAAGGCTACCGCAGGGCTGATCTCTACTGAAAAACGCAACCAGTTGAAGCCGCAGACTGTCCGAATGTTACACTTCTTGAACAAGAACCTTTAAGCCATGCATGGGACATTGACTACTTGAACTTCATAAAAAAATAAACTCTTGCTATTAAGCAAAAAGACTTTTTTTCTCTCTTTGTTGCGTATAGCATGTGCATGGATAAATATGCTATTTCATTAAATAATAAATTGGTTCCAAAATATGTTATCTATATAATTTTATAATTTATCTAAATATTCGAATACTATTCGAATATTCGCTCGTTATTCGAACCGAATATTCGAATACCGAAATCCGTCGAATACAGAACACTACTTCATGGATCTCATCGTTTATCGTCGATGGAAATAGAATTTCTATATCGTGGAAAGAATTGTTTACCTAAATGTACCGAATCTTCCCATCTTCTGGACACATTTGTCAGGGTGTCAAGATAGTGAATACACAGCACTACTATGATGTCTGCTAATTAGTGTTTCGTGTACGAATTCAATTAATAGTAATAACGGTCTCTGGGACCCGCTATGAGATGTGCATCAAGCCTGTAATCTCATTACACGATCGTAAGAGAATCTCGCTGACAAAAAGCAATTTATCGCCATTGTGAATTATTTATCTATCATTGATGCCGCATCACAACGATAAAACTATTAAGACATACGATTTTCCCGTCGCTGTGGGACAAGCCATACGTCGTAAGGGATAATACGTATACGAAACCGATTTATCGTCAAGACGAAGAAAATCGATTACCTTGAAGGTATATATTTTCTAACCGTAAACAATCCCAGTCGTCTTGCAAAGAACGCTTCAATACCAGACCCCGGTGGCTCAGTTGGTGATGGCTGGTAGATGCATGGCACATCAGGTCTACGTAAGCCGTCCCCAGTCGGAAACAAATTGATAAATTGACAGAAAACAACGCACATCTTAGTCGAGAATATTTTATCGAATGAGTCACGGACGGCGCAATGATATATTTCACGAAAGCGGAGCTTGAGTGAAATGTGATTATGCGACATCCGCGACGATTTCAATACAAAATTCTAGAGTATGATGCATTTATTCCACACCATGTCTCGGGAAAAAAAATAAACATTAACCTGACTTTACCATGATTTACTTTAGTTACAAGGGTATGTCCATTTATATGGCTTTTACATGGCTGTTACCAGAGTATATCATTGTTAACCTGACTTTCCCATGATTTACATGGCTTTTACGTGGCGTTTACTGGAGCATATCATTGTAAAGCTCACTTTACCAAGCCTTTTATCAGGGTGTGTCATGTTACATTGGTTTTTACATGGCTTTTATCAAAGTTTTGTTTATATATCATTGTAACCTGACTTTACCAGAGTAGATCCTGGTAGACCATGGTTTACCGCGCCTTTACCAGGGTGTTTTTATTGTAAACCTGACTTTACCACATTTTACCAGAGTAGAGTCTGGTAAACCACGGTTTACCGGGCTTTTACAAGAGTGTTTTTTATAAGGGATATATTCAATTACCTTGACCATATATGTTATACGGCAAACTATTCCAGCGTTCTTACTTAAAGTGATGTGAAACACTCCGATATGGTGATCAAACAGAAATGGAGGATAATCTTGCTCAAAGTAGTTACTTTTACAAATATTAAATCCAAACTGACATTACATACCGTCATTATTATATATTAATTACATTCAGTGACTCTCGATGGCGAAATCGATTTCGTTACTTTATCGGCGATAGTTGCGTCCCGAATCGAGAAGTAAATAGTTACAATTGAACGTAGTTCAGATAATGTTTTCTATGGAGTGGTACGGTCGATTTGCTTCAGATTTTCGGCTATGTAGTAAAATGCTACATTCATCCAATTCGCATAGTGCCTGACTACTAACTGAACAGTTTAACGCACCCTAACAAGTCCATGGTATGTCTTTAAGCTATAGTTAAGAACAGTTTGTAGAAAAACTACATGTATAGAATGCGCTTAATTGTCTTCAAACTGTTCGGTTAAAACTATATAAATGCGTGACGATAGCAAACTCGCCGGTCACCCTAAGAGACGATTATCTCTGCTCACGGACTTCTAAACTACTTGTTCAAAAGTCGCAAAATATGTTTCAACATCTAAATTTCCTTTGAAATATGTGGGAAATATCGAATAGTTTAATGTACATATTTAGACACGTGGTACATAAGCGTTATCATATCATTCGATGAATCTGTCGATTTATTGTTTTACAGGGCTGTTGCGGAAAGTAATCAAGAAAGTTAGGTTATCGAGAAATAACCTTAATGGCTATCTGTGTGACATCCAATTGTTGTATAGTATTCCGTAGATTGACGGCTTATGATTAAATTATATAATAATATACCCAGACCCACGGAAAATTCATTATCGCGTTGAGCAAATACATATAATGTGGGGACACTTGATTTGAAGAATATACCTATATTGCACAAACGTGAATGCGCCATACATTTTAAACTATCCAATCCTTCCACTCGTTGTTCGGTGTCCCGTGCAGCTTCTATACTGGATAGTGATTTTATGGCTCAAACTAGAGCTATCTGCAAAGTTACACATATATATATGGAATGTCAAATCACATCGCTTTAGCCTCTGCCAGACTGATCAATCATTGGGCATATTGCGATATTACATAAACTGCATACCAACTCAACCGTTTTGAACTGTAAACGACATAAAACCTTGAAAAACCTATCTCTTTTCATTAGACGGGTCCTGATTTTATTCAAAAACTCCTGAGGCATACTATATACGTAATACATTAAAATCCGACATTTGCACAACGATGGGCTGTTCTCAATCAACTGTATTATTATAATATGTGTAATTTTCAACGCGCACCACTTTTGTAATTTGCACAGAAATTATATGCACTGTATTCCACCGAGCTCTATTGTGTCATATTTGACGATTTGAGTGAATACATAATTGAATTGTAGCATAGACCACACATTGATGGTCAGTCGAATTAAAATGTGCATCTGGCATATATGTGATCTATTATATGTATCAAAATTCGTAGGTATATTATACTAAATAGCTACGTTGTTTATAGACACGAATTGGCCATAAAGATAAAGCCCGCAGTGTATTTAGAGCGGAGTGTACATACAGTTAGACGATGCAGGGCGACATGACATAATTGGTTTGGCGGGTCGAGAATTTATGAAGTTTAAGCTCATTTCCTGACCACGAATTCTAAATTAGCCTGTTGACAAATGTTTTCCTGCGTGCTAGTGTCGGCCAGGGGTGTGTGAGCAGACAGGTTCCTCTCTGAAGATGGCAGTTCGTTTCTGGATTCT
Source organism: Siphonodentalium dalli (assembly GCA_032622095.1). Taxonomy (NCBI): domain Eukaryota; kingdom Metazoa; phylum Mollusca; class Scaphopoda; order Gadilida; family Siphonodentaliidae; genus Siphonodentalium; species Siphonodentalium dalli. The sequence goes on along the minus strand of CP136064.1, from coordinate 54,555,577 downwards.
TGTTTTGTGCGCGATATGTGTTTGGACGATTACGACCGTCGGTGGACAGAAGCGTAAGCCTGTTGCACGTATACTACCTGAGAGCGGCGACGTCGGTGAACCACCCAGCAATGAGAATGGCAATTGGAAGCTGGGCAAGAATCCATACAAAACTGCAGCACAAAATAGATATGACTTGTTGAATCCTACAAAGCCTATCATTTTGACGGAATTTGGACGACCAACACGACCAAGACGGCGTCCTCTTGTTGCACGGCGACCGGGTGCTAAGCCAAGACCAGGTGGACGAGCAAGGAAGCGACCGCCTGTTAAAAGGCCTCCAAGACCACGCAAACGCCGTCCTGTCGCACCAACAGCACCTGCGCCGACTGCTCCAATATTTCGTATTTATTGAATATACCAGTTTCAGAACCCGGAAAGTTTATTCAAAATTCACCATGACGGCCATTTAGTCAAATTTTGCAAGTAAGCTGAAATGACATAACACTATTTTGTCACTGGTAAAATATAAATCTAATATATGTCGAAGAAGTATTAAATTTACGCTCTAAAAATAAAAGAAAATTTAACCACGAAGCGAAATCTGAAAGTTTTCACAAAGGTAACGCGCATGAGATTCGTATACATGTCAACCTGACTTGTGTTCTGTTTATAGATCATAGCAACATTATCAGGGCAATGAGAGCACGCGCTTAACGTAACTTAAAGTGGCGCTCTCGCTATGAAAAAGCGCAATAAAAACGGCTTCCCGGTTAGTTAGATTGTCAATCTTATCCAATCAGATTTTACGTTGCATACAAATGGTTGTTAACGTTGCTCAGCCTTGTAGTTCAAATACAGAAATCGCCACCTCATCGTTAGTATTTCCACAAATTGCCAATTATCACACAATATACGGATGAGATAAATACTATCTACATAGGTGATTCATCTACATAAAAAGAGTACTTCATATCTTGTTTCGGACGGCAAAATGTCACCAACAAAACACACTTCTTTTACGGTGATTTAAGACTTCGTCAAGTTTGTTTTTTGACACTGACAGTCTCAGACTCTGAGTCTTTGTTATTGTCGTCCATGATTAAATTAATCATTTACCGTAAGTTGACTAGGCTAGATAAGTAGACCATAGTGGGTGCCATCAACTAAATGAATTAAATCGCAATTTATCAATTCTCCCCAGTCTCTGTTCCAACCACAAAGCTTAGCAATAGTGGTCATTAGCGAAGACCGAACAAAAATCAAAGAACATATCCGGTTGGACGTCGAGTTCAGGACAATTCACCAAAACAAAAGCGTTGACATTGAATTGAAAAAAGGATGATTATCATGTAGGCACCATGTATATGATTCTACAGCAATTCAACTTTAGTAGAATAGTGGTAAATACTAAATTAGGCTTCATCTTGGGCGTGAGCCTGTGGGGAATTATTAAACTTCGTCTTTTCAACGGGGGTTAGTTAAAAATTATCTTATTTTGATCAACAGATCACCGGTGCTTTTGGTTTGTTTTCGGTCCTCGCTAATGTCCACTGTTGTTAACGTTTGAGTTGGAACAGAGACTGCCGATAAATGATAAATTATACTCCTTTTTGCAATTGAATACATTCAGTTGATGGCACCCACTATGATCTAGTTATCTAGCATAGTTAACTTACAGTAATTGAATAATTGAATCATGAACGACACTAACAAAGACTAAGAGTCAGAGTCTGAGACTGTCAGTGTCAAACACAAACTTGACAGTCGAAGAACTGAAATCTCAAATAGTGTTTTGATGACATTTGGTCGTCCGAAGCAAGGTATGAAGTACTCGTTTTTGTATACCACTCACCATCTATGTAGATAGCTTTCATATCATCGTTATGTTGTGTCGTAATGGACAATTTGTGGAAATATATACTAACAACGATGTGGCGATTTCTGTATTTTTACTACAAGGCTAACAAAGCAACAACCATTTGTATGCAATGTCAAATCTGATTGGTTAAGATAGACAATCTGCCAATCGGGAAGCCGTTTTTATTGCAATTTTGACTAACGAGAGCGCCACTTTACGTTACGTTAAGCGCGTGCTCTGATACTCTTCCAGGTGACGTGATCTATAAATATAACACCATAATGCAGGTGCATATAGGTTTACGAATCTCACGCAAGTTACCTTTGTGAAAACTTTCAGATAATCTGATTAACTAATTAATGTACCGGTAAATCTGATGGTGCTGCATATATAGATGTTTAGATTTCGTGGACGTATATACTGAATTTATATTACTGAAACCGTGTCATTTGGACTCGGAATAACGTAATTCGTTATCATCATATTATTCTTGTCGATATACATGTATCTATGTCTACAATTCGGCATTCGTGTTTATTCAATCTGTTTGTGTTTGTTTCCTTTTTGAGTGTGAACTATAGATAGTCATCCCGGTTGACTCGCACAAAATGGCCGTCATGGTGAATTTGGAATAACGCTTCCTGGTTCTGAAACTGATATTTTCAATAAATACTATAGTTATCAGGTATGGGGGCATTTGAATGGGCCAGTAAACAGTTACATTTCTAATGATTTATACTATATTATGCTACTTATCGTTGATAGTGTCTTTGAGGCGCGAGTCTGTATAAAATCAGATAAGATTATTTGACCCAGTTTGAGCGGACAGCATGTAGAACGAGTATAAAAACAGCCGGTCGGCGTCAGGACTGTGCACATAACCGATGTTCTGAACCAATTTTACACGGGATTCATCAAATTGAAGGGTAATAAAATATACCTGGGGTGGGTTCAATTTTTTTTGTTCTGGGGACCTGTGGGATAAACCTTTCTCCCACCCATGGTGGAAAAATATGAGGCAGTTTAAGAAATATGTAATATAATAGAACCGTACATAATACGTTGTATGGTTTTAACAATTTTGAAAATCAGAACGCATCAGTTCCGTTATCCGGTGACGGAGCGTTTAAAGCTACTCAATCCGATTAAGCACCCCTAAATTACTATTTCTTTGGCTTCAGGGGTAAAAAATATTTGATTCGAGTTGAGGAACCCATCCATCAAAGCTCAGAGTTATTAGATATTGATTTTTGAAGTTTGTAATTTTCTCGAGATGTGTACTAATAATTGCCCCTAAGTTTGTAATTTTCTCGAGATGTGTACTAATAATTTCCACATAAACACCTTATTCAAACAGACGAAGATGGATAACTCTAAAATCAAGTGTATTAATAACGCAATTTTGACTGAGACCATCATTTTGACGGCGTGTTTCTGGGCCAGAAAAAATAGAAATAACTAAACTTCAAAATTTGATATCTGATCACTCTAAGCGTTGATAGGTAGGTTCCTCGACTCGAATCAATTATTTGTTATCGCCGAAGCCATAGAAATAGTAATTTATGAGGGCCTGATCGGATTGAGTACGTTTAACTATTTCTATGATAATTACTTAATGACGCGTAGTTATCCCTTAGCAATGTTCAGATAATAAGTTAAAAAACGACCGTTAAAAGTATTATCTGAATATTTCACATCAGTGCATTTATGATTGCTTCTGCACTTTCTATTGGCTGTCGTCTGCTCAAATGAACACACCTCCAGATGAATATTAGAACCTTCCAGTGTATACTTTTATGACTGAGTGGGGGGATCCATTTAGTATAGACATGGTTAAATCGTCGCTTTTTGACACTTCCTCCATGCAGAATTTGGATATCACCACTTCGCAGGTAACATTAATATCGGAGCGAGTCTCAATCTAAATATTTGTCAGATGTTGAATTGAAGTAGAGGATGTCTTCTATATACGAATCCCTGGTATTCGTGAAAATGTGGAGCAACGAAACATAACCGTTACACGAAACTCTCGGTTTGAATTAGATGACTGAGAACGCACCCAAATAGAACTCGCTTTGTTTCATGAAGGCGAGAAAAGAGGACTGAAATTTATATTATTTCATACCCTGTCCTTCCTTACGTATGTCTGTCCGTTTATTATTTGTTTCCAGATGACAACTTTTATGATACTATTATAACATATAATCGGGTTAGGGCCGCTCATTTTACAAGATTGTTGGCATAGGTTTGTTTGTTGTGCTCTTTTTTCTCTTTCGGATGATATATTGACAATATAGTAACAGTTAATACTGTTTGAGTGGAATGCACATTGGTTTGTTTGTTGTGCTCTTTTTTCTCTTTCGGATGATATCTTGACAATATAGTAACAGTTAATACTGTTTGAGTGGAATGCACATTGGTTTGTTTGTTGTGCTCTTTTTTCTCTTTCGGATGATATCTTGACAATATAGTAACAGTTAATACTGTTTGAGTGGAATGCACATTGGTTTGTTTGTTGTGCTCTTTTTTCTCTTTCGGATGATATCTTGACAATATAGTAACAGTTAATACTGTTTGAGTGGAATGCACATTGGTTTGTTTGTTGTGCTCTTTTTTCTCTTTCGGATGATATCTTGACAATATAGTAACAGTTAATACTGTTTGAGTGGAATGTACATTGGTTTGTTTGTTGTGCTCTTTTTTCTCTTTCGGTTGATATCTTGACAATATAATAATAGTTAATACTGTTTGAGTGGAATGCACATTGGTTTGTTTGTTGTGCTCTTTTTTCTTTTTCGGATGATATCTTGACAATATAGTAACAGTTAATACTGTTTGAGTGGAATGCACATTGGTTTGTTTGTTGTGCTCTTTTTTCTCTTTCGGATGATATCTTGACAATATAGTAACAGGTAATACTGTTTGAGTGGAATGCACATTGGTTTGTTTGTTGTGCCCTTTTTTCTCTTTCGGATGATAACTTGACAATATAGTAACAGTTAATACTGTTTGCGTGGAATGCACATTGGTTTGTTTGTTGTGCTCTTTTTTCTCTTTCGGATGATATCTTGACAATATAGTAACAGTTAATACTGTTTGAGTGGAATGCACATTGGTTTGTTTGTTGTGCTCTTTTTTCTCTTTCGGTTGATATCTTGACAATATAATAATAGTTAATACTGTTTGAGTGGAATGCACATTGGTTTGTTTGTTGTGCTCTTTTTTCTCTTTCGGATGATATCTTGACAATATAGTAACAGTTAATACTGTTTGAGTGGAATGCACATTGGTTTGTTTGTTGTGCTCTTTTTTCTCTTTCGGATGATATCTTGACAATATAGTAACAGTTAATACTGTTTGATTGGAATGCACATTGGTTTGTTTGTTGTGCTCTTTTTTCTCTGTCGGGTGATATCTTGACAATATAGTAACAGTTAATACTGTTTTAGTGGAATGCACATTGGTTTGTTTGTTGTGCTCTTTTTTCTCTTTCGGATGATATCTTGACAATATAGTAACAGTTAATACTATTTGATTGGAATGCACATTGGTTTGTTTGTTGTGCTCTTTTTTCTCTGTCGGGTGATATCTTGACAATATAGTAACAGTTAATACTGTTCGAGTGGAATGCACATTGGTTTGTTTGTTCTGCCCTTTTTTCTCTTTCGGATGATAACTTGACAATATAGTAACAGTTAATACTGTTTTAGTGGAATGCACATTGGTTTGTTTGTTGTGCTCTTTTTTCTCTTTCGGATGATATCTTGACAATATAGTAACAGTTAATACTGTTTGAGTGGACTGCACATTGGTTTGTTTGTTGTGCTCTTTTTTCTCTTTCGGATGATATCTTGACAATATAGTAACAGTTAATACTGTTTGAGTGGAATGCACATTGGTTTGTTTGTTGTGCTCTTTTTTCTCTTTCGGATGATATCTTGACAATATAGTAACAGTTAATACTGTTTGAGTGGAATGCACATTGGTTTGTTTGTTGTGCTCTTTTTTCTCTTTCGGATGATATCTTGACAATATAGTAACAGTTAATACTGTTTGAGTGGAATGCACATTGGTTTGTTTGTTGTGCTCTTTTTTCTCTTTCGGATGATATCTTGACAATATAGTAACAGTTAATACTGTTTGAGTGGAATGCACATTGGTTTGTTTGTTGTGCTCTTTTTTCTCTTTCGGATGATATCTCGACAATATAGTAACAGTTAATACTGTTTGAGTGGAATGCACATTGGTTTGTTTGTTGTGCTCTTTTTTCTCTTTCGGATGATATCTTGACAATATAGTAACAGTTAATACTGTTTGAGTGGAATGCACATTGGTTTGTTTGTTGTGCTCTTTTTTCTCTTTCGGTTGATATCTTGACAATATAATAATAGTTAATACTGTTTGAGTGGAATGCACATTGGTTTGTTTGTTGTGCCCTTTTTTCTCTTTCGGATGATATCTTGACAATATAGTAACAGTTAATACTGTTTTAGTGAATGCACATTGGTTTGCTTGTTGTGCTCTTTTTTCTCTTTCGGATGATATCTTGACAATATAGTAACAGTTAATACTGTTTGAGTGGAATGCACATTGGTTTGTTTGTTGTGCTCTTTTTTCTCTTTCGGATGATATCTTGACGATATAGTAACAGGTAATACTGTTTGAGTGGAATGCACATTGGTTTGTTTGTTGTGCCCTTTTTTCTCTTTCGGATGATAACTTGACAATATAGTAACAGTTAATACTGTTTGCGTGGAATGCACATTGGTTTGTTTGTTGTGCTCTTTTTTCTCTTTCGGATGATATCTTGACAATATAGTAACAGTTAATACTGTTTGAGTGGAATGCACATTGGTTTGTTTGTTGTGCTCTTTTTTCTCTTTCGGATGATATCTTGACAATATAGTAACAGTTAATACTGTTTGAGTGGAATGCACATTGGTTTGTTTGTTGTGCTCTTTTTTCTCTTTCGGATGATATCTTGACAATATAGTAACAGTTAATACTGTTTGAGTGGAATGCACATTGGTTTGTTTGTTGTGCTCTTTTTTCTCTTTCGGATGATATCTTGACAATATAGTAACAGTTAATACTGTTTGAGTGGAATGCACATTGGTTTGCATTATTACAATCCTTATGGAAATTTTTCGACCTTGAAATTGTGGTATTTACACGTATGGATCTTGGTGAAATGTTCATTTATTGGTTTTCGGATAACATAAAAAAAAAGAATTAAGCCATCTCCTTATGTGCAATTTGAAATAAGCCTGTGGACACACCTAAATTTGTTCACTTTTTCACTTCAGTAAATCAGTAGAACGCATGTAATTGAAGTCGGTATATACATTTATAAGTTATTGTGGTGGACTGATGGTAACATGGTGTGACATTGACGGCTTGGAGTTTAGGCTACATGTCACACCGTGTTACCACAATCCACAATTCACCACAATAACGTATATGTTCTGACAACAGTCCTGGTCATTCATAGCAATTTGTGATGCATTACGAAGAATGTTGACGGCTCTAGACGTAAACATGGGGTATGTTGCGCGGTTCTCTGGCCAATCAACGACGCTGTTTCTCACTGGAAGTGAAACATATATATTTTAATAGGTCGACTCGTATATATAAGAGAATGCATTGGCCTAACAATTTTTTACAATTTTAATAATTTGTTCTTGTATTCTTTAACAATTTTATAATTTCACCCATACAGTGCCCCAGACAAACATGACCATACGACACTCTTCTATGTGCTTCTATATATGTGTGGGGCTCCCTGCAGGGTAATGGATGTTTTTTATTTTATGTCCTAAAAATTGTAAGAAACATTTATTTTAAAAAAATGATAAAAAATTTGTTAGGCCGATGCAAAGGCATAAGTGCTGAAGATTCTGTAATTAACAGATCAAGAGGCATTATTTGGTCATGCGAAATTGTAGACAATGTAAAATTAAAAAAAATCACCAAGAGTGTCAGGCAGATAATTCGGTTGAAAGAAAAGATATTGAAACAAAAACTAAACTTGAGAAACAAAAGTCTACATCAGTAAATAACAATGAAGAATTTCGAAAAATGGATGTCACACACGGAGAGACAAATGGAAAGAGTTTTATTTATAGACGCTTTTGATGCTAACATCAACAATAATATATATATATGGTTTGAATCTTTTGAGAATAAGCAGAGTAGAAAAACATATGACGGAGATGCAATATACATTACCGAAAATGGAATCAACAATGTAGAAATTAGATAAGCGAGTCTCGAGATGCCAAGAAATACAAGCCCTAGAGAATGGAGAGTTGCATACAAAACTAGAGACGTTAAAAAGAAAAACTGATAGTCAAATAAATAAACTTGAAAACAAACTATTAAGAACACAGCAAATTCAACTCAGCCAGTTGAATGAGCTCAGGAAAACAATTAGAAAGTAGCATTAACGATGTAATAGAGACACAGGCAGAAAACGAAAGTCCAATCGAAATAAAATCCGAAATATTATGCTCGTCAATATACCAGAAACGTAGCAAACAAATGAAAATCAATGAAAGGGTGGCAGGGAACAGATTAATTGTGTCATCAAGAAACTGACCAAATATAGCACATACGAAATGCTATCATTCTATAGAATTGGAAGCAAATGCAGCGGCAAGAACCGCCCTGTAAAAATTATATCAAATCAAAGATGGCTGGAGACAAAATGATTGAAGATGCAGTGGCTACAACAGAGGAAAGAGAAATATCATTGGTAGCTCAAAGATTTACTGTAATATGGAAAATAATAAAAATGAAATAAACAAATTATACGAGCTGCGAACAGAATTAAAAAGAAAAGAACAAGAACACACAATGAAGGACTTTCAATCAAACAAAATCGAGTGATAGAATTGGAATTACTCTATTTGGTTGATTATTGTGAGGAATGTGTAATGTTGATATGCTGCAGTACCAGTCAGAAGAAGTGGTATATTGAGGCGCGCCTTTATTGCGATATTATGCGCGCTTAATTTCGAAAAAGGTGCGATTATAGCGCAATACCAAACATCTGTCGCGCTTATTATTGCGATATTGAGCGCAGAATATTGCGATAATAAGTTCGTATTGTCGCAATATTGAGCGCGACAACATTGCATACAATCCCGATAGTCTATTATATATTTTGAAAGATCTGTGTGTGTGTGTGTTTGAAATCGATGGACTCGAAAACGACTAAGCCAATTTCGATGAAATTTGGTATTTTATGGTATTTTCGGCCGGAGACGAACATAGGCATATTTATTTGTCCGTGCGAGGTCAACTTTTCACGTGCGGAGGTCAAATCTATTTTTACGCCGTTTTTGCGCTAATATATTTCAGTTCGGTGCTCACAAATCGATTCGATATAGCGCGAATAATAAATTGCCAGTCATATAATTTGCACGGTTAGAATCTGTGTGGCTTCATCTTTCCAACGATATATAATATGTATGTATCCGTTTTAGTTATCTGCCTCAATTATTAGGTACAAGTGGTACGATGCTTTTATCAGGATAAAATCAATGCGTAATTTCTATGACGTCGTCAGAGGTCATAAAGTTAGATTACGTTAACTCTCACCCTGCCGATGCATTTGACTGTGTCGCGTTAACTCATCACCGGCCGATGTATCCGCAAATGACATTGGGCTATATATCTCGGAAACGGGTGTAGCTATCGACTTGAAATTTGGTATGTGAATGTATCTTGCCCCGGATACGAATTTTATCGGGTCGCCGAGCACGTGCGACGCCAGCTTCGCGCATGCGCAGACGAGATCTCGGAAACGGGTTGATATATTGACTTTAAATTTTGTATGTGAATGTATCTTGCCCCGGATACGAATTTTATCGGGTCGCCGAGCACGTGCGACACCAGCTTCGCGCATGCGCAGACCAGATCTAGGAAACGGGTGGAGCAATCGACTTGAAATTTGGTTTTTTAATAGCCCGGACGAAGTCGGGTCACCTTCTAGTTTTATATATATATTAGATAAATACTGTGCATATAGTGTACATATACTGTACATATAGCATTTAAAATTATAATTATATACAAATCTAAAACACTGTCTCTATTTATGCCAAACGATATAGAAGAAGTAATAATTTGCTTTAAATGTCACAATTTTGAGCGCAAGATGTCGCAATATTAAGCGCGCGATATCGCAATATTAAGCCCGAGATATTGCGATATTAAGCGCAAAATATTGCATTAATATCGCAAGCGGTGCACTTATTAGCGTTTTCACTTGCAATATTATTGCGATATATTGGGCGCGAAAATAGCGCGCTTAATATACCACTTCTTTTGACTGTACTGTCAGGGACGTGGCTAGGGGGTCTCCGTTGGTGGGGGGGGGGGGGGGTGTTCACCTTGGGAATTCCATCTGCACCCTCCGAATTTCATTTTGAACTCCCCCCTTCCCTTGGACCCCAACTGCTCCTGTACAAGAATAGTAGCCTATTATAGCTATATGGAGAAACAGAACCATCGTTCTATATACCTGATATGAGAGATCTGGAACTGAAAATTTCATAAATTCTAACACCTTGAGTTCTATTCCAGACACATTCACACGGCCACGGGGGAGGGACCTCGACACATCGCGCCAACCATGGTTTGCCTCGGTGTGAGACAATTGTGAAATCTGAACAAGAAATCGCCAAATCCTAGCATCTACTGCATGGCCTCAAGATTTGCTAGTGTTTGAAATTTCAAACCTGAAATCCCCTATTAGGTTTTAAAATGTCCAACTGATAACCTTTTCATGTTCCGCCCGGTGTGAGAAAACTTCGAAATCCGAACAAGAAAATAGCAAAATCCTAGCATGTAGACTGGCCTCAAGCATACCCAGTGTTGGAAATTTCAAACCTGACACCTCCACTTACGTTGGAAAATGTCCAACTGATGACCATTTCAGTCCACAATTATGACCAAATGTAGGAAAATATTGTTTTCTAAATTAACTAGCAGTGTTTGACTGGCCACGGGGAGGGACCTGGACACAAGCAAGCTTTCCAACTGTTGGACATTTCCAATCTGCCACCCCCTTCAGTCTAAAATGTTGACCAAAAGTAGGAAAATGTGCAAATGTTGATCTAAAAACAACAAATTCCCCTCTAATAAATTGTTGGAAAATCAAACTACAAGAACAATTTCAGCCTATTGTTAGTGTGAGATTTCCAAATAATGTTGTGTAAAGTATGAAATTTCCAACTGTTGAAACTTTTGACCAAAATTGGGGGTGTAAGACACCCCAAACACCCCCCCCCCCTGTCGCACCGCCTCTGGGTACTGTACTTACCAGGACTAAGAGTCAGTCAGACTCGTTCTTTGAATAAATAATGATGAAGTCTCTGGGTTTTGCGATGGGTTCGGCGGCCTATTGATGGCGGGCACCAACTTATCACAATTAAATAAAACACCTTCTCCATTACACAATGCCTACATTGATTTGAATAGTATATAAGAAAATATCCTCATTGCAGTAATGAAAATATACAAAGGGGTTTTCGTCACGTTTTTTTTCCCTCAAAATTGCGAGGTGATCATTTCCCAGTATTTATATTCAAAGCTATTGCGAAAGACATTGTCGGGCAGTTACAGAGCCCGATGCCTGTGGAATAGAACGATTGCTTTCCATGCGTTCCCACCGAGGGAAGATAATATCTGAGATGACCAGATTGTCTGTGGTATGGCGAATGAATACTAGCATAATAGAGATGTTCTTTCATATACTTTGGTACTTTGTTTCTCGATATTATAGTAGCATACCTATGTTCTCTATGAACGAAGCAAACAACATGGTAATTATAATGAAAATGAATTTATGACTGAAGTCATAAACTCATTTTCATTATAAATACGATGTTATTAGCATAGTTCATAGAGCACATGAGTGTATTTCGCACTAATCCATGGCTCAATTTCAATCATTTGCTGCATACATTCTCTTTACTATAAAAGGAGATGTCCCATAAATTGCCGGACTTAGTGTATGGTACCCTTTAAAAGCATCAATATTATTGTTAAGGCATGATTAAGACCAAATTGTTCCAAATCATTGAAGCACGGATTATATGACGGGTTACGTCACAGAATGGCACGTGTGTTATTGGGTTTGCTCATACGGCACTTGTGCCATTGTGGAAGGATGGAACTCGAGGCTGCGCCTCTCGTTCTGTCCTTCCGCGCTAATACTCGTGCCATATCAACAAACCCATTAACACAATCGTAGCGTTATGTGTATGTCTTTACGTTGAATGCGATAGACTGATGGATGTAGAGACAGACTCCCCCGCCATATCTATTACGATCTTTGTGGAAAATTGATAACCTGATGTGTCTACTTCTCAGTTACTGATTGAGCCGTGTAACCAGGTCTCGAAGAAAGCCATAATATCTACTCCATAATTTACGGCCAAAAAACTTTAGCTCATCTAAGTTTGTCAGAATGCTTTGACAATTGAGAATGATTAATTTGAGACCGTTACTTGCAACTCATTTGTACTTTGCATTGTGGCAGTCAAAAGCATTTCCAATATTCCCTGAATTAATACAAATGTTACTGCGTGTCGATTAGCACCCGTTGACCTGAGATAAGTGTGATTGATAGTGCTGCTGAAGCCGATGATTGGATGTGTTTGATTTCTTATTTAACCCTTTACCCAACAGAACGGCCCTGTGCCAATGCATTCTCTTATATATGCGAGTCGACCATAGGTCGCCTCGCATATATAAGAGAATGCATTGGCTTAACATATTAAAAATTATAAAATTGTCAAAGAATGTAGAATTTTTTTTTTTTTAGGCCAATGCATTCTCTTATATATGCGAGGCGACCTATGGTCGACTCGCATATATAAGAGAATGCATTGGCACAGGGCATAACTGTAACCATCACAATGTGGTCAATGAGCCGGTTCCAATGATATCCATATTTGTATGGTTCTATTGAGACAGACCGAAGATATTTTAGGCTGTTGAAGTTTATTTGGCCGGTTTTGGCCGGTTTGTTTGATTTCTTATTTATGTGTTATTTGGTTTGAATATGAGGCTTGTTTCTCCTAATTGATATTGTTCATGTCAGTAAGGAGATATTTATTCGAGAGCTTATAATACAGACTATGAAATGTGTGTGCTGGGCCCACGGAATATAATCAAGCAGGACTATTACTGTGACTCTATGATTAACTATTCACAACTCAATATATTTAAGTTTTTTTAAATAATTAATTTATACAAACAATGGGTTGTTATGGACGGAATAACCCAAATAAGCTGTTTTCCAGCTGTCCCCAAAACAGATGAATATAGATAAATCAAAAGATTTTTCAAATTAATTACAGTCCAGAAGGAAAGGGCCAATTTTAGGGGTAAGTAAAAATTGTCTGTTAATTTGTTTTTCTCCGTGGATTGTGATTCTGGATGGTATGTGCTTCAATTTCTGGGTGGGTGTGGAGTTCACACCCTTAAGCATTTCCCACAATCCAAGATGGCGTCCAACATGGCCGACGTGTTACAAAATATGAACTAAGTCAGTTTAATCCGTTTTGTTGGAGAGAATATCTTATAAAATGTATACAAATGTATATATTATTGGGATGCTATTACATTGTTCAACATTGTACAGAGGAAATTGATATTCCAACAGAAAGATGGCTGCCAAAATGGTGTCCTGAATTGGAAAAATAGACACATTTTCACCCACATATTCTAATTCTGTGTCTGCAGTTTGGAACTAGTGGTAAATTGAGGTCTGTTTCCATATTATTGATGTGCTACATTAATAGGGCAGGAATAAATGGTGTTCCTTTGTCTTCAGCTAATTACAATCCCTAAAAATAAATATTTTAAAAACTGTAGTATGAAATTTCAACGAAAACTCACTTTCGGTTTCTAGCCAAATTTTAATGTGGAATGAATAGATCTGAAGGAGTTAACCCTTTACCCAACAGAACGGCCCTGTGCCAATGCATTCTCTTATATATGCGAGTCGACCATAGGTCGCCTCGCATATATAAGAGAATGCATTGGCTTAACACATTAAAAATTATAAAATTGTTAAAGAATGTAAGAAAAAGTGGTAAAAAGTCCAATGCATTCTCTTACATATGCGAGGCGACCTATGGTCGACTCGCATATATAAGAGAATGCATTGGCACAGGACATAACTGTAATTATCACAATATGGTCAATGAGCCGGTTCCAATGATATCCATATTTGTATGGTTCTATTGAGACAGACCGAAGATATTTTAGGCTGTTGAAGCTTTATTTGGCCGGTTTTGGCCGGTTTGTTGGGTAAAGGGTTAAGCGAGAGGAAGTATTACCTACAACGTGCAATCCCATTAGGGCCTGAAATGGTTACTATGGTTTATGATGGCAGTCAAAATGGCGGCAAATTTATAGAGCATTTTATATTTCGTCCTTATACGTTTACATGTCGTGGTTGATGCATGGAGTTGGCTAATCTACATTAGAGACATATTACTTGTTATGTCTTTGGTGTTAGTTCATGCTAATCCCTAAACAATTTTTATCTTGGTATAAGTTTCGTGTTTCTATCCTTATTGCAATGTGAAACGAGCAGAACGGAGGCAGTTAAGTACACGCTATTATTACCTATACAATTTAATCTCATTGGTGTCTGAACTGGTCACTATAATATGTCTTGTCAGTACAAATGGCAGCAAATGTATAGAAAGTGTTAGATTGGTGACACACTCTTGAACAATTTTATAGTAGCTAAAGTATCGTCCAACATGGCTGCGAAAATCAGTATTTAGCCTTATACGACTGAGACATTGATTATGTTTACAAGCAGTGAGGCAAATATTTTTACACTTCTTTATAGAAGAAATTCAGTTCGTGCCTCTGCTCAGGAATTAAATCAACATATAACTCAGATTACGGGAATAAAAAACAGTTATTATGTTCAACGTTCAACATTAGTCGTTATATGGTATGTCAGTTAACATTTTCTTGTAGCATTCTTATTTATGCTAAATATTTCGGAGAAAGCCCTACGAGTAACGCTATGTGGCTGATAATTGCCCACAGTTGAGTGTTTTCAGAACACTGAGATAGCGCCCAACATGGTCAGCCAATCAGAGATAACTATCAACAACCCTGAAAGTAGAATCGATCGAATTCATGCTTCATTTGAAAGACATGCACTTTGAGTTTGTGTCTTGAATATGCACTCTACATCCCACGAAAAGCATATTGTTTATAGTTCTGGGGAGATGTATTTGCTTATCTAATCAATACGCTTGTGTCTATACCAAATGTGGTGTACTTGATCGGAAATATAATTTAGCATAACCATGTTATCTATATTGGAGACAGGGTCCAACTGGGATGTGTTAATTATTTCGACAGGTTATATATCATTAAATGCAAATGGCTCTCAGAACCATGTACATTCATGTTGAACCTCCAAAGTTGACAGCTTTCTCCTGGTAAATGTGTCTCTATCGCGAACTTTGATAAACGGACGTGCACTGGATGTTAAACAAATATCAGTATTTAGGAACATGTATATTTCACACGACGGACCGAGGTCCAGATGTGAAAACAATAAACGCTTTTATGGGCATCGGCACTTAATTAAAAATATGTCATAGAAGTGCATTCGCTCCTAAAAACCAAAATTATCATTCCGGTAATGTTGTTTCATCACAACTTATCGTTGAGTATTGCAATATACTACCAGAGTGGAGCTTATAAATGTGTGCCAGCGACACACACCCTGTGTTCTAACCACTATTTCTTTAGCTCACCACAACTTAGGAGGTACCATGGGTGAACTACTCATTCGGAGAAACTGGTATCCTTAACCTTTTCCTGTGTATCTTCAAGTTTTTCCACGGTGGCCCGAGTTTCTCTGCAAATATTGCCTACAAGCAACAATTACCTTGGGCATAAATTTCTCAGCCACTAGCTGTCGGGAGTGTCCATAGTTTGGTTTTTATTGCACTGAATAGTCCAAATATGTACACTTCATGAACAGGTTGAGAACTAACCACTTGCCAGTATTTGACCATACTATATTTTGGGATCGGATCATTATATGTGGTATATCCTACGTCAATTTATGTCAGGTTGCCAAGAGCTATATTCAAGAATTTAACAATATAATTGGGGAAATTTACGTGTTCCAACTGTCACTGAAATATCATTGTATTCAGGATCTTGTGCTACATGATTTCACAAGGTATGTGTAGCTTTTTGTGTGTGAACCTAGGATTTCTGACATCACTTGATATAGTATTGCTCACGGACATGATACTGTTCTTCATACATGAAGCAGTTCATATGGTCAGCGATGCCCAGTATATGCTGATATCTAAACTCATGCAAAGTTCAATGCTGTCATTTGAACGTGTGTGAGTGACATTTGAATGTCACGATAGCACCATTACGTTTAACATGTATATTAATTTGATGACGCAATGATCAAATTGTTTCCCTGATCTACTTGGGGGTGACTAATATTTATGTTGTACAGCTTTTGGAAGTCTGGAAATATCCATTTAAATTAGTCCGATACTTAACTCATATCACTGCCGCAAGACAAATATGACAAATTGTCCATATACATAGGGTTAAACTTAACCACGTCAGTATGCACCATCATATTATCTTCATACACGCTCACATAGCTGACATCATTACGCTATATTACACAAGATTGTAACTTGAATAAATAAAATATAGTTTCTGGTTTTCTACAATATACAAGTATATCTCCCACCACATGCGTAATGTATAATTTATAATTTCATAATGTCTTCTATTGTGTCATAAAGTGTTTAATTTTTATGTATCTAATGCAGATTAGCCAACTCCATGCATCCTTCAGTCACGATATGTAAGCGCAGAGGGACAAAACACAGCATTACGATATATTTGCCGCCATTTTGACTGCCATTATAAACCATGGTAACCGTTCCAGGTCCTAATCAGATTGCAATGTGTAGGTAATTCTCTAATTCGCATAATTCCTTCAAATCTGTTCATTTCACATTAAATATGGTCAGGAACCAATATTGAGTTTTCGGGGATATTTCATACCACGTTCTGGAAGCTCAATATTTTATGGGTTGGAAGTGGCTGAGACAAAAGGAAAAACACATAGCACTGATGAGCAAATGATATACGATATGATTAATAAGAAAGCAAGTCAGATTCTGTTCAAAACACTAGAAACGGATAGAGGAGATACGTGTGAAAAACTCCTATTTTTTCAATTCTGGTTGCCATTTTGGCTTGGCAGCCATCTTTCTAATGAAGTGCCAATTTTCCCTACAAACAGTAGTATAATGTAATAGCATCCAGATAATATATAATTTGTATGCATTTGATGAATTATGTTTTCCAACAAAACAGATTAAACTGACTTAGTTCATATTTTATACTACGGCGGTCATGTTGGACGCCATCTTAGATTAAAGGAAATGCTCAAGGGTGAGAACTCCACTCCCACCCATAAATTGATGCATATACCACCTAGAATCACAATCCATAGAGAAAAAAACGTTATTAATTATTAACAATTTCATGCGAACCCGCCCGTATTTATCGGGCTAACCCGCCCGAAAATAGCAGAAGGGCGGGTTGTCCCAGAGCCTGTCATAAACTTGAAAATAGTTTGTCTCATACATTTGTTGAAGGGTACCACTTATATTTTGTCCATTTTCCAAGAAATAATTAAACCAAAATCAACCATCTGCTCTCATATCGATACACCAATGCATGACAATGTAACCAATATATGGTTTTACTATATGTTAGGTTGTGTTTTGCCTGAATAGCCCCATATTGTTGAAAACATATTTTAGTTTAGTTATCATCAAATATTTCCACTCATATTCTTTAAATTGTATTATTTTAAGTAAAGCCTTGTTATTTATAATAGCTTGGAAGAGCTATTATACATACATTGTTATGAAATTATCTAGGAAATCGGGACATATACCCGAGCATGAGTATTTGTTTTGTTTTATTGAATCATATGTTACGTATATTACACGTACATACAGCAAACGTGTATGGGAAACAACTCAAACAGTCTACTGGTTATATAAAACACACAACACAATTAGTAGAGCGGCTACGGTGGGGGGGGGGGGGGGGGGGGCGTAGCACGACACCCCAAACGCTGTTTGTTTTATTGTTTAATATTGTAGAGTACCCATAGGGGGGGGGGGTCAAGAATCAGCTTGTTACCAACTCTGAAATGTGTCCAAAATGGCCGCCATCTTGAATTCAAAATGGCCGCCACCCATTATTTCTGAAATTTATGTATACCTTGGATTTTCCATCTGCAGATAAAATTAATGCATCAATTCACCACTCTGATTATTAAAACATGCTTGGATGATGTTGTGTTAATTAAATTTGTAGTTTGTTCAATATTTTTTAGATTGAAAATGTATAAAAAAATATATTTAAAGAGCGTTTAATGTTTTTTGTTTTTTGTTCAAAGTTTTTCTCTGAATTTAAAAAATAAAATATGAAAAAAATGTGGTAGTTAGTTCTAATATGTTAGGTACATTATTCCTTGAAATAATTCTGATTTCAACCACAGGATTAACCATGAATAGAAAGTCTGAAACTATGTATATACCACTATGGTGCCATTATAGGTATAGTAAAACCTGAACCTTATGCTTGTTTGTATGAAGCAATAGGTTTCTGAATAAGGAATTTGTATTGAAAACTAAGTATGGTGTCACAATATGAATCGGTTATCATTTAACACAGTCCATTTAACAGTCAGCCTCACTATCTTCATCATCATAATCATATCCATCAACCGCTTCAATTTCAAACACATATTCGCACGAGTCACATTTGCATGCATCGGTACAAGGAAGACGATGTTGTCGACATGAACAAGATGTTGGTTGACAACCTGGCTTGGTACTGCACACACAGCTAACCATTTCCATAATTTCGACTGGGGCCATTCGTTGGTCAGTCCACACACATTCGATGCCATCGCCGTTAATAACCCAGCCATTGCCATATGGCAAGGCAATATCATCTTGTTTCTCCAAAGAATTTTTCCACAAATATGTTTGATAATTTGCACGAAGAGTGTGGTAAATAACTTGGTTTTCAGTTGGCGGTAGTAAGTGGCTAGCTGTCTGGTTCTTAGCAAGCAGTCTGTATCGCAGGTTGGCAAGATCCGATGTCTTCTCATCACCATACATGGCACATACAAATGTGTCGACCAGGAAACCATTGATTTGCACAGTATCTAAAGATTCTCCAAGTTTTCCGAGAACTTCAGCATGATCTGGTTGTTTGTGTATCAAATTGAATGGTCGTATTTTTCCCTTGTTGACAAATCCTTCGACTATATCGCATCCCGTGAATGCATGAAAGCCTATAGCAGGCCTTTCAATGTGAGCTATTCCATGTTGTTGCTTATTGAGTTAATAGAAATGAGACTGGGTCTTGCTGTACTATGTTTTGAGATAATGATATAAGAAGGATCTCGACATCCGTGTCAGGAGAATGTACTGCGATGCTATTGTGCCCCAGCTGACTGGCATCATTTGCGTGGAATATTATCTTCAGCTTCCTCTTGGTGGCATATTAAACGAGTACACCCTGTCACAAAATTGTCACTAATGCGCATACATTTACTCCCAACTGTGACATACAGCTCTTTGCCGTTTAATAAGCCCACATAATATTGGGTGGACCACTCGGTGGCTAGAAATGCAACTAATGCAGTCATGTTCTCTGTGTCTGAAAGAAATCGACTCCAGTTCTGTTGATTAAGTGGTGACATCTGATCTCGGCCAGATATTTTTTATCTTCAGAGCCCCATCATCAGCCGCACGTCGTTCATGTTCAACATCCTTAATGGAGTTTTCAGCATAAACATAGGAAACGAAGTCGATCCTTGTCGCTCCACCCCTGAACATCGGTTCATTTTTTTTTTTGAAATTAGATTTTGCAACATACTTCCACATGCCCGGAACGTAACGGTGACTATGAAATATTGCCATGGCATCAAGAATCACACAACTACATTTCACATTGCCGTCTCCACTGTCATCAAGCGATTCCAACAGTCCACCGAGATTCGACTTTCGTGTTTTGTTCATGCGTCCATCTTCGATTTCGGTATGAGCAGCGACCCAATTCTGGTCTTCTTTATGGGGCTGTATACATCCACCTTTGATTAATTTAGCCTGTTTTCAATGAATTCCGATGCAAGTTTTTTTGCCTAAAGCCTCTGCACCAAGAAGATCATATGCTATCTTGCCTGTAATTGTTGCACCAGAACTTTAAATACTGATCTCACTGCATGAAAGGAATGGATTGCCACCCCAATCTTCAATTGTTTGAACAATAGATTGCACATCTTTAAGGTCACGTTCCATTCTCTTCGGAGAGAGGTCATGCAGCTGTACTCGAATTGTGCCGATGAACACCAAGGCCTGCAAGTTCCAGACATCGCAATTGGACAGTGCTTCGAACATGCTGGGTTAATACCCAGCGATCAACAGCTCCCTGCTGGTTGCTGAACATAACTATCCCGCCTTTAAATTTCATTGCTCTGTTAGCCTTTTCCACCACATAATCCAAAGGAACTCTGCTGAACTTATTCATATCGGTGAGCTGTGCAGTAAATCCTCCGTCAGCAAGGTATTTGTATGCAGTTGGGTTCTCTGTTTTCAAAGCTGTCATCTTTGACCAGTAGTATGGGAGATACCGCGCATAATTATGGTGATCATATGCGAACATGTAAGGCATGGCTTTTCTAATACAGAGTAGATTTAGTTCCCCCAGTCACTGTCACGATATGATCGAATAAGCCCAAACAAAATCTCACACATACCCATGAAAGAATCCCAAAATGCAAACATTGGCCCACGGTCAGTTTTCTCGAATTCAGTTCAAAGGTCGAACATGTCGCAAAATTCCTTTGAATTCAGAACATCTTCTGCTGACTTCGGGCATTGATCTTCTCTCAGAATTGATATAAGTCTCTTTAAATCAGAATCATCAATTTTAGCTTCATCTTCATTTGCAGCCTCGGAACTTTCTTCCTTTTCGTCGGAAGCAGAAATTCGACTCTCAATCCAGACTTTGAATGCAGCCAGTTTCATTCGAGAGAAAGCTTCAAAAACCAATTTGAATGATCGTATACAGCGATTGTACTGTTTACAACAGAGCACAGATTCCACGGAACCAGCAGCGACAACACCAGATTATATCATCAGATCTCTTAGGCCCGCAATCCCAAAGCGGGTACCAATAATGGACGCAAAGTTCATTACTAAATGGAAACCACCCATTATCAAGATAATATGAGAAGAAAGTTCTTCTTCTTTCTCCAGAACTTCAACCATTTTACTGAAGATAACATGATCACTGACGACAAATACCAAGTCAAGGTTAAGGTCCTTCCTTACACGGTTGCTATGCTGTAACAAAGAATATACAACGGCAATGTCTGTTGAAGACTGAGATGTTACCGGTACTTGTTCAGTTATTGATTTCATTGGAATTTCATTTGAAACATTATGATTGAATCCGGTCCACGAAGGAACATGCTTCTCTGCATTATTGACACCCAATCCAAAAGAAGAAGATGAATTATGCAGCATATAGACAAGGTTGTGCTGAAGTGCTCGCTGCCACGACATAGGTTTAGATGAAGCATTTGTTGAGGGAGCATTAATTGATTGAATCTTTGGTCGTTTTCCAGCATAGTAGGGTGGTATTCCTTTTTGACATGAACGTCTCCCGGTTCGTGACTTGGAGTGAATGTGAGGAGATGCTGAGTTAGCAGAATTTTGAATAATGCAGCCACTGGTTCCATGAAATGTACCACCTCCACTCACTGTCTCCTGGTTAATATCTGTGTTATCATATGCTATGGTCACAGGCTCACCCACACATAGTGATTCGGGAATAACAGTCTTCTCTGACTCACTCAAAATTTCGGCGACGGTAGTTTCAACTTCCCTTATATATTCGTTCGACACATCATGACCGAATCTATTTAGCAGGCGAACAACTTATGTAGACCCTGTTGTTTAGCGAACTGTCCAGGGAAGAGCTATTTGTTTTGGCATCACGATTTTTCCGTTTGATGAGCAATACACAAGATATATGTCTGTGGGTCGTTGGTCCAATCTGGTCCAACCATCCAGATGAATAATGGACCTTTTCAATGTATACATTATAACTGAATGGGGGTGTCCATTTATTTAATAATTAAAATGTTGAACAAAAACAAAGGAAACATGTGTATGTTATAAATAGCTATCTACATGCCACGTTGTTACGCCCATACATCAAATTAAATCTTAAAAAAAGAAAACATGAAGCAATATTATCAGTAAATGCTCTTTATTACAGATGTAGTCCATCTAATAATGAGAACAAGACCAACTATTATGATGCAGTGGCATATCCTGTCATGTTGGCATATAATCCTTATTCACAAACCTATATAGACTATCATATCCTTCAGATTTCACAATACAGATAATGGAGCCATACATGTACAGACCTAGTTTCAGACCTTCTATGCATGGTTAATCATCTGGTTGAAATCACAATCATGACAAGGAATAGTGTAGCTAAGAGCCAAATACTGCATTTTTCATATTTATTTGTAAAATTCAGAGAATTTTTTTTTTTTAAATAAAATAAAATAAAATAATCATTAAACGCTCTTTAAATATCATTTTTTTTATACATTTTTAATGAAAAAATATTAAACAAACTACATATTTATTTAACACAACACCATTCAATCATGTTTTAATAATCAGAGTGGTGAATTGATACATTAATTTTATGTGCAGATGGAAAATCCAAGGTATACCTAAATTTCAGAATAATGAGTGGCGGCCATTTTGAATTCAAGATGGCGGCCATTTTGGACACTTTATAGAGTTGGCAACAAGCTGATTCCTGACCCCCTAGGAGTATTCTACAAGATTAAACAATAAAACCAACAGCGTCTGGTGTGTCGTGCTACGCCCCCCGTAGTCGCCTGACTAAATGGTGTATGATAAATCAGGTGACACTCGGCATTACACATCTCATATATAGCGTCAAACATTCAATCTTCCGGGAGTTTCCCGCTACTTTGTCCACGATTATACCCTCTTAAAGGCACTGGTGGTGTTCGTTGCAGAAATATTCATATTTGTTCAAATCGCCATCAACAGAAGGAATATTAAAATAGATATAGTTTTGTTCATATGCCAAACATAATCAGCGCGTAAATAGTATACTGTCGTCAAGACGTACGATGCTGTACGTAAACAAGAGCCTGATCGTGTTACAGAAGTTTTGCTTCGGTTTACATAACACAGTGCAATTCTATTGGTTAATCACACACAAATTATATAAACGCTCTTTATTATTTCCATATCAGGAAAACAGTAACAAATAACGCTCTTTATGTTTACCATATCCGGATCTAAACAAAAGCCAGGTTCTGTAACGTTTTTTTAAATTTTGTTTACATAGCAAATGAAAAACATTTGACAATAACATACTGTTTATGCCATATTTCTGATTGGTATAAGAACAAATTCGTCTATATTTTACTATTCTTTCTGTTTATGGCGGTTTTTGACGGAGGTGACTATTTTAACAGAATATCCACCGCCAACGCCGCCCGTATCTTCAATTGTGACATCAAAAGTCGGTATTCAAATTTCGCTGATGTATGTTGCGTAATTACAAATAAAACAAGAATATAATTTGTCATCAGTTGAGGTATACGTATCCATGCATTTTCTAAAATATGTTTATATGATCGGTTTGACAATGTCCAGGGCGTTATACGACGCTTGCAATGACTTACAGGGCACAGTGTCATGAAGCAAGAACTTAAGTTAACCGTAAGACGGACTTAATCTAATACGTAAGGTGAATCTTCTGATGAATCTTTTCCGTTTCACGAACACGTTTCATAAAACAGTCTTAGTTCCAGCGCTTTTAGACTGGTCCATTTATTACAGCGATGCTCATATTATGCATATACATGTAGGTACGTTGTCTGGTCATCGGTAGTATAGGGCGTGTTTATGCATAATTGTGATGAAAGGGCGATAATCAGTTGTGACTGGTACATACCGCATGGGTGCGCTTTTTAACTGCATGTGTTTTTGCGTCAGTTTCCACCCATGCACATAGCCAAGGCACCTTGACAATCGTGGAGTTTGAAGTGTCAAAAATAAAAGCACTAAACGCCACCTGCTGGGCAAAAAAGCATCAAAATTACTACAGTCACAGTCAAAACACACTGTAGCAACACAGTGCAGTGTACTAGCTAGGTTAACCCTCACAAACAATGCTCTTACCCTTGAGTTCAATTTCATCAGCATATAAGATCCCACTGCTGCCACCCAATGTATAAGCACGGCCATTCAATGTATGAACAGAATCATTCACCATTTTTATTATGTTTTTTATTGTTTTTAAACAATTCCTACATATATATATTAATAGCTGTGTGCAAGAATTCATTTAGTATAGAAAGGGTTAAACGGCTTCAGTCATTTTTTAATTTGACTTAATTTTCGGTAGTATTTTTCAAAAATAATTTGAAATTAAACCTTCCCACCATCAAACCTATGAAACCATATGGATACACCATTGTTCATGTGTGCAGGTGTATAAGCACCTTGACATGTGTAGTACATGTCTGTCTCTATATGTAAGTTATATGTGTGTGTTAATACATGCATGTGATGGTGTATGTATTAGAGTGCACCTACACATGTATGAATGCAAGGGTGTTTTCACATTTATTCCTTATTTGTGCTTAAGCACAACTATTTGGGCTTAAGCGCAGATATTTGGCCTTAAGAGTAAATATTTGTGCTTAAGTGCAAATAACTTGTCATTTGCACTTAAGTGCAAATCATTTGTGCTTAGCGCAAATAAAAATTCATATGCATTGATCCCCCCCCCTTAATTAATTTTAAATGGCACAGTGCCTAAACACACCACTCAAGTCTATGTAGACCCACCATATGAGTGAAGTAATTCCCCCCCCCAGTAACTCATAATTCCCTTTTTTGAACATGGAAATGGTAAAGATCTAAATGATATGTCTGTTATAAAATATATAAAATATATTTTTGGGGGCAGGGATGCTGATAATATTGGATAGGGTTCCCCCTTCTTTCAAGTCAATAAGTACACCATATGAGAAAAGCAAGCCCCCCTCTCATTAACCCCTAATTACCTTTTTATGGCCATGGAACTGGTATTATATCTGTGCATGAAATGTCCCTTTAATAAAATTTACAAGAGCACTGGGGGTAAGGCACCAATTACTGGGACACCAGGAGCAGAGATGGTGATATGCATATGGAAATATGTTTTTCTTCAAATTTCGAGTTTGTAGTGGACTACTACTATGAGATGAACTCAATCATTCATAATTGGAGGGGAGTAAGGGGATGTCAAACGCTTAAATCATATGCGCATAAGCGCAAATAAATTGTTAGATGTATGTTTGCACTTGAGCGCAAATCATTTCCGCTTAAGCGCAAATATCTGCGCTTAAGTTTAAGCGCAAATCAATAATAAATGTGAAAATGGCCTCCCATATGTATGTTCTTGGGTGTTCAGTGTATGGTATTAGGCTTCAGACCAAAAAAAATCTCTCTGTATTTTGAAGGGCTTGAGACCTTCTGCACCATAACCCATTAGAATGTGTGATTGTTGTAATCAAACACATGTGTTAATGCGATATGTGTTATGCCTGCATTTAATTTTTTTCAGGAGCTGATCTTAATGCTCATGGGGAATTGATGGTATTTCCACATCAGCTGGTGTTGATGCTCATCCTTATCCTTTCATATAAATCATTTATGTCTGCTTAAACACAAATATTTGTGCTTAAGCGTAAATGATTTGCGCTTAAGCTCAAGTCATTTGTGCTTAAGTGCAAATGACAGAGGTTATTTAAGCGCAAATATTTGCACTTAAGCGCACATAAGGAATAAATGTGAAAACGGCCTCCCATACATCCCCCTGATGTTATGTAAGGGCATATATGCCAAACATTGACTGTTTTTGTTTAATTGGACAGAGTTCACCTCTAATGTATCCTGTCATTTATTTGGAAAGGGGCGTGGACCTTGACCTGGGACTTTTGTTTATTTGTTTTTGAATGAAATTCATCTCACAATTTATGCGAGTGCACCTATCGTCCTTATACAAAAATTTCCTCTCTGCATTTTCAAGGGCTTGAGACCTTCAATTAATCATATTACTAGTAATAGATTAATTGGCTGCATTATAAATTTTTGTTATATTAATATTTTCTTGAGACTAGGAGGTATATAGTTATTATATGATCGATGGATCGGTTTGCTTCATACCATTATGATACACCATACGCATGCTGGTGAGCTGATACACCATTATAATATGGTGCAATATACGATATGCGAGATCAGTCTACTATACACCATTATGATATATGATACATGTGTCTGTCTCTGCCTATACACAATTATAATATATGATATGCGGTGTCAGTCTACTATACACCATTATAATATATGATAAGTCTGTCGGTTTACTGTACACCATTATAATATACAATATGTGGGTCGGTCTAATACACATCATTATAATATATATTACAAATTATAGTAGACTGACATGCATATCGTATATTATAGTGATGTAGAGTAGACCGACACAAGTGTTGTTTATTATGATGGTGTATAGTAGACTGACATGTGCACCGTACCACTATAATCAAAGTAACTGACTTGAAAAATGGAATGCTAACCCGGAAATGACGACAGTATTACCGGTTGTATACAGTATCAGCAGATGTATCGAAACAACCACAGTAGTGGAGTTATGGTACCGTTCGCTTATGAAACCGCAGTTTATTAGGGATCGTCACACCCGCAAAAAGTTAAAGAAATCAATATGTCCATGCGGATCTTGTTAAAGATATGGTAAGCATTGCAGTGGGTTTCACTGTTAATATAGTCACATCCATTAAACCGCCATTAACAGAAATAATTTATTTTTAACAAATTTTGTTCTTATGCCAATCATAAATATCAAGTAAATTGCGGCATGTTAATAATTAATCTGTGTTATGTGAACAAACGCCATGTTAAGTAATCAAACAGTATGTAAAGAGTATGCAATAAGCAAAACTCAACACTGATGAGACCCCCCCCCCCCCCATTAATTAAACTTTTGTTAGAAATGCCACCGGGTTGTATACAAAATACGGGTATACATGTAGCTATCGATAATCTTCACATCTAAAGATTTCAGTGTTTAATGGGTCACCATGAATCACTCTTCTAAATAAACACCACGATGTTGAGTGTTTTGCATATCGGTCACTATTTACGAGCTATATATAAACAAACGCTTGGCTCACATAAAGTGTTTTGTGGATAATAACACATTCATATGATCATATATCCTATAGGCTATACTATTAGTATATTTTTGAGGTAATTTTCATAATTTGGTAACTGTTATTTTAATATGAATTATAACCTACATGTGTAACGAAGGGCATCCATGCCTTCCAGTTTCCACAGATATATAAAGGAGAATCGCTGCATTTTATTTTCATGCCGGCGAATCCGGATTGCATGCATCGTGGTGCAACAGTGGTACATGCTGTGTTGAAGCGGTAACATTAACATGGTGTTGGAGGTCACCGCGGTATAATACTGCAGTATTGCCGGGGTGACACCACAACTACTTTAGGTATACATGTAGCTGGGCATCATATATATATATCATTCTATTGTGCATAATATACCGACACACGTATCATATATTATAATGGTGTAGACTATAATAGACCGGGTGACGATTGCCTGCGCTTCAGCACTGTATCATTGCATCAGCTGATTGGTTGAGCAATGTGATGATGCGGCCTGAAAACAGGCTTCAGTGAAATGATTATGACTTCCCCCTGGGCGCAGGCCAGAATCTTGCGCTATCCCTCAGAATTGATAATGAGTATGTGTTGAGCAAATATTAATCGTAAATTAATTAAAATACCGGTAAGCTAACAATTCACAATTTTCTTCTGAAAATTTACATTTTAATATTTCGCGACATAATTTTCACCAATAAAAACATATGTGTTGAATTGCAGAGTTAACCGTGTCTGTAGATATGTTACGATTCAACTGAATGTTGTTGAGCATATTTCAAGCAATTTAAATGAAATTTTTCTTCACACGAAAACTAAAATTTACAATTTTTAGGATTTTAACCTGCCTCATTTTGATCAGCAATTGTTTTGCACACTGATTGAACGTCTATAATCACTCGATAGGTCAAATTATGCCTTGACCATGCCAGAATCTTGCTAGAAATTGGACAAACAATATTTTTTTGGTGTTGACAAAATTAACATGGGAATCTCCATAGACAACGGTAAAATTGCGATAAAAACTAAAATAATGCGAAATGAAAGTCGTCATTAGCTAGCCTGGTGCAGAATAATATACGAGTCATGTTATATAAGATCTGTCGTTTTCATTCGATTAATTAGTCTCGTAATTAACGGATCAATGACAATCAAAACATCCCACTGCAGACGAATTTCCAGCTACGGAATACGACGAAAGTTTATAATTGTCAACAACTCACCTTTCACATATACAATGCGAAAGAAATCTACAGTCATTAAAGATCCATAATATAAATACTCATATATACGTAATGAAAACATGAATTATAGACAAAAGGATGAGATTTAACGATGAAATGCAATAGAATTTCCCCACTTCAGTTGCACGGAAAACCCCCCTCAAATTCAAGCTGCCTGTGATTCAAAAAATAGAGCAACGTTACGTAGGGGATGCCGATAAAGGCAGATCGGTGATTGGTCGGAACTTTTGACAAAGATTTGACAAATTTTTGACAATCCGGACAGCGGGTTGGTCGACGCCGCAGACAAGATCGCGAGAAGGGAGCGCAAAGGCACCGCGCAAATGTTGTAATTGTGGAAGTCGGCATTTTTGCTTTCGGATCCTTATTCGGTGATCTCGAATGACACTTTTCAGCCTGACAAACATGGAATCTGACGGATTTCTGATTTTTGTCAGAATATCCTGACCAGGTTGCGATCCCCGGTCCGCCAGCACGAGAGATCAGTACGCTAACTCTCGGCTACCGACTTTCCTTACAAGGTACTTATACATCATAACGTAAGATGTGAACCTCCAACTGTATATAGCACATTCAACTGAGTCAAGGGACTATATTATCGGCTGAATTCTGGTCTCTGGTATGGACCACCCTAATAATCACGGTGTTCCAGATCAGGACTTGGTCTCGCGAAACCACCTGGCGGATTATTGTACAATCAACGAAAATCTGTGGACATAAGCGTGCTGCGCGCTGCGTCGAGATTGTCGTGTTGGTGTCGCCAAACCTGAGCACGTGAAAGCGGCTTATCTCCGTATTGTATAGCGGTACATGTATGCCGTCGTTGTATGACAGGGATAACGGGGCAGGGTGGTGCGGATTTCCCACCCTCTAAGCGGATGTCACGTTGTTAGTTTTTCGGGTGGAGGAAAGTCTACGCAGAGAGTAAATTGCACCGATAAATCACTCCGCTGTGTGTAGAAGTCACCGACCCAGGAAAGCAACCGACAAACTTGCCCAGATACACGAATCAGATTATCCTCACTTAGCGAGGATCGCGAATCCGCGTTTGTCGGTATTCGAACCAGCTTCGTCAGCGCTAGATGGCATATGGCGGCATAATGCACTGAGCATTCTACCGACTGGACCACCGGGGTCCTTTCCAATCAATGTATAGTGTAAAATAATGTGTGTTCACATCGAGAACCAACTATATATTGTTAAACTTTGAGTCAAAATATTACACTGAAATTACATTCAGTTCATGACATTCCAACCCCCCCCCCCCCCCACCCAAACCTGGGTTATTGCGTTAGGTTCGTAATTTATAACTGGTTCTGACAATGAGATATATATATACATGTGTCAATTAGAATATTGCAAACTTAAAGAGGAGACATTCAGTTGTCTCTGGAGTTGTGAATTTAGTAGGGTGCAAATGTAAATGATAAGTTGAACACCCCGACCCCAACAAAACCACTTTAGTCACGTCCCTGCATGTTTCGCACATGTCGCCACTCCCCTGTTCGGGACTATTATGACATGTAAGTAACAGCTGAAATTGTCTTATCTTTAAGTCATGATGTGAACGTGGTGTTTTAAAGTTGGATCGTCGGGTTTCCTAAAAATACTCATGGTTGTTGTCGCAACCAAACTTTGGTCAAACTTTTAGCAGCTGGAATGCCACTAAAGACACCCGCATCCAACGCGAATTACGTTCCGATTACAAACCTACTATCATTCCCTATTTATCCGTGTCGACCACACCCATCGATAACATATATTGCGCGTAGAAATAATAGCACGAAAATCTGACTTAATCCATCTAACGGTAGTATGCTTCAAACAAAACAAGGATATTATAAATAAAACTCCACTGAAAAGCCAACTAAACGCACGCATGATTTACAATCAAATTACCAATCTGTATCGTTACTGCGAAACCAGAAATCGGTATTCTCGTCTCAGGTTCAAGTCTCGGTTAAAACAAAAAGTCGTAGACTATTACCTATAACACACATAATTATCGATTAAATTAAATTCTGTCCTGTGCATATATAATTATAATCTATCATCTACACGGCATACCAGTATAACACAATTCCTATTTGGTTAACATAAAGATAAGTGCTTCCAAAAAATACTTATGTTTCTATTACCAGAACTTGTACGTTACCACATGGTTCGAATTATGAACAGACCCGACACATGCTTGAATGACAATAAGAAGCAAACCTTGGTTTACGTAAACCTGAGGTTCAAAAAGACGAGAATATAGACTAGTTCGGACCAATAATCCCAGCTTACTCGCTCCAGAGACCAAAATTCGGCCGATATATCTGTTCGCTATACTTTGGGGAAACTGGTATCAGGTTCGAATACAGTGTACGTCCCTTTGAAACATAGATCTATAGTTCTAGGAACCGAATATTTCCCCATACGGTATAGATCATGCCATGAATCTCTACTCTTAGCTACGCACGTGGATATCATATTCCACCAGTACAAAACATGGGAACTTTTTGAAGTTTTGACATGCAGGGAACCTTAAAAGTCGAAAACATAACTCGGGGAATATATTTCTTAGTTACTACCTGTTCCTTAATAATGTACTTCACTGTATGTGAAGGGCCCAACACAAAATTGCATGTATTTCTATGACTTTGTGAGCCGATATCGCAATAAACATGGAATTAATTACCCATAATTGTAAGCGACGCAAAGCAAGATCGCTCACAAAGTCACTTAAATCGTGAAATTTTGAGTTGGAACCTCCACCTACCGTGAAGTACATTAAGGTCTGAGGAACAGATAATAACTTAGAAATATATTCCCTGTTATTTTTTCGACTTCATAAGGTTCCGTGTCAAAACTTCAAAAAGATCCAAGGTTTTGTACTTGTAGAATATGATCTCTTCCACGTAGCAAAGAGTAGAGATTCGTGGCATGATTTAACCATACGGGTTCAAGCATGCACTGGCATCAAGGCACAAGCACCGATATAAACGCTCTTTAATAATTGTCAACAGTCAGGGAACACTAACACGAAACGCTCTTTATTTATATTACTCTAATATCAATATTTACTTCACACCATGCTCCAAATATGCTGTATTTTTGTTCCGACACATACATGCAGAAACCATATACATGTATATACAAATTATTTTAATGCCATCCTCTCAGCTTCTGTTGATAAGTATGCTAAACGCTGGTAATTTAATAAACTACATATGAGCTTCGAAACTATACGCACATGGCTATATTGGATGTCAATGTTGCATACATGTTTTGACAAAACCAAAGCGATCACTTTTAATAAAGAGCGTATATAATTAACAAAGCGTGAAGAGATGTGTCCGCGAGCCATATACTATGTATGATAATTGTATTTTGTTTCAAAGTTAAAACAATGTGATGCAAATGTAATAACTATATATAATCTTCTTCTAGTCGCATATGTCAGTAATACCACTATATATATATGTTTCTGACTCGAGCCAGATTTTCTGAAAATAAAGAGAAATTCCGCAATAGTAAATGCGGGGATTCTAGGTGTAAAGCATGTCGGCACATATCAACTGGGACAATCCTGAAAATATAAAATGGAAAACATTTGTTTCCTAATGCTGACATGTCTTGCGAAACACGAAATATCTTATATTGCATCGTATGGAGCGGTTGTTCAGAAGTATATTTGGGCAGATCGGAAATAAACTGCGAACGGATTCGCATTCATCGCCAGCAAATAAAGCAGAAGGAATACAGAAACATTCCCCTAAACGGACATGGCTCATTCGAACCTCCATTTTATTTTCTACGTAATTTAGAGCGACGGATACGATTAGGTTGATAAATCAACGAACTATTGATATACCGGCTTCACAGCCATTTTTCAACTCTTTTCAACTTTCGCCAAAAGTCAGACAAACGCTCTTTATTGCTACCATATTAGGAATAGAGTACAACGGAACGCTCTTTTCTGTTCCATGTCCCGCAAATGGTTGTTTTGTGTTTGGGACCCAAACATCGTATTCACAATTGTATTTTTCATTACTTCAATGCGTCTTTTGGGGTTACATGATGTTCGTAGAAAGGTTGTTTCGACCTATTTCGATACTGAGAAAAATTCAAAATCGAATAATATTATGTGTATTTTGGAGAGCAAACCGCCATGTGGCTTTAAGTACACATCTGGGCGGTTGAAAACATGGGAACTTCACTGTGTTTTCAATTCTACAAAATGTTCACACGGGATACTATCAATAGGACATCTCAAGAAGATATTTTCATTGATCGCTATTCACCAAAGTTGAACGCGTAATATGACGCAATTCGGTGTTATTCCCCTTATATGTAAGCTGTGTGATGTCATCATACAGTTGGAGATAAGTTACAGTGAAATTCTTGTTTGTATAACGTCTACTGATGAGGGCATCGTGCACGAAAGGCCTCTAGACAACAGGATTAAATATATAATTTTTTACATCATGTTTCTCATTACCTGAACTTATATGCGTGGATTATTATAATTTATCACATAATTTGGCCATAAAAGCAGTTTGATAATTATCGGTAATTAGACACGTTTAATATCAGCGCGTGCGATGACGTCACGGCGTTCTTCGAATAACTTGCGATCGCTGTAGTTTATGATTGTTGTTTTCGATGAATATTTCGCGTTGCTTCGGGTTTATTTGATCATGTGATAAAAGGTATCTCACACTCGTCCTATTTTATACGTAATTTATCAACCTCGTCTTCTAAATTCTATTTGAGCCTCGGTAAACCTCGGCTCAAATCAAATTTAGTGAACTCGGTTGATAAATTCCGTATAAAATAGAAACTCATGTGAGATCCTCTATATACCTGGGTTCGTTATGTATTATTATACTGACCATATCTATCCGGGGGTATACATAGTCGTTATATATTATTATACTGACCATATATATCCGGGGGTATACATAGTTGTTGTTATTTCCAAAATATGGTATAGCATCGACACATTTAATTTAATGCGATACCTATATTATACAAGCATAACAGCGATCACCCTTGATGCTTTTGAATTTCCCCCGGTATCGAAATAGGTCGATCAATATTTGAACTACGGGCATTATATATGTCCCAGAAAGACGCATTGAAATCATGAAAACGTTGAACCCGGTGTTTGGGTCCCCAAACAAGCAACATATTGTGTACGCCGTGGAACCGAAAAGAGCGTTCCATTGAATAGTCTATTCCTGATATGGTATAAATAAAGAGCGTCTGTTTCATTCATGTGCGAAAAATTGAAAACAGATGGGAAATCACTGGGGGAAAACTGTTTCACAAGAATCGATTCTATCGCCTATCGGGTTCCGTCTCTATCGAATTAAGTCCCGTCTCTTTCGGGACTTGAATCAAATGTTTTCAAAGTTTTGACCTCCATTTATACACTAAATGTTAAAACAGAACGTATTTTACAAAAACTATCGCTTGATTGTGTCTTTGTGCGTAATTATTGTTGATAAGTCGATAAGTCGGCTATTCTTTGCACACTCAGAAGAGTAATTTGTTTTCGTGCATTTCCTTTGTAAATGAAGCAGCATTTTGATGCTCCTTTTATCGGCCTTTTTACCTTTTAATTAGACTGAAATATGTCTTCTTGTATGATCGAACACCAGGACACGATTACAGCACAGCTCTCGATGGCTCCTCACAGTAAAAGACCCTCAAATTAATCCACCAAAAGAAGCAACGTAATGTTCCGTTTTTAATGTGATTTTTATGTTCACGATCGGTTCTTTCGCCCCCCCCCCCGTTTAATGCAATATTATATTCGACCAGAGAGTTCATTTGTGTTTCTAGTTGCCATATTACTATATATGGTTTAAACTATAGTCACAGCAACACCAATATGAGTTGTTCAGTAGTCCCAAAGCATCATAGGTTGGATATTAAAGATTATCGGTCGATCATCTTTAATATCTGACCTATGATCGTTTGGGACCACTAAAACTCATCTATTGATTTACTATGGCTACAATTTTAAACCATATATGACCATGGATTGTCATTGGGCAACTATAGATGTACAATCAAATAATCTGATCGAATATGAATGTACTGTAAACAGGAACGAAAGAACCGATCGTGAACATAAACATCACAATAGAATCGGAACCTTTTGTTGCTTTTTGAGGCACTAATTTGAAGGAATTGTATACTTGAAAAAAAACTTGACAAGTTTCAGTCCAATTTAAAGTAGACAAGGCCGATAATCTGAGCATCAAAGTGCTGCTTAATTTTCATGGGAAATGCACCCAAACGCACTACGTCTGTAACTGTGCACAACATGCAGCCGATTTTGCTTTACTGTCATCAATAAACACGTATAAAGACATAATCTGTCGATTGTTATTGGAGAAAACATTCTGTTTTGACATTCAGTCTATAAACAACGGTCAAAACTTTGAAAACATGTTTTAGAAATCGCGAAAGAGTCGAAACTTAATTCGATAGAGACGGAACCGGAAGGGCGATAGAATCGATTCTGGTGAAACAGTTTTACCCCAGTGGAAATGCAATGATCAAGTCATGTATTTTTCAGAGCACATCAAGCCGGTATGTCAATATTTCGTGTACTTGTCAACCTATATTGTACCTCATTTCAAATTACGTAGGCAAAATTTGGAAGCCCGAATGAGTCAGGTCTCCATTTAAACGGACATGGCTCATTCGAACCTCCAAATTTTGCCTACGTAATTTGGAGGGACGGATACGACAGTTCGATAAATACACGAAATCTTGGTATGGCGGCTTCATATGATTTGAAAAAACACAACTATTTTCCAGCGGTTTTCAATTTTTCATCCTAATTCAGACAAACGCTCTGTATTGCTACCATATGAGGAATAAAATAACACGGAACACTCTTTTTCTGTTCATGTCGTGAAAATGGTTGTTTTTCGTTCGGGACCCAAACACCTTGTTCATAGTTGCACTTTTCATTACTTCAGTGCGTTTTTTTAGGATTACAGAATGCTGGTAGAAAGGTAGTTAAGATATTTATCGACCTATTTCGATACCGGGAAAAATTCAGAAGCGAATAATATTATTCGTATTTTGGAGCGCAAACCGCCATGTGGCTTTAAAACAAATGATGTACAAGTCTGTGGAAATTATTTATGTTTTACAACAGTTAGAAACGTATAATCCGGTCTTGGCGGTTCACAGTTAGAAGTGGACACGCCTCCAATCGTGCAACCGCTGTCACGTTCCTGCAAGCGTGTCAGTTGGTTATTAATTACTACATTTTCTGAAGAAACACCCCCCCCCCCCACCGTGTTCGCAAGATGTTATTCAGTTAAATTTATTTATAATAATATACATAAACTAGATAGATCCCATCCATCTTTCCGACCACAGGCGGATAATGTGTTAGGTCACAACTTTAAGATTATCTGAAGACACCTCAACCAGACTTAATTTAAGACCAAAGTTAAGACCATATATTAAGTTAGGACCTTGTTCGTGAAACGCACTTATGACTAACGTTTGAACTTATGACCATCTTTAGTCCCAACAATGTCATAAGTTGTTGTCACGAAACTGGGCCCAGGTTGTTTGTGTTATACGCTGAAATAATCGGCCATCGTATTTCACTAAATTTGTATGCACACACTTCGAGACAACGACATGTTGGGGAAAATTTATTTTGCGCGTGTTTATTTGCAGGCCAAGCGGATGCTCCCACAGCGCCTTCTGAAATGTGGGACGGCGGAGCTGCTCCAGGGCCGGCACCAAGGCGACGATGGGGTAAGGTCTGATATGATAGAACAATACGACATCGTTTATTCAATGAGTATATATGGGTGCCATTTGGCTCTCAAATGGGGTAAATGGTGGACTTCCAGCGAAATAGATTTAACACAGACTCTTTTTTTGGGTTTCCCTCCATTTCATTGGAGAGTGGCGAAGCACGCGCGTGATGTCATTGATTTATGACATAACATATCACCTCACAGATCAGAGGTCAATGACGTGTTCATAAGTTTCCTACGCATTGTCAAACTCAACTATTGTTGGAAAACTGATGTATCCATAACTCATTTTACTCATCGCAATATAGGAGACAATCATCTTCGAGTTTTTATCAGTCATCGATATTCATGGCTGATTATTCTTTCGCGTTTTGTTGTATTTATAACTATTTCTAAATACGATGATTCTCACAAACTACACCCGGAACGCACTCCATATTTGGAAATGGTTTATTACGTCATATTGGGAATGCCTCGTCGCTGTAGAAATGAAATATATTTACACACTAAGTGTTGTCATCACTAAATTCAGCATTCTGATTGGTCGGCGCCCACGTGGCTAGTTGCAGTTATTTCTCGGTGAATGCGCAACGCCTCATAACACCAAGCTAATAACACCATCGATACGTCATTAGGTTTGGAAAGACGAACGCGTAATGTTTTGGGCGCATTTGGACTCGCGCAGGACTGACTTAATACATCATCGGGTTTCAATATGAAGAGAAATTGTTCCTATTAACTTTTGCCAAGGGTGCTATTGGGTATTTTGGGCTGATCTTGTCACGATACACTTTTCGATTTAAATAAATTTACAAAAGTGGCTTTTTCGCTAAATGTATATAAATATAAGGATTAACTGTCATGTGGACTATTTTTATGGAGATGTAACGGTGAGGTAAGTGGTCATAACTTGTATGTAAAACCCTTCGGGTTTTACACAAGTTATGTCCACTTACCTCACCGTTACATCTCCATAAAAACAGTTCACATGACAGTTAATCCTTCTATAATGGACACATATAGAGACGTACACCCGTTAGGATTATCGTCGGCTTTTCCAAGAGACTGGGTTTCACAGTGACCGTATCCCAAGCATATGGCTTATTTCAGTTGAACGCTTATCGTCGTCATTGTGAACCTCACTTAATTTTCATCTTCACAGTCTAAGCTTTTACCATCCGTTCAGTTTGATTGCAGTCGGCTTTCCGTTAACGGACTTCCCATCGGCTGCGTGTGCTTCGCCTCCGAAATTATTCATAGCTGTTGCACAATAGCATTCTTTTGACATTTTCACTGATCGAGACAGGACTGTCCTATGAATCAAGGGATAATTAATAATGATAAAATTAATAATAACTAGAGGTCAGATTCCATGGAATCAGATATACTTCCATGGTATTCCATTCCATCCCATCCCATGTGAGTGTTATGCGTATATGTGTGTTCCTCTTCGTGCGAATGCATATTGGTGCCTTACGATATAATGTTGGACTTGCATTGACATTTCTAAATTTAATATATATTTTGGTACTTCTGTCTGTTTGTTTGTCTGTCAGCTATGGCCGGGAAAACTGCTGGACGGATTTTGACGAAATCTGATAAATGTGGGTACTTTTGTCCAGGGAGTGTTTTGGACGGGTCGAATCGTGACCCCCGACCTGACATTGGTCTTCAAAAAGGTCAATCAAAGGTCAAATCGGGTAAAACAGACGGATTTCCACGAAATTCGATACCTAGGGGTACTTTTGTCCGGGGAGTCTTTTGGATGGGTCAAGTCGTGACCCCGACCTGACATTGATCTTCAAAATGGTCAGTTCAAGGTCATATCGGGTAAAACGAACGGATTTTGACGAAATTTGATACTTAGGAAAACTTTTGTCCGGGGAGTGTTTTGGAAGGTCAAATCGTGACAATAGGTTACTTTTACAGTAGAGCGGACATACCTATATAGTATATCGGTGAGCATATTCATGCATTTGCATTGCTTCTTGATAAGTTCGTTTGAATTTGCGTCATGAAGAGAGGGTTTGCATTTGAGTAATATATATCACCCTATACAACATTATACGCTACCAGGGTTAAACCGTTCAATATAAATCATTAAAAGGTGTACTAATCTTGCGTTTAGATACTTCTTATCACATCCACTTATCAAAGTTTTTATCTCAATATATGAATTTCGGAGTAATTTTCCCCATTTGATCTTCGGTGGAATTTGCCAAATCTGAACCCACCCGACACAAACACTCCCTTGAGCAGGTTGCGTTTATATTAGACAGGTCAAATTTTGGAGGCATACCCACAGTATACCGCATTAAACTCGCTCCTACATTAGCCCGTTTGGATTTGGGGCTAAAACTCGGCTAGTGATAGACTACAGAAGTATACATATTTATGATATATAGCGTTGTCATGAGTAAACCGTTCCATCTGAAAATTAGAAAATCGCCGTCTGGATGCGCGTGAACACTAGCCATCAGATGTACTCCTAAAAAAAAATTATCTCGATGTTTGAATCCCCCCCCCCCTTTGCAATTTTCGTGGAATTTTCCGAAAGTCTCAACCCACACTGACACGCATTCTCCGTTGGGCCTGTTACATTTATAGTATAGCCGTCAAAATTCTGGGACGTACATAAAGTATGTCAACGTACATGCTACGACATTATCGTGCTCTTTAACCAGCCGGTTTGGATTTGGCGGGAAAGGTAGTTGCAATATTTCCGTACCCCGTAACGCGGAAAGTACTGGGTTAAAA
The DNA here is from genome assembly GCA_032622095.1 of Siphonodentalium dalli. NCBI lineage: Eukaryota > Metazoa > Mollusca > Scaphopoda > Gadilida > Siphonodentaliidae > Siphonodentalium > Siphonodentalium dalli. The sequence continues at coordinate 54,516,487 of CP136064.1, read as the reverse complement.
CATTTTTAGGCGGTATATTCGAGTCCGAATCTCTCGTCCAATTCGGAATATGCAATAAAAAAATTTGAGCTCTGTACTCTGTACTCAAAAAAAAAAACAACCTTGGTTTATTCATCTTGGTGTATAGTGTGTCCCTATTTATGGGCGGTAACTCGTCAGGGAAAGCGCGGACACAAGTTTTTATGCCCGTGGGCAGTAGTGCATATCGAGATGTGCATACGGTCTAATTTTCGATGCTCTGCTTCTTATAATTTCCGAGATAATAAAATGACATTTCTTCAAATAAAAGGAGATAACTCCTCGGTGAAAACGCGGACAAAATTGTTATGGGCCATAGGCATAGAACTTATGTACCCCAATCTACTTACCAAGTTTTAGTGTGCTACTCCCTGTTTTCGAGTAATAGTGATTACAAAAGTGTCCAGTATAATAATAATAATACTGAAAAAGGGCCATAACTCCACCAAGAAACATTGGGCGGAAATCCGGATACCATTATATTTAGTAGACCTTCGATGCCTATATTCGCTAGAGATTTCGCGTTCCTACTGCAATCAGTTTCTGAGTATTTTGAAATAAACGGAAAACGACCTCAGTAGAAAAACAAGATACTTCCTTGGTTACACCATGGAAGTATAATAACTCATGCATTTATATTGCCCATTAGTTTTAATTTGCTTCACATTAAATTTTACCCCGGGTATAGGCCATTTGTTACCCATCTAGTCCAGTGCATTTATGAGAAAAAAATGCCACACCCGGAACTAATTGCAACAGAATTTTTTTTTGCTGGAATAAGTATATAAACCCTCCATAAACAACATACTAAAAATCGGCAAAAATCGGAAAAAGGGAAATTGGTGAATTTCGTGAAATAAATTTGGGGAAATTTTGTCAAATCATCAATTTATGGATTTCATGGATGCATATAAAAACAATCAAATTCACAAATCCTACAAATGGTATGTGTATTGTGTCGATCTCAATTTCCTGAACCCAGTACTGAAAACCAGTCCCAGATTCATTACGTATTTTTCGAGTTGTGTGCCTTCAAAAACGCGAGTTTACCTGATTTCGGCCAATTTTCGGGGCCTCAATTTCGAAGAATGAGCCAAAATGCCTTATTTATGATAAATTATTAAAAAAAACTAGAGCAAACTGAAGGGATTTTTCAGTTTTATAGTAATTTCCCCACTAGATTAAACACAAAATATGATTAATATGTGTATCTATAATTAAGAAGAAGATTAAATTCTCAAACAAAATGTGTGTTCCATTGTATGGACTTGGCCAATTTTGCCTCTGACACTGAACGTGTGTGATGAAATGCAATATTTGAGGTCATGTAACTCAATAATTTAATATCCATATGCCATGCTTTTCTTATAACCTTTTAAGTATGTTGGATTGAACAAAATGTAAAGGTATTAACAGGACATTATTTAAGAAAATCAACTTATGGCCCTTTGAATACTTAGTTTTAGCTTGTTTCCAAAGATGCCAGTTTGAGGCATTTTTGTCCAATCTAAAAGGTTTTGGGCCATAAAAACCAAAAACAATGGGTCTTTTAATGTGTAAAATTATTTGAACTTTCCTCCCACAACAATTTAGTGATATAAAATTAGCCTTACATTGGTTATGCCATAGTATTTCACTTGATTTCTTTCATTTTTCAGGAAACTGACTCCAAATTTTAACGTTGGTATAGGGGTAGGAAAAATCACAAAATGCAATCTTATCACCAAATTACAGCCATTTCAGACACAATGTTGTTTTCTTCCAGTTAGTGTACAATCCTGTTGCATTATAAAACTGCTTAATACATTATCGGACGTTGATTTAGAATGTTATGGTTATGTTGTATAAAACAATCTCAAAATAGCCAATTTGACATTTCACTGCCAAATTATGACAAAAAATATTATAGCTCTGTCAATAAACATAAACAAAGGAAATGTGAAATTATGTATGAAAGAACAATGTAAGCAGAAACTGTTAATATAAAGTTTTCTGCTTCAAGATGCATAATTTTGAAGATTTTGTTGATATGCTTTCCCCTACCCCATTTTTCTGCCGTTCAAATTTGGAGTATGTTTCCACAATGATGAGTGAAATCCAGTGACATTCATTGGTATAATCATTGAAATGCTATTTTTTCAACAAAAAAATGATTTAAGAGGACAGATCACATAATTTTACACAATAAACTTTCGTTAATTTTTCTGAATATGCCTAAAATCCTTTTAAAATTGACAAAAACGTCCCACAATAGCATTTTCGGAAAAGAGGCTAGACTAAGAGTTCATAGGACCATAATTTTATTTTCTTCACCAATATATTTGGAAATTCCTTCACAATTTGTTCAATCTAGTATTCTCAAAAAGTTATGAGAAAAGCAGAGCATATAGATATTAATTTATTGAGTTACATGACCTCAAATATGGCATTTCATCACACGAGTTCTGTATCAAGGCAAATTTGGCTAAGTCCATACAATGGAACACACATTTTGTTTGATAATATTTTATTCTCCTCATTCATAGATGCACATATTAATCATATTTTGTGTTTTATCTAATGAGTAAATTACTAAAACAGTGTAAAAGTAATTAATTTTGCTCTAGTTTTTTAAATAATTAACCATATAATACGGCATTTTGGCTCATTCTGAGAAATTAAGGCTCCGAAATCAGGTAAACTCGCTAACCACTACAATGAGCCGCTATACATATATACAGGTTACTTGCGACGTTGGTTACAATTAATTGCCATGCTATTCGCCTGTTAACCATTTCTATACCAATATACACATGGATTCTTACAGTCAGTCAACTCAAAAGTGTACATCGGAATGGTTTATTATTAATTTGCAAGGATGTACAGGTAATATAAGCACACGAAAAATTGCTATTATTGTGTAATTTGTTTTCAGACAAAAACCCGCATCTTTAGATAATTTAAATAATTTAGGCCATATTTGTGAACTGAAACGGCCTATAATGTCGAATAACATAGAATAGCCTATATTATTAATATGACATTAGAACATAAAACACAAACAAACATAAACGTTTTCACCCTTGCACATGCGCCCCCACCCTAAAGATGATCCATGTGCCGGCCTGTCCGAATGATAATTGGGATAATTTCAAGCAGAAAAGGTCAAGATGTGAAGCATATCATTCGCATCTTGACATCCCAGCTCTGGTTTGGCGACATCTCATCGCAGGATCGATCTGCGGCGTTGATATCCGAAATTATGGTGGGTGCCCACACTTGGTCGCATATAGTATTTTTGCGAACCGCTCTGCAGGCTAGACCATTTTAGGGTTAATTAAACATATATTTTGCTATTGATACACGCATTATCCGCCATCTATGACTGTTAATTATGTTTCAAACGAACTACCTATATAACGTCAAAAAGTGTCTAGTATTAATGATAAAATCGGAAATGAGTCGGAATTTCTATTAAATTTATCGGGGTGAGAGCAAGTTATGGTCGCTATCCCATTGAGGGAACATTCCGCTTTGCGAAACTATGCTTTGAATAGTGGATATCACCATTTAACTGGGAGATATATAGCTTCATCTGAGGGAAGATATGTCCATTTATCAAAACCGCAATTCTCGGGTTTGTTGATACCCTCGGGTTTGGATACCACGTACACGGTGGTGTTGAGGGAACTGTTTAGACACTAAGTTCAACACATGGTCGTTTTGTTGAACTTTCATGTATTATCTGAACATTTCCTATGGGATAACTACTCATCAATCATCATGCATTAGCATAGAACGCGTTAAATATGCAATTTGATTTTGGGAATGTTGACTAATTTGGAGTGGGATGAGGCATCTTTGGGGTATAGCGTCTTATGGTTTAATGATTAGCAGTCTACCGGACGCATGTTATTTAATTATATATTCTTTGTTATAAGTCGGAGTTGTCGTTAATTCTCAGGTTTGTTTTAGGCAGCGCATCCGGTACAGGAGGTGGTAGACGAAGGGGGTGAAGATCCAACTCCGGAAGTCATTGACAATGATGAGATGGATGGCATAGGCGATACATTCTCGCTTCACACTCACGTATACTGGTGCGCAGCATGATGCATCGACTGTTGGTTATATCATCAACATCGTGTTCCCGAAACACATGCAGCCAACAACAAAATTATTGTGACAATAAAATGTAATGACCGGCACGGAATTTCCTTTTACATTTCTCGAATTTCTCAGTAAATTAACACCATTCAAACTTTTCTTCAATTGTACATTGTGTTTCTGTATAGCAACACATGGCTATATTTTAAAAGCAAACAGAACACCAGTGCCATTGAATGGTGTGGCAGAGTCGTCCCTGTGTCATGACGATGCAGACCAATAGATATTAGCCATACCGGCAGCTCCGTCAGTAACAATGACGACACCCAATGTGCACGATGTAAATAATATGTGGCATCACAAAGTATTCCGTACACGAATCCGTACACGAATTGTTGTCAGACATCTAGCAACTGGTCCCGGCTCTTACTAGCTTGTTTGCGATGCACACAACAAAGAATTTGCATGGAGTGTGTGTACTGATAAAATTGTAGTCTGACCGTGGGCTATTTTCATTGTCTTGTAGAAAATCGGAATGTATGCGATGTCCCTTTTCATATTGTGATGTACAAGTCTGACAGTGAGTAGGTTTCATTACAACGAACCCTAGCTGAAGACCGTCAGCAGAATGTGATAACCGTTTTAGTTATTTTTACTTAATAAAGTTTTAATTATCAACTTGTCGTCGAAGTCACACACATGCGTTTGATCCTTAGTTTCTTTGACTCGGTAAACGATTATATTAAAGGCTCCCATAACAGACTGTGAAATCATCGTTATCAATAACATGAAAATATACATATACTTTGTTCCCATTTCCACTAAAAAAACAATAACTAATTGGTGTGTGTTGAAATCACTGTTATGTAAACATAAACTATTTTCAAATAAGACAATTACATCGTGAAAATGAACATGGGTGAAAAGGACAAAGCATTGAAAAATATTCCGCCAAACATAGATTTTCAACTGAATCACAATTTCCATTGGTGGTGTTTGTTGACAAACTGTGTCAGTTATTGTTTACCTAGCAATGGTTTCAATATACAAATCTCGTTAAGGGCAATTTTTTTATAATATAAATAAACACAAAGTTTAGTTTTTTCACATTCCTCTTGATAAGGGTGTTTTAGCAAGTTTTGTGATTTTTTTTTACATATACTCATTGCGAAACTTTGCACGGTATTTGTTGTAGGTATTGTGTCATAGAAAACCATATGGTGCTAGAATGTGCAGGGCAACATCCTAAATACAACGCACCTTTACCACAAGTTAACGTCATACGAAGAAAAATTTATGTTTTTCCACATGTAGCGGTGCTATACTAAAATTAGTCTTCTGTATGATAGATTCTTGCGAGAATATGAACGGCAACATGCATGTAAAACGAATATTTACCAAAGCTAACGACATTAAAACGAGAATTAAAAACAAATCGGTAGTTCATATTGTAACCGTGCTACTAACACATTGCCTTACTATAGCCGCATGATATTCACAGGTAAATTTCGATAGCATGGCTACAAGTGGAACTACATAGTTTTATCTTCTCGTGTAGTTAGCAGAGGTATAAATGTACTTCTGGATTCGGTTTCGGGCACATTGTAACTTTCTATTCCGAAATGCCTGCAAACGAATGCCTGGCAAACGTTCAAGAGTCGAGTGTATGAACGTACCCAAATCGTATGAACATAACGACATGATTGTCACACATGGCATGGAATAAATCCTTGACCGACTGCAAAAATTTCCCACTGAACTTTATCATTGGAATTTCGAAAGGTAGTTATATAAAATCACTGAATTAGTGAATAGATTGACATACGTGTATAGCATAAACGAAATAACATCGCAACATAATTATAATACGCAAGTGTGCTTCTATTTTAAAAAGAAAATTAAAATGAATGGACGCATAACCGAATCCGTCGTATGTTTTATCAGGCCTGTACGATTTATGCAACTGAACATGTCAGGAGGTCCTGGCGAATCCACCTATCAGCAAACGACATATCGTCTGACTGAATTACGTTTTCATGAGCGTCCATGACTGTAAAAAAAAATTGTAGTCAATTGAAAACAACAGTTATACCAATGATAAATATCTAAAGCAAGGATTACAAGAAAAAAAAAACTTTTTAGTTTTGACAAAGGGAAGTTAGTGCAGACTAAATTTACTTTTGCTCGGGGAATCTGCATCCCAGGTGATTATAAGTGGTAAGTGGTAATATCCGATCATAGCTATCCAATGTATTTAATAGTTTATCGGTTTAATATAAATTCATTTATGGCTGGAGTCATAAAATGGAGAATTATGCCAGTACGAGTTACCGTTCTTGAAATAGTATCTGTTGCGTGTCTTTTATCGACGGCCGTTCGCGAACATTATTGAGTTGCACACATAACATGCAAAAGAAAGGCCCGCTATAACCGATTCGGAAAAAGGAGAAAGAAACAAGAGTCATGAAGCGTCAAGTTGTTTTATACGGAGTGAGATTGTTCGATTTAAGAGATTGGATGCATCAATTGAAGCTGTGAACAATGAACTTCCGGTTCTTCGTGCAACCTGAGTCTTCTCCGGTGAAGGTCAAAAACATGGCGCGTAGTTTGAAATCGTAATAATTTTGTTTCCAAGATCAATATTTTCTTCGCTAAATTAGGTTTATACGAAACTCATATAACAACACAATCTAACTTGAAAGTTATTTCAATGGGAGTAAATAAAACAAATTGTCTATCCCTGTGTACAGTACCCCTTTAAACTACGGATATTTAAATGGAATATTGAGATAGTATATCCGTTCATATTTACGGGTCCTGGCAGAGGGCGAATATCTCCGCAAATCATCAGCAAAAGGGATCGGGTCAGTAGAAATTTTAAATTTGGAAATCTTAATCTGAGGAAACTAACTGTTATCCAGGTTTTGGACTAGATGCATAACTCTCGATTGCATCGAAGAGACATGTGGACTGTCTGTATCGTGCCAGGTCAATCCACATCCCAAGAAGTAGGAACTGAGACGACCAGGCACAGAAGTAGTATTGGACGTCACTCTGGCCCACCCCCTTCGCTGGCAGGCACTCTGGCCCATGGGCCAGAGTGCCTGCCAGCGAGAGGGTGGGCCAGAGTGACGGCCCATGACCGGGCTCGTCGTCACTCTGACCCATGGGCCAGAGTGACGACGAGCGAGGGGCGGGCCAGAGTGACGGCCCAGGGCCGGGCTCGTCGTCACTCTGGCCCATGGGCCAGAGTGACGACGAGCGAGGGGTGGGCCAGAGTGACGGCCCACAACCCTCGCTCGTCGTCACTCTGGCCCATGTGTCAGGGTGATGACGAGCGATGGGGTGGGATAGAGTGGCAGCCAGCGAGGGGTGGACCAGAGTGGCAGGTTCCCATGGTATGATTCATCGGTCCAGAGGTTGTGTTAGATTCCGAAGAGTAATGTGAGCGCTTCGAAGGGATTTTTGACAGAAAAGAGCATAATTTACGAATGTATCGATTTTTTTCTCGGATTCTAATGGCAGTGTGGTAAGCGGAGGGCGCTCCCCTTCGCTGGACTAACTGAACTTAGAATAATACCGAGAAAAATCGAGGCATTAGTAAATTGTGCAACTTTACCAGTGCATGTTTTACCAAAAGCGAAAGTATTCGAATAAATTCGAAGACGCTAGCGCTGTGAAAATGTGCATGTAAGAGCCATCTGATAGCCGGTTTTGGGTGGCCCTGAAAAGGGCCGTTTTACGTTAGATCACAATAAAAGTGGATAAGGGGTCTTTAGGAACTCAAATCCATTCTCTTGATCCAACTCCCGAAACACAAGCGAACCCTCGATGAGAGGTGGAAATATACCTTGCGGTATACTCACACCCTTCAATGGGGGTACGTCTAATCTGTACTGCTTCTTCTCTCTCTCCAAAACACGAGCTTTCTCTGCAGAAGGGTTGCCGCCACCGCAAGTAAGACACCTGTTGTCCCAAGCCATTCGATGTGTTCTGTCTCCTGTCCACTGAACAGTGTAGGATTGCGAGCCCAAGTTGCATTGACAAAAGTGAATAGTTCAAAGAACTTTTCACCTGTACCATACACCGCTCAGGAAAGGGTCTCCCACACCACAATGTCCCTCGGGGCCGATACACGGATGGCTCTGACATAAGATCCGAGATCAGTTTTAGGTTATTCCATCGTGGAGAAAATGATATACTCTAAATGGGGTTTTGTTATATGTAAAACGCGCGGACGTCATTGGCGACGTCATTGTGTTTTTCTACCAAATTTCCCGAACTTCATTTGAAATGTGTTTCTTTTTGGTGAATTAAGATCTTCATCGACATTGCCGAAGACGATCATTAAAAACAGACACTGTTTTTCAACAACATAACTTTTATTTTTTGAATTAAGAATCAACATATTTACAACTGATCATGAAATTATCATATTTACAATCAATAACTGGTAATGCAATGAACATAATTTACATTTGGTAATACATTTCATCATTAACAATCAACATATTTACAAAATGATTATGATTTTAACATGTTTAAACAATTGGTAATGAACACATTTTATCAACACTGAAATTCACAGTAAGTCTTACAAGTTTGTGAAATACATGTTTTAGGTAATGTTTCTGATTCTTTTCGTAAGGGTTCATAGTTTCTATGAAACCAATCAAATACTTTTCTATCATTTTTGAAGTAGTCACCATCAAAATTTATTTCAACTAATACTTTTATGCCATATCCGCTTTTCAAGAAATGTAAAGCAAATATGCAGTAGATACCACACACGTTTGTACCGTGATGTTGAAACCGCCCAACGTTTATTGTCTGCTCTAGACTAAGTACAAATACAAAGTCAACACATTTGTAGCAGATAGCCGCTGGCAGATAGCCGCTGGCTTTATTGGTGACAAGGTGAAAAACAGACATTCCAGCAACGGCCGTCAGAAACATTTGGAAGCAGAAAACTTTTTAATTTCCGTGCCAATAGCATGGCTAGTAACTTCATACTGTCGTATATGCTAATGCAGTATACTCATACAGTTGGTAAATATCTTCTCAAACCAAGATTTTCAAACAACTTGATTGAACTGACAGCCGTTTACAGAAGGCATTCAGGCATTACAACAGAGATAAAACCACTGTGTGGAGAAAACAACTCTGAAAGCTTTGAATACTCTTGCCTGCATACATGCAGAAAACCAAACATATGCAATTGATGCATTATATGCATATATAACATGATCAATATGAATCCTACGCGATTAGTTCCAATTCGTAATAATTTGATTTCAGCAAAGCACTGAATTCCAAAATTCAGAAAAAAATCTACACAATACGTGAGCTCCATTTATTTGAAATATCCACATGTTCTTTTGATTTAAATTTAAATTTGATACGTGCATCTTGCTAGACCAGACCGGCTAAAGTGACCAGAACATAAGCCCGACCACGGCTTACACTCAATCACTCATTAACACTAACCACATTCCTTTAGCATGAGATCCACAATGACAACGACTCAGTTGTACTCATACGTTACGCTTCAGACAAAAGTTTTGTACTATACTGCGAAACGTCCAAAACAAATATTACATTCGATCGAATTTCTTTGAATAAATGTTTTGATATATTTATCAATAACTGGTATCCCAAACGAATCGAAATATGTTGCAATGTTTCCATTGAAGAAAATTGCAACCCAGTGTTCTCCTGGTTTTTCTTACGTATGTGTATTTACTATGTATGCTTTTACATGATGAGTTTTCTCGTGTGGTAACTGATCTTTTGCACACACCACACCATACAATGAACAGAGGTAGGATAATTTGTCTAGTATATGCTGAAGTTCGCTAGTGTTCATCTTCGTAGTATTTTTTTAACTTTTTCACACCACAAGTCAACAAAAACCGAATTAAATTGGTTACAGTTTGCATGAACAACTTCCTTTATATCTTTCCAAAGTTTGAATGCCTCAAATTTCTCTTGTGGTATAAATGATTCTATTTCTGGATACCATTGTTCCATAACTCGGTAGATGTTCAATTTAAGTAGTGTTATATCAATGAACATATCTACCCATTGTATAGGTGGTGTCCAAAGACAAAGTAAATGTCGTGTCTGACTTGGATGATCTATTTTACATCCTTCACAATTGAGTGTCACTTCTTTTGAAATTTGATTTTGTATGTCATGAACGAAACATTTCTCGAAAGTTTTCCGAACTTTGTCAAGGATAGAAACATATGGAATGAAATCGAGTCCTCCAACTTCCAGTCTCAATTTTTCCTCCAAATGAAACCCATCCATGTTTTTAATAATCTGTTATTATTTCTCGCAAACTGTTGATTTCAATTTGATTATCGAACTCAGCATAGACTATCACGTTGATCACTGAAGCTAGAGCTGCAGCAAACTGAAGCTCTAACCTTATGTTACCGGTTTGTATAGGATGCAAATGTCCTTCCTCCGCCCCTTGGTCAGGTGTGAGGTCGTAACCACAGAAACAATAACCATTCATGTATTGTTCGAGATTCAAACCAAAGGATTTGATTTGTCCAAACATACCCGAAGACTGATACAGTGATAAATAAGATCTTAGGCATTGTTCTGATTCAAAGTTTGGTTCAAATGGTCGGTTATGGTATGTCCGTCCTGACTAACTTCAAGTTTTTTCAGATTGAAGTGTTGGAAATGAAATGGGTTCGTTTCAATATCGCCATTCATATCGTTGTTTGATACCAAGCCTATGAAAAGTCTCTTTGGCATTTGTCCTTGAAAAATGTGATCTTCAATTTTTGATCTAAGCCCTGCACCAATAGTGAATGTTTTTACTTCAACCCTTCTAATCGGTATTTTGAATTTTTTCTGTATTATTGTCTGGTTCAAGTTATGAACACAGCTGCCAATAACTTTCAATTAGAATTTCTGTCCATAATTGCGAGAACAATTCCACAATCGTACATTACAGTAAGAACTTCTGATAAAATCTGGTTCAACTCGGACATCCGTTTTGAGATACGGAAACGTGACAGAGCTAGGAAAAGAGCCATAAAATCAGAAAACCCTGAAATCAGGAGAAAATACAAAAATATAAGAAACAAAGTCAATAACATGAAGAAGCACGCGAAAATGAAATTTGAAAAAAACCTTGAAGAACGAATAAGAGAAGCATCCAACCCGCGAGACTTTTGGCGAATAATACATTACCTGCTAAACAAGAAACGAACAAAAAATATCCCCCCCACTATACAGCTCATCCGGTACTATCTCTGTCAGCAATAAGACATATGCAATCGATGATAGTGAAAAAGCTAAAATTTTAAACGACAGCTTCATTGCGAATTCTACCATTAAAGGCACGTGAGGCCTTAATTGTCGAAAATATTCATATTTGTTCCAATCACCGTAAACAGATAAACATTAAAACGCATACAGTTTCGTTCATATATATCATGACCATCGCGTTAACAGCATGTTATCATAAAGACCTACTATATTTTACCTAAGCAAGAGCCTGATTGTGTTACAGAAGACAGCACAATGCTACTGGCTAATCACACACAAATGGCATAAACGCTCTTTATTAGTTCCATATCAGGAATTCACCCACAAAGAACGCTCTTTATGTTTACCATCATAATATAAACAAACACCAGAAAAGTAACTTTTTATGCTTCTGTTTACATAACAATGGTCAAATATATGACAATAACATACTGTTTATGCGATATTTCTTATTTGTATACGGACAAAGTCTGTCTATATTTTGATGTTCTTTCTGTTTGTGGCGGTTTTTGACGGGTGGAAATATTTTTACAGGATACCCACCACCAAGGCCAACCGTACCTTTAATGATGCTAATCATAACCTGCCCAATTTTTCTAAACGCACCCCAAACACCATGCCTGATTTGGTCTTCACATAAACCGAGGTTGAAACAGCCATCAAATCTTTTAAACTTAACAAAGCCCACGGGCACGATGGGATTAGCGTTAGAATGCTCCGCGAAACAGAAAAATCGATAGCCCACCCACTGGTCCTTCTATTCAGGAAATCTATCAATACAGAGAAATTCCCAAAACTCCTGGAAATCAGCAAACGTGATCCCGATTTTCAAAAAAGACGATCCAGCTGACGCCAAAAATTATCGACTAATATCCCTTCTACCATGTGTATCTAAAATCTTTGAGAAAGTGGTTCTGAAACAGATCAGTAATTTTTTCATCGAAAATGAACTCTTGTATTTCCATCAATCCGGATTTCTCTCAGGTCATAGTACAACATACCAACTATTAGACCTATACCACAACTTGTGCCAAACCCTCGACAAAGGACTACTTACATGTTCTATATTCTGTGATATATCCAAAGCTTTTGAAAGGGTTTGTCACAGGGGATTGATACACAAATTGGAATCTTATGGATTAAAAGGAACGACTTTAAATTGGATGGAAGATTACCTAGATAACCGGACGCAAAGAGTCCTAGTCAATGACATATTTTCAAAATATGAGGTCGACACCCCAGCAGGAGTGCCCCATGGATATATCCTGGGACCGTTCTTGTTCCTTGTCTATATAAATGATTTAGCCGACGGCATTGAATCGGTAACGAGAATGTACGCTGATGACACTTGCCTCACGAACAGCCACTTTGATCTTAATATACTTGAACATACTATGAACAGCGACTTAGACAAAATTACAGCGTGGTCCAAAAACTGGCTGATCAGCTTTAATCCAATTAAAGGTACGGTTGGCCTTGGTGGTGGGTATCCTGTAAAAATATTTCCACCCGTCAAAAACCGCCACAAACAGAAAGAACATCAAAACGTAGACAGACTTTGTCCGTATACAAATAAGAAATATCGCATAAACAGTATGTTATTGTCATATATTTGACCATTGTTATGTAAACAGAAGCATAAAAAGTTACTTTTCTGGTGTTTGTTTATATTATGATGGTAAACATAAAGAGCGTTCTTTGTGGGTGAATTCCTGATATGGAACTAATAAAGAGCGTTTATGCCATTTGTGTGTGATTAGCCAGTAGCATTGTGCTGTCTTCTGTAACACAATCAGGCTCTTGCTTAGGTAAAATATAGTAGGTCTTTATGATAACATGCTGTTAACGCGATGGTCATGATATATATGAACGAAACTGTATGCGTTTTAATGTTTTTCTGTTTACGGTGATTGGAACAAATATGAATATTTTCGACAATTAAGGCCTCACGAGCCTTTAAAACAGTTGGAATGTCCTTCTCATTAGTTGCTCCATCTACAGAGAATCAGAACCTCAATTTCGTGGGAAATTCAATCGACTTTGTGGACAAGCATAAACATTTAGGTCTGGAACTCAAATCAAATCCCAAATGGAACGCCCACATTGAAGGCTCTGTCAAAAAGATTGCATCGCGCCTATCTCAACTCCATCGGATCAAATATCAACTAAACAGGAAAACCATCGAAATTATTTTTAAAACATATTTTACCACTATTTGATTATTCAGATGCCGTTTGGGACAATGCCTCTAATTATATGTTAGAACAGCTTGACCGGCTTCACATCGATGCCGGCCGGATAGTCAGTGGTATCACCCGCTCTGCTTCGGAAAACACGGTATTACATGAAGTTTGATGGCCTTCACTCAATAAAAGACGCCAAATACATAAATTGCAGGCACTCTATAAAATAGTCAACAATTTAGCACCATCATATCTATCCACTATTCTTCCCCCCAGATCGCATGAAGTTGCAGACTATAATTGGATACGCCCCAGTAAATTTTATTCATATTACTGCAATACTGAACACTTCAGTCATTTTTCCCAAAGATGGTCATGGCATGGAATAAACTTCCCAAGTTAATCACTAACGCTGATCAATCTTCTACCTTTAAAACCAACTTGCAACATATAGATCCCACGTTATCATCAGCAGTCGGACCTCCAGAGAGCTTGGATCGCCACCTCTCAGGATGAACTCGCCACCGCTAATTCCAATTAGTGTCACTACTATGCTGGACGCCATGCATGTGACGCCTTGTCTGAGCTGGTCACTCCATGCTCACAGAGGCGGATACCAGCTGATTCTGGATTTCCAGGCCGGCCCGGCAAAGCCCTTTTCAGGGCTCCCTACCGGGAGCGGACCGGACAATACCAGATCAGCAGGGAAACATCGACAGAAGACGAAGAAAAAGAAGAAGAAAACACCATCTAGAAAAAAGAGAGACGCTGAGAGACTCGCTGCGTGGAAAGCTAAAAAGCCGACAGGATCACCACCAGTCGACTCTGCCCATCCAGCTGCGATCCCGGCCCAGTCTGCCGCCCAGGAGATGGAACCACCTTCACCACCACGGCCAGACGAGGATAACAAAGAGGAAGACCCCTCTGACTTTGTTCCGAAGACTCCTGAGTATCACGAGCCGGGGCCTTCCCCCGAAGCAGAATCCACCGAATCCGAGAGAGAAAGCGACAAAGAAAGCGTCATAGAAAGCGAAAGCGACATTGACACCGATGTCGAAGAATGGGAAGATGTGCCTTCACCCACAACCAAACAACCTTGGATCACCAGGGAAGAATTAGAAGCAATTTTCGGCAAAGACGAAGACTCCTCCGACTCCGACTCCGACTCCGACTCTGAAGATGAGCCTCCACCACCATCACCATCGAGTGCTCCACCACCAAAAAAGAAGAAACGAAAAAACAACAAGAAAAAGAACAAAAAGAAAAAGAACAAAAAATCACTTAGCTGCTAGAATACCACCTCACCTGACCCTCCTGAGCCTCCTGAGCCACGACCTAGACATATTACAAATCCAAGAAAATTCAAGTCAGGGCGTAAGGGCGATCTTCGGATGAGCCCACCACCGTCATCGTGCCACCCTGCGGGCGGCCACGCAAATCCTTTCTCTGCTAGATCCCACGCCCAGAACCCTTTCGACATTTCTACGGTGGACTCATTTGTGTGTGATCAGCCAGTAACACTGTGCTGCCTTCTGTAACACAACCAGGCTCTTGCTTAGGTAAAATATAGTAGGTATTTATGATAACATGCTGTTTACGTGATGGTCATGGTATATATGAACGGAACTGTATGCGTTTTAATGTTTTTCTGTTTACGGTGTTTG
The DNA here is from genome assembly GCA_032622095.1 of Siphonodentalium dalli. Lineage (NCBI taxonomy): Eukaryota > Metazoa > Mollusca > Scaphopoda > Gadilida > Siphonodentaliidae > Siphonodentalium > Siphonodentalium dalli. Next base: position 54,501,249 of record CP136064.1, on the reverse strand, counting down.
GAACAAATATGAATATTTTCGACAATTAAGGCCGCACGTGCCTTTAAAGGTGCTTCTGAAATTTAAATTTTTTAGGTGGCAGTTATCTCACAAATGGACCAACCTCCCCCACAAACATGCACGTTCTTATTAATTGTCAGTACTGTCTTCCAGAGCGCTACAAAAAACCAAAACCGAGTACATGACTGTCTATTATTATTTTTTTCTAACCTCCGAACATACACCAATAGATTATATTAGCACTCGTTTATCGTGCCAAATATTCATAATGTAGCCACATTGTTTTAAACACAAATCTTCACAACCTCTGGAAGGCAATACAAATTATATATATCAAAACTGATCAGCATGTAAATACGTTTATACCGTCATCTTGATTACATGTAAGTTATTATTGTATCGGGAGAGGGGCTTCATAAGTTGTAAAAACTTGTGCCCCAATCCCTTTTGTATATTATACAAATAAAATATGTTTCAAGTCAAATCAGTTTGGCCTAAAACCCACACAGTCTACGTTCACGGAGCTGATTCTCTTTACACGTATGTGAGTTATTAAATACGAGTGGTTGGCATACTGCACGGCCGATTTGCGTCCTATCAGGGCAAACGGGGGCCTCTCAATATCCTTTCAGATAATAATATCAACAACCGACCTTTGTTTGTTTTTTTATATTATTATCTGCTCAACGGGACAGTAATTACATTAGCCCCAGAGCCGCAAATTAAGCTAATGGGGTCATCTGTGACTTCAGGCCGAACTATTGCATCAATAACCGACAACGAAAATAGTGTTGTGCATGTATTTATTGACCGTTACGGATACATTGACAATATTAGTAATGACCTGATTATCTTCAGAACATAACGGTGTCAACCACATCGTTAGTATCGACAAACAACTTTTCCGGAACCATCAAGGCGGGGGGGGGGGGGGGGGGGGGGTCGGAAATCATTTTCAGTCACGTATGCTGATTTTTACCTTTCGACCCTTGTTGGGACCCACCCACCCCCGCGTCCAATTTGTTTTCCGTTTTAGTCAGTTTTTTCCGACCATTTTTGGACACCTTGTAATGTTTTATTCTCTGATCAAATATAGATATTGAGAAGTACAAGGAGAAAATATATACACATATACACCCACCCCTTTTAACACTAAAACAGAGATTTGCGGGGGGAAATTCACTGTAAACAGCTGTATATGAATTTATGTGCATACTATTTGTCATGGATGTTAACATTGACATGTAAATGGGAACGAGTCATTTTGGGGTCAATCGGCCAAACAAACATGTCTGACAACTGAGAACAAGTACCCCCCCCCCCCCCTGGTCTGAGATTTTTGTATAAACCGAGACTTGAACCTGAGACGAGAATACCAATTTCTGGTTTCGCAGTAACGAAATAGATTGGTAATTTGATTGTAAATCATGGTGCGTTTATCTGGCTGTACAGTGGAGCTTTATTTATAACATCATTGCCTTGTTTGAAATCATATTGTACACTATTACCTATAACACACATAATTATCGATTATATTAAATTTTGTCCAGTTCATATATAATTATAATCTTTCCTCTACACGGCATATCAATAAAACACAATTCCTATTTGGTTAACATAAAGATAAATGCTTAAAAAAAATACATATGTTTCTGTTACCAGAACTTGCACGTTACCACATGGTTCGAATTATGAACAGACCGACACAGCCTTGAATGACAATAAGAAGGCAAACTTTGGTTTACGTAAACCTGAGTTTCAAAAAGACGAGAATACGGACCAGTGCGGACCAATAATCCTATAGCTTATTCGCTCCGAAGCATGGTAACACATCGCGATCACCGTGGTTTTGGCCTGGTCTGTACTATAGTTTACGCGAAGCCTGGTCCGGACCAGAGACCAGAATTCGGCCTTTAGCAGTTGGTGAAAAGGCTACTGGCGACATGTGATGTATATAAAAACAACTGAATAATTTGATTTCGATCCCTTCCGTGAACCACAAATCAGCGTGTTTCGAGGATGGAAGCAGCTTTTCCATCCTACATGCATGTAACCATTGGTTACCTAATGGGCTATGCATCATCCCAACTTCTGTTCTGACAAATTTGCCAGTGAATCAAGATCGTGACTATAGAGGACTATTATAATGTCTGCTATATTAATTGTTTCCTGTTTTACTGCACGTATAAATTACCAGACATTAGCTGTCACACGTTAGACATTAGCGAGATGATGACCGACCGTTTTGTTCTATATGCGTGTGTATTCACAAAATATAAGTACAAAGTACACAAAACAGGAAAACTATATATTGTCCGTGTATATTTAACCATTGCGTTTGTCGGTTGCTGGCCGTAACCTGCTGCATGGCGTTATTGGAGATCTTTCGCAAAATCACGATAACGATTACGGATATGGACAATACCCTGCATATATTTTCGGCCAAAAGCTCTAACTTTACGCATGTGGGGTCGTATGTGAGACCAAATATACATGTGCCCCACGCAGTTTAATTATGTGCAGATGTGTCAAGGATGTGCCACCGGTCCTACTTGGGGACGCTCTAAGATTATTTTTGTAGTGTATAACACACGGATAAGAACATGGGATCTGAAAGAGACACACATTACTTTTGCCATCAGATATAGATGTGTACAGAGAGGTGGCGACAGGGGGTAGGTTTGGGGGTGGTTGGAAATTTCATACCTGCCAAAACATTAGTTGGAAATTTCACACCAACAATAGGTTGAAATTGTTTTTATAGTTTGATTTTCTATCAATTTATTTGGGGGAATTAATTGTTTTTGGACCATATTTGCATATTTTCCTATTTTTGGTAAAAATTTTGACTGAAATGGTCATCGGTTGGAAAATTTCCAACCTTAGGGGCGTGACAGGTTGGAAATTTCCAACACTTGGAAAGCTTGTATCTTGGTCCCTCCCCCCGTGGCCAGTCAAAAACTGCTAGTTAATTAACAAAAAATATATTGTCATTTATACATTTGGTCAACATTGTCATTGGAATTGTCATCAGTTGGAAATTTTTCAACCTAAGGCGGGCGGGGGGGGGGGGGGTGTCGAACAGGTTTGAAATTTCCAACTCTAGGAAGGCATGAGGCTAGGATTTTACGATTTTCTTGTTCATATTTCAAAACTTTCGCACACCGGGCCGAACCATGGTCGGCCGGTGTCTCATTGTCCCTCCCCCGTGGCCAATACAAAACTGCTAATTAGTTTAAAGGCACGTGAGGCCTTAATTGTCGAAAATATTCATATTTGTTCCAATCACCGTAAACAGATAAACATTAAAACGCATACAGTTTCGTTCATATATATCATGACCATCGCGTTAACAGCATGTTATCATAAAGACCTACTATATTTTACCTAAGCAAGAGCCTGATTGTGTTACAGAAGACAGCACAATGCTACTGGCTAATCACACACAAATGGCATAAACGCTCTTTATTAGTTCCATATCAGGAATTCACCCACAAAGAACGCTCTTTATGTTTACCATCATAATATAAACAAACACCAGAAAAGTAACTTTTTATGCTTCTGTTTACATAACAATGGTCAAATATATGACAATAACATACTGTTTATGCGATATTTCTTATTTGTATACGGACAAAGTCTGTCTACATTTTGATGTTCTTTCTGTTTGTGGCGGTTTTTGACGGGTGGAAATATTTTTACAGGATACCCACCACCAAGGCCAACCGTACCTTTAACAAAACAATATTTTGCTACATTTCGTCAAACTTATGGACTGAAATGGTCATTAATGGATATATTAGGCCCGAGCACTGATGTGCAAGGGGTGTGTGCAAATGGAATTATGCAAAAACTTGTGTTTTGGTCTGAATCTGATTCAAGGGCGGGGGGGGGGTGCTGTTGGAATTTCACAAGGTGGAACCCCCCCCCCCCCCAGGGAAACCCTCTAGCCACGTCCCTGGATGTGTAACTGAATATAGTAAGGCATATGCCGTCTCACCAACTAATTATCGCAATGTAAGTTTAGATGGTGTCCACCTTATAATTACTAGGACAATATATATCCTACCGTAATCGTAATAGTGCATGATATTTTGCGAAAGGTCTCTACTGTTTGGAAGGCTAATCATGTTCTAACCTGGGGATATTATATTGAGATTAGCTGTTGTTATGTCTTGTCGACTCGATGTTGCTGTTATCGTTTTAATTTAGACATATTTTTATTTTATTTTGTGTAAAGAATACAGTTCCGCTCCTACAGACAATACATAAAATATTAATATAACAATTTATTTTGGATTTATATCAGGGTTTGGTAGGACGGTAGAATATGTATAGAGAGTGAATATAACGGATATTGCTTGGGTGTTAACGTACGGTTGTCTATTATAAATCGGGGTTGTGGTTGGGGGGGGGGGGTAATAATAATGCTGTTATGGTATTTTATATTTGAACTATGTTTGAAATAAGCGCACGTTTTATACTAGAATTTGCGTAAAGTAGCGCGAGGTAACCACCGGCTGACATATACATCTACGTTAAATAAAAACGATCCGGTACCGATCACACGGTGACGTCGTGCAACCATACATATATAAGGCAATAAGTGTGTTGTCAAACTGATACGGAAGACCGAACTTCCAAAACGCGACGTCAGAATACACACCGCGTGGCTCATGCGTGGCTTGTCGATATGTACAAAAAAAGCAATTAGCGTGTTTTGCTTGTGTATACTTCACATATGTGACCCGCCATATCAAATCCAGTCGGAAGTCGGGATTTTTTTTTTACCCTGTGCCAATGCATTCTCTTATATATGCGAGTCGGCCATAGGTCGCCTCGCATATATAAGAGAATGCATTGGCCTAACAATTTGTTATCATTTTTTTAAAATAAATGTTTCTTACATTTTTTAGGACATAAAATAAAAAAAAACATTCATTACCCTGAAGGGAGCCCCACACATATATAGAAGCATATAGAAGAGTGTCGTCTGCTCATGTTTGTCTGGGGCTCTGTATGGGTGAAATTATAAAATTGTTAAAGAATACAAGAACAAATTATTAAAATTGTAAAAAATTGTTAGGCCAATGCATTCTCTTATATTGGCACAGGGTAAAAAAATCCCGACTTCCGACTGGATTTGATATGGCGGGTCACATATAACCATGTGTAAAATACACAGGACGTCGGCATCTGGCCGAAAAGGTAAACTATTTTCGTACATCGGGGATGTTATCGTGGAAAGTATTTTCCCCTAATGGTACGTTCATACACTGTCAAGTTTGCACGGTGTGGTTTGCAGGCATTTCGTCGTAGAAAACGATATGGTGCCAGAATATAAACGGAATCATGCATATAAAATGCATCTGCATGTACCATAGCTAACTACATGCGAAGTAAAATCTCTGTATAGTTCCACCTGTAGCAATGCTACCGGAAATTGCCTGTAAATATCATGAAATTTTTCAACGCAAGAATAAATCATACATGTATTTGAAGGCAACTGCCAGTAGCAGCGTTACAAGTGGAACTGCAGACATTTTTCTTCTCATGTCGTTTGCTTTGCATGTTATATGCATATTCCGTTCATATTCTGGCACCATGTGGTTTTCTATGACGAAATGCCTGCAAACCATACCGTGCAAACTTGCCAGCGTATGAACGTACCCTAAATGGCTATGCATGTTCCCAACTTCACTTCTGGACAAATTTGCCAGGAAATCAAGATCGTGATCACATAGTATACTGTCTGCTAGATATAGTGTTTGGTGTTTCACTGCACGTCGAATCCACCGACTCCCATTTTCGTTCATGGCCGTCGCTGGACGCACTATATGCCGGCTTATTGCTTCATGGTAGTGTTCGGTCCGAATATTCGAATATTCGCTCGTAAAAATAAATATTCGAATATTAGAATAATTATTTTATTCCGGGTAATTGTTTCCTGGTTTGTTATTATTCTGAGGGTCTGTTAAAAGTATAGTGTATTTTCCACTGACCATATAAACGAATTAATATGACGTAACTGTAACGTTCTGATTTGATTGGCGTCATGACGTCGAAATAAATTTATTGGCTAGGTGTAAACCAGACCGTGCTTGCATGTGATCATAGGAAGCGAACCTATAAGGCATCGTTTTTGTTTTGTTTGCGCGTTGTCACTTGTGTGTATAATATGGCGTCAAATTCGAAGAAATAAGATATATGGACTCACAACACGTTGGATGCCAAAACTAAAAAGGCTACCGCAGGGCTGATCTCTACTGAAAAACGCAACCAGTTGAAGCCGCAGACTGTCCGAATGTTACACTTCTTGAACAAGAACCTTTAAGCCATGCATGGGACATTGACTACTTGAACTTCATAAAAAAATAAACTCTTGCTATTAAGCAAAAAGACTTTTTTCTCTCTCTTTGTTGCGTATAGCATGTGCATGGATAAATATGCTATTTCATTAAATAATAAATTGGTTCCAAAATATGTTAGCTATATAATTTTATAATTTATCTAAATATTCGAATACTATTCGAATATTCGCTCGTTATTCGAACCGAATATTCGAATACCGAAATCCGTCGAATACCGAACACTACTTCATGGATCTCATCGTTTATCGTGGATGGAAATAGATTTTCTATATCGTGGAAAGAATTGTTTACCTAAATGTACCGAATCTTCCCATCTTCTGGACACATTTGTCAGGGAGTCAAGATCGTGAATACACAGCACTACTATGATGTCTGCTAATTAGTGTTTCGTGTACGAATTCAATTAATAGTAATAACGGTCTCTGGGACCCGCTATGAGATGTGCATCAAGCCTGTAATCTCATTACACGATCGTAAGAGAATCTCGCTGACAAAAAGCAATTTATCGCCATTGTGAATTATTTATCTATCATTGATGCCGCATCACAACGATAAAACTATTAAGACATACGATTTTCCCGTCGCTGTGGGAAAAGCCATACGTCGTAAGGGATAATACGTATACGAAACCGATTTATCGTCAAGACGAAGAAAATCGATTACCTTGAAGGTATATATTTTCTAAACGTAAACAATCCCAGTCGTCTTGCAAAGACCACTTCAATACCAGACCCCCGGTGGCTCAGTAGGTGATGGCTGGTAGATGCATGGCACATCAGGCCTACGTAAGGCGTCCCCACTCGGAAATAAATTGATAAATTGACAGAAAACAACGCACATCTTAGTCGAGAATATTTTATCGAATGAGTCACGGACGGCGCAATGATATATTTCACGAAAGCGGAGCTTGAGTGAAATGTGATTATGCGACATCCGCGACGATTTCAATACAAAATTCTAGAGTATGATGCATTTATTCCACACCATGTCTCGGGAAAAAAATAAACATTAACCTGACTTTACCATGATTTACTTTAGTTACAAGGGTATGTCCATTTTATATGGCTTTTACATGGCTGTTACCAGAGTATATCATTGTTAACCTGACTTTCCCATGATTTACATGGCTTTTACGTGGCGTTTACTGGAGCATATCATTGTAAAGCCACTTTACCAAGCCTTTTATCAGGGTGTGTCATGTTACATTGGTTTTTACATGGCTTTTATCAAAGTTTTGTTTATATATCATTGTAAACCTGACTTTACCAGAGTAGATCCTGGTAGACCATGGTTTACCGCGCCTTTACCAGGGTGTTTTTATTGTAAACCTGACTTTACCACATTTTACCAGAGTAGAGTCTGGTAAACCACGGTTTACCGGGCTTTTACCATAGTGTTTTTTATAAGGGATATATTCAATTACCTTGACCATATATGTTATACGGCAAACTATTCCAGCGTTCTTACTTAAAGTGATGTGAAACACTCCGATATGGTGATCAAACAGAAATGGAGGATAATCTTGCTCAAAGTAGTTATTTTTACAAATATTAAATCCAAACTGACATTACATACCGTCATTATTATATATTAATTACATTCAGTGACTCTCGATGGCGAAATCGATTTCGTTACTTTATCGGCGATAGTTGCGTCCCGAATCGAGAAGTAAATAGTTACAATTGAACGTAGTTCAGATAATGTTTTCTATGGAGTGGTACGGTCGATTTGCTTCAGATTTTCGGAGATGTAGTAAAATGCTACATTCATCCAATTCGCATAGTGCCTGACTACTAACTGAACAGTTTAACGCACCCTAACAAGTCCATGGTATGTCTTTAAGCTATAGTTAAGAACAGTTTGTAGAAAAACTACATGTATAGAATGCGCTTAATTGTCTTGAAACTGTTCGGTTAAAACTATATAAATGCGTGACGATAGCAAACTCGCCGGTCACCCTAAGAGACGATTATCTCTGCTCACGGACTTCTAATCTACTTGTTCAAAAGTCGCAAAATATGTTTCAACATCTAAATTCCCTTTGAAATATGTGGGAAATATCGAATAGTTTAATGTACATATTTAGACACGTGGTACATAAGCGTTATCATATCATTCGATGAATCTGTCGATTTATTGTTTTACAGGGCTGTTGCGGAAAGTAATCAAGAAAGTTAGGTTATCGAGAAATAACCTTAATGGCTATCTGTGTGACATCCAATTGTTGTATAGTATTCCGTAGATTGACGGCTTATGATTAAATTATATAATAATATACCCAGACCCACGGAAAATTCATTATCGCGTTGAGCAAATACATATAATGTGGGGACACTTGATTTGAAGAATATACTGTATATTGCACAAACGTGAATGCGCTATACATTTTAAACTATCCAATCCTTCCACTCGTTGTTCGGTGTCCCGTGCAGCTTCTATACTGGATAGTGATTTTATGGCTCAAACTAGAGCTATCTGCAAAGTTACACATATATATATGGAGTGTCAAATCACATCGCTTTAGCCTCTGCCAGACTGATCAATCATTGGGCATATTGCGATATTACATAAACTGCATACCAACTCAACCGTTTTGAACTGTAAACGACATAAAACCTTGAAAAACCTATCTCTATTCATTAGACTGGTCCTGATTTTATTCAAAAACTCCTGAGGCATACTATATACGTAATACATTAAAATCCGACATTTGCACAACCATGGGCTGTTCTCAATCAACTGTATTATTATAATATGTGTAATTTTCAACGCGCACCACTTTTGTAATTTGCACAAAAATTATATGCACTGTATTCCACCGAGCTCTATTGTGTCATATTTGACGATTTGAGTGAATAAATAATTGAATTGTAGCATAGACCACACATTGATGGTCAGTCCAATTAAAATGTGCATCTGGCATATATGTGATCTATTATATGTATCAAAATTCGTAGGTATCCAGTGGTTTCCGTGATTATTATACTAAATAGCTACGTTGTTTATAGACACGAATTGGCCATAAAGATAAAGCCCGGCAGTGTATTTAGAGCGGAGTGTACATACAGTTAGACGATGCAGGGCGACATGACATAATTGGTTTGGCGGGTCGTGAATTTATGAAGTTTAAGCTCATTTCCTGACCACGAATTCTAAATTAGCCTGTTGACAAATGTTTTCCTGCGTGCTAGTGTCGGCCAGGGGTGTGTGAGCAGACAGGTTCCTCTCTGAAGATGGCAGTTCGTTTCTGGATTCTTGTTTTGTGCGCGATATGTGTATGGACGATTACGACCGTCGGTGGACAGAAGCGTAAGCCTGTTGCACGTATACTACCTGAGAGCGGCGACGTCGGTGAACCACCCAGCAATGAGAATGGCAATTGGAAGCTGGGCAAGAATCCATACAAAACTGCAGCACAAAATAGATATGACTTGTTGAATCCTACAAAGCCTATCATTTTGACGGAATTTGGACGAGTAAGACGACCAAGACGGCGTCCTCTTGTTGCACGGCGACCGGGTGCTAAGCCAAGACCAGGTGGACGAGCAAGGAGGCGACCGCCTGTTAAAAGGCCTCCAAGACCACGCAAACGCCGTCCTGTCGCACCAACAGCACCTGCGCCGACTGCTCCAATATTTGAGCCACAGCCCATAACTCGTGGGTACCATGGCGACCCATATGGGCCCCCGCCTCCTTTGGATCCTCTTGCGACCTCTGGATTGGTCGGTGTGCTCGCCAAAGCGCTCGCCAGTATTCTGGGCGGATCTAATTTCGGTAGGAGAGGTCGAGAACCACCACCAATGCCACCGCATCCAATGGATTATCGGGATCCATATGGAGGACCACCCATGGAACCACCTTACCGTGGACCGCCCATGCCACCACTGAGATTTCCAAGGCCACAACCACGACCTCCGATGCCGTACAGAGACCGCCCGTATTTTGATGTTCCAATAAGGCGACCGCCACCGCCGCCACGAAAAGCGTCAGCACCACTGCCACCACCACCACCACCACCACGAAGAGCGGCGCCACAATCAGCGCCTTCACCAAAGAATTCAGGCAACGTTACCACAACAGTCGGACCGAATAATACATCACCTCCTGGTGTACCAGGACCGCCGCCGCCGCCACCACCTCCACACCGACCTCGGCCACCACCACCCAGGGAACCTTGGGGTGAGTCTGAATCTTTTGCAAGATATAGAGGTCATAGTGGGATCGGAACATCATGAAATACAGGGGTAAACCACAGGTCCATATAACTAAAATTGACCCCATCCCAGTAATATTTAATCATATACAGTAGTAATGTGGCCAACTTGACCGGGCCCACTTTTTTTATCATTTTCAACGCCCAAAAACAAAATAAACACAAATAATATTTGTCAAATAAACGCCTCATATATATAGTTTGAATTATATTGTATTACCCTTTAATTCAACGCATCTCATGTAAATATTGGTTCAGAAAGATCTGAGGTTATGTTGCCCACACAAACCCAATGGTAAGTAGCATAATATATTATACAACCTTAGAGCGGAATTGTTTACTCACCCATCCAAATAATAACGCCACATAACGACCCCACACCATTCGTATTTATTGAATATACCAGTTTCAGAACCCGGAAAGTTTATTCAAAATTCACCATGACGGCCATTTAGTCAAATTTTGCAAGTAAGCTGAAATGACATAACACTATTTTGTCACTGGTAAAATATAAATCTAATATATGTCGAAGAAGTATTAAATTTACGCTCTAAAAATAAAAGAAAAATTAACCACGAAGCGAAATCTGAAAGTTTTCACAAAGGTAACGCGCATGAGATTCGTATACATGTCAACCTGACTTGTGTTCTGTTTATAGATCATAGCAACATTATCAGGGCAATGAGAGCACGCGCTTAACGTAACTTAAAGTGGCGCTCTCGCTATGAAAAAGCGCAATAAAAACGGCTTCCCGGTTAGTTAGATTGTCAATCTTATCCAATCAGATTTTACGTTGCATACAAATGGTTGTTAACGTTGCTCAGCCTTGTAGTTCAAATACAGAAATCGCCACCTCATCGTTAGTATTTCCACAAATTGCCAATTATCACACAATATACGGATGAGATAAATACTATCTACATAGGTGATTCATCTACATAAAAAGAGTACTTCATATCTTGTTTCGGACGGCAAAATGTCACCAACAAAACACACTTCTTTTTCGGTGATTTAAGACTTCGTCAAGTTTGTTTTTTGACACTGACAGTCTCAGACTCTGAGTCTTTGTTATTGTCGTCCATGATTAAATTAATAATTTACCGTAAGTTGACTAGGCTAGATAAGTAGACCATAGTGGGTGCCATCAACTAAATGAATTAAATCGCAATTTATCAATTCTCCCCAGTCTCTGTTCCAACCACAAAGCTTAACAATAGTGGTCATTAGCGAAGACCGAACAAAAATCAAAGAACATATCCGGTTGGACGTCGAGTTCAGGACAATTCACCAAAACAAAAGCGTTGACATTGAATTGAAAAAAGGATGATTATCATGTAGGCACCATGTATATGATTCTACAGCAATTCAACTTTAGTAGAATAGTGGTAAATACTAAATTAGGCTTCATCTTGGGCGTGAGCCTGTGGGGAATTATTAAACTTCGTCTTTTCAACGGGGGTTAGTTAAAAATTATCTTATTTTGATCAACAGATCACCGGTGCTTTTGGTTTGTTTTCGGTCCTCGCTAATGACCACTGTTGTTAACGTTTGAGTTGGAACAGAGACTGCCGATAAATGATAAATTATACTCCTTTTTGCAATTGAATACATTCAGTTGATGGCACCCACTATGATCTAGTTATCTAGCATAGTTAACTTACAGTAATTGAATAATTGAATCATGAACGACACTAACAAAGACTAAGAGTCAGAGTCTGAGACTGTCAGTGTCAAACACAAACTTGACAGTCGAAGAACTGAAATCTCAAATAGTGTTTTGATGACATTTGGTCGTCCGAAGCAAGATATGAAGTACTCGTTTTTGTATACCACTCACCATCTATGTAGATAGCTTTCATATCATCGTTATGTTGTGTGGTAATGGACAATTTGTGGAAATATATACTAACAACGATGTGGCGATTTCTGTATTTTTACTACAAGGCTAACAAAGCAACAACCATTTGTATGCAATGTCAAATCTGATTGGTTACGATAGACAATCTGCCAATCGGGAAGCCGTTTTTTATTGCAATTTTGACTAACGAGAGCGCCACTTTACGTTACGTTAAGCGCGTGCTCTGATACTCTTCCAGGTGACGTGATCTATAAATATAACACCATAATGCAGGTGCATATAGGTTTACGAATCTCACGCAAGTTACCTTTGTGAAAACTTTCAGATAATCTGATTAACTAATTAATGTACCGGTAAATCTGATATCAATGGTGCTGCATATATAGATGTTTAGATTTCGTGGACGTATATACTGAATTTATATTACTGAAACCGTGTCATTTGGACTTGGAATCACGTAATTCGTTATCATCATATTATTCTTGTCGATATACATGTATCTATGTCTACAAATCGGCATTCGTGTTTATTCAATCTGTTTGTGTTTGTTTCCTTTTTCTAACCATGTTTTGTGTTGAGTGTGAACTATAGATAGTCATCCCGGTTGACTCGCACAAAATGGCCGTCATGGTGAATTTGGAATAACGCTTCCTGGTTCTGAAACTGATATTTTCAATAAATACTATAGTTATTAGATATGGGGGCATTTGAATGGGCCAGTAAACAGTTACATTTCTAATGATTTATACTATATTATGCTACTTATCGTTGATAGTGTCTTTGAGGCGCGAGTCTGTATAAAATCAGATAAGATTATTTGACCCAGTTTGAGCGGACAGCATGTAGAACGAGTATAAAAACAGCCGGTCGGCGTCAGGACTGTGCACATAACCGATGTTCTGAACCAATTTTACACGGGATTCATCAAATTGAAGGGTAATAAAATATACCTGGGGTGGGGTCAATTTTTTTTGTTCTGGGGACCTGTGGGATAAACCTTTCTCCCACCCATGGTGGAAAAATATGAGGCAGTTTAAGAAATATGTAATATAATAGAACCGTACATAATACGTTGTATGGTTTTAACAATTTTGAAAATCAGAACGCATCAGTTCCGTTATCCGGTGACGGAGCGTTTAAAGCTACTCAATCCGATTAAGCACTCCTAAATTACTATTTCTTTGGCTTCAGGGGTAAAATATATTTGATTCGAGTTGAGGAACCCATCCATCAAAGCTCAGAGTTATTAGATATTGATTTTTTAAGTTTGTAATTTTCTCGAGATGTGTACTAATAATTGCCCCTAAGTTTGTAATTTTCTCGAGATGTGTACTAATAATTTTCACAGAAACACCTTATTCAAACAGACGAAGATGGATAATTCTAAAATCAAGTGTATTAATAACGCAATTTTGACTGAGACCATCATTTTGACGGCGTATTTCTGGGCCAGAAAAAATAGAAATAACTAAACTTCAAAATTTGATATCTGATCACTCTAAGCGTTGATAGGTAGGTTCCTCGACTCGAATCAATTATTTGTTATCGCCGAAGCCATAGAAATAGTAATTTATGAGGGCCTGATCGGATTGAGTACGTTTAACTATTTCTATGATAATTACTTAATGACGCGTAGTTATACCTTAGCAATGTTCAGATAATAAGTTAAAAAACGACCGTTAAAAGTATTATCTGAATATTTCACATCAGTGCATTTATGATTGCTTCTGCACTTTCTATTGGCTGTCGTCTGCTCAAATGAACACACCTCCAGATGAATATTAGATCCTTCCAGTGTATACTTTTATGACTGAGTGGGGGGGGGATCCATTTAGTATAGACATGGTTAAATCGTCGCTTTTTGACACTTCCTCCATGCAGAATTTGGATATCACCACTTCGCAGGTAACATTAATATCGGAGCGAGTCTCAATCTAAATATTTGTCAGATGTTGAATTGAAGTAGAGGATGTCTTCTATATACGAATCCCTGGTATTCGTGAAAATGTGGAGCAACGAAACATAACCGTTACACGAAACTCTCGGTTTGAATTAGATGACTGAGAACATATAATCGGGTTAGGGCCGCTCATTTTACAAGATTGTTGGCATAGGTTTGTTTGTTGTGCTCTTTTTTCTCTTTCGGATGATATCTTGACAATATAGTAACAGTTAATACTGTTTGAGTGGAATGCACATTGGTTTGTTTGTTGTGCTCTTTTTTCTCTTTCGGATGATATCTTGACAATATAGTAACAGTTAATACTATTTGATTGGAATGCACATTGGTTTGTTTGTTGTGCTCTTTTTTCTCTTTCGGATGATATCTTGACAATATAGTAACAGTTAATACTGTTTGAGTGGAATGCACATTGGTTTGTTTGTTGTGCTCATTTTTCTCTTTCGGATGATATCTTGACAATATAGTAATAGTTAATACTGTTTGAGTGGAATGCACATTCGTTTGTTTGTTGTGCTCTTTTTTCTCTTTCGGATGATATCTTGACAATATAGTAACAGTTAATACTGTTTGAGTGGAATGCACATTGGTTGGTTTGTTTGTTGTGCTCTTTTTTCTCTTTCGGATGATATCTTGACAATATAGTAACAGTTAATACTGTTTGAGTGGAATGCACATTGGTTTGTTTGTTGTGCTCTTTTTTCTCTTTCGGATGATATCTTGACAATATAGTAACAGTTAATACTGTTTGATTGGAATGCACATTGGTTTGTTTGTTGTGCTCTTTTTTCTCTTTCGGATGACATCTTGACAATATAGTAACAGTTAATACTGTTTGAGTGGAATGCACATTGGTTTGTTTGTTGTGCTCTTTTTTCTCTTTCGGATAATATCTTGACAATATAGTAACAGTTAATACTGTTTTAGTGGAATGCACATTGGTTTGTTTGTTGTGCCCTTTTTTCTCTTTCGGATGATATCTTGACAATATAGTAACAGTTAATACTGTTTTAGTGGAATGCACATTGGTTTGTTTGTTGTGCTCTTTTTTCTCTTTCGGATGATATATTGACAATATAGTAACAGTTAATACTGTTTGAGTGGAATGCACATTGGTTTGTTTGTTGTGCTCTTTTTTCTCTTTCGGATGATATCTTGACAATATAGTAACAGTTAATACTGTTTGGGTGGAATGCACATTGGTTTTTTTGTTGTGCTCTTTTTTCTCTTTCGGATATCTTGACAATATAGTAACAGTTAATACTGTTTGAGTGGAATGCACATTGGTTTGTTTGTTGTGCTCTTTTTTCTCTTTCGGATGATATCTTGACAATATAGTAACAGTTAATACTGTTTGAGTGGAATGCACATTGGTTTGTTTGTTGTGCTCTTTTTTCTCTTTCGGATGATATCTTGACAATATAGTAACAGTTAATACTGTTTGAGTGGAATGCACATTGGTTTGCATTATTACAATCCTTATGGAAATTTTTCGACCTGGAAATTGTGGTATTTACACGTATGGATCTTGGTGAAATGTTCATTTATTGGTTTTCGGATAACATAAACAAAAAGAATTAAGCCATCTCCTTATGTGCAATTTGAAATAAGCCTGTGGACACACCTAAATTTGTTCACTTTTTCACTTCAGTAAATCAGTAGAACGCATGTAATTGAAGTCGGTATATACATTTATAACTTATTGTGGTGGACTGATGGTAACATGGTGTGACATTGACGGCTTGGAGTTTAGGCTACATGTCACACCGTGTTACCACAATCCACAATTCACCACAATAACATATATGTTCTGACAACAGTCCTGGTCATTCATAGCAATTTGTGATGTATTACGAAGAATGTTGACGGCTCTAGACGTAAACATGGGGTATGTTGCGCGGTTCTCTGGCCAATCAACGACGCTGTTTCTCACTGGAAGTGAAACATATATATTTTAATAGGTCGACTCGCATATATAAGAGAATGCATTGGCCTAACAATTTTTTACAATTTTAATAATTTGTTCTTGTATTCTTTAACAATTTTATAATTTCACCCATACAGTGCCCCAGACAAACATGACCATACGACACTCTTCTATGTGCTTCTATATATGTGTGGGGCTCCCTGCAGGGTAATGGATGTTTTTTATTTTATGTCCTAAAAATTGTAAGAAACATTTATTTTAAAAAAATGATAAAAAATTGTTAGGCCAATGCATTCTCTTATATATGCGAGGCGACCTATGGTCGACTCGCATATATAAGAGAATGCATTGGCACAGGGTAAAAAAAATCCCGACTTCCGACTGGATTTGATATGGCGGGTCACATATTACCAAAGAGACAGCGAATCAGATTAAATAAATAAATGAATGATGATAAATATTAATAACCTGCATATATACACACCACCATTTGAACCCAGCTGAGCCACAACAGATCCTCGGCGTACCTTGCATATGTAGTAGACAGTGTATTTATAAATTATGGGGAGGATATATCAATTATGGGGAGGATATATCCATTTAGTTATAACTGAATGGGGGAGGGGGCCACCAATAAGTTAGTGCAAAAAGGGAGAGTGGTGTAAAATGGGGGAAAATTAAGATGCTATAGGACAGATTGAAGTCAGGATGACATCACAATAGCTAGCACGGCAGAACAGATATTCTCTCCGTGAAAATAACGTAACAACTATAAAAAGAGAATGGGATAACGTCACACAAACAACACTGACAACAAGAAAGACGGACAGTAACAACATGTGTTAAAAAATCCAAGGAAATTTCAAATTCTTGGAAGATAATTAGCTATTATGGATCGTTACTGAAAATGTATGTCGGAACAATGGTCAGTCCATAGCAACGTCACACGTGGAACCGAATTTATTTTATATTTTAATAACTAGGATGGATCAGAACATACAACAAAACTAACACAAAAGAAGAAAAGAAATTTGTAATTCATATAAAGGTGTGTTTAAGAGACCGGCATACAAAGTATCATGTGATTACTGTAAATTCACTTACCATTTAAACTGCAAAGGCATAAGTGCTGAAGATTCTGTAATTAACAGATCAAGAGGCATTATTTGGTCATGCGAAATTGTAGACAATGTAAAATTAAAAAAAATCACCAAGAGTGTCAGGCAGATAATTCGGTTGAAAGAAAAGATATTGAAACAAAAACTAAACTTGAGAAACAAAAGTCTACATCAGTAAATAACAATGAAGAATTTCGAAAAATGGATGTCACACACGGAGAGACAAATGGAAAGAGTTTTATTTATAGACACTTTTGATGCTAACATCAACAATAATATATATATATGGTTTGAATCTTTTGAGAATAAGCAGAGTAGAAAAACATATGACGGAGATGCAATATACATTACCGAAAATGGAATCAACAATGTAGAAATTAGATAAGCGAGTCTCGAGATGCCAAGAAATACAAGCCCTAGAGAATGGAGAGTTGCATACAAAACTAGAGACGTTAAAAAGAAAAACTGATAGTCAAATAAATAAACTTGAAAACAAACTATTAAGAACACAGCAAATTCAACTCAGCCAGTTAAATGAGCTCAGGAAAACAATTAGAAAGTAACATTAACGATGTAATAGAGACACAGGCAGAAAACGAAAGTCCAATCGAAATAAAATCCGAAATATTATGCTCGTCAATATACCAGAAACGTAGCAAACAAATGAAAATCAATGAAAGGGTGGCAGGGAACAGATTAATTGTGTCATCAAGAAACTGACCAAATATAGCACATACGAAATGCTATCATTCTATATAATTGGAAGCAAATGCAGCGGCAAGAACCGCCCTGTAAAAATTATATCAAATCAAAGATGGCTGGAGACAAAATGATTGAAGATGCAGTGGCTACAACAGAGGAAAGAGAAATATCATTGGTAGCTCAAAGATTTACTGTAATATGGAAAATAATAAAAATGAAATAAACAAATTATACGAGCTGCGAACAGAATTAAAAAGAAAAGAACAAGAACACACAATGAAGGACTTTTAATCAAACAAAATCGAGTGATAGAATTGGAATTACTCCATTTGGTTGATTATTGTGAGGAATGTGTAATGTTGATATGCTGCAGTACCAGTCAGAAGAAGTGGTATATTGAGGCGCGCCTTTATTGCGATATTATGCGCGCTTAATTTCGAAAAAGGTGCGATTATAGCGCAATACCAAACATCTGTCGCGCTTATTATTGCGATATTGAGCGCAGAATATTGCGATAATATGTTCGTATTGTCGCAATATTGAGCGCGACAACATTGCATACAATCCCGATAGTTTTATATATATATTAGATAAATACTGTGCATATAGTGTACATATAGTGTACATATAGCATTTAAAATTATAATTATATACAAATCTAAAACACTGTCTCTATTTATGCCAAACGATATAGAAGAAGTAATAATTTGCTTTTTTGTCACAATTTTGAGCGCAAGATGTCGCAATATTAAGCGCGCGATATCGCAATATTAAGCCCGAGATATTGCGATATTAAGCGCAAAATATTGCATTAATATCGCAAGCGGTGCACTTATTAGCGTTTTCACTTGCAATATTATTGCGATATATTGGGCGCTAAAATAGCGCGCTTAATATACCACTTCTTTTGACTGTACTGTCAGGGACGTGGCTAGGGGGTCTCCGTTGGTGGGGGGGGGGTGTTCACCTTGGGAATTCCATCTGCACCCTCCGAATTTCATTTTGAACTCCCCCCCCTTCCCTTGGACCCCAACTGCTCCTGTACAAGAATAGTAGCCTATTGTACTATAGCTATATGGAGAAACAGAACCATCGTTCTATATACCTGATATGAGAGATCTGGAACTGAAAATTGCATAAATTCTAACACCTTGAGTTCTATTCCAGACACATTCACACGGCCACGGGGGAGGGACCTCGACACATCGCGCCAACCATGGTTTGCCTCGGTGTGAGACAATTGGGAAATCTGAACAAGAAAATCGCCAAATCCTAGCATCTACTGCATGGCCTCAAGATTTGCTAGTGTTTGAAATTTCAAACCTGAAATCCCCTATTAGGTTTTAAAATGTCCAACTGATAACCTTTTCATGTTCCGCCCGGTGTGAGAAAACTTCGAAATCCGAACAAGAAAATAGCAAAATCCTAGCATGTAGACTGGCCTCAAGCATACCCAGTGTTGGAAATTCAAACCTGACACCTCCACTTACGTTGGAAAATGTCCAACTGATGACCATTTCAGTCCACAATTATGACCAAATGTAGGAAAATATTGTTTTCTAAATTAACTAGCAGTGTTTGACTGGCCACGGGGAGGGACCTGGACACAAGCAAGCTTTCCAACTGTTGGACATTTCCAATCTGCCACCCCCTTAAAGTTGGAAAATTTCCAAATGAAGGCCAGTTCAGTCTAAAATGTTGACCAAAAGTAGGAAAATGTGCAAATGTTGATCTAAAAACAACAAATTCCCCTCTAATAAATTGTTGGAAAATCAAACTACAAGAACAATTTCAACCTATTGTTAGTGCGAGATTTCCAAATAATGTTGTGTAAAGTATGAAATTTCCAACTGTTGAAACTTTTGACCAAAATTGGGGGTGTAAGACACCCCAAACACCCCCCCCCTGTCGCAACGCCTCTGGGTACTGTACTTACCAGGACTAAGAGTCAGTCAGACTCGTTCTTTGAATAAATAATGATGAAGTCTCTGGGTTTTGCGATGGGTTCGGCGGCCTATTGATGGCGGGCACCAACTTATCACAATTAAATAAAACACCTTCTCCATTACACAATGCCTACATTGATTTGAATAGTATATAAGAAAATATCCTCATTGCAGTAATGAAAATATACAAAGGGGTTTTCGTCACGTTTTTTTTACCTCAAAATTGCGAGGTGATCATTTCCCAGTATTTATATTCAAAGCTATTGCGAAAGACATTGTCGGGCAGTTACAGAGCCCGATGCCTGTGGAATAGAACGATTGCTTTCCATGCGTTCCCACCGAGGGAAGATAATATCTGAGATGACCAGATTGTCTGTGGTATGGCGAATGAATACTAGCATAATAGAGATGTTCTTTCATATACTTTGGTACTTTGTTTCTCGATATTATAGTAGCATACCCATGTTCTCTATGAACGAAGCAAACAACATGGTAATTATAATGAAAATGAATTTATGACTGAAGTCATAAACTCATTTTCATTATAAATACGATGTTATTAGCATAGTTCATAGAGCACATGAGTGTATTTCGCACTAATCCATGGCTCAATTTCAATCATTTGCTGCATACATTCTCTTTACTATAAAAGGAGATGTCCCATAAATTGCCGGACTTAGTGTATGGTACCCTTTAAAAGCATCAATATTATTGTTAAGGCATGATTAAGACCAAATTGTTCCAAATCATTGAAGCACGGATTATATGACGGGTGACGTCACAGAATGGCACCTATGGTCGACTCGCATATATAAGAGAATGCATTGGCACAGGGCATAACTGTAACCATCACAATGTGGTCAATGAGCCGGTTCCAATGATATCCATATTTGTATGGTTCTATTGAGACAGACCGAAGATATTTTAGGCTGTTGAAGTTTATTTGGCCGGTTTGTTTGATTTCTTATTTATGTGTTATTTGGTTTGAATATGAGGCTTGTTTCTCCTAATTGATATTGTTCATGTCAGTAAGGAGATATTTATTCGAGAGCTTATAATACAGACTATGAAATGTGTGTGCTGGGCCCACGGAATATAATCAAGCAGGACTATTACTGTGACTCTATGATTAACTATTCACAACTCAATATATTTAAGTTTTTAAAAATAATTAATTTATACAAACAATGGGTTGTTATGGACGGAATAACCAAAATAAGCTGTTTTCCAGCTGTCCCCAAAACAGATGAATATAGATAAATCAAAAGATTGTTCAAATTAATTACAGTCCAGAAGGAAAGGGCCAATTTTAGGGGTAAGTAAAAATTGTCTGTTAATTTGTTTTTCTCCGTGGATTGTGATTCTGGATGGTATGTGCTTCAATTTCTGGGTGGTTGTGGAGTTCACACCCTTAAGCATTTCCCACAATCCAAGATGGCGTCCAACATGGCCGACGTGTTACAAAATATGAACTAAGTCAGTTTAATCCGTTTTGTTGGAGAGAATATCTTATAAAATGTATACAAATGTATATATTATTGGGATGCTATTACATTGTTCAACATTGTACAGAGGAAATTGATATTCCAACAGAAAGATGGCTACCAAAATGGTGTCCTGAATTGGAAAAATAGACACATTTTCACCCACATATTCTAATTCTGTGTCTGCAGTTTGGAACTAGTGGTAAATTGAGGTCTGTTTCCATATTATTGATGTGCTACATTAATAGGGCAGGAATAAATGGTGTTCCTTTGTCTTCAGCTAATTACAATCCCTAAAAATAAATATTTTAAAGACTGTAGTATGAAATTTCAACGAAAACTCACTTTCGGTTTCTAGCCAAATTTTAATGTGGAATGAATAGATCTGAAGGAGTTAACCCTTTACCCAACAGAACGGCCCTGTGCCAATGCATTCTCTTATATATGCGAGTCGACCATAGGTCGCCTCTCATATATAAGAGAATGCATTGGCTTAACACATTAAAAATTATAAAATTGTTAAAGAATGTAAGAAAAAGTGGCAAAAAGTCCAATGCATTCTCTTACATATGCGAGGCGACCTATGGTCGACTCGCATATATAAGAGAATGCATTGGCACAGGACATAACTGTAATTATCACAATATGGTCAATGAGCCGGTTCCAATGATATCCACATTTGTATGGTTCTATTGAGACAGACCGAAGATATTTTAGGCGGTTGAAGCTTTATTTGGCCGGTTTTGGCCGGTTTGTTGGGTAAAGGGTTAAGCGAGAGGAAGTATTACCTACAACGTGCAATCCCATTAGGGCCTGAAATGGTTACTATGGCTTATGATGGCAGTCAAAATGGCGGCAAATTTATAGAGCATTTTATATTTCGTCCTTATACGT
Organism: Siphonodentalium dalli; assembly: GCA_032622095.1. Classification (NCBI taxonomy): domain Eukaryota; kingdom Metazoa; phylum Mollusca; class Scaphopoda; order Gadilida; family Siphonodentaliidae; genus Siphonodentalium; species Siphonodentalium dalli. The sequence goes on along the minus strand of CP136064.1, from coordinate 54,478,776 downwards.
TTACATGTCGTGGTTGATGCATGGAGTTGGCTAATCTACATTAGAGACATATTACTTGTTATGTCTTTGGTGTTAGTTCATGCTAATCCCTAAACAATTTTTATCTTGGTATAAGTTTCGTTTTTCTATCCTTATTGCAATGTGAAACGAGCAGAACGGAGGCAGTTAAGTACACGCTATTATTACCTATACAATTTAATCTCATTGGTGTCTGAACTGGTCACTATAATATGTCTTGTCAGTACAAATGGCAGCAAATGTATAGAAAGTGTTAGATTGGTGACACACTCTTGAACAATTTTATAGTAGCTAAAGTATCGTCCAACATGGCTGCGAAAATCAGTATTTAGCCTTATACGACTGAAACATTGATTATGTTTACAAGCAGTGAGGCAAATATTTTTACACTTCTTTATAGAAGAAATTCAGTTCGTGCCTCTGCTCAGGAATTAAATCAACAAATAACTCAGATTACGGGAATAAAAAAAAGTTATTATGTTCAACGTTCAATATTAGTCGTTATATGGTATGTCAGTTAACATTTTCTTGTAGCATTCTTATTTATGCTAAATATTTCGGAGAAAGCCCTACGAGTAACGCTATGTGGCTGATAATTGCCCACAGTTGAGTGTTTTCAGAACATTGAGATAGCGCCCAACATGGTCAGCCAATCAGAGATAACTATCAACAACCCTGAAAGTAGAATCGATCGAATTCATGCTTCATTTGAAAGACATGCACTTTGAGTTTGTGTCTTGAATATGCACTCTACATCCCACGAAAAGCATATTGTTTATAGTTCTGGGGAGATGTATTTGCTTATCTAATCAATACGCTTGTGTCTATACCAAATGTGGTGTACTTGATCGGAAATATAATTTAGCATAACCATGTTATCTATATTGGAGACAGGGTCCAACTGGGATGTGTTAATTATTTCGACAGGTTATATATCATTAAATGCAAATGGCTCTCAGAACCATGTACATTCATGTTGAACCTCCAAAGTTGACAGCTTTCTCCTGGTAAATGTGTCTCTATCGCGAACTTTGATAAACGGACGTGCACTGGATGTTAAACAAATATCATTATTTAGGAACATGTATATTTCACACGACGGACCGAGGTCCAGATGTGAAAACAATAAACGCTTTTATGGGCATCGGCACTTAATTAAAAATATGTCATAGAAGTGCATTCGCTCCTAAAAACCAAAATTATCATTCCGGTAATGTTGTTTCATCACAACTTATCGTTGAGTATTGCAATATACTACCAGAGTGGAGCTTATAAATGTGTGCTAACGACACACACCCTGTGTTCTAACCACTATTTCTTTAGCTCACCACAACTTAGGAGGTACCATGGGTGAACTACTCATTCGGAGAAACTGGTATCCTTAACCTTTTCCTGTGTATCTTCAAGTTTTTCCACGGTGGCCCGAGTTTCTCTGCAAATATTGCCTACAAGCAACAATTACCTTGGGCATAAATTTCTCAGCCACTAGCTGTCGGGAGTGTCCATAGTTTTGTTTTTGTTGCACTGAATAGTCCAAATATGTACACTTCATGAACAGGTTGAGAACTAACCACTTGCCAGTATTTGACCATACTATATTTTGGGATCGGATCATTATATGTGGTATATCCTACGTCAATTTATGTCAGGTTACCAAGAGTTATATTCAAGAATTTAACAATATAATTGGGGAAATTTACGTGTTCCAACTGTCACTGAAATATCATTGTATTCAGGATCTTGTGCTACATGATTTCACAAGGTATGTGTAGCTTTTTGTGTGTGAACCTAGGATTCCTGACATCACTTGATATAGTATTGCTCACGGACATGATACTGTTCTTCATACATGAAGCAGTTCATATGGTCAGCGATGCCCAGTATATGCTGATATCTAAACTCATGCAAAGTTCAATGCTGTCATCTGAACGTGTGTGAGTGACATTTGAATGTCACGATAGCACCATTACGTTTAACATGTATATTAATTTGATGACGCAATGATCAAATTGTTTCCCTGATCTACTTGGGGGTGACTAATATTTATGTTGTACAGCTTTTGGAAGTCTGGAAATATCCATTTAAATTAGTCCGATACTTAACTCATATCACTGCCGCAAGACCAATATGACAAATTGTCCATATACATAGGGTTAAACTTAACCACGTCAGTATGCACCATCATATTATCTTCATACACGCTCACATAGCTGACATCATTACGCTATATTACACAAGATTGTAACTTGAATAAATAAAATATAGTCTCTGGTCTTCTACAATATACAAGTATATCTCCCACCACATGCGTAATGTATAATTTATAATTTCATAATGTCTTCTATTGTGTCATAAAGTGTTTAATTTTTATGTATCTAATGCAGATTAGCCAACTCCATGCATCCTTCAGTCACGACATGTAAGCGCAGAGGGACAAAACACAGCATTACGATATATTTGCCGCCACTTTGACTGCCATTATAAACCATGGTAACCGTTCCAGGTCCTAATAAGATTGCAATGTGTAGGTAATTCTCTAATTCGCATAATTCCTTCAAATCTGTTCATTTCACATTAAATATGGTCAGGAACCAATATTGAGTTTTCGGGGATATTTCATACCACGTTCTGGAAGCTCAATATTTTATGGGTTGGAAGTGGCTGAGACAAAAGGAAAAACACATAGCACTGATGAGCAAATGATATACGATATGATTAATAAGAAAGCAAGTCAGATTCTGTTCAAAACACTAGAAACGGATAGAGGAGATACGTGTGAAAAACTCCTATTTTTTTCAATTCTGGTTGCCATTTTGGCTTGGCAGCCATCTTTCTAATGAAGTGCCAATTTTCCCTACAAACAGTAGTATAATGTAATAGCATCCAGATAATATATAATTTGTATGCATTTGATGAATTATGTTTTCCAACAAAACAGATTAAACTGACTTAGTTCATATTTTATACTACGGCGGTCATGTTGGACGCCATCTTAGATTAAAGGAAATGCTCAAGGGTGAGAACTCCACTCCCACCCATAAATTGATGCATATACCACCTAGAATCACAATCCATAGAGAAAAAAACGTTAAAAGAGAATTACTACTTCACCCATGTTGCTCCTGGACCAAGGAAATGGTGGAAAGTAATCCTTTATAACCTCATAACTGTTTTCAAGGTGGCAGATGGGACAGGGATCCTCGGGGAAACAGAGGAGACCGATATGGAGGTCCTATAGCTAACTGGGGGCGGGGAGAGGCAGGTATGGCGCCGTCCGAAAGATTCGATGGGCGAATGGGATTGATGCCAGAACCAGGTAAGTCCGATATATATCAGTCTATAGATTGTCGTATGTATTTATTTATATTTGCCATGGCGTCTTGGTTCTGTTTTTTCTTGCAGCTTTTCATATTTGCAAAATTGAGACTATTATGTCATATACGTGGAAACATTGTGTCATTCTTTACCCCAGTCCACACATCATCGGCATAATTAATTAATAAACACGTTTTATTGGTCAAAAGGTTTAATAATATATCATAAAAGAACATATAATTATTAACAATTTCATGCGAACCCGCCCGTATTTATCGGGCTAACCCGCCCGAAAATAGCAGAAGGGCGGGTTGTCCCAGAGCCTGTCATAAACTTGAAAATAGTTTGTCTCATACATTTGTTGAAGGGTACCACTTATATTTTGTCCATTTTCCAAGAAATAATTAAACCAAAATCAACCATCTGCTCTCATATCGATACACCAATGCATGACAATGTAACCAATATATGGTTTTACTATATGTTAGGTTGTGTTTTGCCTGAATAGCCCCATATTGTTGAAAACATATTTTAGTTTTGTTATCATCAAATATTTCCACTCATATTCTTTAAATTTTATTATTTTAAGTAAAGCCTTGTTATTTATAATAGCTTGGAAGAGCTATTATACATACATTGTTATGAAATTATCTAGGAAATCGGGACATATACCCGAGCATGAGTATTTGTTTTGTTTTATTGAATCATATGTTACGTATATTACACGTACATACAGCAAACGTGTATGGGAAACAACTCAAACAGTCTACTGGTTATATAAAACACACAACACAATTAGTAGAGCGGCTACGGGGGGGGGGGGGGGGGGGGGGGGGGGCGTAGCACGACACCCCAAACGCTGTTTGTTTTATTGTTTAATATTGTAGAGTACCCATAGGGGGGGTCAAGAATCAGCTTGTTACCAACTCTGAAATGTGTCCAAAATGGCCGCCATCTTGAATTCAAAATGGCCACCACCCATTATTTCTGAAATTTAGGTATACCTTGGATTTTCCATCTGCAGATAAAATTAATGCATCAATTCACCACTCTGATTATTAAAACATGCTTGGATGATGTTGTGTTAATTAAATTTGTAGTTTGTTCAATATTTTTTCGATTGAAAATGTATTAAAAAATATATTTAAAGAGCGTTTAATGTTTTTTTTTGTTTTTTTCAAAGTTGTTCTCTGAATTTAAAAAATAAAATATGAAAAAAATGTGGTAGTTAGTTCTAATATGTTAGGTACATTATTCCTTGAAATAATTCTGATTTCAACCACAGGATTAACCATGAATAGAAAGAGTCTGAAACTATGTATATACCACTATGGTGCCATTATAGGTATAGTAAAACCTGAACCTTATGATTGTTTGTATGAAGCAATAGGTTGCTGAATAAGGAATTTGTATTGAAAACTAAGTATGGTGTCACAATATGAATCGGTTATCATTTAACACAGTCCATTTAACAGTCAGCCTCACTATCTTCATCATCATAATCATCTCCATCAACCGCTTCAATTTCAAACACATATTCGCACGAGTCACATTTGCATGCATCGGTACAAGGAAGACGTTGTTGTCGACATGAACAAGATGTTGGTTGACAACCTGGCTTGGTACTGCACACACAGCTAACCATTTCCATAATTTCGACTGGGGCCATTCGTTGGTCAGTCCACACACATTCGATGCCATCGCCGTTAATAACCCAGCCATTGCCATATGGCAAGGCAATATCATCTTGTTTCTCCAAAGAATTTTTCCACAAATATGTTTGATAATTTGCACGAAGAGTGTGGTAAATAACTTGGTTTTCAGTTGGCGGTAGTAAGTGGCTAGCTGTCTGGTTCTTAGCAAGCAGTCTGTATCGCAGGTTGGCAAGATCCGATGTCTTCTCATCACCATACATGGCACATACAAATGTGTCGACCAGGAAACCATTGATTTGCACAGTATCTAAAGATTCTCCAAGTTTTCCGAGAACTTCAGCATGATCTGGTTGTTTGTGTATCAAATTGAATGGTCGTATTTTTCCCTTGTTGACAAATCCTTCGACTATATCGCATCCCGTGAATGCATGAAAGCCTAGCAGGCCTTTCAATGTGAGCTATTCCATGTTGTTGCTTATTGAGTTAATAGAAATGAGACTGGGTCTTGCTGTACTATGTTTTGAGATAATGATATAAGAAGGATCTCGACATCCGTGTCAGGAGAATGTACTGCGATGCTATTGTGCCCCAGCTGACTGGCATCATTTGCGTGGAATATTATCTTCAGCTTCCTCTTGGTGGCATATTAAACGAGTACACCCTGTCACAAAGTTGTCACTAATGCGCATACATTTACTCCCAACTGTGACATACAGCTCTTTGTCGTTTAATAAGCCCACATAATATTGGGTGGACCACTCGGTGGCTAGAAATGCAACTAATGCAGTCATGTTCTCTGTGTCTGAAAGAAATCGACTCCAGTTCTGTTGATTAAGTGGTGACATCTGATCTCGGCCAGATATTTTTATCTTCAGAGTCCCATCATCAGCCGCAAGTCGTTCATGTTCAACATCCTTAATGGAGTTTTCAGCATAAACATAGGAAACGAAGTCGATCCTTGTCGCTCCACCCCTGAACATCGGTTCATTTTTTTTTTTGAAATTAGATTTTGCAACATACTTCCACATGCCCGGAACGTAACGGTGACTATGAAATATTGCCATGGCATCAAGAATCACACAACTACATTTCACATTGCCGTATCCACTGTCATCAAGCGATTCCAACAGTCCACCGAGATTCGACTTTCGTGTTTTGTTCATGCGTCCATCTTCGATTTCGGTATGAGCAGCGACCCAATTCTGGTCTTCTTTATGGGGCTGTATACATCCACCTTTGATTAATTTAGCCTGTTTTCAATGAATTCCGATGCAAGTTTTTTTGCCTAAAGCCTCTGCACCAAGAAGATCATATGCTATCTTGCCTGTAATTGTTGCACCAGAACTTTAAATACTGATCTCACTGCATGAAAGGAATGGATTGCCACCCCAATCTTCAATTGTTTGAACAATAGATTGCACATCTTTAAGGTCACGTTCCATTCTCTTCGGAGAGAGGTCATGCAGCTGTACTCGAATTGTGCCGATGAACACCAAGGCCTGCAAGTTCCAGACATCGCAATTGGACAGTGCTTCGAACATGCTGGGTTAATACCCAGCGATCAACAGCTCCCTGCTGGTTGCTGAACATAACTATCCCGCCTTTAAATTTCATTGCTCTGTTAGCCTTTTCCACCACATAATCCAAAGGAACTCTGCTGAACTTATTCATATCGGTGAGCTGTGCAGTAAATCCTCCGTCAGCAAGGTATTTGTATGCAGTTGGGTTCTCTGTTTTCAAAGCTGTCATCTTTGACCAGTAGTATGGGAGATACCGCGCATAATTATGGTGATCATATGCGAACATGTAAGGCATGGCTTTTCTAATACAGAGTAGATTTAGTTCCCCCAGTCACTGTCACGATATGATCGAATAAGCCCAAACAAAATCTCACACATACCCATGAAAGAATCCCAAAATGCAAACATTGGCCCACGGTCAGTTTTCTCGAATTCAGTTCAAAGGTCGAACATGTCGCAAAATTCCTTTGAATTCAGAACATCTTCTGCTGACTTCGGGCATTGATCTTCTCTCAGAATTGATATAAGTCTCTTTAAATCAGAATCATCAATTTTAGCTTCATCTTCATTTGCAGCCTCGGAACTTTCTTCCTTTTCGTCGGAAGCAGAAATTCGACTCTCAATCCAGACTTTGAATGCAGCCAGTTTCATTCGAGAGAAAGCTTCAAAAACCAATTTGAATGATCGTATACAGCGATTGTACTGTTTACAACAGAGCACAGATTCCACGGAACCAGCAGCGACAACACCAGATTATATCATCAGATCTCTTAGGCCCGCAATCCCAAAGCGGGGTACCAATAATGGACGCAAAGTTCATTACTAAATGGAAACCACCCATTATCAAGATAATATGAGAAGAAAGTTCTTCTTCTTTCTCCAGAACTTCAACCATTTTACTGAAGATAACATGATCACTGACAACAAATACGAAGTCAAGGTTAAGGTCCTTCCTTACACGGTTGCTATGCTGTAACAAAGAATATACAACGGCAATGTCTGTTGAAGACTGAGATGTTACCGGTACTTGTTCAATTATTGATTTCATTGGAATTTCATTTGAAACATTATGATTGAATCCGGTCCACGAAGGAACATGCTTCTCTGCATTATTGACACCCAATCCAAAAGAAGAAGATGAACGATGCAGCATATATATAAGGTTGTGCTGAAGTGCTCGCTGCCACGATATAGGTTTAGATGAAGCATTTGTTGAGGGAGCATTAATTGATTGAATCTTTGGTCGTTTTCCAGCATAGTAGGGTGGTATTCCTTTTTGATATGAACGTCTCCCGGTTCGTGACTTGGAGTGAATGTGAGGAGATGCTGAGTTAGCAGAATTTTGAATAATGCAGCCACTGGTTCCATGAAATGTACCACCTCCACTCACTGTCTCCTGGTTAATATCTGTGTTATCATATGCTATGGTCACAGGCTCACCCACACATAGTGATTCGGGAATAACAGTCTTCTCTGACTCACTCAAAATTTCGGCGACGGTAGTTTCAACTTCCCTTATATATTCGTTCGACACATCATGACCGAATCTATTTAGCAGGCGAACAACTTATGTAGACCCTGTTGTTTAGCGAACTGTCCAGGGAAGAGCTATTTGTTTTGGCATCCCAATTTTTCTGTTTGATGAGCAATACACAAGATCTTGTGCTATACTTAAGACATGTCTGTGGGTCGTTGGTCCAATCTGGTCCAACCATCCAGATGAATAATGGACCTTTTCAATGTATACATTATAACTGAATGGGGGTGTCCATTTATTTAATAATTAAAATGTTGAACAAAAACAAAGGAAACATGTGTATGTTATAAATAGCTATTTACATGCCACGTTGTTACGCCCATACATCAAATTAAATCTTAAAAAAAGAAAACATGAAGCAATATTATCAGTAAATGCTCTTTATTACAGATGTAGTCCATCTAATAATGAGAACAAAACCAACTATTATGATGCAGTGGCATATCCTGTCATGTTGGCATATAATCCTTATTCACAAACCTATATAGACTATCATATCCTTCAGATTTCACAATACAGATAATGGAGCCATACATGTACAGACCTAGTTTCAGACCTTCTATGCATGGTTAATCATCTGGTTGAAATCACAATCATGACAAGGAATAGTGTAGCTAAGAGCCAAATACTGCATTTTTCATATTTATTTGTAAAATTCAGAGAAAAACCTTTTTTTAAATAAAATAAAATAAAAAAATCATTAAACGCTCTTTAAATATCATTTTTTTTATACATTTTTAATGAAAAAATATTAAACAAACTACATATTTATTTAACACAACACCATTCAATCATGTTTTAATAATCAGAGTGGTGAATTGATACATTAATTTTATGTGCAGATGGAAAATCCAAGGTATACCTAAATTTCAGAATAATGAGTGGCGGCCATTTTGAATTCAAGATGGCGGCCATTTTGGACACTTTATAGAGTTGGCAACAAGCTGATTCCTGACCCCCTATGAGTATTCTACAAGATTAAACAATAAAACCAACAGCGTCTGGTGTGTCGTGCTACGCCCCCCCGTAGTCGCCTGACTAAATGGTGTATGATAAATCAGGTGACACTCGGCATTACACATCCCATATATAGCGTCAAACATTCAATCTTCCGGGAGTTTCCCGCTACTTTGTCCACGATTATACCCTCGTAAAGGCACTGGTGGCGTTCGTTGCAGAAATATTCATATTTGTTCAAATCGCCATCAACAGAAGGAATATTAAAATAGATATAGTTTTGTTCATATGCCAAACATAATCAGCGCGTAAATAGTATACTGTCGTCAAGACGTACGATGCTGTACGTAAACAAGAGCCTGATCGTGTTACAGAAGTTTTGCTTCGGTTTACATAACACAGTGCAATTCTATTGGTTAATCACACACAAATTATATAAACGCTCTTTATTATTTCCATATCAGGAAAACAGTAACAAATAACGCTCTTTATGTTTACCATATCCGGATCTAAACAAAAGCCAGGTTCTGTAACGTTTTTTTAAATTTTGTTTACATAGCAAATGAAAAACATTTGACAATAACATACTGTTTATGCCATATTTCTGATCGGTATAAGAACAAATTCGTCTATATTTTACTATTCTTTCTGTTTAGGGCGGTTTTTGACGGAGGTGACTATTTTAACAGAATATCCACCGCCAACGCCGCCCGTATCTTCAATTGTGACATCAAAAGTCGGTATTCAAATTTCGCTGATGTATGTTGCGTAATTACAAATAAAACAAGAATATAATTTGTCATCAGTTGCGGTATACGTATCCATGCATTTTCTAAAATATGTTTATATGATCGGTTTGACAATGTCCAGGGCGTTATACGACGCTTGCAATGACTTACAGGGCACAGTGTCATGAAGCAAGAACTGAAGTTAACCGTAAGACGGACTTAATCTAATACGTAAGGTGAATCTTCTGATGAATCTTTTCCGTTTCACGAACACGTTTCATAAAACAGTCTTAGTTCCAGCGCTTTTAGACTGGTCCATTTATTACAGCGATGCTCATATTATGCATATACATGTAGGTACGTTGTCTGGTCATCGGTAGTATAGGGCGTGTTTAAGCATAATTGTGATGAAAGGGCGATAATCAGTTGTGACTGGTACATACCGCATGGGTGCGCTTTTTAACTGCATGTGTTTTTGCGTCAGTTTCCACCCATGCACATAGCCAAGGCACCTTGACAATCGTGGAGTATGAAGTGTCAAAAATAAAAGCACTAAACGCCACCTGCTGGGCAAAAAAGCATCAAAATTACTACAGTCACAGTCAAAACACAGTGTAGCAACACAGTGCAGTGTACTAGCTAGGTTAACCCTCACAAACAATGCTCTTACCCTTGAGTTCAATTTCATCAGCATATAAGATCCCACTGCTGCCACCCAATGTATAAGCACGGCCATTCAATGTATGAACAGAATCATTCACCATTTTTATTATGTTTTTTATTGTTTTTAAACAATTCCTACATATATATATTAATAGCTGTGTGCAAGAATTCATTTAGTATAGAAAGGGTTAAACGGCTTCAGTCATTTTTTAATTTGACTTCATTTTCGGTAGTATTTTCCAAAAATAATTTGAAATTAAACCTTCCCACCATCAAACCTATGAAACCATATGGATACACCATTGTTCATGTATGCAGGTGTATAAGCACCTTGACATGTGTAGTACATGTCTGTCTCTATATGTAAGTTACATGTGTGTGTTAATACATGCATGTGATGG